>CM049317.1:36674400-37874400 GCA_026874595.1 Sipunculus nudus | reverse complement strand
AGGTAACCAGACTTTATGTACTTATTTTAAACAGTTTAATACATTATAATTAGGATGATAGAGTGACTGATGATCACGATGACATATACCAGGAAGCTAAACCAGGACAAACACGCCCAGGACCGGAATCTGCAGGGCCTGTTGGTCACCGATTCCTGGTAGAACCGTGTCACTATCGCGTGGTTACAACGAAAAAAGTTGAATGTGCCCATGAGGTCTCCTACAGCAAAACAGACACGGGTTATTCAAATTAAATTAAATATAAATATTTTAGAATTTTCATGTATTGTTAATGAAAACAACAATAAAACAACAACGACGTGATCATACGTTCTTTTAAAGACTTTTGGGGTTTCATGTTTTATCATGTGACGTATCCGGAAGCCATGCTACGGTGCCTCGTCAATTCTGTTTACGGTAACTTTATACAACTTCGGTGATTTGCCCCTTGGTGCAAATTAATAATTATAAAACAACTGATCGAACAGCAACATGAAAATAGCGGTTCCTGGGATCGAAATCACCACAGGCAGATTCATGTTGAAATCTGCAAAATCTATCGTTGTAATATCGGAGTTTTCGCATGTTTTCACATCCTCGTGAATCCTTGGGATATTTGGTTTTCACAATCCATTTATCGGCGATGTTCTCTCATGCATACTAAGAAAAAAAAAGGTTTATTGTGGGTCATAATATAACAGCTCAGACTGATAATGTTCTGTGATACTAACTTCACACAGCTGTACTACACTGCTGTATTACAGGGAGCTCAGACTGATAAAGAATTGGGATACTAACTTCAAACAGCTGTGCTACACTTCTGTATTACAGGGAGCTCAGACTGCCCACAGGTTACCAGCGACATATGTCTGGTAAATACTGGAGGCCACACCAGAATCGGAGGCCAATCGTTCTCGACGGTTCTCTCCTTTCTATTCCTAGGACTTCTTCATAATTTTCTTAAACACTGGAATATTTTTGCATGAGAAGTTCAGCTTTTCCTTAAAGTAGATATAATGAAATGAGTATGAATTGAAATGGATGATATCTAAAATGAAAGCTTTCAGTAGGTGGTATTATGCTTTTATGCTGGATAACTGAAATGGTAATTTCAGTGTTCCTGTATTATTTCAGTTAACCGACTGTCATGCATAGTTTTTGTACAGAGTTAATGTTAAGACCGTAGGTCTCATGTTCAGTATGACAGACAAGCTATCAGTGTCATGTTTATTGAGACAAAATCGTGTAACGATTAATAGACATGGGATGTGCAGATGTAAATTCCTCTTGTAAATCGAAAATCATGTGACCTATATTTATGTGCTATGGCCGTTAGTAGTGTGACTAGTCGTGACAGTTGGACGTCACCTGTTATTTGGGACAACTTATTTGTTATTTGTTATCTTAAGCAAATGCTCCATGACATCTGATGGTCTAATGTTTATTATGATTTTATGGTTATGAAGTCTGGTCTTTTTTTTTAGTTTCCTTGTCAACAATCATTTAAACGTATATTAATAGAAGCATATAAAACAGAAAGCTCTATTCGGAGCTAATTGTTGATTTGAAATTTACTTTTTCTACGGCCCAGTGCATCCCCAAATACCCCGCAGCCTGGCATGGTATAGAATCCACCGTCTGGGTAAAAATCAGCATGGCCTTTCTTGCTGCGGGACAATTGCGAGTGGATCTCGTCAACAAAATCTGCGTCACTTGGATCTAAAGTGTCGTCATTATCATCAACATCAATCCCGATGTCTGGAACATCCATACCTGAAAGGCAGGAAAGTAAAGGTATGTTATGGGGATTAATTCACTTTCATCCCCTCCCTCTCCCTCTGTCGTTCCTTTATGGGTCTATAAGAACTCAATACGAAAGCAATCTACTACTAATCTGTTATCATATTGACGTTTAACACCACCTGGTATTAATAGGTCAATCATTTTAGTTAATTAATAACGTATAACATTGGCGTAAGAAGTCCGTGTATACGTATATGTGTGCGTGTAGGTGCGTGTTTTAGGCCAGGCATTCACGTTAACACGTCACATTTTGCCGCGTTGTGTGGCGAGGTACCTCTAGATTCACACTACCACAGATGAGGTGGTGAAAGTAATGTAAATGAGGTTTCAACTAAAACAAAAATCTATAACTTTGAATTCGACATCTTCTATTTTAATTTAATTCCAATATTCCATGGATCCCAGCTAGCGTTACTTTTGTCTTCCTTTTTCTTCATTCATGCCTTACCTGATATTCTGCCTATTTTAGGATTTTGTAATCTCTTGCCGGCGTTGGCTGACACGTGACCGCCAAGACTGTGACCAATTAGATGGACTTGGTCACGTGATACCCTGAAATGTCGCTGTAGCAGCTGGATGAATTTGGCCAAGGCCTCTCCGACAACACGTGTGTTTTTAGCAGCATTGTAATAATAAATTGTTTTGGCCCCCTGGTACCAGTCCACGCTAACCACATTCTGAGGAGTCTGTCAAATAAAAATAGGGAACGAATTAACGTTAACGTCAGCGGGGACACAGAGAGACAGACAAAAAGGGACAAACTGACGGGTAAGGCCACACATACAAATATGTTTTACGGCATAGTGGATATTTTTTCTGTTTGTTTTGCCGAGAACGAGTTCAATGTTTTCAGTAGTGTTGCTGAGCTCCTTGTACTAAGAAGTGTTGCTGAGTTGTACTCAGTAGTGTTGCTGAGCTTCTTGTACTAAGAAGTGTTGCTGAGTTCCTTGTACTGAGTAGTGTTGCTGAGTTCCTTGTACTCAGTAGTGTTGATGAGCTCCTTGTACTCAGTAGTGTTGCTGATCTCCTTGTACTCAGTAGTGTTGCTGAGCTCTTTGTACTCAGTAGTGTTGCTGTGCTCCTTGTACTGAGTAGTGTTGCATTATTACACAGAAACACGGTTTGGCTTATATGGAAGTGAGGGCCCCGGATGAAAACTTTGTTTACTTCCGGTTGGCGAGTAAACAGTAGCACGTGGGCGCCTTGAATATGGTGTTAAGAATATAATAATATTGAAAATTTTACACCGGTTTTGAATAAAATAAACACGGTGCTGGTCTAAATTAACATTCCAATCCAACAAGTATAACTAAAAGTAGGTTAAGCCCGTGATTTTCTGACCAAATTTAGCTTTAATGGGAATATATCCATCATCTGTCAGTCAGTGGCTGGGCCGGTATGGCGTATCTGTTCTGGTCTGGTATGCATGTCGTCACATCTCCTTAACATTGACAAGATGCCCAGGCTGTGGTCATGTGATACATTTACATTTCATCTGAGGTTTAACAAAAGACTTTACACTATGATTACTCATGTCGGTCTTTTAGAGGATTCATGACACACGGACATCCTATCGGATCATGCAGCTTATTAACTGCTGATGATTATGCATCTGGTAACATTTAAAGGCTTTAATAAAACTTTCAATTTTGGATATAAATTATATATATATATATATATATATATATATATATATATTCATATATATGTTTGTATGTATATATATATGTGTATATATATATATTTATATAACATACATATCATAGTCCTGTGAGAAAATGCTTCAAAGGGGCCTATAAATATATGTAATGAAATAATATACAAAAAAAACTTTACATGACCCTTTGAAAACATTTTTGTACCAAAAACAAATAATATAAATATAAAGGAAGACATGAGTATAATTCATTAAAGTTGAAATTGTTTCACAGTGAAGGGAATCACGCAAAGGCGGAGTGGGTTCGACGTGGTACATGGTATTTACACAGTCTGCCATTAATTTTTGGTAATTATATTTGTATCGTATTCTGTATATATGCTGTTGTTTCATGGCGCACCTAATTTTCATCAAGCTATTTCTTAAATATATTTAACCAATAAACCTAATTTCTTCTTAGAACTCAGCCAGCCTCACAAACAGAATATGACAAATTTTATTCGTTAACATCAAAGGCATGTAATTAGGCCCTTTTCATAATGGTTTGAAAGAAATGTCTGAACATTTGGCTAGACCGGTCAGACTGGACACATTTGTTTATGATGGGCTTTGCCTGGTTGCCTGACTAAAGCTGTATTATTACATATAGTAAACACAGTTGAATTTCATGTTAAATAGAAATATTGCCAAATCAATGGTGATGTACACTGCCGAACAATGTTTAGCAATATAAAAATAAGTAAAGGAAAATTTTATATTATGATTTTTTTTTCGATTTAATATAATATAATATAATATAATATGACACTCTTCTAAAATATAATTTCTCTATGGATTTTCTGATGACGTGAATTAATATTATATATGAAGTGATCCAAAACTAATAGTTCTTTTATTCTCTTTGAGAATATTTATAATGGTCTGTCATTATTTGGTTATCTCGAAACCAGTCTAATGTGTTTTAGCATAAACTTTGAATTAATGAACATCGAAATATTAAACGGCATGCGCATTATAATGTATATTATTATGCTTTTATTTTGGAAAAATAATGTTATATTCGTCAAAATAATCAGAATATATGTCACCAATAAGTTCGCTATATAAAAAGATGACAGGTATTCACAATATCATTCTTTGTTAGATCTTATATAGTTACAGTTGGCATCAAGTCTTATTATAATCAAATCATGGAATAAGATATAACTGATTTTTTACATTAGTCTCATTTTGTTCCTAGTTCTACATGACGTACAAAACACCACAATAGGTGGAATTGATCATAAAAGAAAAAACAACTTATATGGCCCGTAATATAGTATAGTTTTAATAATGTATACCATTTCTTATTTAGCATGATTTATTAGAAGGGTATGGAAATGGCAGATTATTGTTCTTGAAATCAATGTAGAATTATAACCCAAATTTATTGATATTTATATTTTCAAATTAACAGGCTATAATCAATATTATTACACCGACGTATTATATATGTATAATTTTATTAAATGATATTTTTAAATATATATATATATTGTTATTTTATACATATATATAAATTTAATTGTATTAAATTTTGTATAATGATTTTTTTATTATATATATACATACATACACAGATGAACATGTACATATACATGTTTTATTTTTTTGATATATCTATTGTGGAATAAACAGTTTTTGTGCTTTTGTGTATAGAGATATATGTGTATATATACATATATATAATTATATATATATATATTTATATATATACATATATGTAAATATATAATATAATATTTAAACATAATATATATACACACATATATACACAAATAAGCATGTACACATGCGTGCTCTAATTATTTTGATATATATATTTTGGAATAATCAGTTTCTGTGCTATTGAATATATATATATATATATATATATATATATATATGTATATATGTATATATAAAGATATACATAATATATTATATATATATATATATATATATATTATATTTGGTTAAAACTTATACAAGTATGAAATAAGTATAATGAAGAAGTCATGATTTGTCTTATCTAACCCGAAAAACTGTGTCATATGGAAAGCATTGCCCACTGAACTGACTGTGACACAGCCGCCAAGTGAAATCAAGGAGCTGATTATACTCAGGCCTCTTGAAGGCTCTCTATGTTAATGGTGTCATGGGATACATTTTCCTTAACAGCTGTGGAATCTTTAATACCAACGGTGTCAGGTTATATAACATTATTTTACTCAGTCATGATAGAAAATATAAAAGGTGTAGTGGATTAAGCGATGATTTTCGTTTATTTCCCTAGTAATACAAAAGCACGTGGTGTTTGTTTACTCGCCGAACCACAACGAGGCCAATATGGCCGCCCAACCGTGTTTCCGTGTATTTGGCCAAGGCCTCTCCGACAACACGTGTGTTTTTAGCAGCATTGTAATAGTAAATTGTTTTGGCCCCCTGGTACCAGTCCACGCTAACCACATTCTGAGGAGTCTGTCAAATAAAAATAGGGAACGAATTAACGTTAACGTCAGCGGGGACACAGAGAGACAGACAAAAAGGGACAAACTGACGGGTAAGGCCACACATACAAATATGTTTTACGGCATAGTGGATATTTTTTCTGTTTGTTTTGCCGAGAACGAGTTCAATGTTTTCAGTAGTGTTGCTGAGCTCCTTGTACTAACAAGTGTTGCTGAGTTGTACTCAGTAGTGTTGCTGAGCTTCTTGTACTAAGAAGTGTTGCTGAGTTCCTTGTACTGAGTAGTGTTGCTGAGTTCCTTGTACTCAGTAGTGTTGATGAGCTCCTTGTACTCAGTAGTGTTGCTGATCTCCTTGTACTCAGTAGTGTTGCTGAGCTCTTTGTACTCAGTAGTGTTGCTGTGCTCCTTGTACTGAGTAGTGTTGCATTATTACACAGAAACACGGTTTGGCTTATATGGAAGTGAGGGCCCCGGATGAAAACTTTGTTTACTTCCGGTTGGCGAGTAAACAGTAGCACGTGGGCGCCTTGAATATGGTGTTAAGAATATAATAATATTGAAAATTTTACACCGGTTTTGAATAAAATAAACACGGTGCTGGTCTAAATTAACATTCCAATCCAACAAGTATAACTAAAAGTAGGTTAAGCCCGTGATTTTCTGACCAAATTTAGCTTTAATGGGAATATATCCATCATCTGTCAGTCAGTGGCTGGACCGGTATGGCGTATCTGTTCTGGTCTGGTATGCATGTCGTCACATCTCCTTAACATTGACAAGATGCCCAGGCTGTGGTCATGTGATACATTTACATTTCATCTGAGGTTTAACAAAAGACTTTACACTATGATTACTCATGTCGGTCTTTTAGAGGATTCATGACACACGGACATCCTATCGGATCATGCAGCTTATTAACTGCTGATGATTATGCATCTGGTAACATTTAAAGGCTTTAATAAAACTTTCAATTTTGGATATAAATTATATATATATATATATATATATATATATATATATATTCATATATATGTTTGTATGTATATATATATGTGTATATATATATATTTATATAACATACATATCATAGTCCTGTGAGAAAATGCTTCAAAGGGGCCTATAAATATATGTAATGAAATAATATACAAAAAAAACTTTACATGACCCTTTGAAAACATTTTTGTACCAAAAACAAATAATATAAATATAAAGGAAGACATGAGTATAATTCATTAAAGTTGAAATTGTTTCACAGTGAAGGGAATCACGCAAAGGCGGAGTGGGTTCGACGTGGTACATGGTATTTACACAGTCTGCCATTAATTTTTGGTAATTATATTTGTATCGTATTCTGTATATATGCTGTTGTTTCATGGCGCACCTAATTTTCATCAAGCTATTTCTTAAATATATTTAACCAATAAACCTAAATTCTTCTTAGAACTCAGCCAGCCTCACAAACAGAATATGACAAATTTTATTCGTTAACATCAAAGGCATGTAATTAGGCCCTTTTCATAATGGTTTGAAAGAAATGTCTGAACATTTGGCTAGACCGGTCAGACTGGACACATTTGTTTATGATGGGCTTTGCCTGGTTGCCTGACTTAAGCTGTATTATTACATATAGTAAACACAGTTGAATTTCATGTTAAATAGAAATATTGCCAAATCAATGGTGATGTACACTGCCGAACAATGTTTAGCAATATAAAAATAAGTAAAGGAAAATTTTATATTATGTTTTTTTTTCGATTTAATATAATATAATATAATATAATATGACACTCTTCTAAAATATAATTTCTCTATGGATTTTCTGATGACGTGAATTAATATTATATATGAAGTGATCCAAAACTAATAGTTCTTTTATTCTCTTTGAGAATATTTATAATGGTCTGTCATTATTTGGTTATCTCGAAACCAGTCTAATGTGTTTTAGCATAAACTTTGAATTAATGAACATCGAAATATTAAACGGCATGCACATTATAATGTATATTATTATGCTTTTGTTTTGGAAAAATAATGTTATATTCGTCAAAATAATCAGAATATATGTCACCAATAAGTTCGCTATATAAAAAGATGACAGGTATTCACAATATCATTCTTTGTTAGATCTTATATAGTTACAGTTGGCATCAAGTCTTATTATAATCAAATCATGGAATAAGATATAACTGATTTTTTACATTAGTCTCATTTTGTTCCTAGTTCTACATGACGTACAAAACACCACAATAGGTGGAATTGATCATAAAAGAAAAAACAACTTATATGGCCCGTAATATAGTATAGTCTTAATAATGTATACCATTTCTTATTTAGCATGATTTATTAGAAGGGTATGGAAATGGCAGATTATTGTTCTTGAAATCAATGTAGAATTATAACCCAAATTTATTGATATTTATATTTTCAAATTAACAGGCTATAATCAATATTATTACACCGACGTATTATATATGTATAATTTTATTAAATGATATTTTTAAATATATATATATATTGTTATTTTATATATATATATAAATTTAATTGTATTAAATTTTGTATAATGATTTTTTTATTATATATATACATACATACACAGATGAACATGTACATATACATGTTTTATTATTTTGATATATCTATTGTGGAATAAACAGTTTTTGTGCTTTTGTGTATAGAGATATATGTGTATATATACATATATATAATTATATATATATATTTATATATATACATATATGTAAATATATAATATAATATTTATACATAATATATATACACACATATATACACAAATAAGCATGTACACATGCGTGCTCTAATTATTTTGATATATATATTTTGGAATAATCAGTTTCTGTGCTATTGAATATATATATATATATACATGTATATATAAAGATATACATAATATATTATATATATATATATATTATATTTGGTTAAAACTTATACAAGTATGAAATAAGTATAATGAAGAAGTCATGATTTGTCTTATCTAACCCGAAAAACTGTGTCATATGGAAAGCATTGCCCACTGAACTGACTGTGACACAGCCGCCAAGTGAAATCAAGGAGCTGATTATACTCAGGCCTCTTGAAGGCTCTCTATGTTAATGGTGTCATGGGATACATTTTCCCTAACAGCTGTGGAATGTTTAATACCAACGGTGTCAGGTTATATAACATAATTTTACTCAGTCATGATAGAAAATATAAAAGGTGTAGTGGATTAAGCGATGATTTTCGTTTATTTCCCTAGTAATACAAAAGCACGTTCAGTTTGTTTACTCGCCGAACCACAACGAGGCCAATATGGCCGCCCAACCGTGTTTCCGTGTATTTGGCCAAGGCCTCTCCGACAACACGTGTGTTTTTAGCAGCATTGTAATAGTAAATTGTTTTGGCCCCCTGGTACCAGTCCACGCTAACCAAATTCTGAGGAGTCTGTCAAATAAAAATAGGGAACGAATTAACGTTAACGTCAGCGGGGACACAGAGAGACAGACAAAAAGGGACAAACTGACGGGTAAGGCCACACATACAAATATGTTTTACGGCATAGTGGATATTTTTTCTGTTTGTTTTGCCGAGAACGAGTTCAATGTTTTCAGTAGTGTTGCTGAGCTCCTTGTACTAAGAAGTGTTGCTGAGTTCCTTGTACTAAGAAGTGTTGCTGAGCTCCATGTACTTAGTAGTGTTGCTGAGCTCCTTGTACTGAGTAGTGTTGCTGAGCTCCTTGTACTGAGTAGTGTTGCTGAGCTCCATGTACTTAGTAGTGTTGCTGAGTTCCTTGTACTGAGTAGTGTTGCTGAGTTCCTTGTACTGAGTAGTGTTGCTGAGTTCCTTGTACTGAGTAGTGTTGCTGAGCTCCATGTACTTAGTAGTGTTGCTGAGCTCCATGTACTTAGTAGTGTTGCTGAGCTCCTTGTACTCAGTAGTGTTGCTGAGTTCCTTGTACTGAGTAGTGTTGCTGAGTTCCTTGTACTGAGTAGTGTTGCTGAGTTCCTTGTACTGAGTAGTGTTGCTGAGTTCCTTGTACTGAGTAGTGTTGCTGAGTTCCTTGTACTGAGTAGTGTTGCTGAGAATTCCTTGTACTCAGTAGTGTTGCTGAGCTCCTTGTACTGAGTAGTGTTGCTGAGCTCCTTGTACTGAGTAGTGTTGCTCAGTTCCTTGTACTCAGTAGTGTTGCTGATCTCCTTGTACTGAGTAGCGTTGATGAGCTCCTTGTACTCAGTAGTGTTACTGAGTTCATTGTACTCAGTAGTGTTGCTGAGTTCATTGTACTCAGTAGTGTTGCTGAGCTCCTTGTACTCAGTAGTGTTGCTGAGCTCCTTGTACTCAGTAGTGTTGCTCAGCTCCTTGTACTAAGAAGTGTTGCTGAGCTCCTTGTACTAAGAAGTGTTGCTGAGTTCCTTGTACTGAGTAGTGTTGCTGAGTTCCTTGTACTCAGGAGTGTTGCTGAGCTCCTTGTACTCAGTAGTGTTGCTGAGCTTCTTGTACTAAGAAGTGTTGCTGAGTTCCTTGTACTGAGTAGTGTTGCTGAGTTCCTTGTACTCAGTAGTGTTGATGAGCTCCTTGTACTCAGTAGTGTTGCTGATCTCCTTGTACTCAGTAGTGTTGCTGAGCTCTTTGTACTCAGTAGTGTTGCTGAGCTCCTTGTACTGAGTAGTGTTGCTGAGCTCCTTGTACTCAGTAGTGTTGCTGAGCTCCATGTACTCAGTAGTGTTGCTGAGTTCCTTGTACTCAGTAGTGTTGCTGAGCTTCTTGTACTATGTAGTGATGCTGAGCTCCTTGTACTAAGAAGTGTTGCTGAGTTCCTTGTACTGAGTAGTGTTGCTGAGCTCTTTGTACTCAGTAGTGTTGCTGAGTTCCTTGTACTGAGTAGTGGTGCTGAGTCCATCGTACTCAGAAGTGTTGCTGTTTGGTGTTATTGTTCCGACCAATTCGAAGCATTCAGAAGTTAAACATGGAATATGTATTTTGTTTTGTTTAATGTAAAAATAAACAGGAAAATAGGGCCCCTTGGTTAAGACAATTCAGTGACAAACAGTACAAACATATATGTATAAGTCACTTCTGGTTCTAGTGAACACAGTTTTTTTTAATTTTCTGTAAAATCAACATTTGTCATCTATTACTGATAGAACTGTGTATTCAAAGTCAGGGATATTTTAAACTGAAGAATGGACAGGGATATACGTAAGAATGTGACCAGCCGCAGCATTTCAATATTATATTCATTGTAGAATATTTACACTATTATATATATCAATAATCTTCAAATATAAAAAGAGCCTTGTTTTAAAGATGCTGGAGAGTAAATCATGCCAGGCTCTATCTACGGCCCGAGTTTGACTTCCGGCGTGGCTATTAGAGTGGGCTGTTGTTGATTTCTAGGGCTACTCTGGTTTCATACACCTCTACAGACTACCTAATACCAAGGAGCCTTGGTAAGTGCCTCATGTTAGTCATCAAACTATTTGCACGTTGCATGTAAAATAAATGAAGCTTATTATTAATTGTTCATCCCAGAGTCCGTTCAAAGATTTTTTCATTTTTTGTGAGCGAATTTCGGATGATAGTCCAGCTGTTAAGAGAAGAATTGTGCAAAAAAAAAAGAAAGAAGCATGAAACTTGGCATAATAGTTTTCAAGACCATACTCAATATTTTCAGATGTGGGGCCAAGCAAAATTCACCCCATCTCGGTCAAAGTCCAAGATGGCGGCCATGTAGATTATAAAATATCAATAAATCCCGTTATATTTGTCCTATAATGCATTGCAAGTGCACTATTTCTATGTGCTAAATATGTTTTTTAACTAACACATCGAACAGCAAATATTTGAAGTTGAGTTCTGCACCGTAGTCGCCTACTTTGACTGTAATACAATAAACGTGTCATGTGTTGGGCTAGGTTTGTGTGTTATGTCATGCATTCTGATGCTTGAATTGTAGAACAGGTTTTTATTGCTATATTTCATATTTCTTCCTTTAAATTTCCCTTCACTTGCATGCTGACAAATGCAATTGCTTTGGAGAGATGATGGGGCCAACAAATTATCAAAATCTGGAAGAAAATTAATTGGGAATTTGATATGTCAGTAATCACTAATCATTAGGACATTTGAAACCTACTTACATGTAATTAGATCTTACGATCAACGTAACCTTCATGTTAACCTCGATAGTGCAATTAGGAAATATCAAATGCATAAATCCATCTGTGCTCTTATTTAATATACACATTGATTTTAAGTATTTAAGTCCTAAGTCTGTTTCAATGTAATGAAAGGTTTGATCATTATCCTTCCAATAAGAGTGGGTTGTAATGGCCCGTCCAAAGTCGGTTCTGTTCTCAACGTCCTCCGATTTCCTGTACCACTATATACTACTGAACGCCACCAACCCGATCCATAGAGAGTGGCTTGTAATAGTAATTTTAACCAGTTGTACAATCCAAATAATATATATATATATATATATATATATATAATAAGAAAATAAACAATAGCATCACAGAGGAAGGTATTGATATTTTACTGACACGTGTTGACTCTTTCTTAGGAGCATAACGCCTTCAGTCTGCATCATCACTACATCACCAAATTGGCAATCTACCAAAGGTATTTACAGTATGTTGATTATACAATGCATTCATCGCCATAGTACAAAGGTTACATACAGAAACATGCTATGCGCCTCTAAATGTTTGTTGATTGTGTCTTCATGCCAGCATATAGCCATCATCTCACGGCAAAAGAAATATAGAATCTATACAGCAAACACGTTTGAGCTTCTTACATATGTGCGGATCCTGTTATGCACACATGTAGTCTAAATAAATTATGAATAATTTGTCTTTCCGTTGAAACAGACATGGTTTTCAAATACTTGTATCCAGTAAATGTAAAATAAATGTCACCAAAACTATTTGATATTTCAAAATTGCACCCACAAAGGTTTACATAAATTTCAAGTTGATCGTGAAATGACCGCCATCTTGGATTTTGGACAAGATGATTTATTTTCAGCGTGGCTCCATATCTGAAATTCATCACTGAGCTCCCCCCCCCCCCCCCCAAAAAAAAAAAAAAAAAACAATTCATGCTTCTTTCATTTTTGTACATTTCTTTCAAATCTGGGAGCTTGGGACAATAATACGTTTTGAAGATTATCACTGAGCTTCTCCCGCCGAATTTGATCAACATGAATAGGATTTATGTTTGTGTTCTCGTATTTCTATATAGATTGATGTTTACTTGCCGCACGTAGTATAAGCATGCATTGCTGGTTCATACAATGCTTACGGATTCTCCGTAATCAGTACATCCGTGGCAGTATATTATGGATTCATTTTATGACTCTGATCAAATATATGTCATATATTACTTCAATTTGTTTCGGGCTGTTATTCAATATTTCGTGAAATGTTCTGTTTTAAATAAGGCACTGTGACCGTTGTGGCGTATAACAAACACTATATTATTTAAGATCACGATGACCATTTTAAGACAACTAGAATATGAGCAGTCGACAAGCGACTACAAGTGTCCGCCGATTAACAAAGGCGTGAATAAAGTGAGGCATGGAATCTCTCCTCACGAAACTGTCCTCCAAACTCCATGGCATCACAGATGCCATGTATCTCAAGATGAACGAAACGCGTGAAAAATAGTGTCCACGAAACTCCGTTCATATTTTCACTAAAAGTAGGGGGAAAAATATAGAGTATCCGTGTACGAACCACTTTCATGAGAGCCTGGGACATCTTGTGTATCCAAGGTTTACTGGTATGTGACATCCACCCGTGGATAATGAAGCGGACCGGTTTACCCTTTCATGAAGCTGGCAGAGCGGATGTTGTCCGGCTGATTCAGGCGCAGCGCCTGGCGGGAGGGCGCGGAACTAGTAACCAATCACACACAAGATATAAAATAACAAATAATGATAGCTGATCGAATGGTTATAAACTGAATGTATTTCTATTATTTTGCCCATTACTGAAAGAATATTTGCTTATCGTGTGATCTACATACATAAAGTTCAGTCTCATCAGACATTATATTGCGTTATAACCACCGTTATTTAAAATTGCTGCTAGATTAACCATACTCAAAACCCTGTTCTATTAAAATACCATGAGAAATACAAATTTAACTTCCAGCTGAGAAACAGCAGTCAAAACAATTGTACTCAAAGACTCCTTACAGAATGAATTCACCCAGGAGCACGAGGATCCCTTCACTTCAGACTTAATTAGCATGTTTTAATGGCTAGGACGCAAACATACGCCAATTTTTTACATGTATATGGCGCATAGTAAACCCCGGAAAAACTCGAAAATTCTCGGAAAAATTCAGAAATTTAACCATAGTAATTAGAACGCACCTCCTTGAAAGTATGGTTACAATATTATTACATATTATTTTTGGGTCCCTAATAAAAGCCAAAATAATCTGTTGAGAAATTGAGAGCATAGATTTTTTTTAATTTGACAAGACTATTAGGGCTTCCGAACAACAAAAAAGGAAAAACCTCCAAGCTTTCCCGCTAAAAATCCAAAACACGCAACATAATTCGACAGTAAATCGGTCTGGTTTTCATCTGACATATGAAATGACATGTTGCAGAACGATAAATTACATTTCCGAAGGGGTTTAGTTTTTTTCCGAGAAGCCTTCCGTCCAATATGGCCGCCACTGTTAACTCGTGTGGTGATGATCGGACTGCGGGGAATGATTTTAGTGGTTAAGTCTAATCCTGTGTGTGCAGAATTAAATGTTGTACAGAATAAATTTTGTTTGGTCAATCAAAGTAGCCGAATCATACACCAGTAAGTGATATATTGCTGTTCTGAGCGTTTAAGTTACTATGGTCTAATTCATGGTCAAACTTTTCCGAGATTTTCCGAATTTTCCAAGGTTTTACTATGTACCCATGTTCATATATTTACATATCACAGTCACATAATAGGTTATATTAAAGCTCTGCATACATGCTCAACTCAACTGGGCCAAACTGAACAGGTTTCCTCAAGTTTTCTACAGTTTCTTCCAGTTTTTTACCCTGCAGACTGACGAAAACTGGGGTGCATACACATAACGACCCGAATCAACTCAACTTGATCGACGGCAGAGGCGTTATACATTCAAATCAACAAAAATGGAGACAAGCTTGTGACTTATGAAAGCAAAGTCATTAATACATAATTAAATGTCATTTTATTTATCAGTATATACGTATGTATCTATACCTCGCCCTATCAATTATTCCCATCGCATAGCTAAATGATTTTAGTTTTATATAATTTTAGTCTATAAAATAGTATTCGATGTCCTGTGATATACACTATATATTCAACATCCGTGAATATGAAGCATATTGATATTATGCTGACATTGTACTGGTGACATTGGCTATACAGATCTATATTCATATATAATGCGCGCATAGTGCTCATGTAATGTAATGTTGTCTTTCTCTGCACCATACGATTTTGGTCCAGAAGATCACATGACCGGGGTACTCATGTGATCAGAGATGTAGCAGTGATTGGTTGCTGACTGTGCCTCTGAACGACGCGACTCAACTGGACACGATTTTTTCTGACACTGCCAGAACCAAAAACTGACGCCGACTGGTGCCGACTCTGGTTAAATCGGGTCGTTTTTGTGCATACACTTTGCGACACGACTCAACTCAACTAAACAGTTTTTGACCTGCTGAGTTGAGTCGGGTCGCAACGTGTATGCCGGCTTTTGAGCCACTGACCACCATTTTAGAAAATCTGAACACTAACTAGGCCTATATACTTTATTCCCTCACTCTCTGAAGTACCCATTGTCCCGATATAGGCCGTCATCCGTTCAGAAACACCTTAAAGTACAGTATTTAAATCTTAATGCTCATATTGATGGGGCCAGGCATTCATTGTAAGGACACCCCGAGCGTAATTGGCTAAAACGGCTCATGGGACGATGCCACTGGTGCTCTTAATATCGTCCACCTGGTGACTGTCGAGTGCCTGTGATAACTGTATACGTATACAAAAGAGTGTTGTCATGGCGTACTTTCATACGTGCCAGGGGCGGATCCAGGATTCCAGGGGAGTCCAACCCAGTAATGAAAAATCTAAGTCCCCAGGTCCGGAAAAATTAGGGGTGGGGGGTCCAGGCCAAAAAAAATTTGCCTGAAACCCTTAAAAAAAGGTCCCTTCAGATAAAAGAGGGGTCCGGACCCCCTGGACCCCCCCCCCCCCCGGATCCGCTTCTGCGTGCATACATTAACTTTTGAAACACGCCAAGAATAAAGCATTGGCAAAATACGTGTATTTTACAGACTTGGGGGGGTGAACTCGAAAATTTTGTAGTATCGTCGTTATCTTATTCGTTAGGTTTACCTTAACGAGAAATCAACGAGTACCAAACGAGAAAGCAAGGAGCGTATCTCCAAACCCTTCGTTGTTATTTCGTAAGTGGGATCTGCATTTTAAGCAACGAACTATCGTTACCAATTTTCGTAAGCATTACTAGGTGACTTCCGGTGCAGGTTTAGAGCTGACATCAGACGATCACGTGGACACGTGGCAGTGCAGGTGCATCCTGTTCATTTTAGCGTGCGCTAGTGTTCGGTAAGCATCATGAGTTCTCGCGGCGGGAGAAAGAGAAAACCAAATTTTGAGGCCATAGAACTTGAAACACTGGCCGAAAAGGTCTCTGAAAAAAGAGTTATTGTACTAGAAAAATTCAAAAGCACCATCACACAAGAAGAAAAAGCGAAAGCTTGGTTGGAAATAACACAGAGTGTAAATGCTGTATCGAAAACAGTAAGACAGCCAGATGAAATAAGAAGGAAGTGGCAGGACTGGTCAAGTGTAACAAAGGGAAAAGAAGCGAAGCGTCGGAAGCTGTCAGCAAAGACAGGGGGTGGAGGCACACAAGAACTCCCAGTCTTAACCCCCGTCGAGGAAAAGGTTGTTTCTATAATTGGAGAGGTGGCCATTGGAGGTGTTAACGGCGGCATTGACACGGAGGAATTGCAGCTGACAGCAGGTAAAGCTTTTAAACAAATTAAGAAAACTGCCAGATTTAGTGTGTGTGTGTGTGTGTGTGTGTGTGTGTGTGTGTAGGAGGGGGAGGGTTACAGAAACATAACCGGATTAACCCTTTTAGCTCGGGTGCCTTTTTCGAGCTGTACATCGTTTGAGAGGTATTATTTATAAGCTTTTATAGCAGGTAAGTTGTTAAAAAGTTTTTTTTTGGGGTTTATTCAGTTTTGATTATAATAAAAATTATTTTCACCTGGGGTGGGGGATTTTAAAAATGTTCCCATTTACAATTTTCAGGCAATTTCGTGCATAAATTTACCGGCTTAGAGAGACTGCCGTTTCCTGAGAAGTCCTCTGAGACCCTTGGACCAATCTTTCCGAGCACAACCATTCGGTCTTATGTGAACTGGTGCCTCACAAAGATTGGTGGCGACACATGCAATCCGTTTGGTGCAGTATGAATATGGATGTATTAGTGATAACCGCCCATATTTCAGGAGGAGTTCAATGTATTTTGCTGAAATTATTTATGTATATAGATGTTAGATACCTCCAAATTTGCGTGGCATCCAATTATACGATTACTTTGGGTTATTTCATCCACATATCAGGAGTGGATGGATGTATATAAGTTTTTATTTTTGCATTTTAATGCAATTGTTTTTACGTAGTGTAGATCCATCACAGACTAGTCAGCTGGTGCCACCTAGCTTTTCGTTTTCGTTGAAAATACTGGCTTTTTAGTCTGAGGTATTTAACTGCAATTTTGCATGTCCAACGATCTTTGGATTATTCATTTTTCTTTAATCAATATCACCTCATGTCCATCTATAGACGTGTTTTTGTCAAAATTGCACATATATGAGGAGTTTCTATTGTATCATCCTGAAATATGTCTTTAGTTTCGTCCATCCTACTTGTCGTGATCGTTTTCATCATCGATCTGTACTGTTTGCAAACCTTGTTCAATGAGTTTTGGTTATTTTAAACAACATCCAAAAGTTATTACCCACGTAGATAATAACAACCTGTGTAATGTTGGTTCGGCGTTTATCTAGTGTGTTTTTTTAGCTCAGCTGACTGAAACTCAACAGAGCTAAAGCGATCACTCTTTGTTCGGCGTCCGTCCGTCCGTCTGTCTGGCTGTCGTGGCGTCCGTCCGTTCGTCCGTCCGCCCGCCCGTCTGTCCGTCAACCAGCCACAAATCGTAACCGCTGGACCTAAAATCTTCTTACTTCAAATATAGGGAGGTCCATGAAAAGTCTACTGGGGAACCTGAAATATCATTTACTCCGCTCAGAAGTACACCTAAGAATAATGAAAATGTTGATACAAAAGCTCCAGTATCTGAACAACTAATGCATTGATCCTAGTGATTCTTTTTATGCATATGCATGGCATGTTTTATCGGTTTCTGCAGACTGGTGATGTCACTTTTTTTCAAATGTTTATGCATAATTTCTCTACTTTTTAAATTAATAAATACAGACAATCTTAGCATGTTGGTAAATTTGTTTAATGCTTTAGTTGAATGGGATAACACCTACAAAATTTGGAATACAGATGATAAAATTTCTTTTGTGAATGTGTTTCAATCAGCTGAGCGTCATGACCTCTGGGTCACTTGTTAAAATATTCAAAGAAATAATTATCTTTACATAGAGGACGTTCGATATCATAATTTAAACAATTCACGATTCGACCTTAAAATTGTAGCAGATGTAGCTCTGTACAGATACGTCCCTGTCCCCATGAATAATTTGTAAGGAATGTCTCATTGAAATTGACCTAGTTTTAATATTTTTACTGCGATTGGCCCATTTTGAGTAAAAATTGACACAAGCTATAATTTCCAAATAATTCAGGCAACAGTTGTTGGAAATGTACTCCCATTAATCATTTCATCCAAGTTTCATCAATTTTATGAGACTTCTACTGACATCTATTTTTAACTTCCTTTAAGATTTACCTGACTTTATAGAGGATATTTCCTTTTCACCTTTGGCATTTGAAGGTGCTTGAAAGAACTCATGCCATATTGCCATGCTCAGCGTCCCTGAACCACATGTATATAAAGACAACGCATTTTAACTTTGGGTTTCCTTGCAGATGAAAATAACAACACTAAGGACGAGATCTCGAGTCAAGACAGCTTAAGTCAAGCTCCAGTGAGTTCTCAAGCGTTACCGATTGACCACAGTTTAATTTCGTGCGACGCCAAGGCTTCAGAACCTTCTGGTATTGGACCATTCTCTGGTATAGGCCAGTGTACACAGTCCGTCCAAGAATCGCCATACCCTCAGGTACCGAGTTCGAGCGTATGTCAGGCTGCACAGTTTAATGAACAAACAGTTGTAACCAAGCAAAAAAACACGAAAGCAGGCAACACATCCAAAGGAAAACACAAGCGGAACACAAACTTTTAGAGGTGAACAAGCAAGGCTGAAACTTGAAGAAGAAAGGCTGACTATTGAAAAGGCACGTCTCAGAGTGGCGGAAGAAAAAGCCAGAAAGCTTGGTAATATTGTCGACATCCTCAGTGTGCAGTTCAAGCCGGAAGGCCAACTGCAACACATCATCTCATCATCCCAAGGAAACACATATCATATGCTTTAAGGTATATTATCAAACTTTATCTGTGAATAATATAAATGTAAAAATGTATGTTTAATACCGGCATGTTCTGTTGTTTCATGGAGAGACCGACACACACACACACACATATACAGTGGAACCTCTCCTTTCGGGCAGCTCTGTACCAGGGGCGCCTTCATATTTTTCCTATTACGGCCGCAGGCAGTCAACTGGAAGCATTTCTCGAATTACATGACCTCTCTACCAAGGGCACCTCTCTATTGCGGGCAAAATGTCTGGTCCCGTCAGTGTCCATAATTCGGAGGTTCTACTTTATATATATATATATATATATATATATATATATAAATATATATATACATATATATATATATATATATATACATATATATATATATATACATATATATATATATATATATATATATATTCATATACTGTCCAGTTTACCTTTTATTTTCTTATCAAATCCTGTCTATTTGTTTTAACGATTTTATTAAAACTATGCAAGTTTATCGCTCATCTATAATTTTACCGGTTGAATAACACTAAGAGTGCTACATTTTTCACAATTTAACCGTGTGGTTTCAGGATTTTAGCATTTCTTTTCGAAATAAAAGTGGGCTATTCGAAAATGAGTATTTTGAATGTCTGAATCTGGTAACCGTAAGAAATGTGATCGTTTGTTTCGAATTCAGGCTTTCTGTCTCCTGTCTTGATGAGTATTCGGCTGTTTCTATAATAATTATATTTTCATACAGTGTATTTAAAAACAGCCTTTGTCCTGTTCAAGATATTTACTGTTTACAGTTGAAGAGGCGAGACATCAGTCTGTATTTCTTAGCAAAGCAAACCCAATTCTATCTTCGAGCCTTTGCTCAAGCGGTCTGCTCGTGCTTTTTGTTTTCAAACGAGTTTTAGACCTCGCATGTATATGATAATTCATAAAAGATAATTTGAATTGGGCAGATATTTACTTTATCCTTACCCTAAATCCGAAAGAAATTGTAGCACAATGATTTGCTTTTCAGCTTTATCTCAACCATGGCTGTGGCCTACATGGTGCTACAGGGGAGGAGACATCGTGTTGGACGAATCATTAGAGATCGCACAAATCCATTGGATTATATGACAGACGAAAAGTTGATTGCTCGGTTCCGTCTCGATAGAGAATGTATCATCGACATATGTGAATATTTAGAGGTTGAGTTACGACGACCAACAAAAAGATCGAATTCCCTTCCTGTGTCAATGCAAGTACTAATAGCTCTGCGTTTTTACGCAAAGGGGAATTTCCAATCAGAAACTGGGGATACGCTTAATGTTTGTAGAATGAGTGTATCTCGTTCAACACATGCAGTGACTACTGCTATCTTGAGGCGACTTGCATCCAAGTATATCCGGTTTCCACGAACACTGATGGAACAACGCCAAATCACTGAGGGTTTTTACAAACTGAGAGGGTTTCCCCGGGTAATCGGAGCCATAGACGGATCCCTTGTTCCCATAATAGCGCCCCCTGTGGATGAACTTGTTTATGTTTGTCGCAAGGGATATCACGCAATCAACGTGCAGGGGATAGTTGACTCCTCATTGCGATTCCTAAATATTATTGCCAAATGGCCTGGCAGTACTCATGACAGTTACATATTCAATATGTCAAAACTTGCAGGGGACTTCGAGGGCGGGCAGTTGAGAGGACTATGGCTCCTGGGCGACAGCGGGTATGCTCTTCGCCCTTGGCTGCTCACACCCATGCTCCGCCCGTCTACTGACTCAGAAAGACGATACAATCAAGCCCATAAGAAGACACGATGTGTAGTAGAAAGGGCCTTCGGCTTGTGGAAAAGCAGATTTAGATGCTTGGATAAGTCTGGCGGGCACCTAATGTGTACCCCCGAGAGATGTACCAGAATCATAGCAGCAACAGCTGTTCTACATAATTTATGCATAGCTAGGAGAATAGAGCTCGTTCCTGATGAGGATGAAAAGCCTCTCCCTATTGAACAGGACCAAGACCAGAATGAATGCAGAGATCCAAAGCAGCGGGAAGATCACTTTGATGAAGGTGTCCGAGCACGAGCTGATTTGATAGCCCGTGTTTATTCAGTACACTAAGAGCTTAAATAAAAGTCTTACTAAGACGAAGAACATTCAGATACCGAGTAGATTTTTAGCGATGATCGGTATTTCCCTTGGTATCCATATTTTCATTATTTATAGTGTTGCGTTTAGCTCCTGTTACGTTTGGTCTTATGTAGGCTCTGATGTTTAAGTACTGTGACTGTCTTGATTATCTGACTATTGTCCATTTTCATTATAAAATAGCTGAACTGATTATAAAGGTAAGTGCGGGGTAACGGTATTTCTTTTAAATTTTAGATGGCGGGCACCATACGCTGGGCTTCACAAGCGGAAGCTATGAAGATGGAGGACATATCAGTGTGCTTTGGTCTACGGGTACTACGAAGAGAAGAAGACTGTCTCTTTTTTAGTCATGTGCATGATATGCATTTTGTTGAGCTAATTTCTAAATTGCTGTTTACAGCACCAGTGAGTGTACAGCCCTATGATTGCGATAGCTGTACCTGTACAGAAGACTACATAGAAGCGTTTAAGGAGACTATACCAAGCGTTCCGTTATTTGGTAACTGGATGCCTTATTAGGTATCCAGTTATCAAATAAATGTGTCGCCGTTTTATACGGCCCTCGATATGTTTTAACGTTCGTTTAAGATATATTAGGATTAAACACAGGGCAGTACTTAAGTGTTTTTTCTCAATCTGGATTATGTACATATCATAAAACGATGGTAACTCTGAGCAGAAACTTTGCACAATAGCTTTCTTTTGTAATTCAGACATTCCATGGCTGACATTAGTAGACTTGAAACCATTCATGTTAATGTTTTAATACTATAATACTTCATTTTGTCTCTCATTTAGATTATATATATATATTTTTAAATTATTTTTGCGATACAACTTCAGGAGCAACACTGTATAAAAATGTTGACATATATCCGATAGCAACAAAGGAAAATTGTTAGCAAAAATTGCTTTTTGATATTTGTTATTTTCATAACGATTGTAATTTCAATTACAAACGACTGAATACCTCGGACAACTTTGGTGATCAATGTTTGCCTGGGATTTTCATTATATCCAGGGCTTTGTGTAGTATTAATTCAGACTGGAAGTATTTTACTTTAATCCTTTTTATACTTCATTACTTAATTTTGATTATCGTTAATATCAATAAGACCTTTAGAGAAAAACATAGTCACAAGGACAATTGTAACAAATTCTCTTAATTTTATTGTAATTTTCATAGCAAGTGTATATTCATGGAAAAACTAATAAGTTAGAATAGGAATATGAAAGAGTAATTTGATAACTTTTATAATGGGAAAAATTCGGTGTTGATCAGTATTTAGCTAGACAAAAAAAATTGGGACAAAAAATGTTGATAAACTTTTTTTTTCAACCGAATTGCCTTCTTTAGGTTAGTGTGTAATTTGTTATATGGCAGAGATGTTTAACATACACATGTAGAAGGCTTTTTATACTGTAATCCTTAAATCATTTTACATTAAGATCAAAAGTATTTATATTTTAAATTTTTTAAACAACATAATCACAATGGGCAATTATGACAAATGTCTTTTGTAATTTTCATAAGTGTATTATCTGGGAAAAACGATGTTATAATAACAATATAAGGGAGTCACTTGTTATTTTTATACCGTGTTAAATGTTTAGGAGTTGGTCGAATTTTGCCTAAACATATAGTCACAATATATAATTCTGACGAAAATTTTGTTCAACCGTTTGCCCTACTTGATATTTACTAGAGAGGTTTAGCATGCACATTCAGTAGTTTTTATTAGTTTTCCTTTTATCCGAGTTAATGCCATGAATGTGATATGTGATTTTATTGTAATAAAGCATTTTTCAAAATATTTTACCTGTATTACTGGTTTTCATACACATTGCCCCAGAACTCTACAATATACTGGTGCTTTTATTTTCGCGAGGTTTTCAAAATTGCGATATTAGCGAACAGAAGGGATCACGAAAAACACCCTGAAGTTTATCATCCTCCTGCACATATTCTGTGATAGACACCTTTGAATTCTGCATGATAATATTACATATCACGATGATCAAAGAAAACGTTTCATTGTGTTGACAGCTCAAGTTCAGTTAGAATTAAACCTAAATGCCAGTGAATGAAGAATTAAGGTTTTCTGTAATCTGAACGTGACCCCTTAGGCCGTTATAATAGACCTAACATTTACGTTGTGACAGAAGCTTCAAATTCAATATTTACTTCTTGGTTTACCTTGCAAGTTTAAGTCGTAAATAATGCAGATATCAGCCATTGTCAATTTATCTTACTACTTCTTTATTTTGTTGCATTAAAAAAGTAATCATAATTCTCTTACTAAAAAGGACCTAGAACGCTCCATGAAATACCTCCTGACATGAAATTTTGAAACGGTTGCGTTTTCGTTATCTTAACGGACGGTCAAGACCATCCGTTAAATTAACGACGGTTTTGAGGTATTTACGAACGAGAAGAAATTAACGAAAATTTCGAGTTACCCAAAAAAAGTGTAACGAAGGAGTAACGAGTTCGTTATGCAATCGTTAGGCTTACGAACGCTTCGAGTCACAGTTCAGTTACTTGTGGAAACAACCGGATTCTGTGGCTCAGGGGCAGAGCACATGACTTAAAACCCTGCCGTTAGTATTGAAGTTATTATAAAAAACATTGTACCTCCAACAACAACAATATAAAATTAATGCACGTAGAGACAAAATGCGTGTAAATAATTGATTTAAATAGAAGGTGTTGCTCAGCTCTTCATCAGATGTATCATACAGTAAGAGTAGTTGCATGTACTGCATGGTATCTTCCCCGAAGGTCCCCGCAAACTGGACGTATGGCCGTCCTGGCGCAAATCATTAACACAAGGAATGGAAAATTAATAGTTCAAGGAAACAGACAGGATTTGCAAGATATTTTTTCAAAACTGAGCAAATGGAAAATAAAGCCCTTTACAACAAGGCTCTTTTTAGATTTGAAGGTTATAGTGTATATCTTTTACAATAAACTATAATCCTGAAATACTGTGGCTGGTCATATTCTTACATATATCCCTGTCCATATTCAATGTCTGAAAAAAGAAATTCTTCAAAAGTGTCACTAACAGTTAAGAAATTCCAATGACTTTGAACCAACAGTGGTGTCAGTAACAGATCTGTGGCAAATAATTTATCGGCAAACTTGTGTTGCAAATGCGCACTGCTGATCAAATTCATTTCTTAACCAAAGGGCCATATTTTTTCGGATGAATCCTAAAAGCTCAAGTCTTGATTAAATATTTAATGTAATTGTATTTCAAGTGTTAGGAAGATTGGTGAAACTTCAACCAGAAATTTCTAATCCGATCAGTAAAGCAACGTGTTGACCATAAATTTCACAACGACTGGGAAATAACCTGCTATGATAAGAGTCATTTATTAAATGTGCACTATTGTCTAGTCGACACCATCCGTGTCTGGGTGTAGGTTCAGGTTAAGTCCAAGTTCACCCTTTCCGAGATCAAGTCTGTTAGAAATCGAGTCAAATAATAGGTTATCTTAATAATTGATAACGGACAATGTGATTGGAATTTCCGATTACTAGTCGTATTTTTGTGCTAGTTTTCAAATAGTGTATATCAATTTTGCTAAAAACCACTTACAAATGCTTACTCACGATTTGCCGCGACCCCTATCGGCCGACTACAGAAATTCAAGACCATCACTTGACGACCTCCAAATATCCAACAGATCACGTCGCTCCCGTCAGCAGCTAATCAGTGAATGTGTACATACTGACATGACTTCCAACTCTGACCATGAACGGTCGAAATTTGGTGAAAGAAAGCTGATCTGACGTTTACCAAAATTCCAGTTCAGGGGCGGAACAAGGATTTGGAAAGGGGACGGTAATGCCCAGGAAGACCGAAAGAAAACCTAAGAAAATGTCCTCTGGTTCGAGAAGGAGTGGTTAAGGGTCGCAAATTTGGTATGAAATTCTAAAAAAAGGTTGTTTCGGCTCTAAAAGGCTCTGAAACAGCAATGAATGATACACCTCTAACCAGGACAACTCAGTAATACCGACATAATGCATGCCCAAATCCCTGAGTGCCCGGCTTAAAGGTGTTTCACTATATATATATATATATATATATATATATATGTGTGTGTGTGTGTGTGTGTGTGTGTGTGTGTCTATATATATAAATCATTGTTCTCAATAATATAATACACATATCTGTGTGTATAAGTATTCGTGTATAAATAACTATATTCATCAAGTATATAGTGAGGTTTTCTTGTATGCCTGTATGTATTTGTTTGTATTTGTCACATATGCGTGGTGAACATAAATTTTGTCAAGGAGATAAAAAAATTCAGATTCTGTAACACTAGGGAGCGTGAAATGTCCAGGGGAATGAATAAAGAAGTCAGTGGTTTTTTTTGTTAACAGATAACTATAATTTATTCTTAAAACCGTCCTGATGTGAGTGACCCAATTAATTTTTCCATTATTATCTGACTTCAATAAAAACTGATACAGGTGCTTTGGATATCTATGATCATCCATACGAACAATTTTCAACCAGTATTTAATACAACGAACTTCAACAGTCGCCCAAAACGGATGCATTTGGAAAATGTTCACCTAGACATAACACATACTTACAAAATTTATGGTGAACTCTTTCAACTGTTTCAATTTTAGAATGGCCCCAAATCTCACACCAATACATCAGGATTGGGGCAACCATGCTATCAAATAATTTAAAAAGTTGTATAACTGTTAAATTTCCAAACGTTTATTAAAGTTCTTGATAACACTCACAGCTTTGTTAGCCTGCATTGTTTGCTGTTGATGTGCTCTTGTCCATGTTAATTTGGATGTAAAAATATTTCCGAGATATTTATAATGAGAGACTATATCTATTTTTCTGTTGTACAAGTGCCATTTTTCATTTTCCCGTAATTTACCTCCTCTTCTGAAAACCATAAATTTTGTTTTGTCCATATAATTTTCATTCCAATTTTTTTTTACAAAAATCTTGCAGATGATAGATTTGCTTTTGTAGTCTGCCAACTGTATCGCCAAAGTTAACAATGTCATCAGCAAACATCAAGGTCATCATATTAGGTAGGTCTTTATCAATAAAAATTCCTTTACAATCAGAAGTATTTAAATTTTTAAAATAATTATCAATAAATAGATAAAAATGTAAAGGACTCATCATACAGCCCTGTCTTGTACCAATTGAACATTTGAAATAACTTGTAATCATCTGGAAATATTCCTGACTGAAAAATACTATTCAATAATGTAACCAATAAAGGAAGTAAGTAAAACAGACTGTCTTTGATTATGTCCATAGATATTCCATCTGGTCCAGGTGACTTTCCTCTTTGCATTTGATCAATGGCATCTTTTAATTCCTTTTCAGTTATGCTTGAATTTAGGAGCTCACACTCATATTTTCCATCATAACTTCTTTCTATATATCTGTTAACAACAACTCTTATATCATCATTAATCTCATTTTTGCAATTGTTAAGAAGATTTTCAAAATAGTAATACCACTGATTTGGTTCTATGTTGGATATTTTCTTAGGTCTTTTATAATTCCGTACATATTTCCAAATATCATTGATGTTTTTACTTTGAAAAGTTTTCTTGAATGTGTTATCTTTATGATTTTCCTTTTTTTATACTACACAAGCTTTTAAATGCTTGTTTTTTACTTTTATATTCTGTCAAATCATTTGGTTCCCCTGTTTTTCTATACTTAGTAAGAGCAGTCAACTTTACTGTTTTTGCTAAGCAACATTCTTCATCCCACCAACTCGGTTGTGCTATTTTAGATTTGTCATAGCTTCTTACTTCTTCTGTAATTTTGTGAATTAACATTTTAAAGTGTAACAATGCTTTATTTACATCCATGTCAGCTATGTTTTTAAAATTTTGAATAAGACTGACACATTCATGTTGTTCAAATGTGCATTTAATAGTATTTAAGTCTTTTGATTTTAATCTAAATTTGATCCAAGGTGAAATTTCAATTTTCCTATGCATTTGTTTGAATCCTGATTTCATCTTCATATTACACTTTAAAGGAAAATGATCTGACAAATCCATAGTTAGTACAGAAAAGGAATACACACTTTCAAATAATTCAGAGCTCAAGATTATGTAATCAACTACACTCTGCCCTGAGTGTGTAATGCAAGTATATTCACCTTCTGAATCAGTATTGAATCTTCCATTAACAATATGAATTCCAAAAGCACAGCATAATTGTTGTAAAGTGAAACCAAATTTGTTAACTTTTTTGTCTTTAGAATTTCTTTTCATATAAAAATCATCTTTTGCATATGCATATGTAAGGCCAATAAAATCAAGTGAACCAGTTTTAATAAAATCAGTCATA
The DNA here is from genome assembly GCA_026874595.1 of Sipunculus nudus. Classification (NCBI taxonomy): domain Eukaryota; kingdom Metazoa; phylum Annelida; class Sipuncula; order Golfingiida; family Sipunculidae; genus Sipunculus; species Sipunculus nudus. The sequence continues at coordinate 37,846,292 of CM049317.1, read as the reverse complement.
TTACCCATTCTTGCATTTAGATCCCCCATAAGTATTATATACAAATCTCCATATTTTGACAAGAGTTCAATCATAACATTTTCTAATAACATAATCCCATTATGCTCATCTTTATTTTCATAGAAAGGTGACCCCTCTGGTGGTATGTATGCACCTATCAGCAGAATATCTTGTGGAATGCTGAACCTTCCAGTACCAGTGCAATTGTATCAGTATACTTATATGTACATTAACAATTTTTATTTGGCAAGGTTTTCTTATACCAACCAAAACGCCTCCCCTATTCATATCACTTCTGGCTTTACCGAAACAGTAGAAATCTGTAAAATAGTCTACAAAGTCATCTGAATGAGCGGCCCATGTTTCTACAATACAAAATATGTCACTATTAGCAAGTAATTTTGAAAATTCTGGATTTTGCTGCTTTGATTTTAAACCACCCGCATTCCATGATATCAAATGTAATATATGATCATCATGATGATCATTATTATTCACAGTGCAAGGGTTAGTAGTTAAAATTGTGCTTACCTCATCATAAGATTCAAGTGCAGTGTTAATATTAGTGGGTTGTAGTAGCAAGTTTTCTTTCTGGGTTAGTTTCAGCAAGCAGGTCAGGGAGGCACGACGCAATCTGATTCCACACATGTTGAAGGCTCGAAAGGAGTCCAAGGAATCTTATATCTCCTTTGACAAGTTATATGTAAATGGACAATTGTTTAAATGGGACAATACCAATAACAGTTTAATTTCTGTGGGTAAACATTCAGAAAATAAATAGGGATTAGGCCAGGGTTCAAGCTTAAATTTTTTGTACTGCAATACATATACTCGAAATGAATTCAAAAATCATATTCCATCTTGTGTTTCAGATGCTGACCCCAATGAAGTTCAACTAACCCAGAATACAATGACACAGTTAAATAAACAAAGTGCACAGTACCTGGATACCACCACCGTCGCAACGATAAGTTCTTTTAAATGTATATGCCGGATGAAAAGTCCACACAAATCCTCTCGGAGAATAACAGTCCAATGTAAAGCTCTTGTGACAATCCAGAAATTAAACTTGAGGCAGGCCGCATTAAATTGTATAGAGTTAGTAATAGTAGAATCCCTGAAATTACTGGATAATCGGACAGGTCCCACAAACTGACATACACACGTCTGTGTCCGCTGGAATATTCTCTCACCTCTCTCTGCGTTAAAACACAGCCCCCCATTTACAACTTCTTGCCCCAAGCCGAGTAGTTTCCTCTTCTCGAACAGTCTAAAGGATCTAACATAATACACAGTAAACACGCGTTACAGGAATCATCTAGAAGAACATCGCTGTGTCTCTACATACCAGTGTCCACACGTGAGCCCGACCCGGCTCAGCCAGGCGAGAAAGCCCCAAGCTAGCATGACAAGGAGAGTTCAACCAATACGGATTAAACTGAGAATGCAATACGCGGCCAGACACGTGCGCCACAACACGAGTTACGCCCGTGCCACATAATAAAAAGGGCACCTGTAACAAGGTATATTGCCTTGATACAAGTTTATATAAACATCTTACCATATGTTGTAGAGGCCATCGCTACTATAAGGAACGTGACCGCGGAGAGCTTCATTTTAGGTGTGTGCGTCTGACGGTAAGAGCCAACTGTGCAAGGATGATCTCGACAGAGATGCTTCAGGATTCGCTGGTTAAAATTAACTTCGTTTACGATATAACCATTCGCCTCCGCCTCCACGCAGTACGGCTGACGTCTTTAGCTCCCTGTTAAGTTGTGACCACACACGCCGTCTTTTCTTGATCATTGATTCATTTAAACTCTGACTTTTTTAAGACACCTGTGTGCGTTAGAGGATGACATGGTGTAGTTCTTCTCTGAACCTTACCGCCCACGGTATATCATAGTATGTCCTCTTTTCTTTGTGCTTCCAGGTGAAATAAACAAATGCCTCCCTGACGCCATTGTCCTTTTGGTATGTTAAACTATAAATCATAGGCCACAATGTTTACAGAAACACACAAACATGCAAACTCGGCATGGTGGAGGTGGTGCCATCAAACGTTTTCTGGATCATAATATACCTGTGTAATCATTCCGTGAGAATCTGTCCAGTCATTGCATGAAAAAAGTTGGAAAGAGAGAGACGACGTGCGGACTTGGGGCGACAGACGGTCTTCGCGCTATGCGTGGAAATAATTCTCAGATATGCTAGAAATCCAAGGAGGGAGGTTTTATATAAGACTTCAGTGGTTACTATCCATGTCAGTCTTGCTTATTCGGTTTATGAAGGCGCAGTGGCGTCAATTTATCTTCCAGGGGTTGGGGGGGGGGGGGGGGGTAACCCATACAAACACATACACATATATATAATATATATATATATATATATATATTACCATTTCAAATATATATATATACATTAGCGTCCGTATGACACATTTCAAATATATTACATTTAAGTATAAGGTTTTAGGAAATAAGGTATTATATTTCCAGTACAAGATAATTCTAAACCAGGTTTAGATATATTTCATAGTAAATTCATAAGGAGAACCAAAGTCTATATATATATATATATATATTTAAATTTATCAATATGTTTTATTTTTAATATATAAATATTATTCTCTGAATAGTGTGTGTGTGTCGGGAGAGGGTGATTACATTGACCATCCCCCCTTGCTGAAAAATGAGGGGATAAATACCCCATCCCCCTATTCTGACGCCCCTATGGAGGCGAGATACGACCAGGAAGACAGCAAATGTCAGCTGCTACCGGAGTATCTGTCTCAAACAGTGGACCAACAAACTTACAAAACATGAAACTGGCGACTAATCAAATGAACAACACCAGCTAGTCTACATTAAGGTATCATATATCTACTTCACTTACTCATGTAATTCATTAGTAATTCTTACTGGCCACTGTTTATTAACTCATTCTCACCTGTCCTCATATAGTTCTGATTCCAACATTAATGACCCGTCTTTTTCGTTAAACATCCACGTAATCATGCTTTAATGGGATTTTAATTTTGTGTTACACGAGTAACGTTCTTCAAAGTCACTGGTAAAACTCCTTTTAAACGAGGCGTTTGTCACAATATCTAATGGTAACCCCTTAAATGGCTCGACACTAATCACCATGATCCAAAAAAATATTTAATGTAAATAAATAATACTATATACAGGGGTGTAGCCAGGATTGAGGGAGGGGAGGGGGCAATGGTCAGTGGCGGAGCCAGAAATTCGAAAACCTGGGGGGGGGGGGGGTAGGGGCGCTAATATGCATGTATAGGTACCATGAAAACAGTTATATATACGTGTTTATGCACGTATATATATATATATATATAACTATTATTAATAATTTTATTATTACTATACGTTATATATTTTACTGTCAGAAAATAGGATTTTTTTTCAATTATGAACCATGGTTTCATACCTGTTAGTAACAGGTAGATGGGGAGGCTATTGTTTGAATATGCAGTGTAAAGAGGACAATTTGAGGCAATTTTCACAAAAAAATGAGGATTTCCTGTTCCTGAAAAACTGTTCCCTTATGTCTTTGCGTTATGTTGTCAAACTTTAGAGAGGTTCAATATTTAATATTTATATTTCTTCAAAATAAGGATATAAAATTTCAATCGTTTTCAAACAAGTCAATGGCGCAAAGGCGCATTTACGTTTGTACTCTGTAATTTGCAAAATAATATCTTTTAAATGTAATGCTCGGTGTGAAATAACTGATATGTTGAAGTCTTATGTTAAACCTAGCATTTTACAGGGTTTCGGGGTCTCGACAGCACACAGGACTCCTAAGAGCACAGACCGCGAGTTCGAGTACCGGTATCACCAGAGCCGTGAGATTGTTCACGGTCGACCTCAACAAGGGCCCGGTGATCTGCAGTTGTTCTGCTGCTGTTCATAAATATCCTTATACTCAACTAATAAATTTGAGAGTAATGAACTGCGGATAACTTTATTAAAATCTAATTGATAAATAATAAAAATGATATGAAAAACAAAAATAAATAACGAAAATTCGGAAATTAGATAAAATGATAGATTTTGCAGCTCAACGGGGGGGCGCGCGCGGAAGGCGTCCCCTCTGGATCCGGCACTGATAGCAAAGGCAATTTAATAGATATATATGTGTGTGTATATATATAAATATGTATATATATATATATATATATATATATATATATATATATATATTAGTATTAGCTCCCCTGGCTACGCCCCTGCTCTAACCTTGACCTTTGACCGTTGGTCCGCAAATCGACAGGGTTCTCTCTTTAGTGGTGAGGTGAGCCATATATAAATTAAGTTTGAAATCAATATGTTAAACTAAACTGGAGTTATCATCTGAAAACTAATTTGTGAACGGATGGCCTTGTGACCTTGACCTTGTGACCCAAAATCCATTTATGCTCTCCCCATACTGGCAAGTTAGCTAAATGTGCAAGATGGAAAGTTTGGGATGAAAAGCTTGGCTTAAAATGCAGCCATAATCTTTTTAAATAAGTGAGTCATGTGACCTTGACCTTTGACCTCATGACCCAAAATTCATACAGGTTCTTGCTTTAGTGGTGGGCCATATGTAAGTAAAGTTTAAAATCTATGTGTCAATCAAACCTGGAGTTATCATCTGAAAACAATTGGTGTGGATCGACGGATGGACAGACAGGCAGCTAAACAGACGGACAGACAGACAGACAGGGTGATTACTATAGGGGCATCCACTTGTGATCAATAAATACACCCGGTTTTGGGACACTAGATGTAATCACAGCTGAGAAACTGACATGATTGTCGTCATTTTATAGTTAAAAAAATAATAGAAAAATATTCGTTAAAATAAGAAAAAATACAGGTGGCGTCATCTCTTTTCGAAACTGACAAAACTAGTCATGGTCAATATTCAAGGCAAGATTCATGACAATCCATGTTTAATTATCAAGATACCGGAGGTTTTGTATCAAATTTTAGTTTATTCTGAGGGTAATTTCGGCTTCACTGCATTCAGAACAGAATTGTATGAAAATGAGATACACAAGCCCTGATTCACTTGACCTTGTTTGACTGTAGGAACAAAACAACTTCTGAGGCAAAAAAAAATATTTAATATCAGAATGTATGTTGGAAATTATTTGAGAGGCCAAACCCTCAGGTGTTTTACAGATGATATATGGGGGAAATAAATACAGCCACGTATCCTGTAGGGTCCGTGATGTAAATGTAGGACATGGAGGATGTCCGCGTTACGAACACAGAGCAGAATCTGGTGCAGACAAATTTAACCTAATGAGATTAACCGTGTTATATGAGAAGCATTCGTGGAAAGATAGGATCAGGTCTTAGTCTTTGCCTAACTCAATAAAGCGTAACAAGTTCACACAGGTACTAAATATTCAAAGAAACTGTTTAGTGCTGCAATATATATATATATATATATATATATATATATATATATGTGTGTGTGTGTGTTATTAGAACGTGTGTATTGTGTAAGATTCTTTAGAATGTTGGAGCAATAGAATATTCTAGGCTGGAGGTGAAAAGTTATAAATAGGGGGCTGTGTTTTAGAGCCGAGATGGAGGTGAGAGAATATTCCAGCGGACTCAGACGTGTGTATGTCAGTTTGTGGGACCTATCCGATTACCCAGTATTTTCAGGGATTCTACTATTACTAACTCTATATAATTTAATGCTGCCTGCCTCAAGTTTACTTTCTGGATTGTTACAAGAGCTTTACATTGGACTGTTATTCTCCGAGATAATTTGTGTGAACTTTTCATCCTGCTTATACATTTCTAGGACTTATCGCTGTGACAGTGGTATCCAGGTACTGTGCACTTTTTCATTTTACTGTGTGATTGTATTGATTTGTTGTGATACTGCTGTTATAGTGTGTTGTTGTATTGATTTAGTGTATTATAATGTCAGGGTTGTTTTATGAATAAATTATAGTTATTTGTTAACAAAAGACCACTGACTTCTTTATTCATTCCCTAGACATTTCACGCTGTCTAGTGTTACAGAATCTGATTTATTTTATCTCCTTGACAAAGTTTGTGTTTATCACGCATACGTGATCTGTTGATATTAGGTTCCGTAACAATATATATTGCATTCTTAAGAATATATACATAAAAGAAACCATGTGAACTCGTCATGGCCTCGCTGTTTTACAATGTGATAGACGTAATGCATGTATGGGCGGAAAGCACAGCTTTGTGAAAGGAATAAAAATGTTACCTTACGATGTAATTATACTCATGGGTAGACTCACAAATGGAAGTTTGAGGTGAGAGGGAGGTAGCTGAGACGGTTCTCTCTATTTAAATATTCTACATCTTTAGAATCAAGGTAAGACTCCCCCCGATGGTCCAGCAATTCCTGCGATATTCAGTAGCAAACAAAGCATTCACTTAAAATTGTAAAAAAAATATGTGATCAGGGAAATTTATAGTTCCATAAAGACGACTGTTTCATAAATAATTCACCCTTTTCCAGCTATGAGCCCCATCCTGAAATAAAAAAAATAAAAATGGAAAGCCTTATGTAGCAGTAGAAGTTAAGCCAGATCATTTACCATTTATAAATCCTTTAGACAGTTCGTGGTCTATTGTTTGAAATTTACTTACAATAGTCAGTAATTCTGAGGTTTTTTACTCCATAACGCTCAATAACTCGGTGACCTACTTTTGGGTTTCCACAGAGGAACTATCCGAAATACAGTGGAACTTGTCTGAAACACCACCTGTCTGTCATGACCATCCTTGAGTGTCCGTAAGCTTTCATATAGGTTATAATTGACCTGTCAAATAGGACTACCTGTAAATTAAGACCACTTTTGCCCGTCCCATGGGTGGTCTTGTTACACAGGTTTCACTGTAGCTAGTGAAGTCTCGACTACGATTCGTGCTGTGTTAAAAGACTAACAAATGGATCCTGATAGTTTGTTTCATTACTCAGAGAAAACAGGTCACAGCGACCTATATACTGATATCCACAGGGGACCTATAAGGACTTGTTATTAGCTGGAGATTGAAATTTCTGGGTCTTCCAGTTACGATTTGTGCCCTATTAATGACGGATTATGGCTTTCAAGGTTTTCCATCGAAACTAAAATTATAGGTCAAAGTGACCTACTTTTTGGTTTCCACAGAGGTACTTGGTGCACCAGTCTGCATTTTACGTGTGAAGTTCCGTGTCTTTCGGTTACAATATATGTCCCAGTGACCTATACCTTTCGATTTTCACAGAGAGCCTATAAGGACCTGTCAGCATGTAATTTTGAAATTTCTGGGCCTTACGGTTACTTTTTTTTGCTCTGTTAAAGGATGGACAGACGGACGGATGGTCGAGATACTATCAGGACCTGTCAGCATGTCAGATTTGAACTCCCCGCCCCTTATACATTACTTTTGGGTCTTATAGTTTAGTTTTGTGTCCAATAGTTAAGTTTTGTGACATAAGGATCAGATGGGTTTTGAGCTAAAAGTGAACACATTCTATACCATTTATAATAAATCGCCTTATCGTGATATAAGGAAGTTGTAAGGATATAATGTTATCATTAAGTATATTGATATGAATCACAACAGTTTGAATTTTATCTACATGACCATCATTGTCATCCTGTGTCACCTGTTAGCAGACATTTACCAACAAACATCAACGATTAAATCCTCCTCCATATCTCAACAATTATCATACCTGTGCTTGGTGGCTGCAACGTCGGATATCTAGCGAAAGCCGACTGCCGCCATGTTTTATTTCGCCAAAATAATTATGGAAAAACATCCATATTTAACGTTCAAAAAGACAATTGATTGACAAAAGCAGGTGATGAAAAGTATTTTAATTTACTAGGCTCTGGTAATTCACATTGCTTATGGCGATATAATCCCTGTGGTTTCAAACATCGCAAATTAATATACAAATAGTGCTTATGTATATAAATGTACTGAACATGTTAATTATATACTTAAAGTGCTGATTAATATACTAATAGTGGTTATTTATATATTGAGAGTGCTGATATAACAAAATTGCTGATTCATATACTGATACTGATATTTCTGATTTGTTTACCAATGCTATATGCACACCACTATACCAGTATATTAGTGTATATACAATGAAAAATAGGACTTGAAATTATCTTTGTCTTGTCTATTGCACAGTAATTCAAAATTAGCCTTTGGGCATGCTCATCCTAAAAATCATTAATGTTCTCCCACGAATGTTTGTAAATCAATGACATAGTCAGTTAGATGTTCAAGGTGCCTTACTTGATCAATGTCTTGTTTTATTTATGTAAGTTATGTTTATTATTACGAGTCGACATTTGAAATGTGAATTATACTATGGGTACAATGGAAAAAAAAATATAATTCAATAAAGACAATATCATTTTTGTTCATAATAAACTGGTTGAATTACCATTTCGAATTAAGATGGGACCTCAAGTATATCAAGCAAATGATATAGGTGAGTATTAGGCAAGTAGCAATGATGTACATATAGTCTAGGCCAACCAGTGTAGGACTGAGACTGAGACCATGGGACTAGAGACAAAGACTCAGCACAAAGTGATCTGGAAATAAGACCTTGAGAGCAAATGTTTACCAACTTGTCATCTATTCCTCTCACAGAGTCAGTATTCCTACAAAATACCATTGAACATCCCATTATTAATTATCAAAATATTGACACTAATCCATCATACTACAAGGAAGCAGGATTATTACATAACTATCCCTGATGAGGACCAAACAAGCTAAATAGAGAGCAAGTCACACATGTATACATTGTATTGCGCATACTGTATAAAGCCTCAATTTCTTCTTTCTTTTTTGCTCAAAGTAGAGATCATAATTGACACTGATTTTATATTTAAATAAGAACATGACCCACAAAAAAGTGGCCCTGAGTCTGGGCTCGAGATATGTATCACTGCTTCTCGATTTGCCAAAAACATGGCAGTGGTTATTTCCACTTTCCCTACATGGTGGTTCTAATGGATGTATAATATATAGCAATATTCATTGGGATATGTCCAGTGATCGTGTTCACACAATGTTATTGTATGTAATATACTATACACTGGTGATAGCTAAAAATAATTAACAGAAAACATACACATTACAATGCAGAGAGCTAACGTGAAGAGTCAGAAAACCCTGAACTTCAAATAAGGGGATGGGTCACTTCTATGATGATTGTTAAATGTAGAGGAACTTCCCATTTACATACTATGATGGATACAGAGGGGTACATAATAATGCAGTTACTAACATAATTGTACTATTCGCTCGATCCCTTCTGAGACTAAAAGATGCTCATAACCGAGGTGTTTTATATTTAATGTTCCCCATTTTATTATTCTTAAACATTAACGCCATGTATCCCATATTCATAACAGGTATGTAACAGGGTTGGGGCCAGGTTCATGTGACAGTACCTGGAAACAAATTTTTGTAGAGTACCTATAGGTACAGGTACTTTAGAAAGTACCTAGGTACAGGTATAGGTACATTTCAGAGCCATTCGACCTGATCATTATAGCATAAATTTCATCGAGGTTTTCAATAATAAGTTACAGTAGAATGGTAGAAAACATTATTCAAAGTAATAAATGATCACTCCCTATGTCTTCAGGAAAAATATATCCCTTACAACTATACTGGACCACCTTTAATAAAAGTGATAAGTATGCAAAGTTGAGCCGAAAGCTCAGGGATATAATATGCATTTTCTTCAATTCATCATTTACTCTTCACCGGTGCTCTGTGTATACTAGATCACCGTCTACATGGGGCATCTGAGCAACCCTGATCATATCCATTGCTGGATTCCCTTTACTTGCGCTGATAATGCCACAATGAACTTCCTGTTTAGAGGCTGGAGGTTGACTTTCTTGCTAGCCTAGCTAGCCCACTTAGCTTCAAAGGCATTTGAATTGGTAATTACCATTACCTGAGATAGATAACTGCCTTGACATTGGAGACAGCTTTGTACATGTAACCTAATGGCCCAAGCCTTGAGTTCATTTCCAGTATCACCCATGTACCTGGAGTACCTTATACCAGGTACGGATACTTTAGTACCAGGTACAAATACAGGTACAAAGTACTTCCTACTCACGAGAGCCAAGTACAGGTACAGGTGTTCTAAACTGTGTGCCCAGGTCCAGGTACAAGTACCTGGTCCCAACCCTGGTATGTAGGGAGCCTTAGGCCTGAAGCACTGGTGTGCATATATCTGTGGGAGCCTCAGGCCCCATAATAAAAAAAAATATTACCCGCTTCCTGCACTTGGGCAAGTCCACGCAGCAAGGCCCCGGATGGGCTCTCAATGGGCTGAGCTGAATACACATGCATGATTTCTGAAAGCACTGTTGTGATAACTACATCGCAAAATAATGTCAAATTTCTCAAGATATAGGAACATTTGATAAATATTACCCCTTAAGAACACACTTTGCATTGTTTCTGAGAACATAGTTGTTGAGACCAAAACATTTATTTCCCAGTTATAGCCAGAGAGGGCTTGTGTGATAAAGGCTGAGTGTCACCGCTTTATTGATAAATTAATAATAATAATTATGATAACAATAATAATGATAATAAATAATAATAATAATAATAAAAATAATAATGATAATAATAATAATAATAATAATAATATAGTGATAAACACTGGTATGAATATCTCTTGGGGACTCATCTGTGGTAGGTGTGGGTTTCTTCTCCATCCTGCATCTCGAACCAAACAGTGATACGGAAAGACCTCTTGGGCGTGAGATCCTATGATAATAATAATACCGATAAGTCTGTAGTTAGCCTGAGATCTCAGGAACATAATAATAGGACTGGAAGGGTCCTGAGATCCCATGATAACAGTAATAATATGACTGAAGACCCGTATGTGGCAGGCCTAAATCAGTTCTTCATTTCTGAGTCTAGGACTAAACAAATATATTGAATGTTTGTTTTGTGACTCACGAGAACCAAGAGTAGGGGGCCCTCGGGACCATCATAATAACAATACTGCCATAGGGGGCCCGAGGCCCCATGATTATTATAAAACGAATGTAAGGGGCCTGAAGCCCCATAACAATAATAATACTAGGGGCCCCGATTCCCACAGGTATAGCAGGTCTGTATAGGGCCTTACGTCCCAGGTATCCTTTTGCATCAAGTATATAATATTGAGCTGCATATATATTACCGGGGGCCCCTTCATAAAAGAATACTACTGTAGGGCGCCTGAATCCCCATGATAATAATGGAACTACTGCTGGCTGCCTGAGACCCAGTCATAATAATAATTCCATTGTGGGGGGCATGAGGTCCAATGATAATAATAATGATAACTTCATGGTGACTGAAGCCCCTCCTTTAGAGTACCATGTTATATTCAATTTTTATGCACATATCCCTTGGGGCCCGATTCTACACAGTTACAACGTGGAACTGTAGGTATATATACACTAACATAAATAATTAATGCCTTTTGTAATAATTTTGATACTGTATTTATCAATAGATCACTCCTTTTTTTATTTAACAAATGTGAATCAATTTTTATTTAAACCAAATGAGAGGAAATCATATATATAACGAGATTTTGGTTTAATAATGTATTCATTACTTGTTCTTACTATTTGCAGGAAACACTGTACTTGTTTCATCATAAATGAAAATGAATATAAAACCTACAGTTCAAATGCTATTGGAAAAGGCATTTAAGCAGCTTTAAATGGTAAATACATTTAGGGGGATAATATGAATTTAATACAACTTTTGGGTTGTTATTTTTTTTGTCAGAGTTGCTAAATTCAGTTAACTTATCCTTATAACCGAGGGCCTTTCCTACACAAGGCTATATATATATAGACACCCGGAAAAAAGGAATATAGTACGGAACTCAGCAAATACATTTGGGAACTAAAAGAGAACAACGTCAAATTTGAAATACAGTGGAAAATACTCAGAAAAGCCAAAGCACATTCCCCAGAAACTAACAGATGCAACCTATGCCTGTGGGAGAAAAATTTCATTTTATGTAAACAAAACATGGCCACGCTTAACCAACGCAATGAACTTGTAACAAGTTGTAGACACGCTAACAAATTCCTGTTACGTAAACTTAGCACAAAGAATAATCCAGATTAGGCACGTTGTACAAATCCACATTGTAATAACCACAAACACGCTCCAGTGAACAACCAGTTGTTCAATGTACAACCCCTTCATTCATATCGTTCTGAAGAGTGCCGTACAACGGTACGAAACTGATTAGTAAACACGATGCTTACAATCGTTTGATTCCTTACACATGATATATATTGATACGCTCTGGATATACCATAGAGCACTTTGCCTTCAGTGCATATATATATATACATATATATAGTTATTTAATAAACATATCAAACTGGAAATAGAGCAGCTCACTTACAGCGATGGACGCAAATCTGTAACAAAACATACCTCTATTCTTGTTATACATTGGGTAATTTAGTAAAACATAAACTCCATGGTCGAAGGTAAATAAACAAAGAGCTTTGAGATCAGAAATGTATGTACATTAACAATCGTTATAAAAGATACGCCAATATTCTTCCTTTATGCATTGCTGTTGTAAATGCTTGTATGGTTACATGGTATTAAATTTGCAATTCCGTTCAGGCAGCTGTAACGCATTCCGACGTACAGGTTTCGAGTACTATCTCGATTTATATATATATATATATACAGTCGTGACTTGACATTCCGACCCTTAACAATCCGGAAACCTTGCAATCCGACGGTAATTTGTAATAAACGAACGGGACTCATTGAAATTAGCCTTGACAAACCGACAGCCTTGGATTCCGACTCCGACATGACATTTCCCGACACAAACAAGGATACCGACGAATTTTCTGACTTGACAGTCCGACCGGTATATTGTCCTTTGATGTCAGTCGTCGGGCTCGTGCACACAGCACCCTGATCAATTAGGCGTGAAATGCAACGATGCGTATTGTTCTAACTGTACACGAGAACCAATTATTGAGTCAATACGGCTCACTAATTAAGTCAGTTTACATCCGTATGTGGCACACATGAACCTCTCGGTGTGTGGAATACGCGGAGGTGGAGAACGGTGTCGGGGACCTTTTCCAGGCACTCAACAGCGCGGACCACGTGACCGCGGAGCGATACCTCGTATTAGACAACATGGAGCCCACGGAAGCAATGCCGACGGCCGCTGATATTGTGTCAATGGTCAAAGAAGATGGGGGCGACAGTGACAGCGAGTCTGAGGGAGAAGATGGTCCTCCTAAACCAGTAACTCTCAGAGACACGATTGGGGGAATGGAAACAGGGCTACGGTATATTGAGGAGTAGGGCTTCGCTGCAGGGGACGTTGATGCCGACCGCTTAGTAAAGTCCGTGAAAATGAAAAAAATAAAAGAACAAGATACCAGACAGATATGCTTGCATTCTTTTGACGCACATGAACTTAGTAGATCAACCGCTGGTTCATATATATATATATATATACATTTAGTTTATGTTTGTTCAGAAATATAAGCATATCTCATAATTGTAGAATCTGCATATGTCGTCAATCTTGATGAGCGTAGTATATATAGACACGTATATAATAAATAAAAACAGTACTCCATGACGGATGTTTTTATTCTCTAATTTACATTAATCATAACAATATCATATACGCAGTTTATTATAACAAAATACTTAATGAATTATAACAAGTCCTCCAAACATTTAGGTCACATTGTATCTTTACCCTCCGTCACCTTTATTGATTTGACAGTCCGACAGCCTTGCAATCCGACATAAATTAGCGTATTACATTTAGTGTCGGATTATCAAGTCACGACTGTATATATATATATATATATATATATATATATATATATATCGAGAGGGAGGGAGAGTAGACCAATGCTTCCTGCATGTGGAGGACAGTTGCCCCTTCCCACATTGAGGATATCTAGCCAAATGGACAATTCTGGAACACTTTTCTTTGTATGGGTGATAAATTTTCTCTCCTGAATGCTTACGCTCCCGAGGCAGCGGAAATCTTACGCTTCTAAAGAAGCAACTGATTTTCACGCTGCCAGCTTTGACCGTTTATGATATATTTAGACACCAGATGGCGGTTCGTTGTCTGCTGAACAAAACGTGCGTATGATGTGACAAGCAGCCAACCAGATGCCAATAAACAAACACGCGACAGGCATCCTGGCTCCGCCCATAGCCGCGCTTTAAGCGCCGTTTGAAGACAAGTTTACGTTCGAATTTTAATTGCCCCCTCTGCATTCTCGCATCATCGACCGATTCGATTCTGACAGTATGACTGTGTTAGCGTAGCCATGTGTCTGGTGTCTGCACGCAGCCTTTGTTGTTACGTTTCGTTTGAATTACAGCTCACCGACCGGGCATCCTATGTGCCAAAGGCCCTAAGTAAACCACGTCTGCGGCAATTCTCTCTGAGCCTGAGGCCTGTTCACACGGTTACCAAGGCGATGAGCTGTCACTCAAAACGAAATCAACATGATTGGCTCCGTGTATTCCTCGTTTGGCCGTGTCTTCCAGCACAAGGTCTCATCTGATTGGACAAAAATACAGTGCTCCCTCTGGTGTAGCAATGCAGGATACGAGGTCATAACAAACAGCGCTTACGATATAGGAAGAAGACCTATTGTTAAAGCGCTGTGTAAAGAGCGTACTGAATGCTCTGACATATCATTATCTTTAAATATTTGAAGCCACCTAAAATGCCATCTTGCACAAACATTTATGTTAAAATACACACTTTTACACAATCCTGAACATCTTGAGTAAAGTGCTATTAATGACCTGACCAATTTGTAAAGAAAACAATAGCAATCCTTCACCAGATCTCTACTGAAATACCTGTACAGAAATATAATTCTGAAGTTATGAATTTGCACAAAGCGCAAAAAAAAATCATATTATTTATATTGATTTTGCGTTGAATAAAAGCATTGTCTCTCCAATTAACAAAGGATAGATAGTATTTTCTCCAAATTTCTCAAAACATTTTGCTTTTATTTAAAATTCCCATGGGGGGGGGGGGGGGGGGGGGAGGTACCCCCTTGCCCCGCGCGACGGTGTATTTACATATGTGGTATTAATAGCATATCTTTTCTAGGTCTGTCCTCCTTTTACAAGGCGATAAAGGAATAGAGATGTTGATGTTACTGTTGTGAATTTTAATCTTTTACCTACGCTTTAGAAACAATGTTTTTTATCAACTCTATTGAATCCTTTTTATAAGCGATTAACCTGTGCCAGGCCATTAGACGATATATAAGAATACACATGTTGCTAGTTTCTGTTGGTTGGTGATATTAATCTATTTACCCCTTTATCCAAGCAATGTATTTTTTTTCAAAGGCAACGGCTGTTGTGTGTGATGCATGAAATCATGATTGTGAATGGTGCATACTTTACATATGTGTAACAGCAAGACTGATTCAGTGCCAGCTTGGAACATTGGTATTATTTATTTATCTATTAGTAAATATGTATACAGGGTGACATGTTCGTGCACAAGACCCGGTTTG
Source organism: Sipunculus nudus (assembly GCA_026874595.1). Taxonomy (NCBI): domain Eukaryota; kingdom Metazoa; phylum Annelida; class Sipuncula; order Golfingiida; family Sipunculidae; genus Sipunculus; species Sipunculus nudus. Next base: position 37,830,658 of record CM049317.1, on the reverse strand, counting down.
GGGTCATTAGGTAAGACATGAACTACAGATGGTTAAAGGTGTGTAAAGAATGTGGTTTTGCGATCAGAAAAGTATGTACATACAAAGTTATTTATCATTCGGTAAAAAGCAGACGTCAACATTCTTCCCTCATGAATAGCTGTTGTGAATACTTGTATGGTTACATGGTATTAAATTTGCAATTCCGTTCAGGCAGCTGAAACAGATTCCTTTGTAAAGTTTTACATGTCGCCTGAACAACTAACACGTCCAAAGTAAATTGATTACATCCATGTATAGTTTTGCGACGATGATCATCAAAGACGATGTCAGTTTCATCTAATTTTCCTACTTTTCATTTATAGTGTCTTTTGGCTCTGTTCTTACAAGCATTTTTGTTGGTTTATTGGCCATGGATGTAGCAGCCATTATGTATGAAACAGAAGATAACTTTGTTCTATAAATGTGTCTGCCCCCGTGACTAGTATCCATTCAGAGGGGTTCCTCTTGAGGGGAGGACCTGGGCGTAGAAACCGTAGGCATTAATAGTATAACATCGATGACATAGTTGATTATTTTTCATAAGATAGGCCCAATCACGTCATTCGATGCCGGAACTCGCATAGACGTGTCTGACATAGTCTTTCATCCTGCCTATTAGAAGAGCCAGGCTTATATAATTAAAAAATGCCCAGGTCAGGCCCTTTAGCAATCACCTATACCATTCAATGCCAAAACGCCTCCATATATTGACATATATATATATATATATATATATATATATATATATATTTATATATATATATTTATATATATATATATATATATATATATATATATATATCGCGAAAACATTTTTAATTATACCTCCTCAAAAAATCTCTCTGTGGTCCTGACTGTTTAATTGTGTGTTCTAGTAAATAAATTCATCATGGTGAGATGAAGTTTATGAACAGAAACGTAACGTTGGTGTGTCCCTTAGACATAACGATATCAAGGTGAAAAAAATAGACTTGAATTTCGCGGTTTTAAAGTAGTTTTACTTTGCCACCACAGTAAACAGCTTGTCTAGCTGGTTCTCCCGTCTATTAGCGTTCACTGACCTATTCACGTTCACCTCAGCTAAGAAAGGCATCTTGCTTAGAAGGAAATATTCTTAGACTAAATGAAACGATCAATGTCTTGTTATCTCTGTTTCATTACAGAAAATGTAGGAAGTGGGTAACATATAGAGCACATGTTGGGGGACCATATTGAATTCTCTCTTGTAAAGGTGCGACACCGTGCGTCTGTATCAGAAACTAAAGCACTTCGTCCAGTCGTGCGTGAAACGCAGATTCCTAGAAATCTTACACTTCTGCCACAGGCTTAGGACAGCCCCATTCTTTGGCTTTCACATTTTTCACAAGTGCCTAGAATAAAAATATGACAAATATTGTCAAGTGTCGTTTAATCTTACCTGTTTTATCGGCCAAAACTGTGTTACATTGTTTAGTGAAAAAGTTCAATGTCAGAATTCGATTATAAGGTTTTCTAAAAGAGATCAAACTTTTAGTTTCATTCATGTTATGAGCACCATACGAGACGGTTTCTTCTAAATATATAAGGCTTAAAACTTTATATGTTATATTATTCTAATCCAATTCCAGACAAACATACAAATGCCAAAATCATTTGTGGAGAACTGAGCCATTGCATACAAAATGTTTATATTTTCTGTACACGCTTTGTCAACTTCCTAATACCATGGTTTAAGAAAAAAAGTTATTTAAAATCGACTTTGTCCAAAAGAATTTTGGCTGTCAAACTAAAAATGAATTCTGAAATAATTTATTATAAAGTGTCAATACGAGATGCCCATTCCTCCCTACCACCAGGTAGGTTAATGTACCGCCCAGTTAATAATTGATAAATTACAGTAAACATGAATATGAAAGACCACTTTGATGTTTAAATGACATAAGTTCACATGTCATGAACACCACCCGATGTGCGACAGATGAGACGCTTCCCAATAGGACGTCACGACCAGTGGACAGTGCAGTAGGAGGTAGGCCGGTAAGACGCACTATGTAACATTGATTAATAACCAGGAGAGATGTATTGTGCTCCATGAACGACGACAAGAGGACGGGTGATTCATATAACGTTAATAAAAATTATAGCAAAAGGCGAACTGAAAGTTTGAAAGGGGGAATTTTTTCTGATATCACAGGAGTGCATTTATTTTATAAAATCAATAAGCAAAACATGGTATGAGGCATCGTGAATTTTACCTTATTAAACAATTCAGGGGGAACAAACAAAATAAATATCACGTTACAATACAGCTGCATACAGTTTACTCAGTTTCCCTTGTTCTTTCCTTGCTCTACCGTACAGGGGAGCATTAATAATATGATACTATGTGTATAGTTAGCTTGATTTCATGTTACGTTAACTCCTCTCTATCATCACCTGAGGATCCTAATGGAACGGGGAAATTAGCTCAAAGTTTAAAAATGCATTCGGGTTTGCTTCCATTCCACATTCCTGTTCACATGAGTCCAGTGAAAGTCCAATTTGATGGTAAAACTGAATATTTATTCTGATGATTCATACAATAAAGTTCATTCCAGCAGAACATCATAAAAAAAATAAAAGTAAAACTTGCTAACTACACTGTGATCTGTTGATCTTTCCTTAAAACTAATCTGTTGAAACGGAGCCATTTGTAAATTTAGAAAATATGCCGAAGTGCTCCCAGAGTAGAGTCTGGCTGTGTTTATATATTGGTCTGTCCATCAGTTCAACCAACCAGATTCCTGAAGTTATTCAAATATTAAAATACATGCTTTAAGACCTGGATACTAAAGACCGTCCATTTAGGAGCTAGAAAAAGATATAGGCATTCATACATCTGAATATTTAAACATAATAACCAGACAGTAAACTTAATCAAAACTTAATGAAATAACAAATTCTGACAAATTACTAGGTGCAACTGTTGATAAGCTAGGGATAGTTTACAAGACTAAATGCCATTTATTGCTGAACTGGGCTGAAACAAGATTTTAAACCTGGTATTGGTAATTTGCTCTCTCCTAAAAAAACGGACAGTCACACAAATGCCAGGCTCTCCTATACAAACTCTGGGTGCCATATTTAATAGAATCCGGTACAATGGACAAAATATGTGATAACAGAAAAAACAGATATAACATCTAATTAACTGACCTAGTGTCTTAGATTCATGGATCCATCTGGTGGCTTAAATCAATGACACGGGCTGGACTAGCAGCTACAAGCTTCTATAAGCCATGTATCATTCTTTTAGATAATATAAAAAATTATGAAGAAAAGTTATATAATACCTCTAATTAAACAAAGTAAGGTAATTAAACATGTCAATTAATACTGTATCATCTAACTATGATTAGCATTGTTAACTGACCATATCCAATAATCATAACGTTCATTATGTACTACAGTACTACAGTACTGTTTCGTTGGCTCAGCTTACTAGCCGGCTCTTTCCTCATGTATATATATATATTTATATATATATATATATATATATATATAATATATATATATATGTATATACATGTATATATATTTGTGTGTGAGGGTTAACGTTATAATTATAACATCACCAGACATAAATAATAATTGATATAATATGGATTATCCTTTATCCTATGTTACTCTTTATCCTGTGTATAAGATATTTAATAATCGGCTTGTAGTTTTTAGCCCTCAGCCCTTAGGCTGATGGGCTATTGTCGTCACCCAAGCTGTCCGTCCGTCCGTCGGGCGTCCGTTAACTTTTACCTTGTGAGCGGGATATCTCTAAAAGGATTTACCGTGGGAATTTTATTTCTTCGCTGAAGATGTATATCGACAAACTCTCGGTCAAGTTCGAAGATGGGTGACCTTGGCCTATTTTTCTACGCTTTAAAGCTGATGATAGAAAAACACTTAGAAGCTTAATTCTCAGAGACCATTGGGTGGATTTTCACAAAACTTACTATGGTCATTGGGACTGATGGTCTGTACCTGTTGCACAAGGTTGGGGGCACTACCTACAATTTCTAATTTTAATGAATTTTTTATAGGATTTTTCAACTTTGGCCCTTGTGAGCAGAATATCTTCTAAAAGCATATGGTGGATTGTCATGAAACATGGAACATACTTCTCCAGTTTAAATTTATTACTGAGACATATACAGATATACATCCATGAGAGAACAAATATTTTGTACTTATTACTGTTACCACCTATAAACACTGTTCTTTTGGTTTAGGGCTTTTGTCAGCTTCTGCTGATATTTTAGTTTCTTGTTACCTTATAGTGTAGGGGCATATGTAGCAAATTCGTCCTGAGTAAATTTTGTTTGTAAAAATGTGACACCCCATGCATTTTTGTTCTTCATCTTTCTATGAAGCCTTAAACACATTGTGCCAATTTTTTATTCAGTTTTGACAGGTTTCAGCTTGTATTAAAATAGTATTTAAAATGTTAAATTAATAAACTTTAACCGAAACATAAACAAAGTAAGCTGGGACAAGAGAATAGGAAAGGTTCTTTTTTAAATGTATTTACATACTAAACACACAAACTTAGTTCTCTAACTAGTTTGGAATTGTCTAAAATTATTTTTTGGTTATATTTAATGTACTTTTTCACATACCAAGTATATTTGAAAAACACATGTAGTGTTAAATGCTTAATACACATAGCTTGTTTTTATTCTCCTTAAAATATAATGGTATCTGCTAATATTTCATTGTTAACCATTTGAGTACTCCTGCACATAAGTGATGTTAGGTTTGCGAGATCAGTGGTAAAAATGTAAACATAGCGCGCGCATGGCACCTGGCGGCCAAACCGCGCTACTTTACAAATCAAGATTTTCTCAAGCATCCCAATAGTGTATTTTTTTATCTTCCATATCATTTCTCCATGTTTGGGAGTTGTGCACGCGCAAGAACAGACGACCTCTAGTTATGGTCTTTTTTATGGTACACAGACACGTGGACTGTGTTTACTCACACACAGAACCATAACAATGGTTGAAACAGGTGAATTGGTTATTGTATGTCTGTGTACAGGGATGGTTTTGCCAAACTAATGAACAAATGGCATGAGATAATTTACATACTGTTGCAAATATTTATGTACCTTGACAGTTTTTTTCTTCAGGGGATAAGTGTTAATTTTTTTCTAAAAGCAATGGTAATCTCTAGTCATTTAAGCTATCCCATAAGGTAGCTCCCAGCCGTGTAGTTTCTTAGACACTAAATTTTCCAATACATTGAGGTAAAAATGAATGACAAACACACACACATAGTAGTATATGTAGTATATATATATATATATATATATATATATATATATATATATATATATTAATCTAATGGTTTACTGCAATTAGCAACTGCTAGAGTGCTCAATGGTATGACATCAGAGCTATATAATCAATCAGACAATGAGGAGTGCAGCACGTTGCAGGAAACTACGTAGTAGTAAAAATGTCTGACAAAATTTGATCCGTCTATTTGTATAATTACACACACACATATATATACATTGTGTACGTGCGGAGTCAGTCAACCGGAGAGCTCGCCCACACTAGCCAACACAGGGCATGGGCAAGTGAGAACTGTCAACGGGGCTCGCACACTATTGTGGTTGGGAATCGGGCCCCCGGAAAATACACGTATAATCGGCAAGAGTTGATACAGGTCAGGAAAAATGTTGAGCGTGATAGAAGATTGAATAAGCTTGATTCATCGGTATGTTGTACAATAAATGATTTAAATATTGTTAGAAAGAGGAAAATTTGAGGTAACCGTGTAGGTAAGAAGGAAATAATTTTGAGACCTAATGGATCTAATTTACATAACCTGGTTGATGTACAAAAATGTAAAGACCTTACTCAATTTCATGAAAAAGTTACATGTCTTACACTTAACTGTAGATTAGCAAATAACAAAGATTCAGTTATTGGACAGTATTTGAGGGAGGAGAAAATAGATTTTGCATTTCTTACAGAGACTTGGTACTCTGACAGTAAACAACATTTGTTTGAAACATCAGACCTTAACCAAAATGGATACAAAATGAGTGTGGTGAACCGCCGTGGTAGAATAGGAGGAGGCATTGCATTAATTGAAAAAAAATGAATTAAAAATAATCAAACTGAAAAGTGGAGATAAAGGGAGCTTTGAATTTGGAGTTTGGGAAGTGATTTTCAAAAATATTACATTGCATATTATTGGCATTTATAGACCACCAGCCTTGTCCACAGTGAGTCAGTTTGTTGAGGACTTTTTGAGTTTTGGTGAAACAGTGCTTTCAGAATATTCAAATATAATGTTCATGGGGGATTTCAATATACATATTAACAAAGATGACAGCTCGGTACAAGATTTCAATAACTCTGTTTATGCAATGGGGCTGAACAGCATGTAAATTTTAGTACTCATGTGAATGGGAACTTTTTGGACTTGGTTATGACTGAGGCTGTTCAGGGCGTGGAGGTATTAAGGTGTGAACCTGGACCGTATATTTCGGATCATTGTGTAGTTAAAGTAGTTATTAATGTGAACAAAGAAACCATAGTAAGTAAAACCAAATCCTTCAGAAATTTTAAAGCAATTGATCAAGCCGTATTTGCAAATGATTTGGGAAAGATTTCAATTGAGTGTGACAATGTGAATGACTTTACCAATATCTTTGAAAATGAAATCAGTAAAGTCCTGGATGATCATGCACCATTGGTAGACAAAACATGTATATGCAGAACACCAAAACCATGGTTTAATGAAGACATACTTCACCTCAAGCGCGTTGTCCGCAGGAGGGAGCGTATTTGGAAAAAGTACCAGCAGGACCATCAGTATGCAGCCTTTAAAGCAGCTCGAAATAAATACATCTATGAAATTAATCGCGAAAAGAGGTCAACTTTAAGTCAAAAGGTAATTAGTGCCAAAGGTAATACTAAAAAACTTTATCACCTGGTATCAGAATTGTCTGGAACAAAATCTGAAAATCCAATGCCAAATGGTCAAGGGGAAAACGCCCTAACTGAAAAGTTCGCCGATCATTTCATGGACAAAATTAAAACAATACGCGAATCACTCAATACTTTTCCAAAATATGAACCTTGTATGAAAAACGTTCCATCTTTTGACCGATTTCATGAGTTTACCCAAGATGAAATTAGATCAGTAATAAGCGAACTTAACACCAAATCATGTGAGATAGACATACTACCTACCCACAAGTGTTCTTAAAATGTATTTGGATCAGCTTTTACCAGCTATTACAAAGTTAGTTAATCTGTCTTTACGACAAGGGGTGTTCCCTGAAAAATGGAAAGAGGCTATCATACGACCCCTCTTAAAGAAAACTGGATTAGACCTGGAATGTGTAAACTACAGGCCGGTTAGTAATTTAACATTCTTATCAAAAGTGATTGAAAAGGCTGTTTTACATAGATTGAATCAGCATTGTGATAGATACAGTCTACTGCCAAGGAATCAGTCGGCATATAGGCGCTTTCATTCTTGTGAGTCGGCGTTACTGAGGCTGGTAAATGATTTACTTGATGGAATGGAGCAGCAGCAGGTCACTGCTCTTATTGCAATTGACCTAAGCGCCGCCTTTGATACAGTCGACCACGATATTCTTCTGGATGTGCTTCATAGACAGTATGGAGTACAAGGTACAGCACTGAAATGGGTCGACTCGTATCTCAGTGAGTCAGCTGAGTGAATGTACATCAGCTTACTCCTCATGGCGTGCTCTTGGATGCTCGGTCCCGCAAGGGAGCTGCTTGGGCCCATGGCTCTACCTGACCTATGCAGGAACATTATTCAATGAGATCCCACCGTCCGTATCAGTCTACGGGTTCGCTGATGATCACATCGCCAACCTACGTTTTAGTCCTGCGTCTTCACTTGAGGAAATTGCAGCTGTTAACAAACTTGAACAATGTGCAGTAACTATAAATGATTGGATGAACAGTAACAAGCTCAAAATGAATACTAAAAAGACCGAATTTATATTGTTTGGTAGCAAAGCCCAATTGAAAAAATGTACAACAAATGAAATTGATATTGCAGGTGACAAAGTTTATTTAGTTAACTGTATTAAATATTTGGGGGCGTATTAAGATTGTGTATTATAGACTTTAAAGAACATGTAAAAATGAAATGTCGTGTAGCTATGTTGAATTACTTCAGGATTAAGTGCATACGAAAATACCTGACAAAAGAGGCTGCTAAAAAATACTCTGTTTGTCATTGGTTATGTCACATCTAGATTATTGTAATGGAACACTATATGGAATTGCAGAAAGTGATATATATAAGATGCAGAGAATTCAGTCAATGTGTGTCAAGCTGGTATTAAATCGAAGAAGACGTGAAAGTTCTAAACAAGCACTGTTTGATCTTCACTGGCTTCCTATCAAAGCCAGGATAAATTTCAAAATATTAACATTTGTGTACAATTGTTCAGTTGCCAATGCTCCGGTTTACTTGACTGAACTTCTTAAATCATCTGAGGTGAAAAGGCCCGGACTGCGCTCAGAAAATACTTTGAACTCATTGTATATTATTCCTTTAAACAAGAGAAAGACTTTTAATGATAGAAGCTTTGGAACTATTGGTCCTAAATTGTGGAACGTTCTTCCAGATTATATTAAGCAATCTGCCTCATGCGACACTTTTAAAAAGAATCTTAAAACATTTTATTTTAGTAATTTCTATTCACTCTTTTAACTTGAATATTTGACAAATTTATTTTAACTTTGTATATGTTTGTCAGATATGTATGTAGGTTTTACTGTGGTCTTATTATGCTCTTTAAATGTTCTTTTATATACTGTGCTGTGTACAACGCCACTGAATATATATGTATAATAGTAGGCGTTTAATCAAATAAAACGTTTCAAGTTTTTCAAGTATATATATATATATATATATATATATATAGAGAGAGAGAGAGAGAGAGAGAGAGAGAGAGAGAGAGGGTGAGAAGGAGAGAAACAGAAAGAGAGAGAGAGATGTGATACATTCATACACAATTTTATTTTCTTGCAAAATCATTTTAAATAAAATATTGTTTTACAAGACAGGTTTTAATATTTAATTTTAACATTTGCCAAATGAATGTACAAATAATGATTTAATTATTTCTACTTTTAACAATTTATTATTTAGGTGAGATCATTAAGCATTAAGTTGGACCAGCAGTAAGAAACACGAACTAAGCTCAGATTCTTTGAGACTTGGTTCCTTGAAAATTACTTGAACGTGTGCCGTTTCAGAAAAGTTCAATGTACTTAAAAGGGAATTTGTATGTTCTGTTAAAACAACCTTAATGTTGACTTCCTCTATACCGGTCCCCATATAATAACCTAAACAATTTTGTTATTGTTTTTATGGCCTTTATTAAAATTACAATAGCCAAAAAGAAATGCAAAAACCTTTAATTACATTCAAGGCATTTGTGTATTGTATAAGGCACGTGTCATTTTGTTAGCTTGTGCAATAAATCAAAATTGTTCTTGGTCACGATTTAAGGGAAAACGAGCATTAGTTAAGCAGGTATAAAATGCTTAAGTTTTTGTCTGGTGTTATTTGGTATATAATGATAAAAAAAACATGGGCTCCAATCAAAGATGTACATTCCGCTGTTGCATCCGACATACCCTGCATTTAATGACATAACCAGTCAGATTTTATAAAATATAAGAATAGACTTTTCTTTATTTTATATTTCATAATTCGCATTATATATAGATAGTACAAGATGGGTGCTACTCATTGTCTACAGATTACTATTTTCATAAAAAAATGAATGTTGTACCAGTGATCTTGCTCCGACGGATGGAACAGCCTATGTAGCCACTGTGCCATCACAAGTCATTTAAGGATAATGAAAAGCGACAAGAATTCAACAATAACCAGCATTTAACTTTACCATTTTTATATTTAAACTTTACCATTTGTTTTACAATAGTTTCTGTTAAGATTTGTCCGTTTTTGTTATTGTACTGGTATAACCTGAATGCCTCGGTTTCATATTCCCATTAAAAGTATAAAAGAAATTGGCCCACCAAACAAATTAGATTAAAAAATAGACCATGGGGGGGGGGGGGGGGTTAAAGATGGGATAGAATAACAACTGTAAACACGTTCAATAACATTATGACTAATGATGAAACTTTTTTGTTATGATTTGATATTTACTTCAAGTTTGTTTCCTTCAACAGGACTTTTCTAAAATTCTAAATTTTTAAGGTCCCTTTGTTTTGTTTTTCAAAACACTCTCCTTAATGAATTCTGCAGCAAAACATGCATTTCATTCAATGTTGATTATCTGTCCTTTACATGTCTCATTCTACTGTAAATGTCTGTAAATAGATGTCTGTAAATAACTGATGAAAATAGCTACTCTACAGAAGGTATAATTGCTCCCAAATGATATGCTATTGCCCGCACAGAGCTGAGGTTATATGAACAATGTTATTATTATTATTATTATTATTATTATTATTTTGCTTCTTAATATGTACTCCATTTCACTGTGAATGGTGGGCTAGGTAGAATTTCCTAAAACTTTGGGTTAGGTTAGTGAGGATCTGGCACTAAATCCAGTCAAAGTTGTCCTTTTCTGTTGTTTATTCTTCACAAAATATGTAAAAAAATTTAGTCATCCACCTTAAAATTTTACAAATTATTTTTTGGATTATGACCAAAACATAAAAATACTCCCTAGAATTCCTTAGGAACCTTTAAATATACTTTGAATGAACTAACCGTAAGAGACGGGTTTCTATACCTTCACTATCAGCGAGCGGATAGTGATGTTGGTGATGTAATAATCGAACAATAGGATGACGCAATAACAAAATCATATCAAATGGAAGAATAACAGAGCCATTTTCATATGTTATGTATAAATGAAGCAAATATTTAGTCACTGGTTAAAACCAAGGAAGGTGGAGCCATACTGTATACGAAACAGGTTGCCTGAAATCAGCAAGTGGTCCGCCATATGTACATTGCACAAACTACCCAAGGATACCTTGTTGTCTCTATATGAATTTTTTTAATGAATATTCATCAATGAAATTTTGTAGAACAATATACTAGTGGACAAACAACAGCTGATTAATTTTCATGATTAGTCTGATGGATCTTGATGCGGTTCCATGTGTTGGCGGAGGTTTGCGCTTTACGGGTGCTCTCTAATATTGTAATAAACGTCTTAACGCAGTATTTGAGTGTCTAGTCTAAGTTATTGTGATGTAATATATCTTACTAACCATTTTGAGGTGTTTTGTTGCTAAATATCTCACTGTATGAAATATTTATATATAATGGTCCTCAATTTTTGCTCTAAAATAAAATTTGACCTGAAAAAATGACAAAACCACTATAGAAAAATTGGCACCATATTTTTTTTGTAAAGTTTAAGGTCAAAGGATCACAAAAATGTAGGGTGTCCACTTTTTACAGGGAAAAATTACTCGGTGACATATGCCCCCACACTATTACGACTGCTGTCATCCATCCTTATATGGTTACACTCCTGCTGTGTCTGGAAAATAAATAGGTAACTATAGAGTATCGCAATGTTTCAGTCATGTTAATGCTACACGCATTTTCAAAATCACTATATCACAATAATAATAATAATAATAATAATAATAATAATAATTTATAATATACTTTGAGGCTGTCGACCAGGATGTAACGCGAACATCCAATCACGTTAATGCTGGCTACACGTGACGCCTGACATTAGGAAAAGCGATAAATCACTGCCGAGGGAACACTGCTGGATGAAATAAGGATATACTTTCTACAGGTAAGAGTGCTGTTTTCGATTTTTACATATACCAGAATAAGTTTTAAAGAACTGTTTAACACGGGTATTAAGCTAACATTGACAACAAGGTTGTTCAATATATATAAACCTGATGAAGACAGAGTGAGCGTTAACTTTCAGAAGGGACTGTGTGAACGAACGTAACTGTCCTGACAGCTGACTCGTGATAATATATCGTGAACCCGAGGATGGAAATCCGTGACAGTATCAGTCAGTAACGCTAGTTCCTGCTACGGGAGAGCGTTTCACTGTGTATGAGTACAGCACCCCAAACAGCGCCTCTATATACAAATGTTGTATACAACGGGAGCAGATATCACAAACACTTCAGTATATTTACTTGACGTATACATCCAGAATAATTCAGTAGTTCTCCTCAGAACAGATGAGTAAGCTATGATACATAGGGCACCTATCTCGGCTTATACTTGTCGGTACATTATCGCCTCAACACGGTGTTTAATGATTAAAGGACTCAATCATCCCATTATATTTCGTAAAAATTAACATAGCTAACAAAGATTTTGACTGTTACACAGATAACGGGATATAAGGGATACAAAAAGAGTAAAAAGAACTACGTGACGTCAATATCATAAATGCAAGAAGCTTTATGGAACTAAACCCTCACAGTCTATAATATATCATGACAATCTACCTGCAGTACATGGAAGATGTGTACCTGTTCCTGTAATATCTTGATGCTGTGATGGTCGGCCTTTCACACGCACCAGGTTTTGGTGTACGCTGATTTAATATTTATTTCCTGCCAGGCCCGATGTGGTCTGTGTCTGGACAATAAGCCGGATAATATGTAGGTGGACATTTTGTTTAGATGCCGTATTGCCGGGTATATGTAGTGTCATGTCTTTGCTTACCCTGTTTTTTTTTATGGAAATACAGGCCGTATAGACATGGTAGATTTTATTGGGGGACAGTAAGTGGAGACGGGGGAGCTATGCCTCTAGGGCAGGGGATGTTCTTCTCCAATCATGTGTTTTTTAACGTATGTATTTGAAATATGGTTTTCTGGTGAATTTTAAATGTATTTAATGCCCAATGCTTTCATGGAAATTAGAAAAAAAATGTTCTGTCCTATGTTGCTTTTTTAAAGTATTTATATTACGCATTTAAGTTTGCAATATGCAAATTTAAGCAGTTTATTTTGAGTTTTAGATATGAGAGGTGGAGACTATATCTTATTATTTGGCTGGCAATCGTTGCATTGTCTTAATAAATAACAATTTTGAAAAATAAATCTTCAAATTTGTTCCCCCCCCCCCCCCCCCCAGTGGCTAACGCTCTTGATTATATCGGAGATTGATTTATGTCTGGTACCTCCTGTGAGAGCGTGGCATATTTTCTTTTTCTTTTCTTTATCCCTATTTTTAAGTAGAACATATATATTTAAAATAAAAACATATAAAATAAAGCTAACTAACTGAATAAGGTTTTATGAGTATCTATATTAAGGCAGCTTTCGGGTCTTTTTCGATGAAGAATAAAGTGCATGGCCATACAGTCGTCATACATGTCAGCTCACGTTTCTCAGGCTACAAATCTATCCAAGAGGGACGCCCTTTTCTGTAAGAAAACAACTGTATCACGTGCTTGCATTTACATATACAATAAATATTACAACCATGCAAAGTTGGGTCCTCCTGGTGACAACTATATCGGACATTAAACTGTTACTGAAGTCTTGACACCCAAGTTCCCAGCGGTTCACCAATAAACATTCAGCGAGTCATAGTTCCATCGGTATGTACACAGAGTGCTAAAGATGAGAAGTAAGCGCTAGATGTTCCGGTGCCACAAATATAATGCTGAACATCAACAAAAACAGAGCTGCCATATACCATACGACCACCATCTTACACTCACAGCGGCGTGAAGGTGTAACGTGTATCAAATAATTCGCATGACTATCAGTCCACAGTGTCGTTCACACAGGATCATGAACGCAATCACCGTGTTCATATGACTTATAGTATAGAATATATACGTATACAAACCTAGCTGTTCTTTACATGCTTTTAAAATGGTGCAACAGTATCCCATGTGACAATCTACGTTGGTCTGTAAGATAAAGGTACCATGCATTGAACTCATTTACACATTGCCAATTTTATTATTAATCTAAAGTCGAGTTACAAAAAAAAAATGAAAATTAATTGTAAGGATATTTTGTATGACATTTATCCTTATATATCCGTATGGTGCATATATTTTGTATTGAATAGGCATTTGTATACACACAGACACGCATATATATATATATATATATATATATATATATATATATATATATTTAAGTGGATGTATAATTTCATGTCTGGTGTGTATGTGACTTGAGTATGCCGCTTTCAGTATCTGTCATGCATGTCATTTATAATACTATTAATGCTTCGTCATATATTACATACCTATCTAGTGCATTCATCGTCAATAACCGGAACTCAACACGTCACATTTCGGCACCATCCCTTGGTAAATGCCAGATACTTGCGGGACCTAGACCTATTGTAATACGCCACATGAAGCGTTATTTTTCGGTACACACCACTATGTTAGCTGATGATTGTTTACTTTATTACCATGGACCATGGTGTGTGTAGTGTTCCAGTAAAGATCAATAAAATATCTCGCGCATTCATCTCTGTCATCTGAACTTTGACTTATTTCAACTGTCTGTATAGAATAATTAGAACAATAAATCCATAATAAAAAATGTTTCCTAGTTGATGTAACTTGTCAAAGTTCCCATTGATACGATAGTTTGCGTGGGCAGACCCCCCCCCCCCCCCCCTATTCCCCTTCATATATTCCCGGATACACTTTCAATACACATGTAGGTCTATGCCAGTGATCTTCGGTGGTGTGATTACGCGTTCTGTGTTACAGGGATGACAGGAAGATCCATGGATTATTATATAACTGTAGTTATATACCTGATGTCAATGAAACCATACTGCTCCGGTACTACAGGTACGTCATATACCACTTACATTACACACACACACACATTTATGTGTCATGTCCAAAGCATAATGTAGTGAGATGTATGAATAGCTATGCTGGTTTATTGTATAGAGAGATAGAACAAGAATAAACGGAAAAGTCGGTTCACTCCTTATACGGGGATGGTCATGGTATGCATGACCTTCTGACTGCCGATCGTTTCCTAAACTACTAACCTAACGAGGGTCCCCAACTCTTGTGTAACAGCGGCATATACTTAGCCTCATTGCCGCCCAGGGTAGTTATAGAAATTGCCGCCCTTCTACAAAACTTTACAAAACTGGACAACATTAAGAAACATATCACGTCATATTTCCTTGTTGTAGGCTTTTATTTGATAACAACGCAATTATATGGATGAATTGATTAGCAGGGAATTTCTTCGCCACACATTAAACAGCAGTCATCTCTTTGCTAATGTAAATTTAAAGATCTGTTTAACTTAGAACAAGTATATTTCATTATGAAGTGCATAGAAAAGAATAATTTGTAACCAGAAAAAAAATTGTTCATGTAAACACGATTTAATGTATATAATAAGCAAAAACTTTATTTATATGAACTCATGATTATTCGTTATCCAATAAAGAATTTGAATAAATGTCTAGTAATTAGTTCATAGGGATATATAGTAATTATTAACTTAAAATGATTTGTCACAACATACAACAATTGTCTGTGGATAGTGGATCATTAAACGGTTAAGAACAGTACAGTCAAATATATCTTCTTTTCAGTTTTGAACCCTCTAAAAATAACACTGATATTTGATACGTATATTGTGCATGTGACATAACGGCAAGGGGATTTCATTCCGACGGACATTTATAGGCCTAATAGGTTTAAAATTTGAAATGCGATCTTAAAGATAAAACTACCCCCACATATAAGTCTGGGTGAAAGATTGTAATTATTCACGTCACATAAAAGAATATGCAGGTCATATAAACAGTAAATTCTATAACCAGTGGTAAATAAAAAGACTTAGAAATTCAGGAGTTACTCAAAATATATTCACGATAGTGTAAACGTTTGTATTTTAAGGAGCTTGTTGCAGGAGTATAGGGAATCATGAAAAGGGCATTTCAAGTTGATTCAGAATGTTTAAATATCATGGAATTATGGGATTTTCAAAAGTTCAAGAAGGAAAGAGCAACAGATCGAGCAACGGAACTTTGTCAACACTGAGTCATTGCACTTGTTATTTCAAGTATAATTAATGAGAATTACATCAGTCCTTGCGTCAGCTGTGACGTAACAAACATCATTACCTGGCATGTACGTGTGTCTACGTACACATATAGTTTTCTTAATATTTATGTAACGTAAGGTATTATATCAACATTAGTACACGTATATTCGTTTATCTCACATTCTGGTGGTTACATATTTGCATGTGCCCTGTCTTTCAATTTAAATGCAGCTAGGTTGAACAATTCAAGTGACTGCTATATGACCCGGCAATGTCAATATATATATTTATATATATCCAGCCGTATGAATTGTCAAACTACCACATCTACATGTGCGTGAGGCAACTGACCTGAGATAAATTGGAGGGGGGCGGGGGGAAAATCAATTAATTATTTGTATATGCAACTCTGCATCCACTGTATAGTGGATGTAATCTGAACAAGTTCTCAGTAAGTGTTGAAGGAATGAATCAGTGTTGAGTAAATATGTGGGTTGTAACTGCCTGGTTAACTTATATAATTATAACTGGATTTTGACGGGTGAAAACAGAAAGAGATATAAATTTTATATTGAGAATTGTTGAAACCGTACATTAGTTTTCTTGTTAATTCAGACTTTCTGGATTATAGGTTTATCAAGTGTGGGGGAACATAAATAACCAATGCATGCTGAATCAATAAACTGCAGTAAAACCAAAGTCCCACCATAACACGAAATGCACGGCGACACATTACTTTTGGTTTCATTAACAATAACAGCTCTATAAAAATATGACTCACTAATTTCATTTTAATACCTAATAAATCTTCCTTCTAGCCACAGATCAGCCAAACTTTACTAACCTCATATTTTTTTTTCTATATTATACATTGTATTGTCATGAAGCCACAAGAGTCATTCTAGACGCGTGTCAAATCTTGCCGAATTATATAATCTAATAATTATAATTATACTTTTATATTATATTATAATATTATTATTATATATATATATCAACTGCCAAGTCAATGAAGCATCTGACACCCTATACATAACATAACATTACCTGTCATTGAAACAAATTATTAATTAACATTTTGTCGGCCAGAGACTTATGGTGCGTTATTTCGACCACTATATATTGTAATAATCATTGCATTACAACTGCATTGTTTCTAATACCCTTGCTGTTAAACGGCATCATTGTAATAATTATTACATTAAGGGGTGCAAATATTTATTTCTATCATATTAGGGGTTGCATTTGTAAAGGCTGTTATGAGACATGGGAAACAGTTTCGGTGAGTTTTGATGAGTTGTGAAATAAGGCGGGACAGCTTAAAAATATATACCTTTTGCCATATAAATTGCAGGCCCTATTTTTAAATGTTATATATGTTATATATCAAAAGTGAGCGTTATTACAATAAAGATTAGTCTGCCGAACATACATTATAATAACCTTGCAAATTGTAATAAAATCGAATTAATTGAATTAATTTTATTGCATGTAGTTAATTAAGTCTACGAGCATATAATTCTTAAACACATATGCGCATTTACATATATAACACAACAGAGCCATTGTATGAACCGATAATGTTTCAGCCTTTATAAACAGTTATTGAGACCATTAATACAGTAGTTATTACAAATTAACGTGCATTAGTGAACTTTATAACAGTAGGGGGTTGTCGGCCGATCAATTAACGTTGCCAATTGTGATAAAGTTCCGTGACTTGAGAAATTATAGTTATTTTTCTATTGTACATGGGTAACTTTAAGGATAAGCATAAATACAAACAGACATGGGCATCTTATGAACTGATAATTTACCCACTGTAATCAGTAAGTACCACTAGAATTTCAGAGGCCATTACATGACCGAACTGATCACGCTTGGGATTGAACAGAGCAACCCCTTTTGTAATAATTACGTTTATATATAAATAAAAAGAGACAGTGCAGTTATTTCTATTGTTTCTATGTTTCAGGGTAAACACATTAAATGACTTGGACACTTGGAGGTAATTTAAAATACATGAATCCTGTGAAGTGTCTTTGCCGTATCAGTATATAATGCTGTTGTTCTTTGAAAAGTGTCAAAATCCCCCCCCCCCCCCACTTGATTCTTGTTAACAACATATGTCTTGTATCTAGGAATGTCAGTGCCTGTAATTTCCGGTACGTGAGTGCTGCGGATCTTATCAGCCGTTCAGGCCACGGTCATTACTTTAGTACACATACTTACAATATATTGTGATTAAGGTGCAACATTATAGTTTGGATACCGGAAAATTCAGCTGATAATATTCCATAGATATTCTGGGTAAAGGAAAGGAGCTGATTATCTGTGATTATTAGTCTGACCAAAGGTCCATTTGGCAAATTCCTACTTCGTGACCTGGTGCAAAAACGAGTGAAAGAAAGAACAAATAAGAACATAACCTTCTTTCGCCGATGGGTTTGCCTTCCGATGCAACCCATGACCTAAAATAACGCAGAGATGAGAATAGTAATAATCTGATAAACCCACATAAGCTTCCCTCTCTGCCACATGGTAGGGTTAAATATCTGTATCCATGTATACAGTACAACATTACTCTGTACACATGCATGGGTGGTGCTTCGTTGGACGAGGCCAGTATTGGTTCGGTGAAAATAACTTTCCTCTTTGCGTTACGCGTTTCATATCTGATATTTCGGTCTAAATAAAATGATACTTCCTAAAGATCATCCACTAGTCACGAAACTCATGTAATTTTTTTATAACTATAATGGCAGTGCAGAACTTACCAATAACTGTCACTAATGTTCCCTTTGATATTTCCTCCCTGAAGTAGCAAAGAGGATGTTTAATTGTGGCCGAACATTCATTGAATAAAAATAATACTGTGCAAACTGAGTAATCAAACATATGTCATTAATTTTTTATGTGATCAAATAGAAAACTTATATTATTTTACGATTAAAAAATGTTGTCTGTTTTGCTCTATGTTTATCCATGGAAATTAATAATTTGTCCACTTATTAAAAAAAATATAAACCCAGGGAAAAATTAAAGAAAATTCTGAAGAACAGTTACCGTGGGCTGATAGAGAATATAAGAAATGGGGTCAACACCCAGCATGGCACAGGTGGTAGACTTTATATTAGAAATTGGGGTGAAATCCCTGCATGGCACAGGTAGTAGACTTTATATTAGAAATGGGGGTGAAATCCCTGCATGGCACATGAAGTAGACTTTATATTAGAAATGGGGGTGAAATCCCTGCATGGCACACTGCAGGTAGTAGATTTTATATTAGAAATGGGGGTGAAATCCCTGCATGGCACAATTAGTAGACTTTATATTAGAAATGGGGGTGAAATCCCTGCATGGCACAGGTAGTAGACTTTATTTAAGAAATCGGGATGAAATCCGTGCATGGCACAGGTAGTAGACTTTATATTAGAAATGGGGGTGAAATCTCTGCATGGCACAGGTAGTAGACTTTATATTAGAAATGGGGGTGAAATCCCTGCATGGCACAGGTAGTAGACTTTATATTAGAAATGGGAGTGAAATCCCTGCATGGCGCAGGTAGTAGACTTTATCTTAGAAATGGGGGTGAAATCCCTGCATGGCACAGGTAGTAGACTTTATATTAGAAATGGGGGTGAAATCCCTGCATGGCACAGGTAGTAGACTTTATTTTAGAAATGGGGGTGAAATCTCTGCATGGCGCAGGTAGTAGACTTTATCTTAGAAATGGGGGTGAAATCCCTGCATGGCACAGGTAGTAGACTTTATATTAGAAATGGGGGTGAAATCCCTGCATGGCACAGGTAGTAGACTTTATTTTAGAAATGGGGGTGAAATCCCTGCAGGGCACAGGTAGTAGACTTTTTTTTTCTTAGAAATTGTGGTCAACATTGCAGGACACAGGTAGTAACAACCACCAATGGTCGTGGCCTTTTTTAAACTTCTCCCTTTCAAATTATTTTTAAAGCCAGAAAAAATGGGGACGCTGATGTTTTCCCTCTATATATTACACATGTTTCGAAAAAGGGGCACAAAGACAAATGATGATATAGAAACCCCCCTCAAGTATTCCCTCACTGATATATGTATATAACGGTGCTTCCCTTTTACTTCCTAACTTATATGATCAGTAACTTCGGGTAAAATCTTCCTAAATGTCGACTGATTTAGGCATTAGCAGATTTCAGAATGATCAGCAAAACTCTGCCTGTTACCCTACCATCCCCTTTACCAGAACATATGTGAACCAGGGAAGGAACAGACAGGCTGTTTCTAGAGGCAACATATGAAGTCCAACATAATAATATTAATAATAATAATTATGATGATAATAATAATAATAATAATAATAATAATAATAATAATAATAATAATTACTATTATTATTATTGTTATAGCCGTGTTGTCGGTGTGTAGGTATACATGAGTGTCCCGTTTTAGACAGACTAACGTATTTTATTAATAAGTTAAGACTGTATAGAGAGCATAACTCTACATCTATATCTACCAACTGACAATTGACTTTAAGTATATAAATATATATATGTGTGTTTATATATATATATTTATTTATATATATGCGTGTGTGTTTGTGTTTAGGTGTGTATTTTAGGTGTGCATGTGTGGATAAAGAGAGAGAGAGATTGAACATGTATATACGTATGGTTTGTCAGTCAGTTTTGATAATCTATATCATAAATACTCATCAAAGTCGACATTCATGTTATTTTTTCTACATGGGTTTGAGTTTGACAGACATGAGGTGCTTGACTACATGTCAGTAAGCATATTACAGGATTGCACAATTTTGCATACACGTGTGAAGTGAGTGACCGTCTTGCCGCTAGCTGTTTACGATTCGGGGACTGCTGTGGTTATTTTTAGCAGGCTTGCTAGGGCGCATTTGGACCATATTCAAGATACCATGCAACATGTGACTAGATCATGGTGTATGAACTGTTTCAGGTTGCCATGGTTATAGCAAAAACCACAGTGTCCGCATATACAGGAATAACGTTGTACACTTACACCTTATGTATGCACACCAACATTTAATAACCATATAATAACCGTGCAAGCATATGCTTCTCTCAACCTTTAGTTTGTTGGACATATCTCATTCTGTGTCGGTTTAAGATAAATCACATCAGATATCCATTTATACTCGATTAAAACTGAGAGAGAGAGAATGTGTGTGCCAGTTACTGTTTATCATCATTATCTTACATTATCGCTTACATGGTTTCCTGATCTATTTTTTCATAAATGTACCGTATATATATATATATATATATATATATATAAACAGTTTACCTGTCTAATGCGAACACCCAAGGGACTGGGCACAAATGGTCGTTATTAGACAGGTTCTGAAAATTTAGGAACTGCACAAACCTAGATGACATGTATGACGGAAGTACACTCTGTCAGTCCGGTTTACATCGTCGGTAATAATGATCAGAAAATATTATTTGAAGACGCGGAAACCAATCGCGTATTCAGGTGGACTTTTGTTTGAAAATTTAATGAGGGTTTTATTATTATAAACAATAATCTTAGCCTTTGGTTTATAATTATACAGGGTTTCTTTTACATCAGATGTACATCGGCGTGCACCGGTATTGAATTTGACATCGCCCTTGTGAAAATGCTCTTATTATTACCCCCTTAATGAATGATCACCACGTGTTTCCGCCAAATTTGTGTTAAACCTTTACTTTATTGACCATCACATGTTGATTTAATCAACGCTTTTACTCCTACTAGCGCACCACCGCTTGTTTTGGTGACAGAAGAAATAGGAGCACACATGTACCCGAATTGTTAACCACGGTTGCAGTGACGAAACGTCATGTCATTGGTTCTTTTCAACTCATTTGCATAGCCCGCGACGGCACTTTTTCCGAATATTGCCGACTGGCTACCGCGCAAACAAGCGGGCCATTGATGAGGCTTTACGTAAAATGCAATTTTTCAAGGCGTAGGTTAATTTCAATTATGGCTGTCAAAAATTCCCGGTAACATTACTAGCCAGAAAGCAGCTACTTAGTTGTTTAGTGGAACAATTTTAATAACTATGTGCTTTCTAAAAACCCCGCGCCAAAAAAAAAAAAATCTGCGTTGTCAGCTTCAAACCCTAATATGAACGACTCATAATTGCTTGCTGACGTCACTGGTTTACTATCATCACTTGCTTCTTAAACATCATAGATTATCCACTCTTTGTAATAAAGCCGTTAATAACATGATGAAGCACGGGGGCACAGATCAAAGATTAACTTCGAGGGACCTCCCTTCATATCTGGTCGTGTGAGCAAGTCACGTATCCCAGCCGGGGCCCAGGGCTCAGGGTCGGCGCAGGGTTCTCCCAAAACACCAGCCTGTGCTCATTACACACGCACTCCAGTAAAATAAAAAACAGAGAGCTGTGGAAATTAACCGC
This sequence comes from Sipunculus nudus, assembly GCA_026874595.1. Classification (NCBI taxonomy): domain Eukaryota; kingdom Metazoa; phylum Annelida; class Sipuncula; order Golfingiida; family Sipunculidae; genus Sipunculus; species Sipunculus nudus. Next base: position 37,808,128 of record CM049317.1, on the reverse strand, counting down.
AACTTCATGCATGGTCAATCAACCGACCGGTCAGCGCTGGTCAGTGAGTAGCACAATGAGTGCCCGCATTAGGCAGGCCAATATATCTCTTTGGTCGGGAAAAACTGCAAGTAATCCTTAACAACAAGGTGGTCGTATTTCACAGGTGTTATCTATAGATAATAAAACGAAATTTTGAAGGGGACTGTTATCCATAGTGGTCGTAATAGCCAGTTGTCCGCATTTCACAGGTGGTCGTTCAGACAGGTTGTACTGTATATAAATATATATATATATATATATATATATAATATACAATATATCATTATTGTTCATATCGGCTAAATATGACAGGCATTATAAGTATTATATTGTATGTTGTCTGTTTTTTTTTTACTCTCCGCCAGGCCCCGGTCCTTCGTGTGTCCCCCCGGACGCCGTCAACGCTTCTGATGCCGCCATTGTCTGTGAGGGACTGGGATGTGACCACCCGGTAGTGCTTGATCATCAGGATGAACTGACGCTAGAGGGCGCTATGGTCGACTCTAATTTCTCAACCGCCTGGCTGCCTCAACGGCGGGTCAGATTCTCAACGTGGAAGTGGATGGACAATGTATCAGTCCGTGAGTCTATAGTCAAACACACACACACACACACACACACACAGAGAGAGAGAGAGAGAGAGAGAGAGAGAGAGAGCGAGAGAGAGAGAGAGAGAGCTTGTGAATGGGCTTGTGAAACTGTTGGGTTCATGTTTAAAAATAAGTTCGACAAATATTAATCATGCATCTATTTAGGTAAATCTTTATTCGATATGTACTCAATATACTCTAAAATAAGATACAGACGGAGTAACCAAAAATACGGCAACATCCATATTTTCCAATTTCTAAAAATCCGTCAATATAATTAGGGTTGTTGATGTAGGCAATTTTAATAAAATGGTTTTCCAAAAATTGTTCATAAGCGTAATGCGCACGTCCATACACGGACAACGGATACTTTGTAATACGTAACTTTGGAAACCAGCTTTATTCACATACATATAAAAACGGTTTAAAGTACATATACACACATATATATTTATAAATTCCCACTTATCTGTAAAATTAGTGTTTTAAATAGGAAAAGGTATTAATTCTTGTCTGCAGCCAGAGTAATAATAAATATCTGCGTGTAATGCTGATTACACTAACAACGTGACTGATTGACGACGGTTGTCATGGTCATGTGAAGCTTTAATTTCCTGTATGTCTGGTGAATAGATCATTTGAGCTGACTGCCCGGGTACGCTTAATTGACAACACTTGAGTAAGTACATGGTTCCATTTGCGTGTTAAACTACGGTCACAGGGTTTCTTTATGGTAAAAGAGTGCTGAATCATGTATTTGTATGATGCATGAGCTTATGTTGTTTAGGAAAGCACATGTTGTGTTTTTAGCTTAGCTGACTGTAAGTCATCTGAGCTATAGCGATCATTCTTTGTCCGTCGTCCGTCCGGCCGTCTGTTCGTTAACAAGGCACAAAACATAATCGCTGGACCTGGAATCTTCTCACTTTACATCCAGAGAAGTCCATGAAAAGTCTCCTTGGAAACCTAAAATTAGGTCTCTGTTATCCATATTCTTCAAGTTATGGGGCTCCGAAGTACCCCTCAGAATAATGAAAAAAATTGATACAAAAGCTCAAGTATCTGAATAACTAATGCATTGATCACCATGAATCTTAGCATTGATATTGATCATGGGGTGTTACATCAGTTTTTGCAGAATGGTGGCCCCACCTGTATTTATCGATTCTTTACAATTTTTTTTTCTATAATTGAGACCTTAAAAGATGCCGTCATCTGTTAACAGGGCACAAATCGTTACGACTGGACTTAGAATCTTCTGTCTCGACATGCAGGGAGACCCATGAAAAGTCTTCATGGAAACCAGGAATTAGGTCTCTGTTATCCACAACCTGTCAGCTATGGGGCTTCCAAATACCCCCCCCCCCCTTAGAATAATAGAAAATTTGATACAAAACCTCAAGTATCTGAACAGCTAATGCATTGATCACCATGGTTCTTTGCATAGTTATTGATCATTGGGTGTTAAATCAGTTTTTGCAGAATGGTGGCGCCGACTGTATTTTTAATTTTTTTACGATTTTTTTTCTCTATTTTTGAGATCCTAAAAGATGTCCTCATCTGTTAACAAAGCACATATCGTAACGACTGTACTTAGAATCTTTTGTCTCGTCATGCAGGGACGCCCATGAAAAGTCTCCTTGGAAATCTGGAATAAAGTCTCTGTTACCCAAAACCTGGGAGCTATGGGGCTTGCAAGTACCCCTCCCCCTTAGAATAATAGAAAATTTGATACAAAAGCTCAAGTATCTGAACAACTAATACATGGATCACCATGATTCTTTGCATGGATATTGATCATGGGGTGTTACATCAGTTTTTGCAGAATGGTGGTGCCACCTGTATGTTTCGATTTTTTACGATTTTTTTCTCTATTTTGAGACCTTAAAAGACGTGGTCACATGTTAACAGGATACAAATCGTAACCACTGGACCTGAAATCTTCTCACTTTACATCCAAAGAGGTACATGAAAAGTCTCCCTGGAAACCTAAAATTAGGTCTCTGTTATTCATATTCTTCAAGCTATGGGGCTCCGAAGTACCCCTCAGAATAATGAAAAATTTGATACAAAAGCTCAAGTATCTGAATAACTAATGCATTGATCACCATGATTCTTTGCATTGATATTGATCATGGGGTGTTACATCAGTTTTTGCAGAATGGTGGCCCCACCTGTATTTATCGATTCTTTACAATTTTTTTCTCTATTATTGAGACCTTAAAAGATGCCGTCATCTGTTAACAGGGCACAAATCGTTACGACTGGACTTAGAATCTTCTGTCTCGACATGCCGGGAGGCCCATGAAAAGTCTTCATGGAAACCAGGAATTAGGTCTCTGTTATCCAAAACCTGTCAGCTATGGGGCTTCCAAGTACCCCCCCCCCCTTAGAATAATAGAAAATTTGATACAAAACCTCAAGTATCTGAACAGCTAATGCATTGATCACCATGGTTCTTTGCATAGTTATTGATCATTGGGTGTTTAATCAGTTTTTGCAGAATGGTTGCGCCGACTGTATTTTTAGATTTTTTACGATTTTTTTCTCTATTTTTGAGATCCTAAAAGATATCCTCATCTGTTAACAGAGCACATATCGTAACGACTGGACTTAGAATCTTTTGTCTCGACATGCAGGGAGGCCCATGAAAAGTTTCCTTGGAAACCTGGAATTAGGTCTCTGTTACCCAAAACCTGTGAGCTATGGGGCTTGCAAGTACCCCTCCCCCCCCCTTAGAATAATAGAAAATTTGATACAAAAGCTCAAGTATCTGAACAACTAATACATGGATCACCATGATTCTTTGCATGGATATTGATCATGGGGTGTTACATCAGTTTTTGCAGAATGGTGGTGCCACCTGTATGTTTCGATTTTTTACGATTTTTTTCTCTATTTTGAGACCTTAAAAGATGTGGTCACATGTTAACAGGATACCCATCGTAACCACTGGACCTGAATCTTCTCACTTTACATCCAAAGAGGTACATGAAAAGTCTCCCTGGAAACCTGGAATTAGGTGTCTTTTACCCATATTCTTCAAGCTATGGGGCTCCGAAGTACCCCCCCCCCTTAGAATAATAGAAAATTTGTTTCAAAACCTCAAGTATCTGAACAGCTAATGCATTGATCACCATGGTTCTTTGCATAGTTATTGATCATTGGGTGTTTAATCAGTTTTTGCAGAATGGTTGCGCCGACTGTATTTTTAGATTTTTTACGATTTTTTTCTCTATTTTTGAGATCCTAAAGGATATCCTCATCTGTTAACAGAGCACATATCGTAACGACTGGACTTAGAATCTTTTGTCTCGACATGCAGGGAGGCCCATGAAAAGTTTCCTTGGAAACCTGGAATTAGGTCTCTGTTACCCAAAACCTGTGAGCTATGGGGCTTGCAAGTACCCCTCCCCCCCCTTAGAATAATAGAAAATTTGATACAAAAGCTCAAGTATCTGAACAACTAATACATGGATCACCATGATTCTTTGCATGGATATTGATCATGGGGTGTTACATCAGTTTTTGCAGAATGGTGGTGCCACCTGTATGTTTCGATTTTTTACGATTTTTTTCTCTATTTTGAGACCTTAAAAGATGTGGTCACATGTTAACAGGATACCCATCGTAACCACTGGACCTGAATCTTCTCACTTTACATCCAAAGAGGTACATGAAAAGTCTCCCTGGAAACCTGGAATAAGGTGTCTTTTACCCATATTCTTCAAGCTATGGGGCTCCGAAGTACCCCCCCCCCCCCCAGAATAATAAAAAAATTGATACAAAAGCTCAAGTATCTGAACAACTATTGCATTGATCACCATGATTCTTTGCATGGATATTCATCATGGAGTTTTTCATCAGTTTCTGCAGACTGGTGGCGCCACCTGTATGTTTCGATTTTTTACTATTTTTTATCTATTTTTGAGACCTTAAAAGATGCGGTCATCTGTTAACAGGGCTCAAATCGTAACAACTAGACCTAGAATCTTCTCACTTTACTTCCAGAGAGGTACATGAAAAGTTTCCATGGAAACCTGAAATTAGGTCTCTGTTACCCATATTCTCTGAGCTATTGGGCTCAATATTTGATACCAAAGCAGGGCACAAATCATAAACATTAGACCTGGAATCTTCTAACCTAAAGTCCAGGGAGGTCTATAAAAATCTTATTGGAAACATGTATTTTGGTCTCTGTTACCCATATTTTATGACCTATGGGGCTTATAAGCATCCCTCAGAATAACTGAAAATTTGATACCACAGTAGGGCACAAATCATAACCTTTGGGCCCAGAATCTTCTAACTTTACATCCTAAGAGTTCCTCAGAAGTTCTCCCCAGAAGCCTTATATTGGGTCACAGTGAACTATATTCTCGGAGTTTTGGGGTATGTTTGAGCACCCTAAAAATAATGCAAAATACACACAAATTGCCAGATTCCTCATGAAAGGCCGGTTGGTTTGTCATCAGAGATGTTGTGCTTATGGGTCTTGATAAACTTAAGCTAATATGCATGAACAATGATGCCACCTACATTATCTTAATTAGTTGTCTGTGCAAGGACATATTGTCAACATGTCAGTCGGCTGAGCGTCATGACCCATGGGTCACTTGTTACAGCTATGGCTATATTTAGAACAGCCGATGCTCATCGGAAATAGAGGTTGGGTTGCGGGGAAACCTTTTTTTTTATTTTATTAGCGTGCTGATTAGCGAGCTGATTTTTTACCTGAGATTTTGTTGTTTCTACAGTCAAACAAGGCCAAGAAAGTCAGTGGTTGTGTATCTCATTCCCTCACCATTCTGGTCCGAATGCAGTGAAGCAAAAAATTACCCTCCCCAAAGCAGTCTCAAATAACCATTTGGACAATATGCCTTTGATTGGCCATAAATTTAAAAATATTTGGCTGATACCATCCTGGTATGAGATAATGCTAAACATACAAAAAAAATCAAACACTAGTCTTTTAAAGGCCTCCTGGCATAACGGCTAGAGCCAACCATAGCAGGCCAAACCATTCACTACTCTCCTTCAGGGATTTGTGACCCGCAGGTCATGTGAACAAGTAGGACCACGTGACCTCTTAACCATCACGTAGGATTAGAATCCGGACTAGCAGTCGACCTTTGACCTTGACTATAAACCAGGACGAGTCCAACACGATACAGTGTGTCATGTCACACCACACACGCAGCGGACATATATTTTCCGGGAACTTATACGCCAAAGTAAAAATTGATGACTCCACGTCTTGGGTAACGAACACAGGTTTATTGCGATAACGTTCAATAGTTGGCCATCGCCGCTGTAGACTGGCTCCAGTCTCACATCTACAAATTCTTCAGATAAAGTCTGCTCTTTTACACCACGCTTTGCTAAATATGTACTATCTTCAGGGCCAATATTGTCCTAACGCGGTATTTTAACACACCCGCTCGGTGTAGACCTAGACAGCCTATGACAACAACAAATGCAACGTTATTAAATATATCTCCTCCTTTTCCCTGACTATATTTTATGTTTCTATGAGAGTACCATTTAACATAACCTGACCTTGTAATACGTTGTGAAAACTTCGTTTACCTGAATGTTTGTTAGTATTCTATGACGTTCCCATTGGATATGCCTGGTGTGGTAATTAATTAATACATTTGTGTCACAGTATATAAAAATTGTTTAAAATGTTCAAATATGATAAAAGAAAACGACATTCTACGTGTTTGAGAGTTTTATATCTAACCTTGGATCAGTTCTTATAGTAAACCAAGTGTAACTGACAAGGCTGCCATTTTTTTTTACTGGGACACATTGTAAAGCTGTGTTTAGCGGCCATGCGGTATGCGGTATACAGTGCGCGCAATGCGTTGGACATTTAATTGGCCGGCGAGCGAATTGGACCCGATGATGTCAAGCCCCGCTAGACCATGCTGCAACCGTAGGTCATACACATGGTAACCAGAACCCGTGGGCGCTAAATGCATGACCATTTTATATAAGCATATGAATGTACAAAAACATTGTTTGAAGTGACATTAATAAAGTTTTTACGAGCCGAGAACTCGGACTCGATTTTCAAATGACTCGGGCTCTCGGGAGGATGACTCAACCACATGACTCGGAGTCGGTACAGTGTAGACTTGACTACATCACTGCTTAACAAACAGACTACATCGGGTTTGTTAGTTGGCGATTTTAGGTCATGAAAAGTCGCATATTTATCAATAATTTTTGCGAAAGGTATACGACGAGTACAAATCATTCGATTCTTAATACACTAGGCAGTTTATAATGAAATGTAAAAAGTATTTGTCCAAACTATAATGGATGTATAACAAATTTAGATATATTATTTTGAAATATCAAAATTAGGTCATCCATGAAGTTGATTTGAAAGTCTGAATTAGACATTTCATTTACATCCACATATGATAATCATTCAGCCAATGGACTTTTACTGATCTCTTGTTATAATTTTGTAACATTTTCATTAACACTATGCATTTTGCACACAGTTAGTTATGTGAGCTTTACACAGCTTGTTATATTAATCAACTGAAAAACATTAAGATAAACATTACTCATTATTATAAGATCTGGCAAACCAACATGTAGAGCTTTCCACTGTGCGAGTTCCCTTGGTGCCCTCACTTTCGATTGGCATTATATTCATATAATATATATATATATACATATATGTCTGTCTTACTTCTCTGACAGAATTAGCATAATTAATCAGGAAAATATTTCTTGTTTGGATGTGCAGACATAATTTAATGTGATCGACTATGCATAAGTACAACTGATTTAATCGATTGTGAAAGAAAACGACCAATCACCGATATATCGGATTACCAATAGTAATCTTATATCGGGTGTGTAGTCTGAGTTGCTATAGTAATCTGATATTGGATGTGTAGTCTCTGTTGCTATAGTAATCTTATATTGGGTATGTATTGTCTGTGTTGCTATAGTAATCAGATATTGAGTTTGTACTCTGTGTTGCTATAGTAATCTGATATTGGGTGTGTAGTCTGTGTTGCTAAAGAAATCTGATATTTGGTGTGAAGTCTGTGTTGCTATAGTGATCTGATTTAGGGTGTGTATAGTCTGTGTTGCTATAGCAATCTGATATTGGGTGTGTAGTCTGTGTTGCTATAGTTATCTGATTTATGGTGTGTAGTCTGTGTTGCTATAGTTATCTGATTTAGGGTGTGTAGTGTGTGTGCTATAGTGCTCTGATTTTGGGTGTGTAGTCTGTGTTGCTATAGTAATCTGATATCGGGTATATATACACTGCTGATCCATGAAGCTTCCTCTCTGATTAAGATACTAGAATAACGACAGAGATATATGTTGATTATCCTGTTTGGTCGATAACCGTCACTCTTACCGGTTCAGTCAGTTAACTTTAGTTTTTTACAACTGCCTTAATGACAGCTGAATAGCAGTATTTTTTTTTTTACTTTTCTCACCATTACAATTATGCTCCCCCTCGGTGTCTCACATACACATTCAGATATCGATTTTTACGCAGAGTAAATACTACGGCTAGTAGTAGCTTATGGCCTTTTTTAAAGATACCCTATTAATGTTTTACATGTATATTATCTCTCAATAAGAATGTGTTCATTGTGTTTTTGCATTTGCATACTCCATTGATGTGACCATACCCCGATCACTTTACTGAGTCCAGTCTCCAATTGTCTCTTATTATTCACAGGGAGCGACTTAGCCAACCAGAACTGGCTCGACTTCATGAACTGCGGGCTTTTCTTCCTAAAAGAAAAAAGGATAGAATTTGACGATTGCACCAAAGATAGTTACGGGTTCTTGTGTGAGGTACAAGGTGAGTCACGTGACCAGTAAAAGGATGTAGCAGTGAATTGAAAGCCCCTGCTATTGTACTTGATTATATTCTAGTATATATACCGGTAACAGATATTTTTTTGTTTAACTTAATGTGAATGTCATAGACCTTTCCCGCCAGACTAGTGACATTAAGTGTTCGGATTCGTTGTATCTCCAAAAACAACACATTTTTAACATTTTTTTTAAAGCGAGATTCTGGCAGGTAAATGATGATATACTGGGACGGCAGACGACCGTTACACGCAGTACGCATTGCTCGTGAAAAAAATATTGTTTTGCACAAAATGTAGACGTTATTAGAAGGAAAGTAGCTCTGAGCTAGAAGACAACACGATCTTACCAATTAAGCCATGCTGCTTATGTTCATGTACACGGCATGAAGGCCTACAGTCAAGGGTTTCCATATGTTACCATGAAAACCTACGCCAAATATGGAGGGGGGGGGGGGGGTTAATTTTAAATAAAGTCGTATCTGTCAATCTTTATTTGTATGAAATTGAACTGTATTCACTGTCTTCCGTTTAATTAGCCTTCAGCCCTTAGGCTGATGGGCTATTGTCGTCACCCAAGCTGTCCGTCCGTCCGTCCGTCTGTCCGTCCGTCCGTCCGTCCGTCCGTCCGGCGTCCGTTAACTTTTACCTTGTGAGCGGGATATCTTGAAAAGGATTCGCCGTCAGAATTTCATTTTCTCGGTAAAGATGTATATCGACAAAATCTTGGTCAAGTTCGAAGATGGGTGACCTTGACCTATTTTTCTACTTTTTAGAGCTGATTATAGAAAAACGCTTAGATGCTTATTACTCAGGAACCATTTGGTGGATTTTCACAAAACTTACTATGATTATTGGGACTGATAGTCTGTACCTGCTACACAAGTTTGGTGGCGCCACCTACAATTTCTGATTTTTAATGAATTTTTATCGGATTTTTCAACTTTGGGCTTGTGAGCGGGATATCTCTAAAAGAATTCATCGTAGGAATTTTTTTTTTCAGTGAAGATGGATATTGACAAAATCTCGGTCAAGTTCGAAGCTGGGTGACCTTGACCTATTTTTCTACATTTTGGAACTAATTCTAGAAAAAAATTTCGAAGCTTATTTCTCTGGAACCATTGGCTGGATTCTCACAATACTTACTATGATTGTAGGGACTGATAGTTTGTAACTACTGCGAAAGGTTGGGGGCACCACCTGCAATTTCTGATTTTTAATTAATTTTTCTTGGATTTTTCAATTTTGGCCTTGTGAGCGGAATATCTCTAAAAGTATTCACAATAGGAATTTTATTTCTTTGGTGAAAATGTATATCGACAAAATCTCGGTCAAGTTCGAAGATGGGTGACCTTGACCTACTTTTCAAGGTCACAGAGCTTATAGTAGAATAAAACTTAGAAGCTTATTTTTCATGAAGCATTTGGTGGATTGTTATGAATCATGGTACATACCCCTCCATTTTAAATTTATAACTCAGACATGTACAGATATACATCCATGTGAGAACAGATATTTAGTACTTTTTACTGTTACCACCTCTAAACACTGTTCTTTTGGCTGAGGGCTTTTGTCAGCTTCTGCTGATATTCTAGTTAATTTCTGAAATTCAAAGTCAAAGGAACGTCTCCCTTCATACATCATATATAACACAGCTTTTTCTTAAAAAAAATATTTTATTTTGATTTTATATTTCTATCTATTATTCCCACCAATGGTTTTTTATTTGTTAAATTCCTGCCGGCCCTAGGGTGTTCACTCTGAAGTGTGGTTATATACGCACAAGGACACGTACATGGACAAGACATTATATCTCAGTAAACGCGCTGTCTTTCTAAAATTGCAAGAGCTTATGATTCAGGAATTAATAAAAGCAAATGTTTGAGTAAATGAAGGTCCTGTATTTCCAAAGTGTGTCCATGGGGACACGTGCACCAGCCAGTCACATAGGAATTATTCAAGTATGATTAGACCTGCATATTAGAACCAGGGAGGAACTGTCTCAATGTCTGTTTCTGCGTTTTGCAATAAAAAGGCCTACCTAAAACAATACACTTACAGCTTTTAAAGACAGTTGTTTGAAAATTGTCTTTCCTAATTTGTACCCTTCTACTCAAATGACTAAGCCACCGGGACGTGTTAGTCACTATGATTTATCTTTACATTACATACATGTACTCACAAAACAAGCATTTTTAACTATGTTACTTGTGTATTCTGATGCCGCCGTTTACAACTAGTCATATCTTAATTGGAGGGAATCAAGCAAGTTCGTGTTCCGAGGTAACGTTTTCCCGTCGTGACTGCTTGGAGGTTGAGGGTAAAATTCTTTATTACGGGTGCTGTGCATCAAACTGGTACGACGCAAGATGGCGCTGTCAGCAGATGGGAATGAGGCTGGCGATCACGCGGGAACCTCTTTGGCAGACGATGTATAACGCCTGGAAGGACAGGTCGTGTGAACGCTTCTGGGTCGGGGCAAGGAGGGAAGAGTGGGCGTTTTATGGAGAGGAGGCTGACGGTAAAAATCATATAAATTTATCTATTTAATTTATAATATCAGGTGACACGTTAAAGAAACAAATATCTGTTTTATTTAATATCAGGTGACACGTTAAGTTCAAATAAAGTTATCTCTGTATTATACAATATCAGGTGATACGATAAAATCAAATAAAGTTATTATACATGTAATATATAATATCAGCTGTCAGGGATGGTTAGAAGATATGAGAAATTCAAAGGGTGAACCACTAGAGAAAAAGTGACGCCTTTTCGTCAGACTAATAAGCAAGTAAGTCTATCGAAAAGGCGTCACTTTTCTCTTATTTACATTTCGACTACAGACTAACACGGCTATACCATTAATTATTATTATTATTATTTTATATGTATATATATATATATATATATATATATATATATATATATATATATATATATATATATATGAGTGCTCTGTGTTTTCTATTTATGTTTGAGTTATATAAAGTATATTTGACTTTGTAAAATAGTAGGTTAATGACGAACATTTGCGACCATACCTATGAAATTGCTCTGTAATAATATATGATCAGGCTTATTAAACAATGTCACGCATCGGCTTATAATGAAATGTCAGTGTTAACACTGAGATGTTGGAGAGCTGACAGATTTAATTGGAAATATTTCTTTGTGTGAAGAAGCCTAAATAACTTGAATAAATAAAACATGTGAATTGCATCAAGATGGTTGCTATAAGATGTTATGTTGTTAGCTAATTCTAGGATGGCACTCATATAGTTCCTTTATATACCCTGATTTAGAAGATGTTATTTGTACACATCAGATCCAAAGCGGAGGCCTGTATACTGGTTAAAGGGAGAACCCGCTCACAGTGGTGACTGCGCAGTGGTGGCTCGCGGGGACAGTGGACTGTTTGGCTGGAGAGCTGCTGAGTGCACAGAACAGCACCACCAAGTCTGTCAGTCACAAGAGATAGGTAACGGTCACTTGTCTCTTCTAGATGAATGCACAACAACCAGATATAACCCATCAGCTATAGACAGGTCCGGCCAGGTACATCCGATCAGCAACAGATAGTTCCAGCCAAGTACATCCTATCAGCCACAGATAGGTCCAGCCACGTACATCCTATCAGCCACAGATAGGTCTAGCCAGGTACATCCCATCAGCCATATATAGGTCTAGCCAGTTACATCCCGTCAGCCATATATAGGTCCAGCCAGGTACATCCCATCAGCCACAGAAAGGTCCAGCCAGGTACATCCCATCAGCCATAGAAAGGTCCAGCCAGGTACATCCCATCAGCCACAGATACTTCCAGCCAGGTACATCTCATCAGCCATAGAGAGGTCCAGCCAGGTACATCCCATCAGCCACAGATAGGTCCAGCCAGGTACAACCCATCAGCCATAGAAAGGTCAAGCCAGGTACATCCCGTCAGCCATAGAAAGGTCCAGCCATGTACATCCCATCAGCCTTAGATAGGTCCAGCCAGGTACATCCCATCAGCCATAGATAGGTCCAGCCAGGTACATCCCATCAGCCATAGAAAGGTCCAGCGAGGTACATCCCGTCTGCCATAGAAAGGTCCAGCCAGGTACATCCCGTCAGCCATAGATAGGTCCAGCCAGGTACATCCCATCAGCCATAGATAGGTCCAGCCAGGTACATCCCATCAGCCATAGAAAGGTCCAGCCAGGTACATCCCATCAGCCATAGATAGGTCCAGCCAGGTACATCCCGTCAGCCATAGATAGGTCCAGCCAGGTACATACCATCAGCCAAAGATTGGTCCAGCGAGGTACATCCCATCAGCCATAGAAAGGTCCAGCCAGGTACATATCATCAGCCACAGATAGGTCCAGCCAGGTACACCCATCAGCCATAGATAGGTCCAGCCAGGTACATCCTGTCAGCTATAGATAGGTTCAGTCAGGTACATCCCGTCAGCCATAGATTGGTCCAGTGAGGTACATCCCATCAGCCATAGAAAGGTCCAGCCATGTACATCCCATCAGCCATAGATAGGTCCAGCCAGGTACATCCCATCAGCCATAGATAGGTCCAGCCAGTCACATCCCGTCAGCCATAGATAGGGCCAGCCAGGTACATCCCATCAGCCATAGATAGGTCCAGCCAGGTACATCCCATCAGCCATAGATAGGTCCAGCCAGGAACATCCCATCAGCCATAGATAGGTCCAGCCAGGTACATCCCATCAGCCATAGATAGGTCAAGCAAGGTACATCACATCAGCCATAGAAAGGTCCAGCCGTGTACATCCCATCAGCCATAGATAGGTCCAGCCAGGTACATCCCATCAGCCATAGATAGGTCCAGCCAGGTACATCCCATCAGCCACAGGTAGGACCAGCAAGGTACATCCCATCAGCCATAGATAGGTCCAGCCAGGTACATCCCGTCAGCCATAGATAGGTCCAGCCAGGTACATCCCATCAGCCAAAGATTGGTCCAGCGAGGTACATCCCATCAGCCATAGAAAGGTCCAGCCAGGTACATATCATCAGCCACAGATAGGTCCAGCCAGGTACACCCATCAGCCATAGATAGGTCCAGCCAGGTACATCCTGTCAGCTATAGATAGGTTCAGTCAGGTACATCCCGTCAGCCATAGATTGGTCCAGTGAGGTACATCCCATGAGCCATAGAAAGGTCCAGCCAGGTACATCCCATCAGCCATAGAAAGGTCCAGCCGTGTACATCCCATCAGCCATAGATAGGTCCAGCCAGGTACATCCCATCAGCCATAGATAGGTCCAGCCAGGTACATCCCATCAGCCATAGATAGGTCCAGCCAGGTACATCCCATCAGCCATAAATAGGTCCAGCCAGTTACATCCCGTCAGCCATAGATAGGTCCAGCCAGGTACATCCCATCAGCCATAGATATGTCCAGCCAGGAACATTCCATCAGCCATAGATAGGTCCAGCCAGGAACATCCCATCAGCCATAGATAGGTCCAGCCAGGTACATCCCATCAGCCACAGATAGGTCCAGACAGGTACACCCATCAGCCAAAAATAGGCCCAGCCAGGTACATCCTGTCAGCTATAGATAGGATCAGTCAGGTACATCCCGTCAGCCATAGATTGGTCCAGTGAGGTACATCCCATCAGCCATAGATAGGTCCAGCCAGGTAAATCCCGTCAGCCATAGATAGGTCCAGCCAGGTACATCCCATCAGCCAAAGATTGGTCCAGCGAGGTACATCCCATCAGCCATAGAAAGGTCCAGCCAGGTATATCCCATCAGCCACAGATAGGTCCAGCCAGGTACACCCATCAGCCATAGATAGGTCCAGCCAGGTACATCCTGTCAGCTATAGATAGGTTCAGTCAGGTACATCCCATCAGCCACAGATAGGTCCAGCCAGGTACATCCCATCGTCCATAGAAAGGTCCAGCTAGGTACATCCCATCAGCCACAGATAGGTCCAGCCAGGTACATCCCATCAGCCACAGAAAGGTCCAGCCAGGTACATCCCATCAGCCATAGAATGGTCCAGCCAGGTACATCCCATCAGCCACAGATAGGTCCAGCCAGGTACAACCCATCAGCCAAAGAAAGGTCAAGCCAGGTACATCCCGTCAGCCATAGAAAGGTCCAGCCATGTACATCCCATCAGCCTTAGATAGGTCCAGCCAGGTACATCCCATCAGCCATAGATAGGTCCAGCCAGGTACATCCCATCAGCCATAGAAAGGTCCAACCAGGTACATCCCGTCTGCCATAGAAAGGTCCAGCCAGGTACATCCCGTCAGCCATAGATAGGTCCAGCCAGGTACATCCGATCAGCCATAGATAGGTCCAGCCAGGTACATCCCATCAGCCATAGAAAGGTCCAGCCAGGTACATCCCATCAGCCATAAATAGGTCCAGCCAGGTACATCCCATCAGCCATAGAAAGGTCCAGCCAGGTACATCCCATCAGCCATAGATAGGTCCAGCCAGGTACATCCCATCAGCCATAGATAGGTCCAGCCAGGTAATCCAATCAGCCATAGATAGGTCCAGCCAGGTACATCCCATCATCCATTGATAGGTCCAGCCAGATACATTCCATAAGCCATAGATAGGTCCAGCCAGTCACATCCCGTCAGCCATACATAGGTCCAGCCAGGTACATCCCATCAGCCATAGATAGGTCCAGCCAGGAACATTCCATCAGCCATAGATAGGTCCAGCCAGGAACATCCCATCAGCCATAGATAGGTCCAGCCAGGTACATCCCATCAGCCACAGATAGGTCCAGCCAGGTACATCCCATCAGCCATAGAAAGGTCAAGCCAGGTACATCCCATCAGCCATAGAAAGGTCCAGCCAGGTACATCCCATCAGCCATAGATAGGTCCAGCCAGATACATCCCATCTGCGACAGATAGGTCCAGCCAGGTACATCCCATTAGCCATAGATAGGTCCAGCTAGGTACATCCCGTCAGCCATAGATAGGTCCAGCCAGGTACATCCCATCAGCCAAAGATTGGTCCAGCGAGGTACATCCCATCAGCCATAGAAAGGTCCAGCCAGGTACCTCCCATCAGCCACAGATAGGTCCAGCCAGGTACACCCATCAGCCATAGATAGGTCCAGCCAGGTACATCCTGTCAGCTATAGATAGGTTCAGTCAGGTACATCCCATCAGCTATAGATTGGTCCAGTGAGGTACATCCCATCAGCCATAGATAGGTCCAGCCAGGTACATCCCATCAGCCATAGATAGGTCCAGCCAGTTACATCCCGTCAGCCAAAGATAGGTCCAGCCAGGTACATCCCATCAGCCATAGATAGGTCCAGCCAGGAACATCCCATCAGCCATAGATAGGTCCAGCCAGGTACATCCCATCAGCCATAGATAGGTCCAGCCAGGTACATCACATCAGCCATAGAAAGGTCCAGCCAGGTACATCCCATCAGCCATAGAAAGGTCCAGCCAGGTACATCCCATCAGCCATAGATAGGTCCAGCCAGGTACATCCAATCAGCCACAGATCGGTCCAGCCAGGTACACCCATCAGCCATAAATAGGTCCAGCCAGGTACATCCCGTCAGCCATAGATAGGTCCAGCCAGGTACATCCCATCAGCCAAAGATTGGTCCAGCCAGGTACATCCCATCAGCCATAGAAAGGTCCAGCCAGGTACATCCCATCAGCCACAGATAGGTCCAGCCAGGTACACCCATCAGCCATAGATAGGTCCAGCCAGGTACATCCTGTCAGCTATAGATAGGTTCAGTCAGATACATCCCATCAGCCATAGATTGGTCCAGTGAGGTACATCCCATCAGCCATAGAAAGGTCCAGCCAGGTACATCCCATCAGCCACAGATAGGTCCAGCCAGGTACATTCCGTCAGCCATAGAAAGGTCCAGCCAGGTACATCCCATCAGTCATAGAAAGGGCCAGCCATGTACATCCCATCAGCCATAGATAGGTCCAGCCAGGTACATCCCATCAGCCATAGATTGGTCCAGCTAGATAGATCCCATCAGCCATAGATAGGTCCAGCCAGGTACATCCTATCAGCCATAGATTGTTCCAGCCAGGTACATCCCATCAGCCATAGATAGGTCCAGCCAGGTACATCCAATCAGCCATAGATAGGTCCAGCCAGGTACATCCCATGAGCCATAGATAGGTCCAGCCAGGTAAATACCATCAGCCATAGATTGGTACAGCCATGTAAATTCCATCAGCCATAGATTGGTCCAGCTAGGTACACCCCATCAGCCAAAGATAGGTGCAGCTAGGTACATCCCATCAGCCATAGATAGGTCCAGCTAGGTACATCCCATCAGGCGTATATAGGTACAGCCAGGTACATCCTATCAGCCATAGATAGGTCCAGCCAGGTCCTTCCCATCATCCACAGATAGGTCCAGCCAGGTACATCCCATCAGCCATAGATAGGTCCAGCCAGGTCCTTCCCATCAGCCATATATAGGTCCAGCCAGGTACATCTCATAAGCCATAGATAGGTCCAGCCAGGTCCTTCCCATCAGCCATATATAGGTCCAGCCAGGTACATCCTATCAGCCATAGATAGGTCCAGCCAGGTACATCCAATCAGCCATGGATTGGTCCAGCTAGGTACATCGAATCAGCCATAGATAGGTCCAGCTAGGTACATCCCATCAGCCATAGATTGGTCCAGCTAGGTACATCCTATCAGCCATATATAGGTCCAGCTAGGTACATCCCATCAGCCATAGAAAGGTCCAGCCAGGTACATCCTATCAGCCATAGATAGGTCCAGCCAGGTACATCCAATCAGCCATGGATTGGTCCAGCTAGTTTCATCGAATCAGCCATAGATAGGTCCAGCTAGGTACATCCCATCAGCCATAGATAGGTCCAGCCAGGTACATCATATCAGCCATAGATAGGTCCAGCCAGGTACATCCAATCAGCCATGGATTGGTCCAGCTAGGTACGTCGAATCAGCCATAGATAGGTCCAGCCAGGTACATCCAATCAGCCATGGATTGGTCCAGCTAGGTACGTCGAATCAGCCATAGATAGGTCCAGCTAGGTACATCCCATCAGCCATAGATTGGTCCAGGTAGGTACATCCCATCAGCAATATATAGGTCCGTCAATCCCCTCGTGTACCAAGTTTCTTAAGTTCTATATGTAGACAGATCAGGAGGTTCCAAGAGGAGCCATGTATATGAGGCGACATATAGTTCCCGACCTCATAGTTTTAACCCTCTGTCCACTGACCTGAATCTGTACTGACTCTGTGTATTATCCCTATAATGAACACAATTTTGTGTAAACAACCTAGAAGTTTAAATTTTATTATTTTTCCAAATGGAGGACATTTATTGGTCCATAGAACAGTCAACGTTCACTCGTCAGTTAATAATAAATAAATAAATAACGGCAGAGAATCTATATTCTTTTACTGATGGTCCACATACTCAACACTTACCTTATTAATTTTAAGTAATTGGACAGCGGGCCCGTATGACCTCAACATTTTGCAAAATAAATAAAACTGCTTTGCATTTATTACCAGCTGAGTATTTGTGACATCGCAGATAGGTAATATGTATAAGATATAAAACGTGTACGTTTTAATATGCAAAACATGGTCATTTCCATTTGTTAACGTTAATATGACTGCCTTTGTTTAGATGTCACGACGACTGGAGAAGAAGTAACAACTGGTTCTGACGTGGAGGACCCAAAGGCAGCAGAGAGGAAAGGTAAACGTCACATGTTCACATTGTTATTGGTGGTGATGTAAAGATTTGACTACTAAGGTTTGGATGACATTTATATACAGGAGTATACGTTTATACGCAGGGCAATTCGTCTAATAAAAGATGCATTTATTATTTTTTATTGTGTAAAATTAGTTTGATCACTTATAATAGCCATTATTTTTTTAATCATGAATTAATATATGCTTTCACTAGAAATACAACTTTTCTATTCCTGCTGGATGTCTGTTTATAGGAGTGTATAACCCTGTGATAGTAGCTCCCTTTCCATCCTGTATACACAATCAGATGATTGGTGGTAGCAGATGCGTATTTGTGTGCGCATGCGTGGTCAAATTTAAACGCCGATGAGCCTCGCTATAAGCACATTGAGGTTCCTGAGCGCTGACGCGTCTTAATGCTTTCCTCGGTATAACTGCATGCTACAGATACAGACCAAAGTTGACGCAAGGTATACTCGACTGTACCCGGATTACCTGGAAACAGTTTTTTTTCACCAATGACAACCTGAAGGCAAATGCGTTTCCACCATTCTTCTTCTGATCAGTTCTATTGCTATAAGTTATTTTTATATTTTACTTCCGCCTGAATACAGAGCCATTGTTCAAGTATAATGTATGTATGATTTACGCAGATACGCCGAGTGATACCATATCAGCTTACTCCGCCGCGGTGACGCTCGGGATATTGTGCATCATACTTCTGCTGATAGTGGGAATACTCTCGTATAAACTATGTGCTCTAAAACCAGCCAAGGTTAGTTTCTGTTTTATAATAATAAATGATTGTATGCTATGGTATTACAGACATACACACACAACCAGAGATGATATTGACAAAGGATGACTGTCATTTTACCGTTCTTACAACATAATCTTACCAGCCTACAGAGTCGTAAATTCAGGGCTAATCATGACCAGGACCAGCCAGCTCCACCAGCTTGCCGAGTCGTGTATTGACGGCTAATCATGACCACGTCCAGCCAGCTGCACCATCCTACCGAGTCGTGTATTGACGGCTAATCATGACCACGTCCAGCCAGCTTCACCAGCCTACCGAGTCGTGTATTGACGGCTAATCATGACCACGTCCAGCCAGCTTCACCAGCCTACCGAGTCGTGTATTGACGGCTAATCATGACCAGGACCAGCCAGCTTCACCAGCCTACCGAGTCATGTATTGACGGCTAAACATGACCAGGGCCAGCCAGCTTCACCAGCCTGCCAAGTCGTGTATTGACGGCTAATCATGACCAGGACCAGCCAGCTCCACCAGCCTACCGAGTCATGTATTGACGTCTAAACATGACCAGGACCAGCCAGCTTCGCCAGCCTACCGAGTCATGTATTGACGTCTAAACATGACCAGGACCAGCCAGCTTCACCAGCCTACCGAGTCATGTATTGACGGCTAAACATGACCAGGGTCAGCCAGCTTCACCAGCCTGCCAAGTCGTGTATTGACGGCTAATCATGACCAGGACCAGCCAGCTTCACCAGCCTACCGAGTCATGTATTGACGTCTAAACATGACCAGGACCAGCCAGCTTCACCAGCCTACCGAGTCATGTATTGACGTCTAAACATGACCAGGACCAGCCAGCTTCACCAGCCTACCGAGTCATGTATTGACGGCTAATCATGACCAGGACCAGCCAGCTTCACCAGCCTACCGAGTCGTGTATTGACGGCTAATCATGACCAGGACCAGCCAGCTTCACCAGCCTACCGAGTCGTGTATTTACGGCTAATCATGACCAGGACCAGCCAGCTTCACCAGCCTACCGAGTCGTGTATTGACGGCTAAACATGACCAGGACCAGCCAGCTTCACCAGCCTACCGAGTCGTGTATTGACGCCTAAACATGACCAGGACCAGCCAGCTTCACCAGCCTACCGAGTCGTGTATTTACGGCTAATCATGACCAGGACCAGCCAGCTTCACCAGCCTACCGAGTCGTGTATTGACGGCTAAACATGACCAGGACCAGCCAGCTTCACCAGCCTACCCAGTCGTGTATTGACGGCTAAACATGACCAGGACCAGCCAGCTTCACCAGCCTACCGAGTCGTGTATTTACGGCTAAACATGACCAGGACCAGCCAGCTTCACCAGCCTACCGAGTCATGTATTGACGGCTAAACATGACCAGGACCAGCCAGCTTCACCAGCCTACCGAGTCGTGTATTGACGGCTAATCATGACCAGGACCAGCCAGCTTCACCAGCCTACCGAGTCATGTATTTACGGCTAAACATGACCAGGACCAGCCAGCTTCACCAGCCTACCCAGTCGTGTATTGACGGCTAAACATGACCAGGACCAGCCAGCTTCACCAGCCTACCCAGTCGTGTATTGACGGCTAAACATGACCAGGACCAGCCAGCTTCACCAGCCTACCGAGTCATGTATTGACGGCTAATCATGACCAGGACCTGCCAGCTTCCCCTGCCTACCGAGTCATGTATTGACGGCTAATCATGACCAGGACCTGCCAGCTTCACCAGCCTACCGAGTCATGTATTGACGGCTAATCAATGACAGGACCTGCCAGCTTCCCCTGCCTACCGAGTCATGTATTGACGGCTAATCATGACCAGGACCAGCCAGCTTCACCAGCCTACCGAGTCGTGTATTGACGGCTAATCATGACAACGGGTATTTAAACGATGATGATGTTGCTGCAGTGATCTGCCTGAAATTAAATTGAATTTTAAATGACAATAACTACACTGCATCCTATTTGTATAAACTTCTCCGAGTCGCCTTTTTGATAAGGCTATGGATGACAATGATGTTTATGTTTGGTCATGTTTTTACGGAGTGTTGCGCACCTTATTCTACGAAACAAATACATATCCTTGTTTTCATATCCCACATGCCGGCATCTGATACGTCCCAGGAGCACTGGGGGCATCCTCGGGGTTCCCAAGTTATACATGTATACAGTATGTATCTGTCCGTGTATTCTATGACCTTTTAGTTAAAACTGGCAGGTTGTCACTACTGTTGTCATGCAATACCGAATTGGTCTGCAGGGGGGTAGCCAACGGGGTGGGGATGGGGGGGGGGGGGGCAGGGCATCCAGTGCCCCCGTTATTGCGGAATTTTTATTGATAATTGAACATTTCTTTAGGTTTGGTCCTGCAAATATGATATATGATTATATAATAATCTTGTATAACTGATATGTCTAATTGGAATGAAAACAGTAGTAAGTTGTGTGGAATTAATGTGAGGTGTTTTATATATATATATATATATATATATATATATATATATATATATATATATATATATATATATATATATCTCGATCCTGGCTGCGCCCCTAAGTCCTATTTCAAACCATCAGATATTTATCTTTTGCAGAATTAATACTGAAGGGACGACTTTAATTATATGCGACTACTTTATATATCCCGCGTGTGTAATTAACAGGCTCTGTTATCCTTTACATGCTGATTTACATATTGTGGTTTTTTGTGCTAATATTGGTCAGCACGTGATGACAGATGTACTAATATAGGCCCTGCCACTCCCTGATGCATTATATCTCACAGAATCTGTAATGATGCGGTTTTTCATATGAAGGATTCTGTTAACATGACCGCATCTTGAATAGCATTCATCAGGGTCTCGCCTGTGATGTAGATAATGAATGCAGTATAATAAATTATTACATATATATATATATATATATATATATTCAATTTTATAATATAAGTATAATAATATGATTATAAGTTGTATCCTTTAAACCTTTTCAGGAACTCAGTTCCATAAGAAGAGCCCTCCAAGCCACATTCTACAGAAAAAGAACCAGTCCAGTCCAGGATGCCTGTTGATAATGACATTATTAAATGTCTTCATACCATACCAAGATGACTACGCGAAATCAGTGTCAATTGTATGTATCTTACCGCACCTTTTACATTATAACTAAATGTGAGGTGCAAAAATAATGTCCATCCGTTAATTTATGTTTTAATGTGCTTAAGCAATAGGCGGAATGAGGGTCCCAGAAGGCACTCTAACGGGACTTGATGTTTCCCTACATGTGTTAATGGTAGATCACCAAAGATATGTAAAGGGCGGGTGCCCTTAAGGGGATTTTGCAGAACGGATCGGGGGGAGGGGGGGGGGGGGTTCCAGAGGGTCCGGACGCCCCCCCCCCCCCCCCTTCTTCATCAGAAACAACGTTTCTTAAGGGCTTCAGACAAGATTTTGCGGCCTGGACCCCCCCTTTTCCAGACCCGAGGACCTTTTTTTTCAGGGCTTCATTAGTCCTCCAAGGTTTGACCCCCCCCACCCTTTTCCCAAATCTTTGATCCGCCCCTGTTATGGGTAACTATAAAGACATGTGCAGGGGACCGGAGGATGCATAAGACATATTAGACGTTAAACGCCGCCTCTGAAGGCATATTTTTGGAAATTGACGTCCTCACAGCTAGTTACGGATCACAGCTCTGTTACCAATGTCCTCCGTCAGGTGGCTCGGTTATCCTGTCAGACATACTGTACGTATAATGTACCTGTGTTATTTTTATTCTGGAATTTACTTGAATATCTAAATGAGGGCTGAAACAAAACTATGCAAATTAGTATCCTGAGCACAGGTCTATTCCTTTTCCCAAAATTGTTTCACTTTCATTTTTGGTCCACTATGCAGCGGATCTGACAAAACATTACAATATCCCGGGGGTTGGATTGGACTTCAAAATGTTAATTGTTGTGTTTGTTTGTTACGGTCAACCTCGATCTCATTCAGTTCTTGATGAATATAGTTTTCTTTAGAAGAAGCCATCTCTTGCCACGTTTTTCTCATCTTATCTGTAAAACGGGTGCAACTCAATACAGAATGTTAACACATAGCTGTTATAAAGGTTTGTATAACGTGTATTTTATATGTTATATTTTTGGAGTAAAGTAATTCCTGTGTATCACTGATTATTTTATTTGCTTGGACATGAATGTCATAACCAATAAATCAGATACCCCGAAGGATACTCACCATTTTTCTTTGATGAAGCAGATCCCTATTTTAACTTTCTAAGCCTTATTCATGATATTGTTTTCTTTAAATACTAACCATATATTATTACATTATTTTGGTTATAATATTAAGTATAATTTTAATGCTATATTTCACGGTAGGCCTTCATGTATTGATTCTGTATGGGTTTTCTTTGCTTCGTCAACTGCTTGTTCCACTTGAGTATTCGAGGATTCTAGTGGTTTAGTTTTGTATGGCTTCAATAGTGTATGCAATATAGTGTAGGTATTTTGTGATCTATAGACTTTTATTCATAACCGCACAAGGGAGCTGGGATACGTTCTCTTTTGACTTACTCTAGTTGATCATGGACTTTCACTTACCGATTCATGTTTGTTTCAGCTGTGCCATAATGCTTCTCTCAGAGGAGTAATGATGCTTTGTTTGCTTATACATTTTGCGCTGGCTCTGTTCTACTGGGTTTTTTTATATATTATTCATAGCGGATTATCAGACAGTGTAATATAAACGAGTACCGGCGTATTAAATGCCGCATGTTGAATATCATATGATATTTGGTCATGATGTGCTTCGTGAAATTCAAATGACTTATATGAATTCTTTAAAAAGGTGGAGAGCATGTTAATCAATATTCAGCTGTAGCTGTCTCACAGAGCACAGTCCTGCAGCTTTATTTATTGTGTTTATGTGCTTTGCAAACGTTCATATTTCATTCTGCT
This sequence comes from Sipunculus nudus, assembly GCA_026874595.1. NCBI lineage: Eukaryota > Metazoa > Annelida > Sipuncula > Golfingiida > Sipunculidae > Sipunculus > Sipunculus nudus. Next base: position 37,784,161 of record CM049317.1, on the reverse strand, counting down.
TATTAGCCTCTCGCACTGCGGAGCGTTCGTGCGTGTGTCCGTTCGGCTGACGTATTCTTGACCAAACTGTTCGACCCTTCACATTTGGCTCACCTACAAATGGAAGACGTTTGAAAACTATTGATTGGTCAGAGGTGAAGGTCAAATGTTTCATTTGTTCATAAGGTTGTGCACACATAATAAGCCGAACTTTTCACACGTTTCACCTTTCGCTTTGGCTTGCCTATCAATAGAAGCAAATTCCTCTTGACTTTCAGTTCACAAGGTCAAAGCTCAAAGGTCATGGTCGCAGGACCGTGCCACTGATTTTAACACTCAACAGGCTGTCACTTAAATACATCCAGTAAAACTATGTCCCTGTTGTCAGGGGATGCTCCTCTTTGCGATGCATCTGTATCCATAAATTAATTTGATAGATGCTTATTTTTACTTTACTTACCAGTTACTCGTATCTTATTAAATTATGTTTAAAGATATAATGGTAAATGCAATAAGTGAAAACAGTAGTATGAAATTGAAAAACAATGTTATATAAATCTGTCTACAAAAGGTAACAAGTTCCTGTCTTGATGGCGTCGTTTTTCATGACGACCAGTGTGTACAGATTGTGGGTAGCTCTATAAAGTGAACAGTGTGTGTGAGTTTAATGTTTATACCTTTTTAAACATGTATGCTGTTTCCTTGTTCAGATGTTTTACAAGCATTACATCAGGTTACACGTCAAAGTTCCACAATCTGATCAGAAATGAGGACATTACCTCTGTGAGGTTTTACATATATATGGCTGGACCATGTTAAAATGTTGATTCACGTTCATCTGTGTACATGCACATATAAATCAGGTATATTTATTTATTTGCACAAAATACTCAAATTTTCATACCCTCATACTCATAAATATACAATTATGTAATAATGTTATATGTTAGATATTCAGTTACATCACAATACTCAACTTCTCATTGACCCATTATCATCAATATTCATTGGTGCAATAATGTTATATGTTGCAATTTATGTTGCACCAGTATACAAAAAAGTTATTGATGACTGGATGCCGTTTTTGACCAGCACGTTCATACTCAGCAAATTTCTTCATAATACCTGCATATTTTGGGACTGTAGATTTTAGTCTGTAGATTAATATTCAATACAGAGTTGGTAGTTGTAGCTAAATTATGTATCCTATTATAGTGTGACGTCTGTAACAAGTGCATATGCGAGATCTTAGGTTTAGTTTTGTAATACCCTTTCAGTTACTTTGGTCAGTCTATCGGTGGGGCTGCGCAATCTGGGAATCGACTCAGCTGAATACACAGAAAGCCACATTCCATTCCCCACAATTAGTCATTCCAACCATTTTCCAATAAGTAACACTTGTTATGTGACCATGCAATTTGAATCATTTAAGGCTGCATGTCTCATGTAAGACTTCCATGTATATATTGAGCATTAGATACTTATCATGTATAACAGGGCGTGATTATATTTTAATGAATGTTAATTTGATAACATTGTGTGATAATACTACAGTGAATGTTATATTGATATGATAATATCATGATGAATGTTACCTTGGCAACATATGTGATAAAATCATAATAAATGTTAATTGGTATCAGGATGTGAAATATAACAATGACTTTTAATTTGGTAACACAATGTGATAATATTATAATGAATGTTAATTCGGTAACATGATGTGATAATATTCTTATGTATGTTACCTTTACTTTTAATAGTTATTTTATTTTGTCTGTAGAATAAAATATTCAAGTTAGACGTCCTCTGTTGTTATGTTTTACACACACACACACACACACACACCCTCACACACACACACACACACACACACACATATATATTTATAAATTATAAACTTGGTATGGTTTTCTAGTTATTTCAAGTTTTGTAATATTTATGTTTTTTTTATATGTGGCACCGTACACAATACAGATTATTTTGATAAGCAGTTGTGACCCGTATTTCATATCAAATATTGAGCTTCGTATAATACCATAGCTTTATAAGCTTCGACTTTAACCACAATTGTTCAGCTGATAATTTGTTTTGTTTGTTACCTAATTTTTTATTCAAGAGGTCCTGTCCCGTGCAGAAAAAAAGTGAAAGATTTGATCTCTATGATACCCGTCAGTATCGTATTTTTCTCTTTCGATATTGTTGGAGTGTGAACTGAAAATCAGACAGATAGATTTCAATTAAACGTAACACTCAGGTCTGTATCGCGGGGAGCCAAACATAATTTGTTTTTCTAATTAAAAAGAAAATACATTGCCAATTTTTCTACACAGGGTACAGATGTTGCCGTTTCAGCTTAGTTTACTGCGTCATTATGATACCATTTTGCCCTCTGTTAAAAGCAACGCGTGGCGTCATAGTGCATGACTGATGACGCGGGGTGATTGGATCACTCTTTGGCATAAATACTCTGAGGCAGCGACGCCTTGTAAATAACCTATTTATTCGCATTTAACCGTATTTGAAGTTAAAATACACGTGAATCGATACATTCAAGGGAAAAAAATGTTTTTGCGGAAAATAAAGGTTTTATGACATCATTCATAGGATTTCTACAGAAGAAGGACGCAGCAGATATCAAGTAAGAGCAGAAGTAGAGATTCAAATTTATTTTATACTGGCAGGAATCCGGTATATGTAAAGATGGTAAGGGCCGGGATTAATATGAGATGGTTGAAGTTATGTATGTGGTTATATCACAAGAAATGCAGTGGCGCATCCAGCAATCCAAGGGGGGGGGGGGGAGGCGCTTATACTGGGTTTGCGGTTGATGGGTATTGTGAAAACTTAAGATCTTAAATTGAATATTATTTTATATATATATATATATATATATATATATATATGTATATATAGTGCCTTCATAGTGTATCATATTGCCCAAATATATATATATATATATATATATATATATATATATATATAATCATATTAAACACGTTAATAACGTGTTTTAAATGTTTCTAATAAGCTCCAGTTATGTTGAGCACTTTAATGCGATTGTTTGGGCAAAATAACTTAATATATATATATATATATATATATATATATATATATATATTATTAGTATGTGATATAATTCAGTCAATGAAAAATATAGTGTTATTTTTTAGTGTTATGTAAATCCTACTGCAATGGGGGGGGGGGGCTCTGGATCCGCCACTGAAATGTAAGAATGTTGCCAAAAGGTCGTGATCTGTGTTTGCATGCCTGTGTTTGATGTTACGTGCTGGTGGGAGGGTGTGTGTGAGTGAGTGTTGGTGTGTGTCAAAGGGCATATTATATAAATGTCACGTTCCCCATACGATGATATTGAGAGAACGCTTTGAGTGATGCAGACATCAGTTTACAGAGTACAGGAAGGTATGTGGTTGAGAAATAATTGCAACGAACTTTACCATTGTGTTTCTTTGTGTATTAAGCGACATCTGCCGATTGACTAAGAACTTAGAAGCAAAAGGGCAACCTTGATTTCTCACAATAATAAAAAAAACTAATGCCTGTCCCTTATCTATGGATATAAGATATTTAGTCAACCTATAAACATATTATTTAAGACAACAGTGAATGACACCAAGTGAACATAGTCCAGGGGAGGGAGTAGTGTCGCCTGTACGTCTGTGTGTGTTTGCTGCTCCTAGATGTACCTCATCAAAGTTTTATAAAGAAAGATCTGGTTATAGTTACTGAGAAATAGAAAGTTTGCGTTCTAGTCATGTTCTATAGCTCTCTTGTTGTCCACCCTGGCCTTTATCTGATGCAGAGAACCGAACATTACGAGGTAAAATCTTAGGCGAGTGTTCACTGCTTGAGTGGAAAAAAAAATATGTAAATCCTTTTGTGATGTATGTCCGTACGCGATGGCAGGGCACTCACGGAAGGACCTTAGAACCATAGACCCAGGAACAACAGGAACGCGTTGACCCGTGTCGCTTACAGTCATCTATTGAACTCCGGCAACAACAAATAAACGGACAAAGAGAACGTTTTCATTCATTCATTAACAGCGGTTAAACAACCTGAACTGGAATTTAAAAGTGGATCGATCGATATTGCGTTAAGGTCCACAGACACTATAAATACCCTTCATTTAGTGATTTTGAATTGGGTTGCAAACAAGAACTGATATCCAGGGATATCCAGGCCTGATGATGTGTAGTCTCCTTGTGATAAGGCGGAGACATTTTGGACGTTTTGGACTTTATTATGGTTGTGCACGGATTATGAACTGAACTTTCGTTATGACTCCTCAGAGCAACCCCGGAGTCATTTTTATTTCGTCGAACCAGCACCAGTGACTTTGATTTACAGCAGATAAGTATTTCTTCATTTTGTACCGCACCAAGATTTAGTTATTATGTGTTAGAAACTTTGTGTTCATGTATTGTATATATTGTAAATAATGTTTGTTTAAATAATTATATATATTTTGTACTATATTTGTGAGTCAGTTTTTCATTTAACATCTTCGTTGTGTGAGTGGAACTCGGGGATGTTTTGTGCTACACGCAACACTTTAACCGCTTAGAGTAAGCAGGTTGACATATATCACAGTATACCTAGAGATAAAAGAGGATTATCCTGTACAAAAAGGGACCAGATAAGGGGAAGCGTAGGTTTGTTTGCTTGCAAGCCGTGAAAGATACCGATACAAACAAACCTGAAAGGTAGTTTGTGACATATTGTGATACAGGTAGTGAATGATATGAAAAGCAAACGTAAACAAGAACAAAAAACATTGATCATCACAATCTACACAGCCTTTCACAAGGAAAGCTGTATTCTCCAACCCTTTATGATGACAGGATGTATGTCCTAAGGAAGCTGGCAGTTTAAGTGTATGACACATGGTAAAGTAATTGACTGCTGAGCTGGAACTTGGCCCACGTCGTGCCGTCACCTTTTAATATAGTTTTTCCGTCACATTGCCTCACACTCACCACACGTTTACTATTTTCAGCTCGTTTCCCTGTAATTTTCCAGATTGTTATAAATCGCAAGGTACTATCTCCCATTTCTATCCATATTCTAGGATAAATTCCTTGTTCACCTTTTTACTTGTTGCTTCTTCAGTATCGTATACTGAAAGATTTCTTAATGCTTCATAAATCGTTGATCTCAACATTATTTCATGATTTCATAATGCCACGACTAAACCTCGGTGGAGAATATGGTATTTATTTCGACATTACAAAGGTCACAGTGTTAAAGTGAAATATGTTTTTATTGCTATAAATACTTCTGCCGCATGAAATACATTTGGTTGTCCATATTGGTGATGGCCAACTCGTGATGAAACATTACTTTGAAATGAAGTAAAAGCTAAAGGCCGTATAATGTTATCCGGAAGAAAACTGACACCATATGCTGTAGTTTGATTGAATTAGTTAAAAGTTCTTTTTCGTGGTGAATTGACGGAATTGTCCAAGTCACATAAATAATACACATAACGTACCAAGTGACGTTTACTGGACCCTAATATCATATATAATCTGATATACATGTATGTTAATGATTGGAATGACACATAACGTAACAACGCCAAACCGACGTTTACTGGACGCTGATGACATATATAATCTGATAAACATATATATTAATGATGGGAATGAGGCAATCAAGTGTCCTCCTGTACAAACGACGGGAGTATAACAATTAAAGTAACGAAATTAAACATTACACATAGGCATTTATAAAGTCACAATGTACTTTCATTTTTAAATATTGAAAATAATATAAATATAAGACCAGTTTCACTAAACCGCTGTGTAGTATGGACAAAAATACAAACAATCCTGTCAGGAACCGGACAACTAATGATTTACACTGAATGGATGGATGTTCTGTTGAACCATTACCCTGTCCACGTCTACACCGTGTGGGCCGAACTGTGTATGATTTCAATAATCCATTCTTCAGGAAACCAATCCCAAAAGAAAACGTTCGCTGCATCGGAGACTGTCACCGCAACATATAATACGGTAGTGTGTTAGTTCTTTCACTGCATATAGCGTGTTCTCCTTGTGTCCATTTTATTGTGGTTCTCTGTAGACAGTGCTTTCGGAAGATTTCGGTAGGTTGACACAGTACTCACAAAGAATCAGGTAGTACCACGTGGACCAAAGCCTGCTTGTCTTTACATGTATTAAACATCCTTCAAGTCTGTTACGGAGGTAATAACATTAATGCAAGGAATCAAAACAAAATGCAGAGATGTCATACATGACCCAATACGACAATATAAAGCTTCACCACAAACCTTATATTTGAATACTTCAAACATGTTTATGGAATTAAATCTGTAAAAGATGGATGATAAAGATGGTTCATTAATATTTGCCCCTTGTTTATAGTCATAAACTTTATAAACAAGAGGGCCAGCAGCTTACTATAGTTTTATCTGGTTAAAACCTTGTTCTTACAAGTAGAGCTGTGTAGTTCCTACATATTATCAATATACAGCTCTACTACTATATTTAAATTAAAAAAAAAAAAGTTTTTTTTTTCAGGAAAAACACTGATTCTGGTGACCCTGGTAAATCTGAAGCCGTATAGTTATTCCTACAGTGCTCATTACAAGATTACGCGCCATCTGGCGTGTGAAAGAGTAACTAAACGTATAATATTTCGGGCATGGCGCCAGGTCATAATGTTAAAATGTTAATCTGTAATTCTCTCATGTGACATTGGTTTCCTGAAATGGCGCCACACAGACAGAACAAGTTTAATTAAGGCCAGAGTACCACCTACTCCCAACAGAGCAGCTGTGAAAATAAAATTCCGTGTGTTTGGATACCAGTTTCCAAGGAGACTTCCTACGAGGGCCACTACGACGACAATGTACGGCGTGAAGGTATAACGCGTGTACCTGTCCACTACGGCGAAGTCGAGGAGCGCGTACAGCAGGATCTCAAACGACAGGATGCCGAGCACGGTGGTCCCCGCGTTCTCTTGCGACATTCCAACCCTGTACACCAGAACTATGCAAAAGTTCAGTAGTGTCGCAATCGTTGTCCAGGTGGCGTACATGGCCAGGGCGTTGTGCACAATCCCACGAACAATCCACGCCTCACGTCGGTTTCCAGCCTCGGCAAGTGCCGGGCCTTGATTGACCACGGCATGCATGGAAATTATTAGACATATGTACAACGTAAAAGCTATAGCTGCTAGCAGAATGGCTGCTCCGATGAGCTGCTCAAGATCAAAAGCAAACAGCCACGCGATGTTACAGGCCATATTAAACATGTATACAATATAGAGTGTGGGCGGGTTGATGGGACAGTCGTAGTACAGGTAGCCTTTGTTGGGCCCTCGTCTACATATTGTAGTGAGAGCGTACACGAGGAACAGCGCCTGGTAGGTGTAGATGAACCCCCCATATGGAGAACGTCCATCCGGCTGGCGTGATCACTAGAGAATACTTGTCAGACAGACCGCCAGTGTCGTTCTGGAAGATGCCTGGAAGTAGAGTAAACAGTATTTAGTGTTCTGCGAAGTAAAATTAATATCCACCCATCGCCCTTATATACTTATATATCTCTTAAATGTATCATTGCATTTAAAATAACTTAAAATTAAATTTTCTGGAAAGATGGAACGTTGACTAAAGAACAACTAAAACAATTTTTTTGCTGTGTACTAAGCAAAGAGTCTGTGATCTCCAGCCACAATGTTAAATAATCACATGATAGGAAGCATTAACTTATGAACTGCTACTGCCTGAGATTGTCTACTTTGTCTCCTGATAACACCCCAAATACATTGTGACTGATACTGTTGTCTGAGATTGTCTTCTATTTTTCCTGATAAAAATGCAAATACCCTGTGACTGATACTGTTGTCTGAGATTGTCTTCTATGTTTCCTGATAAAAATGCAAATACACTGTGACTGATACTGTTGTCTGAGATTGTCTACTCTGTCTCCTGATAACACTCAAAATACACTGTGGCTGATACTGTTGTCTGAGATTGTCTACTATGTCTCCTTATAACACTCCAAATACACTGTGACTGATAATGTTACCTGAGATTGTCTACTATGTCTCCTGAAAACACTCCAAATATACTGTGACTGATACTGTTGTCTGAGATTGTCTGCTATGTCTACTGGCACCACTCCACTTACACTGTGACTGATACTGTTGTCTGAGATTTTCTTCTATGTCTACTGGCACCACTCCAAATACACTGTGACTGATAATGTTACCTGAGATTGTCTACTATGTCTCCTGAAAACACTCCAAATATACTGTGACTGATACTGTTGTCTGAGATTGTCTGCTATGTCTCCTGATATAACTCCACATACACTGTGACTGACACTGTTGTCTGAGATTGTCTTCTATGTCTCCTAATAACACTAAAAATACACTGTGACTGATACTGTTGTCTGAGATTGTCTACTTTGTCTCCTGATAACACTCCAAATACATTGTGACTGATACTGTTGTCTGAGATTGTCTTCTATTTTTCCTGATAAAAATGCAAATACCCTGTGACTGATACTGTTGTCTGAGATTGTCTTCTATGTTTCCTGTTAAAAATGCAAATACCCTGTGACTGATACTGTTGTCTGAGATTGTCTTCTATGTTTCCTGATAAAAATGCAAATACACTGTGACTGATACTGTTGTCTGAGATTGTCTACTATGTCTCCTGATAACACTCAAAATACACTGTGACTGATACTGTTGTCTGAGATTGTCTACTAAGTCTCCTTATAACACTCGAAATACACTGTGACTGATAATGTTGCCTGGGATTGTCTACTATGTCTCCTAATAACACTCAAAATACACTGTAACTGATACTGTTGTCTGAGATTGTCTACTATGTCTCCTGATAACACTACAAATACACTGTGACTGATACTGTTGCCTGAGATTGTCTACTATGTCTCCTGATAACACTCCAAATATACTGTGAATGATACTGTTGTCTGAGATTGTCTGTTATGTCTCCTGATAACACTCCACATACACTGTGACTGATACTGATGTCTGAGATTGTCTGATATGTCTCCTGATAACACTCCAAATACACTGTGACTGATACTGTTGTCTGAGATTGTCTACTATGTCTCCTGATAACACTCAAAATACACTGTGACTGATACTGTTGCCTGAGATTGTCTACTATGTCTCCTGATAACACTCCAAACATACTGTGATTGATACTGTTGTCTGAGATTGTATGCTACGTCTCCTGATAACACTGCACATACAGTGACTGATACTGTTGTCTGAGATTGTCTTCTATGTCTACTGCCACCACTCGACTTACACTGTGACTGACACTGTTGTCTGAGATTGTCTACTATGTCTACTGGCACCACTCCACATACACTGTGACTAATACTATTGTCTGAGATTTTCTGCTATGTCTCCTGATAACTCTTCACATACAGAGACTGATAATGTTGTCTGAGATTGTCTTCTATGTCTCCTGATAACACTCCAAATACACTGTGACTGACACTGTTGTCTGAGATTGTCTACTATGTCTACTGGCACCACTCCACATACACTGTGACTAATACTATTGTCTGAGATTTTCTGCTATGTCTACTGCCACCTCTCCACTTACACTGTAACTGACACTGTTGTCTGAGATTGTCTACTATGTCTACTGCCACCGCTCCACATACACTGTGACTGATACCGTTGTCTGAGATTGTCTACTGTGTCTACTGCCACCACTCCACTTACACTGTGACTGATACTGTTGTCTGAGATTTTCTGATATGTCTACTGGCACCACTCCACATACACTGTGACTGACATTGTTGTCTGAGATTGTCTACTATGTCTACTGCCACCACTCCACTTACACTGTGACTGATACTGTTGTCTGAGATTTTCTGCTATGTCTACTGGCACCACTCCACATACACTGTGACTGACACTGTTGTCTGAGATTGTCTACTATGTCTACTGCCACCACTCCACTTACACTGTGACTGATACTGTTGTCTGAGATTTTCTGCTATGTCTCCTGATAACACTCCAAATACACTGTGACTGACACTGTTGTCTGAGATTGTCTACTATGTCTACTGCCACCACTCCACTTACACTGTAACTGATACTGTTGTCTGAGATTTTCTGCTATGTCTACTGGCACCACTCCACATACACAGTGACTGACACTGTTGTCTGAGATTGTCTACTATGTCTTCTGCCACCACTCACCATATACTGTGACTCATACTTTTGTCTGAGATTTTCTGCTATGTCTACTGCCACCACTCCACATACACTGTAACAAAAACTATTGTATGAGATTTTCTGCTATGTCTCCTGATAACACTTCACATACAGTGACTGATAATGTTGTCTGAGATTGTCTTCTATGTCTCCTGATAACACTCCAAATACACTGTGACTGACACTGTTGTCTGAGATTGTCTACTATGTCTACTGGCACCACTCCACATACACTGTGACTAATACTATTGTCTGAGATTTTCTGCTATGTCTACTGCCACCTCTCTACTTACACTGTAACTGACACTGTTGTCTGAGATTGTCTACTATGTCTACTGCCACCGCTCCACATACACTGTGACTGATACCGTTGTCTGAGATTGTCTACTATGTCTACTGCCACCACTCCACTTACACTGTGACTGATACTGTTGTCTGAGATTTTCTGATATGTCTACTGGCACCACTCCACATACACTGTGACTGACATTGTTGTCTGAGATTGTCTACTATGTCTACTGCCACCACTCCACTTACACTGTGACTGATACTGTTGTCTGAGATTTTCTTCTATGTCTACTGGCACCACTCCACATACACTGTGACTGACACTGTTGTTTGAGATTGTCTACTATGTCCACTGCCACCACTCCACTTACACTGTGACTGATACTGTTGTCTGAGATTTTCTGCTATGTCTCCTGATAACACTCCAAATACACTGTGACTGACACTGTTGTCTGAGATTGTCTACTATGTCTACTGCCACCACTCCACTTACACTGTGACTGATACTGTTGTCTGAGATTTTCTGCTATGTCTACTGGCACCACTCCAAATACACTGTGACTGACACTGTTGTCTGAGATTGTCTACTATGTCTTCTGCCACCACTCACCATATACTGTGACTCATACTTTTGTCTGAGATTTTCTGCTATGTCTACTGCCACCACTCCACATACACTGTAACAAAAACTATTGTCTGAGATTTTCTGCTATGTCTACTTGCACCACTCAACATACACAGTGACTGACACTGTTTTCTGAGATTGTCTACTATGTGTACTGGCACCACTCAACATACACTGTGACTGATACTGTTGTCTGAGAATTTCTGCTATGTCTACTGGCACCACTCCACATACACTGTGACTGACACTCTTGTCTGAGATTGTCTACTATGTCTACTGGCACCACTCCACATACACCGTGACTTACACTATTGTCTGAGATTGTCTACTATGTCTACTGGCACCACTTCACATACACTGTGACTGACCTTGTTGTCTGAGATTGTCTACTATGTCTACTGGCACCACTTTACATACACTGTAACAAAAACTATTGTCTGAGATTTTCTGCTATGTCTACTGGCACCACTCAACATACACAGTGACTGACACTGTTGTCTGAGATTGTCTACTATGTGTACTGCCACCACTCCACTTACACTGTGACTGATACTGTTGTCTGAGAATTTCTGCTATGTCTACTGGCACCACTCCACATACACTGTGACTGACACTCTTGTCTGAGATTGTCTACTATGTCTACTGGCACCACTCCACATAAACTGTGACTTACACTGTTGTCTGAGATTGTCTACTATGTCTACTGCCACCACTCCACATACACTGTGACTGATAATGTTGCCTGGGATTGTCTACTATGTCTCCTAATAACACTCAAAATACACTGTAACTGATACTGTTGTCTGAGATTGTCTACTATGTCTACTGCCACCACTCCACTTACACTGTGACTGATACTGTTGTCTGAGATTTTCTGCTATGTCTACTGGCACCACTCCACATACACTGTGACTGACACTGTTGTCTGAGATTGTCTTCTATGTCTACTGCCACCACTCCACTTAAACCTTGACTGATACTATTGTCTGAGATTTTTTGCTATGTCTTCTGGCACCACTCCACATACACTGTGACTGACACTGTTGTCTGAGATTGTCTACTATGTCCACTGCCACCACTCCACTTACACTGTGACTGATACTGTTGTCTGAGATTTTCTGCTATGTCTACTGGCACCACTCCACATACACTGTGACTGACACTGTTGTCTGAGATTGTCTACTATGTCTTCTGCCACCACTCCGCATACACTGTGACTAAAACTATTGTCTAAGATTTTCTGCTCTGTCTACTGGCACCACTCCACATACACTGTGACTGATACTGTTGTCTGAGATTTTCTGCTATGTCTACTGGCACCACTCCACATACACTGTGACTGATACTGTTGTCTCAGATTGTCTACTATGTCTACTGCCACCACTCCACATACACTGTGACTGATACTGTTGTCTAAGATTTTCTGCTATGTCTACTGGCACCACTCCACATACACTGTGACTGACACTGTTGTCTCAGATTGTCTACTATGTCTACTGCCACCACTCCACATACACTGTGACTAAAACGATTGTCTGACATTTTCTGCTAGGTCTACTGGCACCGCTCCACATACACAGTGACTGATACTGTTGTCTGAAATTGTCTACTATGTCTACTGTCACCACTCCACATACACGGTGACTGACACTGTTGTCTGAGATTGTCTACTATGTCTACTGGCACCACTCCACATGCACAGTGACTGACACTGTTGTCTGAGATTGTCTACTTTGTCCACTGCCACCACTCCACATACACAGTGACTGACACTGTCTACATGATTTCTTTTCAGGATGCCTTTACTATTTTTACATGACCAAAACGCGACGATTTACTTAACTTTCCTGTGATTTCCTCCCCTTACGATTTTCTTTGACAGAAACTTGTCGTGGATGCTTTCCTGTGGATTTGTAGACTTTCATGGAAAATCGCAGAATATATTAGAAAAACACACCGTGGAAGGTCTTAACGTTTCTTTAATAAGTCATGTCTGTTTCTTCATGTTGCTGGTTTTCACGTAGTATTCAACCAATGGTCGAGTATTGCTAAATTTCAATGAGAAAGCATCATATTCAAAGGAAGTTCAAATATGAATGTGAAACAGTTCTAACCCATACACAGAATGTGGTTGATTTTACCCAGGTACTTACCAATCCGTGCTCCCGTTCCCCCGGCCATGCCGTTAAAGAACACGGCAACTCCAAACATGACAATTGCACCGACAATAAGGATAATGTAGAACGGTTTGTGCTCTCCCATGGTTGTCTGAAAAATATGGAAAAGCTGATTGTATATTCAAGTTAATATGCTCCACTCTAATATCAGTGTCACACATCTTTATTTACTTTTGACATTCACAATCTTTTTGGGTTCAATGGAATCGTTCGTTGTTCAATATTAATTTTAAACCTGCATGTTCTCTCAGTTGATAAAATGTAATATTGTACATAATAATGTATAATTAAACAGCAGAACTGATTTACATTCATAAACAGCAGAGTCAATATGTATTCATGATAGAGATACAGAACAGCTAAATACGAATAGCTGAATAACATGACTTAGTCAGAGAGCAAGCTTACAAACATTGTCTATTATGACGTCATTAATGTCACAATAATGAACCGCTGATGTTCCTAGATTAAAGCCAGAAGTATGAAATATGTCAATTTGACTAAGAGATAACACAAGTGCTAAGTTTACTGGGAGAACGAAACTATTTAGGGGCCCTAAAAGCATTCGGTCGCCTGTCATTATGACGGACAGCTCGCCAACTGTTCACTGTTCACTTCCACCTGAAAAGAAGAGCCGGATTATGTATCTGGAACAGTCTTCTTCCACGGATATACTTCTACATTGGAGAGTAATTTATTAAGTCTACATGCACTTCCGGTATAGATTACTATGTTAGGGTGCTCAGCCCCCTTTTCTGAGACCCTGTACCCGCCTCTGGTCATGAAGGTTACAGGGACCCGTTTTCAGGATCATGCAAGGCACACATATTGCCGGCATCAAGAATATACTTCCATCGAGTAACTGATGTTTTGTAGTACATGTATATATACAACTCAAGTTCATTATAGTCAGTAGGATAAGAAGCAGGTTTTACGTGTATTTCCTGTGTCAGTTAAATGTATTCCCTGTAATTACACACCACCACAAGGTAACAAAAGACCAACTTTTTCAAAGCCCCCGCAATGCTCAGTATATATACCTGCTAGTATTAATTACTAAATTTTACTACTTGCCTGGACATGCATTCACTGCCGCTCTCAGTTGCCAACAAGAGCACCGCAAATGGTGCATAATATCCCCGTATCTGGTGACCTCTGACCTCATTAACTATGCGTGAAATATGGGATGTAATTTGGGTGAGAAACTTTATTGGTAAATGTGTATCATGAGTTTCATCAAAATCTATAAGATTTTTGGCAAGTCACCATAGTGTCACAAAAGTCTGGTGACCTCTGACCACAATAAATATGCGTGAAAATCAAACTGAGGCGAGATAATATATTGATTAATATTTTTTTGTTGAGTATTTTCAAAATCCATCGTATTCCTCCTAAGTTATCGCGTCGACACAATACAGTAGCCTTTTGACCTCTGACTTTATTAAATATGCGTGGATTTTGCATATAATTCAAATCGGGCGAGATAATCTATTGGTAAGTAGTTATGGTGAGTTTTGTGTAAACCTATCAAAACCCTGGTAAGTTATCGCGGCGACAGTAAAAGTTAACGGACTAACGCCCGACAGACGGATGTCCAGGTATACTTATAATACGTCCCGTCATAGACGGGCGTATAAAAAATGTGATGATCCGTTCCTACGCGGAAATCAGAAGAACAAAGCTGAAAGTAAGAAATTACGTACAGAAAGTGTGTCAGTTCTGAGTAACTGACAGATAACATGTCAGTTCTGAGTTCCTGACATAAAGTATGTCAATTCTGAGTTACTGACATATAGTTTGTCCATTCTGAGTTACTGACAGATAGTATGTCCATTCTAAGCTCCTGACAGATAGTATGTAAATTCTGAGTTACTGACATATAGTTTGTCCATTCTGAGTTACTGACAGATAGTATGTCTATTCTGAGTTACCGTCATATAGTATGTAAATTCTGAGTTACTGACATATAGTTTGTCCATTCTGAGTAACGGACATATAGTTTGTCCATTATGTGTTACCGACTTATAGTTTGTCAATTCTGAGTTACTGGCATATAGTATGTAAATTCTGAGTTACTGAATATATAGTTTGTCCATTCTGAGTTACTGACAGATAGTATGTCTATTCTGAGTTACCGTCATATAGTATGTAAATTCTGAGTTACTGACATATAGTTTGTCCATTCTGAGTAACTGACATATAGTTTGTCCATTATGTGTTACCGACTTATAGTCTGTCAATTCTGAGTTACTGGCATATAGTATGTCAATTTGGAGTTACTGGCATATAGTTTGTCCATTCTGAGTTACTGACAGATAGTATGTCTATTCTGAGTTACCGACAGATAGTATGTCCATTCTGAGTTACTGGCATATAGTATGTAAATTCTGAGTTACTGACATATAGTTTTTCCATTCTGAGTTACTGACAGATAGTATGTCTATTCTGAGTTACCGTCATATAGTATGTAAATTCTGAGATACTGACATATAGTTTGTCCATTCTGAGTAACTGACATATAGTTTGTCCATTATGTGTTACCGACTTATAGTTTGTCAATTCTGAGTTACTGGCATATAGTATGTCAATTCTGAGTTACTGACATATAGTTTGTCCATTCTGAGTTACTGACAGATAGTATGTCTATTCTGAGTTACCGACATATGCTATGTAAATTCTGAGTTACTGACATATAGTTTGTCCATTCTGAGTAACTGACATATAGTTTGTCCATTCTGAGTTACTGACAGATAGTATGTCTATTCTGAGTTACCGACAGATAGTATGTCCATTCTGAGTTACTGACATAAAGTATGTAAATTCTGAGTAACGGTCATATAGTTTGTCCATTATGTGTTACCGACTTATAGTTTGTCAATTCTGAGTTACTGGCATATAGTATGTAAATTCTGAGTTACTGACATATAGTTTTTCCATTCTGAGTTACTGACAGATAGTATGTCTATTCTGAGTTACCGTCATATAGTATGTAAATTCTGAGATACTGACATATAGTTTGTCCATTCTGAGTAACTGACATATAGTTTGTCCATTATGTGTTACCGACTTATAGTTTGTCAATTCTGAGTTACTGGCATATAGTATGTCAATTCTGAGTTACTGACATATAGTTTGTCCATTCTGAGTTACTGACAGATAGTATGTCTATTCTGAGTTACCGACATATTCTATGTAAATTCTGAGTTACTGACATATAGTTTGTCCATTCTGAGTTACTGACAGATAGTATGTCTATTCTGAGTTACCGACATATAGTATGTAAATTCTGAGTTACTGACATATAGTTTGTCCATTCTGAGTAACTGACATATAGTTTGTCCATTATGTGTTACCGACTTATAGTTTATCAATTCTGAGTTACTGACATATAGTTTTTCCATTCTGAGTTACTGACAGATAGTATGTCTATTCTGAGTTACCGACATATAGTATGTAAATTCTGAGTTACTGACATATAGTTTGTCCATTCTGAGTAACTGACATATAGTTTGTCCATTATGTGTTACCGACTTATAGTTTGTCAATTCTGAGTTACTGACATATAGTTTGTCCATTCTGAGTTACTGACAGATAGTATGTCTATTCTGAGTTACCGACATATAGTATGTAAATTCTGAGTTACCGATATATAGTTTGTCCATTGTGAGTTACTGACAGATGGTATGTCTATTCTGAGTTACCGACATATAGTATGTCAATTCTGAGTTACCGACATATAGTATATGTCAATTCTGAGTTACTGACATATAGTTTGTCCATTATGAGTTACTGACAGATAGTATGTCTATTCTGAGTTACCGAAATATAGTATGTAAATTCTGAGTTACTGACATATAGTTTGTCCATTCTGAGTTACTGACAGATAGTATGTCTATTCTGAGTTACCGTCATATATTATGTAAATTCTGAGTTACTGACATATAGTTTGTCCATTCTGAGTAACTGACATATAGTTTGTCCATTATGTGTTACCGGCTTATAGTTTGTCAATTCTGAGTTACTGACATATATAGTATGTCCATTCTGAGTTACTGGCATATAGTATGTCAATTCTGAGTTACCGACATATAGTATGTAAATTCTGAGTTACCGACAGGCGTATGTCAATTCTGAGTTACTGACATATAGTTTGTCCATTCTGAGTTACTGACGGATAGTATGTCTATTTTGAGTTACCGTCATATAGTATGTAAATTCTGAGTTACTGACATATAGTTTGTCCATTCTGAGTAACTGACATATAGTTTGTCCATTATGTGTTACCGACTTATAGTTTGTCAATTCTGAGTTACTGGCATATATAGTATGTCAATTCTGAGTTACTGGCAAATAGTATGTCAATTCTGAGTTACCGACAGGCGTATGTCAATTCTGAGTTACTGACATATAGTTTGTCCATTCTGAGTTACTGACAGATAGTATGTCTATTCTGAGTTACCGACATATAGTATGTAAATTCTGAGTTACCGATATATAGTTTGTCCATTCTGAGTTACTAACAGGTAGTATGTCGATTCTGAGTTACCGACATAATGTATGTCAATTCTGAGTTACTGACGTATAGTATAAGTTTATCATCATAAAGAGAGAAGACATGTTTACCATTCTTAGTGCTTAAAAGGGTAAGATCCTTGATTTTAATTGTGTATACGGTGAAATAAGACAAGACTTAAATGAAAAATACCAATCTGCATGTTTACATAATTTGTAGGTCCCCCCTGACATTCTCTAAATATCATATATTAATGGTGACTAACCGCAAGGTATGGTGCTATGGGAGACCACGAGGCTAGGCGTACTGAGCATAATTTGACTGCAATATGTTCTCACTTCACTCTTCACGTCGTTCTTATGGATGTAATGTAGTCGAATGTCTTTCATACTATCACACCAGATATTGTTCACGTCTTTATACTGAGAGCTGAACGGGCCGGGTGATGTTTGCCAAATAACCAGAGAATGAGAAGGACAATAACAAAAACTGTATTTTAAGCACTTACTTTAAAGAAGACAGAAGCTGATGTTACAACGTAACGGACCCGGAGCAGTCAGGTTTCTAGATGGTTCTCCCTGCAAACAACCTGTGCAGTAGTCAGTTCGTACGCCAAGAGGCTTTGTCAGACAGAGTTCGTGATTATTCGCCTTAACCAGGTATGGTGCGAAACCTCTTCCAACGGCAATATATAGTGGCCCAAAGCTCAGTTCAACTGCTGGCGCGTGACAGAGAAGTATATACATATATTGACATTACTTTCATAACCAAATATCGCTGACGGGGTTCATTATGCATAAAGCCACATGCAAACAAAAAACCCCATGACTGAAAACGTGTGGACAATCACTAGTCAGGGTGGATGTTATACTTCAGCTCGCTCACATGGCCTGCCATGCGACTCGGTGTAAGCAGACGTTGGTCAGGCGTATGTACACCCGGGTCGCGGTTCATGTCATCTCAATATGATCAAAGCATTGAAGCGTGACCGCATTGAATATATGACCTCCCCACGTATGCATGGTTAGAATTTCAAACGAGATACGTAATTTATATTCAGTTAATTCTATTTTGCCTTTTTTCCTAAGTTAACCCGGATCAAAAGTTTTGGTATTTGGCTGAACAATCTTAAAGTTCACAGCATCAGTGTATTGGCACGGGATTTTCTGTTAAAGGTAAATGTTGAGAACCCTGGGTGGTAGTACAGGTATGTATCACGAAAATTTTTAATTTTGTTTGTATATAATGTCGTAAGGATACTTTGCAATCTTCCTTAAAGTGACACACTGAAGCGTTACCTAGCGTGATCAATAAAGTAATTACGAGTGGAACCCGCGGGCCATGAAAGAGGGGGAAGCCATCATGGACATTGACAAAGAGTCCATGAACCAAGGGCGTGGTGACCCGACCGCACGAGTCTCTTCATGTGATATCGCTGGATTGTCCCGTTGAGTATGTATGGACTACGCCGCGTATATGCACCAACACCTTGTTTGGGATTTTATTTTACCCTGTCTGTTTGTTCGATTGTTGGTTTGTATGTCAGAACGATTACCCAACGACTTGCTGCATCGATTCCCAGGGAGCTACCTGGACGCTGACCGGGTAAGGACTCTGCTTTTGCGAGGATCTAGATAACAGGGTTATTTCGGTTTACGTAGACATAACCTTTGGCTTTGCTGAATAACCTGTAGTTGCCCACGTCTTTACTAGCTTAAGCCCCAGTCCCATACCAGCACGGATGAACACGGCAGTCCCGGAAAGTGCCGGGTCCCTACACATCTCCCCGGACAGTCACGGACAAACACGGCAGTTTTGAACATCCCAAAACTGGCCTCCCGGAACCCCAAGGACCTTCCCGGACGTATCAGGACCAACAGGGATCGTCGCGGACCATCACGGGGGCTACATGGTTCACACGCCGGATCGTGCCGGATGTGATCCTAGCTGTTGACCCGGCACCTTTATGGGACACGCTTTACCGGCGTCCGTCTGTCGTCTGTTTGTGAACACTGGTGTCCGTCTGTTTGTCAGCTCACCGGCGTCTTTCTGTCGTCTGTTTGTTAACACTATAGCGGCTTTTTGCAGCAAAGCCTTGGCAGATACTTCCGCATTTGTATTTATGTATTATAAGGATAGGTCCTAGGCCTATTGAATGAGGATTTAATAAGAATGATATGTTATTATTAAGCCTTCTGGGTGTCAGGTTTTATATATATGCGATTAGGAATAATCCAGAAGTCATAACCTTTCGTTAAGACATTAGAGCGAATCTCTCAGGTTCTATGACGGGATTTCATCATTATGCCATGGAGGCAGCGGCGGGGTTCGAACCAGGCACCTTCAGCTCCGAAGTCCAACGCCTAGGCTACGCCCTACCCCCCCCCCCCCCTAAACGGATTATAGCAGCAACGCCTAGGCTACGTCCTACCCCCCCCCCCTAAACGGATTATAGCAGCAACGCCTAGGCTACGTCCTACCCCCCCCCCCCCCCCCCCCCTAAACGGATTATAGCAGCAAAGCCTGGACAGATACTCCCGGAACATGGGTATAAGTGTAAAATTGAACAAGTAAACCACAAGCCAAAATTGGCAGCTCCTCCTACAATTTTGGTGATTTTTGTGTGTTTTGGACCCATAAGAAATTGCACTCGTTTGAACATTGTGTTTTTGTTTGTAGTAAGCAACCAAGCAACCAAACCATCATACTGTTGATGTTGTTTACTAAATTATAATCCCCTGTTTCCTGATGTGTTAAGCAAAATAAACTTACTTCAGCATGATGTAGAAGTGGGAGATGCATCCTCCATTAAACAGGCACCATATAAGGCTCGTCCTCAAGAGTTACAAGCAATTAACAAAGAAATCCAGTATATGATAGAGAATGACATCATTGACAATAGTTGTATACTATAGTGCCTGGAGTTCCCCATGTCTGCTGGTTAAAAAGCCTGATATCACCTACATGTTTTGTACGGATTACCTAAAAGTAAACAATGTAACAAGAACATATACTTATCCTTTGCCTTGGGTAGAAGATTGCATTGATAAGATTGGTTCTGCTACATACATTAGCAGGTTTGATTTGATAAAAGGGTATTGAATATTGGCAGGTGCCTCTAACCAAACGGGCTAAACAACTGCTTAAACAAATAATCGCCAAATGGATTGTACCAGTACAAAGTTATGCCCTTCGGAATGAAAAATTTTAAACGCACGATCCTGCTTTATGAGGTTAATGAATTGTGTATTGTCTGGGTTAGAAAATATCAGTTGTTACATTGATTATGTCATTGTGTACAACTAATCATGGGAGGAACATAAGCAGTCTGTTACACCCCTTTGAAAGGTTGGAAGCAACACTAACAGTGAACCGTTACTTTTTTTCATGCCACAGTGATTTATCTAGGGCACTAGGTAGGCCAAGATTGTGTTAAACCTATAACCAGTAAAGTGACTGTTTGAGTTCCTGCAAACCGAAAGGAACTTACGCGATTCTCAAGAATGTCCGCTTATTATAGAAAGATTGCCAGATTTTTGCAGAGGTAGTAAGTCCATTAAGAGACTTACTGAAAAAGAACAAAGAATTTCACTGGAGTGAAAAATATGAACGAGCTTTTGAAAGAGCCAAAGCAATATTACAAAGTGCACCTGTATTGCTGTCTCCAAATTTTGACAAACCCTTCGGTGAACGCGTCGCGCTCATGGAAAGGCAACATGTGGACTAAACATCATGATCCATCGGCGGACCTGCCATGAACGTTTGTGAGCCACCTTGAACTTTGGTTAAGTGTTGAACTGGACTTTCGTTGTAATACCGAACTGTGAACTGGGATTCACCATGAACCTTTAGTGATCGTCGAATTGGACTGGACTTCAGGTAAGTATTTATGTTACAGGGCATCCCAGAGACTTTCTTTAATTTTAATTATGTATTAATCCTATAATATTGTCTGTTATTGTATATATTGTATATAAACCCGGAGTATGATTAATAGAGCACCTTTGGAACACATATAACGTCTTCTTTGTTACCTGTTAGGATACGTGTCTGAATTTTTGTGTTGCTGTCCGTCAAGTCAGATTGGCAGTGTGAATGAGGACCGTAACACATATTATGCAGGCATGCATGGTGTGAAAGTGGATGCATTATCCTGGAATATATGCCTGTCATCATGCATTTTTTTTTAGCCTGGCTGATAGTTATTCTTGTCGTCAGCTGGTCAGTTTTCCTCGGTTCTCACACTGGGTATTGATTTGGTCTTATCAGTTTGTTGATTACTGTCAGTTTACTTGTGAAGGAAGAAAATGATTATTATTCAGTTTCTATAAGTCTAAACAAGAGCATGTGTAGAGATCTTGAAAATCTTGAAAATGTACACATCATTCGTTATATCTGTTTGCAGAATTTTGCTTTTGTAATCCTTTTATGGTGGTCGGATCATTCAGTGGCTTATCCTGGATTTGAAAATAGAGGGGGCGCAGCCCCAAAGCTGGGAAGGGGCTGATTGCATTTTTAAGAATGTTTATATATGGTCATGGTCACACCTAATTCGCTACATTCTTTATTTCTGAAATTATTAAAAGCTCATCGACCCGTAAGTATATATTTAAACTGCAGAAAAAATGTTTGTTTTATATATATATATATATATATATATATATATATATACATATATTTTATATATATATATATATGTATATATATAATTATTATTCAGATTATAAATATCTAACACAAAGCCTAATAGGAAGCAAGCATGTTTAACTTGTTTGAACACAAGTTACAGTAAAATTATCTCCAACTTTAAACATAACATTACTGTTAGTTTTTGCATTATTATTATGAGTAGTATTATTAATTTTGTATGACATCAAATTCAAGTTGTTAATTATGTTAACCTTGGGGCACTTATCTAATATTTATAAAACGAATTCGGTTCACGTTTGTTCGCAATGTTCTCTAAAACCGCGTTGTGTACAATATTGTGCCATACATCATTTGAAAGGTTATTATCCCCGCAGTGACATAGGCGATATGAAAATAAATAATTTTTAATGTACATATAATGTTGAGTGATTTTTCCGTTTTTTTTTTTACCGAGCACAGCCGAACTGCCTTCGGCAATCACCGGAATGCGTGCATCGTGGTCATTTAACCTCTAACACTAAGGACTATTGTTGATATGAATAACGCTTGCTTTCAATGGGATTTGACCCACGTGCGTGGTCAGTAAAAGAGAAAAACACATGTTTCTCGCTTTATGAAATGGAGAGTTGAACCTAGGAGGAATAATGACAAAACCTAATTCAAGGTCCCAATATCAACAGGCCTGGGGTTGGGTGGTGGCGGGGGTTTCAGGCCTCAAAATTTGTCTGATACGATGAAAAAAAGGTGGCGGTGGTTGAAAATGGGATACGGACCCTCTACATAGAGTCCCGCTGGGTCCACTTCTGCTACTTACGATGTATGCATATTTCTGTTTCCTGCTTCAGGAACAGTTTCCTTGTAACGAACATTAAATTAATCTTTCATGTGTTCCTCACATCAACCTATATTTTATACGTCCAACGATAGAAACCAGTCAAATATCAACGAAACACTGTATGCCTCCGCGTCTCGCAATGTAAACCATCACTGACCAGGTCTTCAAGGTAAACATACCAAGGTATGATTTTTGCCACGAGCACAGCGCCAAAAAATAAATGTAAAAAATATTTGTACATATCGTATTCCGAGAGTATCCCACTAAAAATCTATATTTTCTATTAACTTTTATAATAAAAATGAGCCAACATTCAATATCTCAGTAAATATATCTCCCAAACCTCGGTAAAAAGCCCGGTATACCAGGTTTATCAGCTAGTATATCGATATATATATAATGTATTATTTAAACAACAGAAAAATACATGCCTCAATAAGTGTACAGAGTTGTTACTTAATTGTAATATTTAAAGTAAAAGATGGTCAGAACAAAAAAAAAACAAAAAAACAAATGGATTTACTATTACATCTGTCAAAACAGCATCTGTAACAGCATCTGTTTTGTGTGAAGCTTTTGATAATGAATTCCATGATACAGGTCTTTGGTAGAGAAAATATTTTTGCATCAATTAAGTTCAAACTGGTGCCAGTTTGAATTGAAATATAATAAAGATAGTTTGACCTGAGGTAATTTAAGTACTTAAACACAAGAATATTAGAAATGAAAATAGTCGTTGAATTATATTTGCCATTTCAGGTTTAAATAATTGTTGAAAATACTTTACTGTTTAGATTTATTTTAGAAATGTTCAAAGTCTGACACTCTTAACATTTACATTACGAACAATATCTTGCTAAGCTTTTTTTCTTTCTTCACAAAATTTCAACAAATACAACAAAAATAGTTTTTCTTTAGGTGAATGGAAATTTTAAAATTGAAAATAAGTATATATTATTATATCACATTATGTATCTATATGTTCATTACAGACAATGTCTTGCTAAGCTTTTGTTCTTTCTTTACAAAAGTTCACCAATTTCAACAACTTTCTTTCTTTCTATGAATATTTGTTACTTTAAAAAGATAATAACTGTCTTTGTATTATTGTCTATTCGGCCGCGGCAATAAAAATAGGATTTACAGACTTGATGACCGTTATCACACAAACGGAATAGCACATATGCAGGAACATATTTATGCACACTCCCGAGACCCTTAATTTAAGTCCTTTGTTTATGCAGTTTGTTTTATTCTTCAAGTTGTGTTTTGCATTTTCACCTTATTAGGCCCACATTTCTTGGTAAAAGTAGAATGTAGGATCATTTTTTGTAGGCAAACAGCATGAAATTGATATGATTATATAAGGGTGTTGCTTTATTTTTAGCTCTCAGCAGTCATTTAACTGTGATCAGCTTGTGTACAAGTATTGAACATATACCATAAGAGAAGTTAAAGTATGAACAATAATGTTTGTGACCATGCAGAGATATCACAGGTTAGCTTTGAATCCTTAAGCTTTCTTACGTCAGTGAACATACTTGTATTTTACCTGTAAATGTGTTCGTTACAGCTGTTTGGCGCTTTGTCCAAGATGTCAGCCTGCAGTATATACGACCGTATGTTATGTATAACATGGGGAAGAAGGCATGATGAAAAAAAAAAATATGTTAATGAATCACCACAAGAGGTCGCTGGGGTTTACGCTACTTGCTATTCGTTAACCTTAACCGAGGTTTCGACTCTGGTTACCCTTCTCTCTCAAGATTATACAGGAGGCGATCGAAAAATTGTTCTCTATTTCATGGAGAATAGGCCTTTAAAGATCATAGGATAAGGTTTTCTACATTCCCTACAAAATGCTATTTTCCCTGACCGATAGGCTAAACATTAATATCATATCCTTTGTATGATGAATATTAAAAAAATGCGAAAAACTGAATAAAATAAAAATTTTTTGCTCTTAACCAACAACCTTTTTTTAGACAATTTTTATGCATGATGCCCGTTGACCCCTCACTGCAAAAAAATCCTGGATCCGCGCCTGAGTCTGCTTGGCTGGCAGTAAGAGGGCTGGGTATCAGTCGTAAGAATAGCATCATAAAAAAAAACATAACACACCTTGTGTACAGGCTGGTGCTGACCAGTTTGTGTTTTATGTAACTTGTCTCATCCTATCCGCTATCTTGTGTTTTGTGATCCTTCGGTCTGCCTTTGTTCATTCAACTCTTCATCTTTACACGCTTATGTGAATGATTTCCTCAAATCATGCCAATGAATCTATGTATCTATGCAGAATGGGACTTCTTATATATTCATAGACATTAACATATACGTAAGTTGAGAAACAGGACAAGCTTCAATTAATGTACAAGATAACATTGATTCACAGATTATATAAGGATCATACCAAAATGAAATAAAACAGAAAACCGCTTTCATCTATGTTGCGAAAGGCAAATTATATATATTATTTATGTATATATATATATATATATATATATATATATATATATACAAACATACCTACATACATAAATAACGAAACAAGCATGCATGGTCTTAACTCTCTGAATGTGAATTTGTTGCGTATATATCAAGGTGCCTATTACCGGCGTGAGATGACGTTATTAACCACCACATTGAGCGCATCAGTTTGATGAGAGCTAAGATGCTTGAAAAACCTAGCAAAATGGAAACGAATGTGAAGTTGGGGCTAATTTTAGTGTGATCCCATTTTCTGAAGAAGATCCCGGTAAGCGCCATTATAATTACCATGTAGGGCGTCACCGTGTAACAGGTGAATTTGTTTAATGGAAAGTTATCGACCAGTCCGTATATAAGTAAGGCAACTGTCAGTACCCTAAGTGTTACCATACCCCCGTCTTCCAGAGACATCCCCGCCCTATACACCAACACAATGTTCAAATTCAGCAACGTCGCTATGGTAACCCACGTGGCGTACATCGCAAGGCCGTTTTGAACAATTCCTCGGACCAGCCAGAGCTCGCGACGGAACCCAGCAGCAACCAGACGAGGGGCGAAACGTGCATCAGCGCGCATAGACAAAAAAAGACAGACGAACAAAGTAAGTGAAATGGAGAAAAGGAGACCCAGGGCCATTATCATCTGTTCCCGATCCCAGTAGAACAGCCATGCAATATTGCACGCCATGTTGACGGAGTACGTGACGTATATTGCTGGCGGGTTGATCATGGGGTCGTAGTACAGGTAGCCGTGGTTGGGACCTCGTCTACAGACCGTAGACAATGCGTAGGCAATGAATGTGGCTTGGTAGGCGTAGATGAACCCCCAGATAGAGAAGGTCCATCCAGCAGGCGTGATCTCTGTGTTATATTTGTTTGACACCGCGCCGGTTCTGTTCAGAAATAAACCTGAAAAACATAAAATTTGTTTTATTGAAGATCTCGAATATTGAATCTTAATGCATTATACAACATTTAAGCCTATCATCTAGTATTTCGTCAATACTTCTGCCACAGATATTCCATGTAACCATAAATTGTCCCTCATGAGGCGTATTTTCCTTTGTTCCAGCTGTACGTCAAAATTCACTTGCATTACAGCTAGGGGTGATGCAAGTCAACTTGTCCCACATGCGGCGTGTATTTTCTTTGTTCTAATTGTACATTAAATTCCACTTGCATGACAGTTTTCAAATAAGGGAAACACGCGATTTGTTCTTATTAGCATGTAACTCCGTCTGACTCTATAGCTTACCGGGAGAATTATGAACACGTTGTGTTTCCTATTTATAGCAATGTATAAACCATAATGTTTTGTCAGGATTAATTTGTTTTATTTTTTCAGAGTAAAAATGGCTGTTCTCAGTTTTCCGGGAAGAAATGTTAGGGCAAGCGCACAAACAAATATTTTGTTTTGGCACGTGTACATTAATTAAATGTTCTGGTGCGTTTAAGTACTTCCATGAGTGATTTTTTTAGAAGATGACGATACTTGCCTGTTGATATGGCCTCACTTCTTGACAGGAAGTTAAAGATTACGGTAATGATGAGCAAGGTGAATGCTGAGATGATGTAGAGCAGGTACAGCGGCTTGTGATCGCTCATGGTCAACTCCAGTAAATAACAAGGCTGAGATGATGTAGAGCAGGTACTGCTGCTTGTGCCTCCCGTAGTTTACTCCGGGAAATAACAAGGCTGAGATGATGTAGAGCAGGTACTGCTGCTTGTGCCTCCCGTAGTTTACTCCAGTAAATAACAAGGCTGAGATGATGTAGAGCAGGTACTGCTGCTTGTGCCTCCCGTAGTTTACTCCGGGTAATAACAAGGCTGAGATGATGTAGAGCAGGTACTGCTGCTTGTGCCTCCCGTAGTTTACTCCGGGAAATAACAAGGCTGAGATGATGTAGAGCAGGTACTGCTGCTTGTGCCTCCCGTAGTTTACTCCGGGAAATAACAAGGCTGAGATGATGTAGAGCAGGTACTGCTGCTTGTGCCTCCCGTAGTTTTCTCCTGTAAATAACAAGGCTGAGATGATGTAGAGCAGGTACTGCTGCTTGTGCCTCCCGTAGTTTACTCCGGGAAATAACAAGGCTGAGATGATGTAGAGCAGGTACTGCTGCTTGTGCCTCCCGTAGTTTACTCCGGGTAATAACAAGGCTGAGATGATGTAGAGCAGGTACTGCTGCTTGTGCCTCCCGTAGTTTACTCCGGGAAATAACAAGGCTGAGATGATGTAGAGCAGGTACTGCTGCTTGTGCCTCCCGTAGTTTACTCCGGGAAATAACAAGGCTGAGATGATGTAGTGCAGGTACTGCTGCTTGTGCCTCCCGTAGTTTACTCCGGGTAATAACAAGGCTGAGATGATGTAGAGCGGGTACTGCTGCTTGTGCCTCCCGTAGTTTACTCCGGGAAATAACAAGGCTGAGATGATGTAGAGCAGGTACTGCTGCTTGTGCCTCCCGTAGTTTACTCCGGGAAATAACAAGGCTGAGATGATGTAGAGCAGGTACTGCTGCTTGTGCCTCCCGTAGTTTACTCCGGGAAATAACAAGGCTGAGATGATGTAGAGCAGGTACTGCTGCTTGTGCCTCCCGTAGTTTACTCCGGGAAATAACAAGGCTGAGATGATGTAGAGCAGGTACTGCTGCTTGTGCCTCCCGTAGTTTACTCCGGGAAATAACAAGGCTGAGATGATGTAGAGCAGGTACTGCTGCTTGTGCCTCCCGTAGTTTACTCCGGGAAATAACAAGGCTGAGATGATGTAGAGCAGGTACTGCTGCTTGTGCCTCCCGTAGTTTACTCCGGAAATAACAAGGCTGAGATGATGTAGAGCAGGTACTGCTGCTTGTGCCTCCCGTAGTTTACTCCGGGAAATAACAAGGCTGAGATGATGTAGAGCAGGTACTGCTGCTTGTGTCTCCCGTAGTTTACTCCGGGAAATAACAAGGCTGAGATGATGTAGAGCAGGTACTGCTGCTTGTGCCTCCCGTAGTTTACTCCGGGAAATAACAAGGCTGAGATGATGTAGAGCAGGTACTGCTGCTTGTGCCTCCCGTAGTTTACTCCGGGAAATAACAAGGCTGAGATGATGTAGAGCAGGTACTGCTGCTTGTGCCTCCCGTAGTTTACTCCGGGTAATAACAAGGCTGAGATGATGTAGAGCAGGTACTGCTGCTTGTGCCTCCCGTAGTTTACTCCGGGTAATAACAAGGCTGAGATGATGTAGAGCAGGTACTGCTGCTTGTGCCTCCCGTAGTTTACTCCGGGAAATAACAAGGCTGAGATGATGTAGAGCAGGTACTGCTGCTTGTGTCTCCCGTAGTTTACTCCGGGAAATAACAAGGCTGAGATGATGTAGAGCAGGTACTGCTGCTTGTGCCTCCCGTAGTTTACTCCGGGAAATAACAAGGCTGAGATGATGTAGAGCAGGTACTGCTGCTTGTGCCTCCCGTAGTTTACTCCGGGAAATAACAAGGCTGAGATGATGTAGAGCAGGTACTGCTGCTTGTGCCTCCCGTAGTTTACTCCGGGAAATAACAAGGCTGAGATGATGTAGAGCAGGTACTGCTGCTTGTGCCTCCCGTAGTTTACTCCGGGTAATAACAAGGCTGAGATGATGTAGAGCAGGTACTGCTGCTTGTGCCTCCCGTAGTTTACTCCGGGAAACAACAAGGCTGAGATGATGTAGTGCAGGTACTGCTGCTTGTGTCTCCCGTAGTTTACTCCGGGAAATAACAAGGCTGAGATGATGTAGAGCAGGTACTGCCGCTTGTGCCTCCCGTAGTTTACTCCATGAAATAACAAGGCTGAGATGATGTAGAGCAGGTACTGCTGCTTGTGCCTCCCGTAGTTTACTCCGGGAAATAACAAGGATGAGATGATGTAGAGCAAGTACAGCGGCTTGTTATCTCCAATGGTGGAATCCTGTAAATAACACAGCTGAGATGATGTATAGAGCAGGCACAGCGGCTTGTGATCGCCCATAGTTTATTAACGTTAAAAAAAATGTATATTTGACTTTTTGAAAGTATGAGGCATATATTTTCTGCGAATTCTTTAAAATGTCTCTCTTTTTATGAATGAGAAAAAAGTCCCCATTGAACACATTAGCCTCTCGTTATAGATTATATATATATAGGAGCAGTCAATTGCAAACCCCGCAGTCTAGACGTCTATAACAAGCACAGGAACTTGTTACAATGTGTGTGTGTGTGTGGGGGGGGGGGGTTGAGATATATTTAGCCCTGAAGGACCTCTACCCCAACTGTCGTTTTCGCATATTTATCGTTAATCAAACTATATTTTCCAATCCTAGGGGCTATTTACCCAAAATATGCCGTAATCCGCTCAAAAACGCTTGGATATTAATTTTCAAACATATCATAGTGTCCCGCTTGCCCTCGTACCTATAAAAAGAGAAAGGTACGAAACCTGACATCTTGAAACGAGAGGTCACGACAAGACTTCGTCTTGGATGGGATTTGTACAGCGTCACAGGGATTTGTACTTTTATTAGCTTATGTAACTAAACGGAGTCGTTTACGACTTATTCCTTGCCTGAGAACTGATAATAAACAAGCCAGTCAAACCTTAGGACGAAGGTGACGCGTGACCGATCACTGTGACGTCTTTGTGACGTCACTGTTGCCTAACAAACACCAAACGCAGCCATAGACATGGAAAGTGTAACATGGAGGAATGTACTGTCCAGTAGTGCCGGGAAGACGCCATTCACGGTATTTCAGCATAAATAACGCAAAAGAGTCGCAAAATTAATACATTTTACATGATATATAACTTCTTAACACAAAATCAGTTTATCCATTTATCTACTTCAGCCCGAAGGGCATTTTTAAAGAATATTTTAAAAATAATTATCGCGAAAATACATGCGGACACGGGTTTTGGGACGGACTATATAAGCTGATAAGTTACCCGGTATATGTGCTGTAGTTATGGTTAATCGTTCGTCGGTCCGTTAATTTCCTGTTAAATAATTTAAGAGAATATTGTACCAGGCTACACTTGTCAAGTAGTTCGGTCCTTCCCACATTCCCCGTGCAGAAGAGATACGTTTTGAGTAGAAACGACCTTTGGCAGAAGGGTGTTGCTGACCCCTGTTTACAGCAAGACGTGTATTCTCCGCGTGCACGCGCTTCACTGTTACGTCACATTACTTCATATCCCTATCCCAGGAGGATAAACAATGAACCACGGATATATATGAGGTATGTCAGCCAGGCCGTAAAGTAAATATAATTTATATCGTGAGCAGGTACGATACCAAAACTAATGCATTTTCTTCTTTATGCAACTGGTGCAAATTTTGTTTGGCAAGTTTGTCTTAAGTAGAGATAATCGAGAAAAATCATGCGGACAAGAGTTTGGGGACGGACTATGTGAGTAACTATGTCCGCATGTTTTTTTCGCGATAAACATTTTAGGAAATTTCTTTTAAAATGCCCTATGGCCTCAAGTAGATTGAAGATATTCCGCTGATTTTGTGTAAAGTATTTATATATCATGTATAAAGTATTAACTTTGCGACCCTTTATCGTATAATTTGTGCTGATGGAGCCAGGACCGTGGATGGCGTGTTTCCGGCATTACTGAACGGTATATTCCCTCATGGTACACTGTCCATGTCTTTATGGCTTCGTGTGGTGTTTGTTAGACAACTATGACGTCACAATGATCGGTCGCGCGTCACCTTCAATTGACTTACATCATCAGTTCGCCTGGCTTGTTTATTATCAGTGTTTTGGTCGTAAAGTTGTAAACGCTGTAACCTGTTTTGTCATATTTTGGATTATTTGTCCCATACAAAATCAAAGCCATGTAAGGGATTACTTTTTACGCAGCTACAGTCTGTTTCACCAACTGCTGTCGACCTGTTTTTTTTTTTTTTGTGGATGATATACTTAAAAGTTTATATTTTTCAATAATTTTCAAGAAAACAACATATGGAAGTGACAACCTAATATGGCAATTAAGAATATTACAATAAATTCCCTGTTAATTTTTTACAACATTTTAGTCTTTTCACCATGATCTGGCAGATATGATGTGTCCCTCCATAAGTAGCCGTCTTTGTTTGAGCTGGTTATATTTTTTAGAGGGTCTACATGAGATCATCCAATCAGCAGCTGCCAGTTGAGGCTTTTTTCCATGTGACCAATGACCTTGACCGCCAAAAGTGGGTCTGGTATGTTGTAAAATATAGACTGATTTCTCATATTCTCAGAAAATCCTGTTTCTCAAAAAAAGGTGTAAGATAGGTATATAGTAACCTTGTCAAAAATTAGGTCCTTTAATCCTCTACTCTACACTACAATTGTTTCCCTCGAAATGAAACTATTAAACATTTTCATAGCAAAAAACAGGTGGACATGAAGGGATGAAGCGGACTATAGTCTACGGAATAGATCCTGCAACCTTTGGACCAGAAAGTTTTACACTGCTTAACTTGATTGAAAAATTATTCCGGAAAAACATGCGGACACGGGTACTGGGACGGACTATAGTCCCACATATTGGTTGACATAATTGAACAAGCTTACATTAGGAAATTAGTAATTTACATGATTTTCTCCTTAAAATGGGTCGATTATATATAATCATGGTCGGACGTCGAACACAGACTGTCATATTCGGCTAAGCATGACTTGAAGTCAGCTGACTCAAACATTTAACCAAATAACTTGCCTTATGTTGAATGAATTTGAGATTCGTCGCGTCCTGTGACTTCTAGGGTTAAATCTCTTGTTCCAGGATATGAATAGAATGGAACTATTGCATGACGTCATCACCGAAACATGTTATCGAATGAAAGACGTCACAAAAGGATTTCTACAGGCCCACTACTCCTGTCCACTTGTGTATAGCTCAGCTGAGTTGATAATGATTGGACTCCGTCTGTCGTCCTTTTCTGTTCGGCCGAGTAAATTAATCCTCCTACCGTCGGGCCGTCGTAAGCAGGCACAAGTAGTTACAGCCTTTGCTTGATGTCAAAAGCTCCTGAAGAAATCTTCTTGGAAACCTAATTTCTGTGTGCGACCTGGCTAAGTTAAAGTTTTGGTAACCATGAAGTCTGGCTCTTCTAAGTGTTTACTGCTGTTGAACAAAAATCTCACGAGTTTTGAAATAATGTTTTTCATACTACTGAATTATCTGTAGGATGGTTCCGATTTTGAAGGAATAAGGTATATATATATTAATTTTAAAAATTTTCCTGTTTATCCTGTTTAAATACTTTATCATCCCATTTAAACACTAATTCAACACAAGGATAAACAATGATTCATGGCCATATATTTTGCTCATATTAGCCCGGGGCACCGTTTTAAACAGATAGTCATTATGTCAATCTTGTGGTTTTTCATACGTGTATGTACACCTACACATTCGTGTCACTAGAAGTCAATATTTGAATTGCTTAAGTTAATTTGCATGAAATTTGAATTATAGAATTCATGGCCGTTTTACCCAACTGCGATTTTATTATAATATGGGCCGTTTTACCTACTTGCGATTTTATCACAATATGGGCAGGGAATGGTTATTACAATATGGGCCATTTTATATTACATTATGGGCCGTTATTACATTATGGGTCGTTTTTATTACACTATGGGCCGTTATAACATTTTGGGCCGGTTATTACATTATGGTTCGTAACACATGTCCATGAACTTTACTATTCATGATCATCTTTGAAAGGTTTATTGTCACTATGAGACCACTGGTCGCACACACACACACACACACGTGTCATCTCAAATGATACATCTTCTGTGTACAGAACGGAAAATTTCTTGCCAGAAACAATTCGATGGTGTCGCCACCTGGTGCAGCCCTGCTGCCTTTATATATTATATATATTTCATGCGTCACTGCAGGTCGAGACCAAATGATTCAGGGTTTAGTGGTTTCCAACACCAAGCTTTCAGTTTCCACTTTACTGCGTTATATCTCTCTGGCTTGATTAATTTGGGTCTTGTCGTGAGCTGTGTCAGAACGCTTCGTATGGGATAACCTACTGTCAATAAGACATTCGTATATTATGTGGCACTTAAAAATATGTTTCCAATAGCAAATGGGTCAAGCCAATACATTGGGTATAGTTTGGTCTTGAGATGGGAGAGGGTTTATATAAGGTTCTGCCCCCACCCCTACCGCTTTATTAACCGACCCATTTTTTAAAGCGACTCTTCCAAGGTACCTTTCACATTTCAAATGTGAGGGCGATGTATGACTAACACCGTACAGACATGTAGGCCTAAATGACATTTGTTACAAAATTTAAGACTCAACATTTTGCCTGCATTAACTGTAGTTCATAATAATTGTAATTTCTAATTTAAAAGTGCTCTTGCATAGGTAAGACCACGAATGGGACAAAATTATGCATGTTCAACATATTAGATTCCATGCACTCCACCAACCTGTGTCCTCATTGTTCTTCATAGATTATTTTCTTAAAAAGTTTATATTTTTCAATCATTTCTTAGAAATCTGTTCATGGAAGTGACAGCCTAACATGGCAATTAAGAATCGAACAATGAATCTCAAGTTTATGTTTGACAACTTTTTGGTCTCTTCACAATGATCTGGCAGATCAGATGTGTCCCTGCATGAGTAGCCATCTTCGTATGAGCTGGTTATATTTTTTAGAATAGTTACATGATATCCAATCAATAGCTGTATAATGAGGATTTTTTGCATGTGACCTATGACCTTGACCACCGTAAATGGGTCTGATATGTATTTAAATATAGATTGATTACTCGTATTTTTAAATAATTACGTTTCTTAAATGGGGTGTAAGGTAGGTAGATATTGATTTACCTTGTTGAAAATTAGGTCCTTTTTTCTCTACCCTACATTAACATGTATTTCCTCGGAATATTACTGATTGAAATGTTCATAGCAAATAACTGGTGGAAATGACAGGATAAAATGAACTATAGTACCCAATACTTTCAAAAGGTTTTAGTAGTAGCAGCCGCCCTGTCTTGTGCCCGAGTTCATTTACCGATTTAGCGATTTGTATCACATGATTACCATAATGTAGGGGCACTGGTAATAATGTTGATGCTCTGTATACATTCGTCAGGGCCTTAGTACCACTGTGGCCACGTGTTCCCGTATACATACACACTGGGTCAGTAATTTCGGGCGATTGACAGGAAATATCAAATTAACTCAAAAGTTTAACATTAAGATTTATTGAAAAAGTACATGCTTTGATTAAAAAGTTAGATTTTTTTTCTGGTTGGACTGATATATTCAACTAATCTTCTTTCTGTAGTCTGTAGATAATATGTGCCATCATGATACAAAAATACAAATAAAATACAATCTTATTCGTTATATTATAATAATAAAAATAATAATAAAAATAATAATAATAATAATAATAATAGTACATAATATTTATATAGCGCAAATTCTCCGATGGCCGGACTCAGCGCAATTCACAAACACACATACTCGCAAACAATTTCATTGAAATCCCATCCCTGTGCCTGACCCCCCCCCCCCCCCAAAAAAAAAATGATGCATATTAATTTAACCAAAAAACTGCAGAAAGAGATACGTTTTTAAATGAGTTTCAAATGATACAAGAGTATATACCACGGAATAAATATCATAAAAGTGTTAACAGTATAGGCGTAAATATAAATTCTGCAAACATTCTCGGGACTAATTCAGACCTGATTGGCATTCGCACCCTCAATGGGTGGTATATACGACGTTATATGACTGGATTTAACAATCGTCTAGAACATGTTCTTGTGGTCTTAAGCCGATTCAGTGGCTTGAGCTGTGAAATGTAAGACCTCTCTATCCTTGGCACACAATGGCATGGTGGCAATGCTGGCAGCATTCAAAATGAGGCGACACGAGTGCGGGTTGGGTAACTGTTTCCTGGTCACAGTACATGATCTTTTCATAAATTGAAGAGACTTGATCTAACTGTATCACTATCTCAAAATTTTGAGGGTTAAATCTAGACCTGGGGTCAATTCTGAATTGAATTAGAATTAAAGGAAAAATTAATTGAATTGGAATTGAAAAAAAAAATAAAACTGAATTGATCTGAATTGATGAACACAAGTCAAGTCACACAAGTGTTGCTCATTGGAAGTTACTCAATGTCAGATTTAAATTAGTCACGCAGTATTTGGTTAAAGTCGAACACAAAAGCCTCTCACGGTGACACAAGTAGCATGATAACAGCTTAAGTGCTTCTTAATCACTGTTCCTGAATTGTCTGTATCACCAGTTTCAGCACACGAGCTTTTCACAAGTAATAGTAATATAATAAATATAAAATTGAGCTGAAATAGTAATGGTAACAGAAGGCAAAGGATTAGAGTAAAATGTATGACATTCTATTACTTCCCATTTCTTGCTGTATTGTTATATTGTCTATGTGCCTCGACTTGTTCCGCTGGCCTGGTGTGCGTGGACCAGCTATTATCTAATTACCCAGGACATTTTACTGGCCAGATCATGTATCAGCCAAGAGATAGCAGAATACATCCCATAGACTACTGTACTTTGATAACAAAAATCAGTAAAATTATATGGCATATCAGTGCTCATTTAAGCATCAAGTTTGTTGACCTTGCTATTGTCAGGGGATATAACAGTGATCAGTGATTTTATGATTATGAAAACTTTTTTCATCATCAACAAAATTTGCCTGAATATTAATTGCACTAGGTGATAATGGCCACTCAGTTGATATCCATAAACCTGTATCCGTATTTAGGCAATTAATCTAATATTAAGGAATTATTGCCCAGTAAAACTAGTAATACCTGTCTGGCTGCTATGCCTTACCACATTGAATGGTAAAATTCTTAATTACTGATATTTCATTTAGTTTTGGAGCAAATCTAACAAATTGTGAACAACACTGTCAGATGTGTAATTGTGTAAAAGTAATGGAACACTTGTGATAACAATCGTTACACACCAATGAAATGAATTCAAATGATTGAAACTTTTCAATTGTGAATCGAATATGAATTGAATTTAAATTATTTGAATTGATATGTTTCTCCAGCTCACTGAATTAATTGAAGTTTCATAAATCTTCTTGAATCGTAATTGAAAAAATTTGAATTGACCCCAGGTCTGTTCAAATCTCTCTATCCAATACACTGAATACAGGTTGGACGTTGCTCAATTTTCTGGCACAACTGAAGCAATCGGTCTGTAGAAATGTCGCCAGATCGACAGGGCCAGCTTTATTAAGGTTAGTGCACACCCGATCCCCAGCAAAACCGCGGTGAACACGAAGTTCCTGGCCCCGGGGTTCCAGTTTCCGGTCAGACTCCCGACCAGCGCTACGATGACCACGATGTAGGGGGTGTAAGTGTAACGCGTGTACCGGTCCAGGACAATGTTATCAAGAGTCCAGTACAGCAAAATCTCAAATGTTAGGATTCCCAGGGCCACTGTACTGGCCGTCTCAGATGATACACCCGCGTTGTACACTAGTACGATATTGAAGTTCAGCAGGGTTGCTATGGTTACCCACGTAGCGTAAATGGCGAGCCCGTTATGTACAATCCCTCGGACAAGCCACGGCTCGTAATGGTTCCCGGCAGCCACGAGTTCAGGGGAGTATTTGATCACAGCGCGCATGGACAAGAACAAGCAAATGTAGAGAGAGAACGGGAGGAGCGCGATAAGTATAAGGGCCGCG
The DNA here is from genome assembly GCA_026874595.1 of Sipunculus nudus. Taxonomy (NCBI): domain Eukaryota; kingdom Metazoa; phylum Annelida; class Sipuncula; order Golfingiida; family Sipunculidae; genus Sipunculus; species Sipunculus nudus. The sequence goes on along the minus strand of CM049317.1, from coordinate 37,746,620 downwards.
ATCATCTGCTGACGGTCCCAGGCAAACAACCATGAGATGTTAATAGCCATGTTGAAGATGTAGATAATGTAGATGGCAGGAGGATTGATCACGGGGTCGTAGTAGATGTAGCCTTTATTGGGCCCTCGTCGGCAGATAGTAGAGAAGGCGTACACAAAGAATATCGCCTGGTAGGCGTAAATAAACCCCCATATGGAGAACGTCCAGCCGGCCGGCGTGATCTCTGTCTTGAACTTGTCCGACACATCGCCGGTGCCGTTAAGGAATACGCCTGAAAATATACAAAACATACTACCATGAACAAAGTATTTATCCCCGGACGATCAACCGATGTCATGTGCTAATTAATGGGTATCAGGAGCAAACTATCGGTACTGTTAAATACTAAATCCATATAGGCATCAATTTCAGAAAATTTAGCATAAACAGTAATCAAATCGGTTCTTTAGTTTAAATCTGTGAGGAACGGGTTTTCGGATAAACTTATTTTTTTCACTCAATTCATAAAAGCATCAGTTAAAAAAAATCAGGATAAATCGTCATCATGTCGGATCTTTTGGAGGAACGGGTTTTCGGATAAACAGTGTTCGAATAATCGGCGCCCCACTGTACACTGTTAAATATATATATATATATATATATATATATATATATATATATATATATATATATATATATATATATATAAATAACACCTCGAAGGGTTTGAGGTGCTCGTAATTGTGTGTTGCATTGTAGCAAGTCGATGAAAACAGTTTAATATCCTTTGTAAATAACCCAACATACGCTTCTTATTTACACAGTGATTATACACTGCGTTCTCCTTCGCTTTAACCGCTGGTTTGTATAGACCGGATAACACCACCAGGCTGTCACAGGGATAAGAATTGTAATCAAATCAATGAGGGCTGGTTATCGCGGGTTTGAAACTTGGAGTCGGATGCAAAATGTGATGCCTTCCTCTCATTGGTTTGAAAACAAATATCGGTCATGTGCCAAGCCTCTGGTGAAGCCCGCAACAGCATCCCAAACAATGTAACTATCCTGCCACATATAAATCGGCTTCAGTTACAGTGTTTTTATTTAAACGAAATATAGCGATTGTATAAATAAATGCAGGATTTCACATTTAACTATAATGTGTGGAAAAGAGATTATTTTAACCTATGAATCCCGTCACCGAGGCAAATTATTTATCACTGCGATATATTTGCTCATAAAGAAAACATCGGTCATGTGCCAAGCCTCTGGTGAAGCCCGCAACAGCATCCCAAACAATGTAACTATCCTGCCACATATAAATCGGCTTCAGTTACAGTGTTTTTATTTAAACGAAATATAGCGATTGTATAAATAAATGCAGGATTTCACATTTAACTATAATGTGTGGAAAAGAGATTATTTTAACCTATGAATCCCGTCACCGAGGCAAATTATTTATCACTGCGATATATTTGCTCATAAAGAAAACATCATTCGATGATAAAAAACGCTGATACGCTATGAAAAAAACACACACACACACACACAAACCTACCCTTCTTACTTCTAATCACCAGTGAGGGGGCTCATCTTAAAAGTATCACCGATACTTCAATTTATTGACAATTTATAGGTAACACTTATATGCCTATACTTACCCGCCTGAACACCAATACTTCCGGAGAGGGCATTAAATATGATGGCGACGATGAACATGACAGCCGCAGCTACAATACATACGATGTAAACCGGCTTGTGCTCCCCCATGGTCAGTCTGAAAGAAACGTCAACACTGGCTTTAGGGAGACTGTCATCGAGAAAATATTGGCTAATCACATCGTGCTGATTAATAAACCCGTCGGAACCAATATATATATATTCTTGCTGAAAGGAAAAAGGCGACAATTTATTCACAGTGACATATAGATCTAATGCACACGCATTAACGAACGGCAGCCCCTCTCCCCTCCCTTGTCTCGGACGATAAGCGCTTTCCCATCACATGCATGTCGTTTTACGCCCGAATTGCTGTGTCCACAGCAAGCAAGCGGGTTACACTTACACTTAGTAATAATTTCTTCATCGAGATACATCCCATAATCCAAAATAAATTGCAAACTCTTTACCTTGGTGAGAGAGGGCGTATTATTTATCGTTCACCGAAAGGTTCAAGGGTTTTGAAAATGGTCTTTTACTACAATGACGTCACAAAATAAATTCCCTCGTATCAACTGGCCTTATCGCATTCATGTGCATTCACGCGACACCGGTGACGTCACAAACTACACGCTATTATGACCCCGTACTTACGTAGAGCAGGCCATGAACTTCGCACACGGAGAATATCAACACAAAAACATTGCGAAGTAAGTAAATGTATATACTTATAATGCATTTAGCCGACTGTCTGCATAATAAGGTGGTCGTTATCTCTACATATACCGGACCGCCTTCATCACCAGTGTGTAGGAAATATTCAGAAAAGATCAAGATATTGTAGCACACGTCTGTGTGTTGTATATTTGGTGTCACAAAAATAATTGACACACTATTATATACTATAGTCTGTTCCACAAGAGGGTGCCCATTGAAATTTGGCAATATTTTCATTAACTGGCAGATTATAATCAGATGGCATGTTGCAATGAAGAAATGAGGTGTTGGCCTAATTTGCTATAATTAAATTATTATCATACCTAGCAAAATATTAAAGCAATGCAATTAAATCGATATATGAGAAAACAAGTCTATTTTTACAACACCTCAACCCAATTCATGAAGGTCAAGGTCACTGGTCACATGAAAACAACTGCACTTGACAGCTCCTGATTTGCTAATAACTGGTCATAAATATTCTAAAAAGTAAAGTTGTCTGCAATCTATGGCAGACGCCAGGTCACTTGGCCACAATATTAAAAAGAACCAGAGGACTGCAAAATATAAATGTTTTTGTTATGAGGTTTTACATGTCATATAAGGCCTTTGGTCCCTCATCAACTTTAAGGTCAGATTGAGTTTTTTTTGGGGGGTGGGGGGGGTGGGGGGGTGTGGGGGGGGGGGGGGTTAAGGGAATAATTGCCAAATTTCATTGGGCACCGTTTTGTGGAACAGACCTTTGGGGCCTGATACATTACTTAAGTTAAAGGAATTCATATATAGTCATACAAAGTGTTCAACATCTGGACGTATAGGGCTTACGGACGTACGTTTCTTATTGATGAAAGATATAGCACTAACACACACACACATATATATATATATATATATATATATTTAACACGATATTTGGTTGGTTCGCATCAACAGAAAATGAATGTAACACCGAATAAAAAAAAAGACTTAAAGGATACACTGGAGAATTCCCGACTTGTACAATGTACATGTGTTAAGGTAGCTAGGAAATGCACCCGGAGACCCCATACATCCGCAAATATTCTGAACAGTTAGTTCCGTGATATAATGAGGATCGTAATCAAACGTTGGTGTTCGGTACCTAAGCACATGAAATAATAAATGATTCCCCGCAAAAAGAGATGTGTGTAAATGCATGTTCACTTACTCCTTGTATAGCTGCATCACAGGCAAGTTCTGTGAACCAGAACAATGTCAGTTCCTACCAGATCACACCTGCACATACCATATATAGTCACCGAGGGGGACCAAAATGTTAGATATGTCTGAGTACATTTTGAATGGGATTCTAAGGTCGGCACGATCTGTGTGCATGTGTAAAAAGGGATAAAGCCAATAATAATTTCAGGTATCCCATTTTATTTAGAAAGAGCCCAGTTATGGTAAGCCAATATCGTGGTAAATTAACACGATAGTATCAATGTGAGCTCACAGCCCAAACTGAAACATGCACCGTCTCCATTGACACGGGTTATTCCCTGTATCGCCTGCAAGCTGCTTGTTCCTGTAACCGGGCCGTGCGTGCTATGTTTGTGTTCATGCGATCATTAATTAAAATTCAATGCCGAGGGGTTTGCTAATTTTCTGAGTTAAAACGGAATTTTTCATCCTCATGTTTGGTATTATTAGAAAGTACACAAAAATACTAATGACTGGTCTGATTTATGTTGATTGACAGTGTACCTGTAGGCCATGAAGCGTTGTCAGAAATGACGAAAATAATTGCATCTTCATAAGGCCTTATAATGCTTTCCTCAGACTTAGATGTAAGGATACTCTGGCGCCAGTTATCTGGTCGTAATACCAGAGGGTCGATATGACGCTACTAGCTCTATATAATATAGTATGGGGGGAGACGAAATAGTCGATAATTAAAGGTATATTGGACGTGTCGTCGCTGCCGGCGGCTATGCATTTTCACGCGAAGGCACTCTTCTATCGGTTTCTCCAAGGCAAAATAAAGTATGGTTCTCAGGCACTTTCTTCAGAAATCAGTGCGGGCGGGCGATATTTTATTATTACCTTTTTTCTGTATGTTACGATAAAGCATGAAAATAATAGATTGTTTTTCCTAAGCAAGTAAAAGCACAACATAACACAGAAAATTTTATCGAAATTGTATTATTTTAACTTCTTTAAAGATGAAAATCAAAATCAAAACGTTTGATGCAGGGGGTTAAAATTGACGCGGGCGGTGCATGAGAATGATACCTTTATATATATATTAATATATATATTGCCTAATACTGGTGAATGACGACGGTGTCTTCCTCGGCAAGGGCAAAAGTATCACCTCGTCTCACATATTAGTAAAAAATTCTAAAAACCAAAATACATTTTGGTGATCCTGATTACTTCCAAAATTGATAAATGGGCTGTTCTTTGAGTATTACCATACCTCCCCCCCCCCCAACACACACACACACACACCACCACCACCACCATTTAAACAAAATCCGTTCAATTCTTACAAAATACAAAAACAACAACAAATGGTGCTTAAAACAATGCAATTCTGTGATTGACCGCACGTGTTTTTGGGGTTAATTAGTTTTTCTGCTCAGTTTCTCCACTATAACAGGTAACTTGCGCGGGATACCACCAGGATCTGTCAACATTTCAAGTATATGTTTCAGGTTTATTACTAGACGGTCGCTTGAGTGAAGGACGACGTCGACAGCCAAACATACATCGCTCAACGGAGGAGAGCAAAAGAAATCGGTTGAGCTAAATCAATGTAAATTTGAACACTGGTTAAGAGTGAAGAGCTTCATTTAAATTGCCTAATTAATAGCAATGTCTTCTTTCGAACGCATTTAAACAAAATGTTCGAAAAATTGTCACACTTACTCTGAATTGCGGTCAAATTCTAAATGCTGATTTTCTGGTCAAAGGAACAAAGCTGTGTTTTGAAGTTGTCCCTCACACGACTTCCCTGCCTGAGTGCGCCCTGCTCAATATGATTCTCTACAAATCCTCGGCTATAACACGACTGGTGATCCTGGGCCACCGGGCGAAACACGTGTACTGGCACGGGATTTGTACGGTGCCGGAATATTAATTAAGGTACCTTGTTTTGCGTGTGGTAAACTCAGTCAAGCCCACGCGGTGACTCAGCTGTGAGGCCGGTACATATAATCATACAAGCGAAACAACTCAAACTGTAGTACAAGTGCTTGAAATTCCTCATGTATCGAAATGTCTTTAAAGCCACCCGAAATGCCGCTATAAATGTGTACAGCGTACTTGATATAATATTTATGGTTTGAGTAGCCTGATTATACCCAACAGCGCCGGTAAAATTACCACTGCCAGCGCTCCTGCACACGGGTATAGTGTGTTGTGACAATGTTTACCGAAGCATTTATTTCTGTCGAGCGTTCACATTAATGACCATATTACGAAAAAGTATTTATTGTGTACAGTAAATAACAGTAAATTTATTATTTGTATGTGCGGATATTGGGTAAAATCCATGGAGAGAATTCAAATATATTTGATTGCCTCCATTCTTAATGTAGGCCTATTCACGAGGCTGTATATATGACCAGGACTACTGAACTTATTTTATTTACGTGTTGTAAGACCAAAATGACGGTTTATTTACTTTTTCCTGGTTTGTTTCACGCCTCGCTTTATAGAGTGTGGTGATGGTTGCTGTGCTAGATTATGTGACGGATTGTGACCGCAGGGTTGTGGGTTCGCGTCCCGTTTCGCCGGCCATCCGCGCTCAGCTCCTGGCCAAAGTCGTTACCACAAGGGTGTGCTCTTTCTACCAAAGTATGAATGAATACTGGTCATTTGCTGAAGCACTCAGAGAGCAAGCAAGCCAAGGCAGCTCATTACCCCAATATGGCACTATCAGAAATGCAGATCCCGATCACCCCCAACATTTAATCAATAAGTTCAGCTGTTGTTCCTCATATCATTGCCGAGCTCTCCTGAAAATTTCATCAAAATCCGTAAATAATTTTGCTATTAGACAAACAAACCAACGCCGGCAAATAACCCCCGCCCCTTTGGCGGAGGCATATATATATATATATATATATATATATATATATATATATATATATATATATATATATATATATATATATATATATATAAAATTACAGAAATATTACAGAACATTTGCAAAGTCACACCAGAGCAATTTATATGTGTCGTATAACATTGATGGACTATACCTTCTAAGTTTTTAACTGCACATTTTCAGTTTATAACTGCACAAATTGGGGCCAACTGCACGTTTAAATATATTCTGTAACCCCTCAGCGCATGTCATGCCTGCTTGGTTTTAATGCGCCACAGGGGGCTAAGAAAAGCTACAAGAATGACATCACCAGCTGGGAAGACAAATTAAGCTTATACAGCCGAATGAGACCCGACGTCGTCAGTGATAACAGATCATATAACTCTACTTTATGCCGTAACATCCGAGCACACTTGCCTGATGAAAGGTGTATGAATTCATATTGCACTTGAAAATAAAAACGATAAAAATAATAAGGATATATATATATATATATATATATATATATATATATATATTATCTGTCTGATCTGCGTGGAGAGTAGAACCAATATATACCCCCCCCCCCCCACACACACACACACCAACACATTAATAGTACGCGTTATCTTAACCCGTTCGTGTTTCATTTAGTTAGCGTACTGAATAAAAAAAAAAAACACTCGCCGATACCGACAGCTTGTGTGAGTATAATCAGGGTAGTTTACATATTATATCCAATTTGATGTAATCCAAGTTTCTAAGAAAACGTTTGAGTTTGATAAAGACTCTGGAGATCGTGATGAGTGACCGGGCCTGTATGAGTTCTCCAGCATGAGTGTACATGCACTCTTCACGTCAGGATTTTATTTATATTTTTTGGTGTTATATAAGCTTATATTTTTTTTTGTTACAAAACACCACGTGGTCCATAACGTGACTGGCCTATTTAGTACACAGGTACCGGCAAAAATGTTCGAGTGTAAAAGGTGACAGAGTTTACCTTGGCACGCCTGGCTGCCCCCGCACGTGGGTGACATATATATAATGTGGCTCAGTGTACTAACATGAGATGGCGTGGGAACTTGTGACTAAAAAACCAAACCAGCGCTGAACAGTTACCCGACAATCAGGTGTATGCTGGGATAAATACATAATATTTTGTATTTAAGTGTTAAGAAAAAAAATATAAACATCATCGCTGATGCTTAACGTCACCGCTTTGCGACCAACATCTTAAATATGAACAACAAGCCTGTGACATCGTCAAAACGCATGTTTAAGGGCATCACGGTCATTAATGTTTACATGGTATGAGTCTTATTTCACAAACATACATGGCTATAAGGAAAACAGGAGATCATATATTTTGTAAATTAAATCAAGGAAGCCGATTTTTCAAGCTGACAAACAATACGATTACACTGAATAACTGCATCAATATATCACCAGAAAATGTGACACATCGGGTTCGTGTAAGCACATTCATTACACTGTGAACATTACATTTACTACATTAATTCTCAATTAGTATTAAGAAAGTAAATAAGATGGTGAAGGGGTTTCCTGCAAAATGGTTTTGTCATTTGATATGAACACAAGAAAATACACAGTAAAATAACCGATTCGGTAAGAAAACCAATTCTTTTTATAGTGATACTTAATGACTTGATTCAGTTAATTTTATTTGTCCTGCTGGCCTGGCATTCTGAGTGAGGTTACAACTATGTATATCTCCGCTCCTCTGCTCGTTGTTTGACCACGCACATCTAACACAAAATTGGACCTTTAATAATCTTTAAAAGTTGAGTGTAGAGTTATTTGGGGGGGGGGGGGGGGGGCACTAATGATGAATGACCGTCTTGCAAGGTTTCGGGCAAGTGCACTCCTTTCATTGACAAACACGTATTTTGGTGGGCTCAGTGTATATGATTTCTGCAGAACTGATATGATCGCAAAGGCTGGCTGTCAGGTTCATGGAGTTTAAAAAAAAATTATTTTGCGAATGGTAATAGTAAAACTGACAATTAATTAACAGTTTTATCTCGAACAAGTCTTCAGTCAACAGTTCGGTTGTTCCATTGCGTCGTTTGCATCACAATGGGCGTTAACAATGTGACCAATACCTGACGGTCGGGGCCCTTGTGGGCGTAATGTAATTACTGACACGCACTGACATTGAATGAACACTGACGCCATGGGGCTTGGTGAGGTCCTGGCACATGGCGTGCCACGTGAGGCAGTTATTGAACACGCAGTGCTGAAACTAATCTTGCTTTGGCGGTTGTTTAATCCACACAAGTGTACCGTGTTAGAAAGCAAGGTTTTCTAATGCTGTGTTCTCTGACGGTCTTGGTATTCAGAGTGGCTTTAGGCCTTTAAGCCGCGTGGGTTAGCACGTGAATGTTGTTTACATCAGTATATAACAGCTGAATGGTTGTGTATTTCCCCGCCTGCTTGCATCAGCTAGTACAACACCCAGCTACTAGTCAGGAATGTAAATACCCAGCTACCGGTCAGATTCTCTCCTGGGCCTAGGACTTGCACCTCTGAAGTAAGATTCCTCGTATTTATATAGATCCACTAGTGTGTACAAGTAAATTGTTACAGATAGTAATATAAGTAACGTAAGTGTATATGTTTTGCATGGCTTGTCAGAGCAAAGAAAAACAAGCGTATTTGTTTATATGTCTCGCTTTGGGAATGAGTCATGCATTTAGTTCATCTTTATCGTCAACACATGCAGTGTCAACATTATGCCATTATGTTTTCTGGTCTGTTACGTTGTCTGCATTCAGACCTATAGGGCTCAAGCAGGCGCCTGATAGATTATTGAACCTGCACAGCGTGAACAAAGATGTACCGGTGGACACATGTGGCGTTTCTTCACACTGCCCACAGACAAGCCAGTATAAAACAGCGCGTTGTGTCGGTTCATGTTACAGGATTATTCAGCCGTATCAGCCACACCGTCAGTAACCTCAGTTTGAGATGAGACCGACACCCCAGAGTCACACAGTGTAATAAGCGTACCACTGATGTACTGACATTCACCAGGCATTAATATTTTCGGGGTACATTTGAAACACGGTCTGTCAAGTTGAACAGCTATAATCTTTTGTCTTACAAAGTTCAGTTAGGTAAAATGTTAATTTTCTGGCCGTCCTGAAAATGGATTCCGGCTGATTTTGTAACCGTTTTAAAATTTTATTTGTGTCACAACCCTAAAGGCATGAACGGCCAGGATCTTTTAATTGGTAAACCAATCCGGTTAAAAATCATTTATACATACACGTAAAAAGATGGATAAGACATGAGTTAACAAACAAATCAATATATTAACAAAAGAATACATATACATGGAGAGGCGCTCAATACATATAAACGCTGATGATCCAATAAGAAACACGAAATCACGAAGTCCGTTATGTTCACCTGTATATACAGAGGGAGTCCTTTGTTTACACCGCTCCTGATCCCATGACCATCGCGCACACGTGACATCGAAATGCCAAGCCGCTCACATCACAGTTTGCTCGCACTGTATACCCAGCAAAATTAGTAAACGTAAATAATATGTATGCACACGGTCCAACCACCAAGAGTTTCTCGCCGGAGAACACGAAAGTGTCTCGAGGTAAAGTTCACGCAGCACTGACTGCCTATTCTATCTAAACTTAAAATCGATGTCTTTCACAGACGATGTCTTCTGGAATCATCCAGCACTAGGTAACTGAATGTCCCCACATAACGATACCCAGTACCTCTGAAGTTTCGCGTGTAAGTAATGTCCTTGGCCTGTCACTGGAAGTGCTCACAACACATACAAGACCGCCGGAATACCAGTCCGTCGGCAATTGCGATAGCCTCTCTGAAGTCCGTTACAGAGTTATAAGCGTTGCCTTCTTCAGACCCGACTTCCGCCCTGAACAGGCAATTGTAGAGAATTTCTTCTTAACCAGGGTTTTGCTGACGTCGCAAGTTCCGACCGACTTCCGACCCTGAGTTAAGCAAACAAAGCAGGTGTTCGGCCTTGGATGTTTACCATAAACAACGTTACTATAGAGATCGTATAGAGAGACGGCTCAAGCGGAATTAAACTGTACTGAAATTAAAAATCAAACGAGGCACCTGTGCTCTCCAACCTAAGTTCTGGCGTTAACGTCTAAAAATGATACTCCGTATTAATGTACAATGAATTAAAAAAAAATCATTTGGTTATACTCCCTAATTGAACATTCAATAATAAAACAAAGTCACAGTCCTCTCGTGACAATTAGTACCTATTGAACTATGGCCGCTTACATTTCAGCTATCAGGTTGACATGCTGAAATTGTCTACCTGAATTTACAGACGTTGTACAGCTGGTAAACTGAACTCATCCTCTGTCACGGCCATGTTGGTTCTAATGCGCGTAAGCTCAGAAACGTAGGGCTTCATATTAAACTAACGTGATGAATATACTATTTATATATTATATAAACCAAAGAATGGCTCACGGATACAAGTTACATTATCCTTAAATAATCCCTTGAATGTCCTCCTGATTTATTTGTTTTAATATGTATTGGATTAACAGACTAACGGACATGAGTAGGGTATCCCCGGACATGGAGTGTAACGCCAGTAGCCCGCGTCATCATGTCATGTAGTTTTAATATGTATTGGTTTTACAGACACACGGACATGAAAAAGGTATCCCCGGACATGGAGGGGAACGCCAGTAGCCCAAGTCATCATGTCATGTAGTTTTAATATGTATTGGTTTACAGACACGCGGACATGAGTAAGGCATCCCCGGACATGGAGGGGAACGCCAGTAGCCCAAGTCATCATGTCATGTAGTTTTAATATGTATTGGTTTACAGACTCACGGACATGAGTAAGGCATCCCCGGACATGGAGGGGAACGCCAGTAGCCCAAGTCATCATGTCATGTAGTTTTAATATGTATTTTTTACAGAGACACGGACATGAGTAAGGTATCCCCGGACATTGAGGGGAACGCCAGTAGCCCAAGTCATCATGTCATGTAGTTTTAATATGTATTTTTACAGAGACACGGACATGAGTTAGGTATCCCCGGACATTGCTGGGAACGCCAGTAGCCCAAGTCATCATGTCATGTAGTTTTAATATATATTGGTTTAAGGACTCACGGACATGAGTGAGGTATCCCCGGACATGGAGGGGAACGCCAGTAGCCCAAGTCATCATGTCATGTAGTTTTAATATGTATTTTTTACAGAGACACGGACATGAGTAAGGTATCCCCGGACATGGAGGGGAACGCTAGTAGCCCAAGTCATCATGTCATGTAGTTTTATTATGTATTTTTTTACAGAGACACGGACATGAATAAGGCATCCCCGGACATGGAGGGTAACGCCAGTAGCCCAAGTCATCATGTCATGTAGTTTTATTATGCATTCTTTTACAGAGACACGGACATGAATAAGGCATCCCCGGACATGGAGGGGAACGCCAGTAGCCCGCGTCATCACGTCATGTAGTTTTAATATGTATTTTTCACAGAGACACGGACATGAGTAAGGTATCCCCGGACATGGAGGAGAACGCCAGTAGCCCAAGTCATCATGTCATGTAGTTTTAATATGTATTTTTTACAGAGACACGGACATGAGTAAGGTATCCCCGGACATGGAGGGGAACGCCAGTAGCCCGCGTCACCATGTCGCTCGTATCCTGATCCTCGTGGCAGCTGTCGTCTGCTTCGCCATCAACGGCTTCTTCTCCAGTTTGGCTAGTGGACTCGGAGTCAAATTAGGTACGTCTGCAATTCTGATAGACCTTTCATTCTATTCGTAACCATTCTTTCGACAGGACTCTTTAGGTCATAAGAAACTTTCTAAGCCTTGGCAGCACTAACTTCTACGGGCCCGACGTCAGAACGTCAGGCCTATTATGTACTAGCCGAAATTTAGCTCGGGTGACTGTAAGTCATCTGAGCAAGAGCGACCACCGGCCCTTTGTCCGTCGTGCGCCCGGTCGTACATCCTTTTACAGGGCACAAATCGTAACCGATGGACATAGAACCTCTAACTGTACATCCAGGGAGGTCCTAACCAAATTCCTTTAGAAACCTGAAATTAGTTAATGCTGACCTTTATTGTGCGAGCTACGGGCCGAAAACACGATTTAGAGCACCCAGACAGTCAGGTGGGGCACACATTGTACCCATTAGGCCTTTTGAAGTTTTCTTACATAAAATTCAGGGAGGCCCTGGACAAATGTCTATAAAAAAACTTTAAATAAGCTCACTTTAACCCAAACTCTGCGAGCTATTGGATAAGAAACATGATTTGAGCACCCCGTATGTCGCATAGAATCTTCTAACGCAGGGAGTTTCCGGGCAAATATCCTCTGATACCTGAAAACTAGGTCATGGAGGCTTATATTCTGCGAGGTATAGGTCAAAACTTGATTTTGAGCTTCCAGACAGTCAGACAGGGCACAGATTGTATCCGTTATACCTAAAATCTTCTAAGATAAGTTCCACGTACGTCTTTTGCACATCTCTTAAAAAACCTAAAATTGTGTTATGGTGACCTATATCCTGCAAGCTATGGGCCAAAAACCTTGATTTTGCATACCCAGAGAGTCGGTCAGGTCACAAATTGTATCCATTAGGTTTAGATTCTTCTATCAAAACATCAAGGGAGGTTCTGGGCAAATATACTTAGAAACCTAAAACAAGTTCCTCTTTTCCAGTTGTCGTTCATTCAGTAATATATGCGCGAGAGAAGGCACGCCTCTTTTCCGATGGTCGTTCATTCATTAATATGCGCGAGAGAAGGCACGCCTCTTTTGCAGTTGTTGTTCATTAAATAACATGCGCGAGAGAAGGCACGCCTCTTTGCCAGTTGTCCTTTATTCAGTAAAATCCACCTGAGAAGGCACGCCTGTTTGCCAGTTGTCGACCATCCAATAATACCCGCAAGAGAAAGCAATCGTCTTTTACAGTTGTAGTTCTATCAATAATATGTGCGAGATAAGGCACGCCTCTTTGACAGTTGTCGTCACTCAGTAATATGCGCGAGAGAAGGCACGCCTCTTTGCCAGTTGTCGTTCATTCAATAATATGCGCGAGAGAAGGCACGCCTCTTTGCCAGTTGTCGACCATTCAATAATATGCGCGAGAGAAGGCACGCCTCTTTGCCAGTTTCGATCATTCAATAATACCCGCGAGAGAAAGTACGCGTCATTGCCAGTTGAAGTTCTATCAATAATATGTGCAAGATAAGGTACGCCTCTTTGACAGTTGTCGTCACTCAATAATATGCGCGAGAGAAGGCCCGCCTCATTGACAGTTGTCGTTCTATCAATAATATGTGCGAGATAAGACAGTTGTCGTCACTCAATAATATGCGCGAGAGAAGGCACGCCTCTTTGCCAATTTTCGACCATTCAGTCATATGCGCGAGAGAAGGCACGCCTCTTTGCCAGTTGTCGTTCATTCAGTAATATGCGCGAGAGAAGGCACGCCTCTTTGCCAGTTGACGTTCATTCAAAAATATGCGCGAGAGAAGGCACGCCTCTTTGCCAGTTTTCGACCATTCAATAATATGCGCGAGAGAAGGCACGCCTCTTTGCCAGTCGTCGTTCATTCAAAAATATGCGCGAGAGAAGGCACGCCTCTTTGCCAGTTGTCGACCATCTAATAATACCCTCGAGAGAAAGCACGCCTCTATGCCAGTTCTCGACCACTCTGTCTTCGCGACATTAGACACACCTACAACTATTTGCGAAATACATTTGCTTTAGATCTGAGCGGTCTTATTTGACAGTTTTAGAAACACTAAGTCCATGAAGAATTATTAACACCGTTGTAGAAGTATAAATATGACTGACATATTAAACTTTAGGGGGTCGAAATCTTGTCGGTCAAATAAGGAAAGTAGCCCCCTCTAATACGAAGTATTCGGCTGTTTCCAGAACTTTGTGGGAACCAACTAAATATTCCGTGTTAGATTCATGAAAACATTTGGCTCTTTTATATAACAAATCTAATTGGCTAAAGCTATACTAATATTAATACCACGCAAAGCTGTATAGCAACTACCAGGAACAAAAAATCTAACTTGCTCCCTCCTCCCTGCTATATTTCATTCCAGTATGCACTTGAAATAACTATCAGACACTTCTGGTTGCTCATCCGACGACAGTTGATGGTGCTCCCTGGCGGTAATATCATGAACTGTCTACAGGTCCTGACAAAATTATCTCTATCAGCTATCCTGTTAAACTTTAAAGACGTTTCTCGGCAACCAGAGAACAGCAACCACATTTGAGGGAGAGACATGACCCAAACCACAGGAGCTTGAATTGCTATTAGTGCAGATTTCGGTTAAATTTGTTACTTCTCAGGGTCAATTCTTTATAAATTTTACCTACCTGATATTTTCCGAGCTTTTTTTACACTATATGGTGTTATCTCTTTATTATTTACTTAATATTTGAGACAGGCAGGTAAGCAGCCCCGGTTGTTAGGCCCGACAGCCATGGTACATCGGTTTCAGGCTAAATTTGAAGTACATGCGTGAATGGCTGAACCATTGTTACGTCAGCGGTGTCACAAACTGAAGACTCCAGTATTAGACATATCAACCAATCAGAAAGCGCGTCTTCGGTTGCTATGCCATGGCTGTCGGACCTAACGGCGGGGGCTTCTTGTCTGCCTATCTCAAATATTAAGTGAATAATAAAGAGATGGACCATATAGTGCGAAAAACGCTAGGAACATGTCAGATAAGTAATAGTTATAAGGAAATGACCCAGAAAAGTAACAAATTTAACCGAAATCTACAATTAAAGCAATTCAAGCGCCTGTGCCCAAACCAACAGCAGACTAATTTAAATTCATGTTTTTAACGTATATGCATTAACTTAATATTGTACCTTTGTAGTGTTTTGGCTTCTGAATCAGATAAATTTCCTTAAAACTTCTATTCACTTAGCGAAATCAGGCATCGTCTGATGACACGATTTAATCACGTGATTCTTTAAAATTCGCCGTTCACTATTTTGACTCGGATGAGTTACTGTGAATATTTGTTATTGTAGGGATCCTGCTGAATTCGACTGGGGAAATCTCCGATAAGTTTTCATTACAAATCACGCCATCAGGACCAACATTCTCGATCTGGGGTGTCATCTATGTGTACGAGCTGCTGTTCTGTGTGTATCTATTGTCACTAATCTTCAGGCGGGGCCCTGGTGGCGGCTACCTGTACTATGACCCAGACTTCTTGCCCCCGCTGCTGTACATTGTGTATTGCGTCAATATGGCTCTGAACACGGCCTGGCTGTTTGTTTGGGACCGACAACACATCAATGTAGCGTTTGTACTTTTGGCTTTGACAGCGTTCACGTTATACATATGCATTTTTCTGAGCATGCGCGGATTGAAACAACATGGTGACGTACTGGCCACATCCGGGCACATGCTTGAAGTCCGATTGGTTCGCTATGTGGTACAGAATGGCCTGGCCGTGTACGCCACCTGGACGACGATAGCTACACTACTGAACTTTGCCATCGTGCTGACATACAGTGCTGGCGTGGAAAACGATGTTTCCTGCACAGTGGCGCTCTCCGTGTTGGCAGCAGAGATTGTGGCCTGGTTCACGTTGGACCTTACCCTCCTGGACAGGCACACGCGGTACCTGTTTACACCTTACGCCGTGGTACCGGGGGCTCTTATTGGTAGTCTCCTTGGCAACTGGAACTGGCCAACTAAGAATACCGTGTTTACCCTTGTTCTGCTGGTCGTCAGCGGCGTGGCAGGTCTGGTTAAAGTGCTGGTGGCCCTTATAAGATGGAGGAAAGACCCAATATTCAAATCAGGCGAAAAGGTCTAAGTTTTCTGGAGAAGGTGTGACTTTTATTTAGATAGTGAACACCATTTGAGTTAATTATGATTATTCTTACATTCCCACCTGAAAGAAGACCCATGATATATGTGGCCGTTCAGTCGAGATGGTAGTTTTTATGAAGTGACTTAGGTCTATTTTAATTTTTTAGAACAATCAGGAAAATGATCTTTGTTGAAAAATACCGTTAAACAAATATGTTTGCTATACCATGTGGAAAACGTCAGCAGAGATGGATGAAGTGCACGAGACTGCTTCATAAGAAGGCTATCGAACGTTTTATGTATTATCATTTTAACAATTTATACTTTCGTCTGGAAGAGGAACCGTTTGACTGCACATGGAAGGAATGCACAAACTGTTCTACACGTACAGGGCTATTATGTGCAGCTCTGGCGGCTTCTTCCTTTGCATGTACGTGTATGTATGATATCTGCGTTATACTGAAGCGTCTCTCTTGTCATGTGCCTGTGACAGGATTATCTGACACTTTTAAATAAACGGTGTCACCAGCTTTGGTTGTTTTATTAATTGTACAGCAGTATCGGCTAACACGTCACACACGGGCTCCTTTCACTAGATGAATCAACAATGATAAGGGTTCATCTTTTTACAACACAACATACAGTTACTATAAGTTTATTCCTGTAGCCAATTAATTTATTTCATCCAAAAAACCTGAACAGCCCACCTTGCTTTTAGCCAACGCCTCATTGCTTCCACAAGGAGGGTATACGTTCATCCCCGTTTGTAGGTGGTTGTGTGTTTGTTCATAATGTGACTCACCAAATAATTAACGAAATAGCATTGACATGATGACATTTTCAGGACATTTCAGGTTTGCGCAAATATAGAATCGATTAGATTTTTATGTGGATCCGACGCTTGATCCGGAACGTAATCAAGGATTATTCAAAAATATCTAGTCACTTGTGTACGAATGAACCTGGTATTTTGCGCCGAATAAGTGAATAGAGGAGGCTTGCAATCAGTAGAATGCAAGTTATCAGTGTTACAGCTTAATTCCTGTTCACAGAGTATTTGATGGCCCCTAGAATCAAAGTCAGTTTAGAAGTCCGGGGAAGCGGGCGTTGATTAATTCTCTGCCACCTCTCCGGTTTTGAACCCAGAATATTAGAAGATCTTTCTCCGTCGGCATGGGTTTACATTTAATTGCTTCATTAAATGCTAAAAATCTTCCGTTGGCAGGCGGAAACCCTGTGCGGCTCCAACCCGTACCCCTCCCAACCCCCCACTTTGGACGTGTTCCTCAATTGAACACAGGATTTATTATAGCTGAACTGTATATTAATATGTAAACACGAGTCTGCAGGTTACTGTTTACGTCAGCATTAGCTTGGGTGACTCAGGGACGTCACTTGAATTAAGTTCAACCCACCACAACGTTTGGATGTTTCTCCTTTCGTCACTCCCCTTGTATCCCTCATTAATATACTTTTGAATAACCCTTTAATGATTTCTTTACATGAAAGGTTGATACTAAATGTCATGTTGTCGGCTTTGACCAACTGTGCGAACGATCGTTTTGTTTTCGCAAAGATAAGGCAAACTCGGCGCATGATCCGGACCCGGGAACATCATCAAGGAATATTCACAAATATTCAGTCACTTATATGCACGTATGACCTGGAAATGTGGGCTGAATAAGTGAATGGAGGAGGCTTGCATTCATTAGAATGCATATTTCTAGTTATCGAAGGTTATTGAAGTGGTTGTCAAGTATTCATTGATGTGATCATTTGGGATGATTATTTTTTTTTTTTGGGGGGGGGGGGGGCACTACGGACCTATAAAACGTATAAAATTTAACTTGTAATTTAGTTCAGATCTCTCTTTTTTAAATTTAGGCATTCAGTTTATATTTAGGCATTCAATACAGTTTAAAGTGGCTCGCAGAACATAAAAATCGGGGCATTTTTAGTGACAACAAGACATTTGGTGACTGTACATTTAATGCTCAAAAACAAAATACACTACACATTTTTAAACGTCTGCTTCATAATACAGATAAATAATAAAACCGACCTTTGGTCTTACCTCTGTAAATAAAGTAAATGCGTCTTGTGCGCCTGCGCAAAATTAGGAGAACATTCATTACATATAAATATACATTTATATTTATTAAAAATCTATAAATATTCAGATCATGACTATTGAAGAAGTGGCTCACGTGAAGATGAATGTGTATGAACATTCGGTTTGTATATATATATATATATATATATATATATATATATATATATATATATATATATATATACATATTATAGACATCAGAATGATATACGTGGTAAAATATGATCTATATGCAAGATGCTTTGGTTTAAAGTTGTTCTATTTGATGACTCAGTTGGAGGAAGGTCACCAGTCTACCATCATGATGGTACGAAGGAGGTTTAGTTATTATACTAATATATATGACTCAGCATTTATGATCAGACAGGTAAATGGCCTGTGAAACACTGGCTGGTGAACCTGTACACCGAGCTTGTTATGCCTCGATTAGAACAGTGATTGAGTATTATTACATCTTATACGTCCGTCATGCAGCATATCCTGACATTTCTTACACAAATCAGGAAACAGACGGGTTGGCAGTTGTCGATCACCTTGAAACCGGTACGATGTAAGCCTCCGTCTTAACTGATTCAAGAAAAATGACATGTAATGTACAATAAATATGTCAGCATAAACATATGATCATCATAAATATAACCAGAATATAAATTAGGAAATAAAATAGTATAAATACACTTAGTTTTTTTAGATGTAATATGTTACAGGATTATAATGTGTATATGCACCCTGCATTTATACATATTACTTTACTTTTTAGTGCGCATACATTAATGGTATACCATGCAGGCTATATATAAATAAATAATGTATATAACAATACCGTACCATATCATACGTTCTCGGGCAGCGGTTATACACTGTAGCTATTAGACACTGCAATCTCTAAGTGTAACTGTTTTCTTATAGCAATATTATGTGGGTTCTTCCACCAGGGTGTGCACAGAGCAAAAAAGTGTGATCAGACCAATAAGAGCGTGGTATCACATTGTCTATTCAGCTCAAATTTTACACGACTCTCAGTCTCGCTTGTCTGATCAGTCCGGGAAACCAGCTCGCGTTCGTCCTGTGCTTTACTCTGAACACAGTGCGTAACCTCCCGGCCTGGTGACCTTCCACTCACACGCTGTGAGAAATAGCAGGATTTTTCAGGTTTGCAACACCCAGTCAGTTTGCGCTGGATAAAGTAAAATCTTATTTGCTCTGCGTTTTAACAAATCTGCAGAACTGGTAGAAGAAATCTGATTGGCTTAGCGTGTAAACAAACACGGCTCCGCGCTCTGCCGTGACAAACTCGCGTGTAGCAGTTGCAAGAAAGGGCATATGCAGACAGTGGGGGATAACTGACCTCAGGCCGCACCAGCAAGTCAGTGTAGAGACTGTGTGGAAAGTTGACGGTTGCATCTTGTGTATTCCGACGGGGGGTTGTGGGGGGGGGGGGGTTGTCTACCATGCGCTTTCCACTGCAGTGCAGAGTGACCGATACCTCGAAGAACATCCGATTGTGAATGTGATATCTGCAATGTGATTGGTGAAGTATTACGCAGGGGGAATTCCACAGAGGCAGCACCGCCTGGTGGCCAAACCTGACACGCAACCGCGGCTTATTGCAGCGGTTAGTGTAGCGAATAGTTGTGCATAGCGTGGCCGCTGCTTATAGAGCGTAGTCCTGTGCCAGAAGCCTTATTGTCATACCAACGACAGCGGGTATCGCATGTTTAAGATTTGAGCTGAATGCATAATGCGATACCATGCTGTCATTTGTCTGATTAAAGTTCTTTGCTCTGTGAAAATTCCGGATGGCCAGACCCAGAGAGCCTTGCTATACAAAGCAGCGGTTATATCCAGGGAGATCTGGGACGATTGCAATGTATAAGGAGCGTGAGGATGCGTACCATGGCGACGCTACATATGTGACTGGGTAAGCTGGATCAGTAACATTTCTTGGAGGCACGGCTAGTCCATCATATTTAAACTACACAGAGAATTCCAGGATAGTCAACAGCCCTTAACGACTGATCTGGAGCACACTATGTTTGATAAGCTTTGCAATAGCAGCTTTGCCTATTAATATCATGTGCACAATAACAGCACTTAATATTGAATTTGTGCATTTTTGAACATACATGAAAAGGAAATAATAAAACATATTTAATATTCCCCAGTTTGCAAATTATATAATTAAAAGTACACAATTACAGACTGTCGTATGTTACACCATATTTTATTTTTCTTTAAATATGACTTTTCGGCAGTAACCAATCATTATGCCTCTGTTCACCCAAGACATAGAACAGGCATATTGATTGACCTGACAGAATTCAGTACCTGGCCAGCTCGTACCTGCCCCTGCGTTGGTCCACATCCCCTGAGTTTTGAAATGAGTTAAAGTTTTAATGCCAGGTCTGGGTATTCTTGAGAGATATACATTTTCAACTGCGTTTTGACGTCATCACTCAGCCTGTTCTGGCCTAAGTTAAGCTCCTCTAGCTGCCCCAATGAGAACTTCTTCTCTGTCAACTTGAGTAGCCCGTCTCCGAGACCGTTGTCACAGAAGTCAAGCTTCTTCAAAGTGGGAACTTTCGGCAACTGTTCCAGCACAGTCAATGCCGTGCAGCAGCAGCAAATACCACAGCTCTGTAGGCGGAGGTCATGTAGTTTTGTCAGTTTTGGTAGTTGCTGACTCAGAATATCTATAGCATCACGGCCAATCGAGTTTAGACTCAAGTTAATAATTTCAAGCTCTGGTACGTGGCTTAAGGACGGGAAAAAGCGAGACCACGCGAGATGATCATCACACTGACACGCCCTCAGCCAGAGCTGTTTCAGTCCACGCAGCAATGGTAGAATCTCTGCAAGCCCTTCCAGTCCTTTAACTCCAAATTTATTCAGATTAAGATCTAATATGTCTATCTGTACACATTTAACACATCTCAGTATATATGTTAACACTGTGAAGTTGTCATTGCCACGCACCTGTTTTACTTTCAGTTGGTTAATTTTCATGTATTTTGCGAACTCAAGTAAGGAGTCCTCGTTTACTTTAACTGGACCACCGACACTGAAAGCAATGGCATTGACTTCTAATGTTTCCAGTGCATTAATGTTTAGTTTTCTAATCTGACTTATGTATGCAAGATACTTTGTGTTAAAGATTATACTCGTCACCGCCGTTGCGTCCATTGAGAAAAACCTATCGAGAACAGACTGCGTGTACTTTCCGGGTTCTAATTCTATTTCAGCAGGTAGGGGGAACACAACTGAAGAATTCTCTGACAAAAACGTGATAAGGAAGTCGGTGCGGTCCTTGGCTGAAACTTCCTCCTGAGTGTCCCAGGTACGAGAAACCTTCTCAATACGATGACGAACTTTGTTGCCCATCTTACGAGACATACCGCACACGAATGTTATGATTACCTTACAGTCATGAAGGCATTTACTGATGCTGCAGACACGGAGCAGATGCTGTAGACCATCATCGCTGCCACAGTTGACGATATAAAACGCTGCGAAGTATTCTTGTAATGTTTTATGATGAAATTCAGCCCTGACGCAGCCATTTGCTCCTTGTATGATACGAAAAAATCCCAGGTTTTTAGAGATATCACCGAGCGCCTTGACACATTCGTAAGAAAACAGTAACTGCAGATGTTTACCTGAAAGTGCCTGCAATGCAAGTTTGCCAATGGCTAATATTTCTTTCCTGTATTTCTTTAGAATTGAAATCGTAGGTGCCCGCTTGTGTAAAGGTAAGGTCTTCTTTTCGTACCGACCACACATGTATATGAGAATATCTGTATAGAATGACGTCAGGGTATCCTTCAAAGATCCGTCCTCTTGCCAGAGCTTACACATGAGTAGTAGCACTGCTGGGAAGCGACTGAATCTCTGCAGTTCCTCTTGCTTTGAAATCCTCCCAATCAACTCCTCTGCCTTATTTTGCCCTCTTTCTATGCTATTGAAGTAGCGATGAATGTAATTTTTAACTCCTTCACAAGAGAACCCGATCAACTGTAGCCTCCCGGTTACTGCCCATGTATTGGTTATAACATTGGAGAAAGCACAAGTTCGCAAAGTGGTCACAAGGTGGATGCCAAATAACCTTTGCCCTCTAACTATATCCGCCAAATATTTACATTTATTTTCATCAAACTCATCATAGCCTTCTAAAACGAACAAAACCTGACTTTTGTGATTCTGTATGTACATCCAGAGGGCGCTGGCTTCGTCGGAATCGAGGCTCAGCTGGTCTGCGATGATGTCCTCCAGGGCCTGATTTTGTTTGACCTCGCGCAGGAATATTGGGACGACAAATTTCATCAAAACCAACCGCTCATGGATTTCAGGAGTAATTCGACTGTCGTTTCGACCCAATATTGCCCTACTCCAGTCAACGAGTAACCTGTATGCAAACGTTGTCTTCCCTACTCCTGGATCTCCTAGGATTATATTTCGTGTTGCTTGTTGGTTTAAAACCTGAAACAACCCAGGTAAGTATTGTAACATCAACTATAATATTAAATGATATTTCTAAAGTTCCATATTCGCGCAATATGGCATTTTGTACGTATTTCTCTTCGTGTATTTTTATCGTTTATCGTAATGTTGCAATTTGTAAATCTGACATTCGTTATACGTGAATAAAAAGACCGCCACAAACATGAAAGGAAATAGTAAAAACAATAGAAATATCGAAAATGTCTACGCACATACATGAAACAGATATGTTGATAAAACTCACTTCAGAAAACATGTCCGAGTAGTGATTCAGGGTTTGTACTTTTGTGCCGGCAATGGTGTGCACTTTTTCAACCCAGCGCATCTCGGTATAGATTTGGTCGATAGGTACCGCCACTGTGTCGTCACCCCATCCCCACAACTGTAACTTCTCGTAACGTGCTAAAATGTTAGCCGCGACCAGTCGAGAGAGGGCAGTAACAGAAGTGTCTGTCAAAATTAAAAGGCTGTTGTCTAATATGGTAGAGTCCAATACACTGGTTTATTTAAAAAAAAAACAAACAAATACACTAGTTGCAGAAGGATATTTTGTAACATTGGTTTTTTTTTCTAAACAGTAAACCGGGGGCATAGCCAAAACAACTATCCTGACAAACAGATGTAAAACAAACATAGCCAGGGTACCTGTTTTTTCTGTTCGGTGGTAGCTTCCCGACTCCACGTCGTGCCTCAGATCCATACAGGTCTGGGGATATAAAAGTGACAGTCAATCCAGTCAGTGTAAAGTGTACATCAAACAGGAATCAAGCACCCGTCATGCATTATCGGGAATACTTTATAATAGAGTATAACACGGCTTGAAGAATATTACTGGTACGGACACTCTCTTACCGTGGACAAGAGATGATATTGTGAAAGTATATTTAAAATTTCATGAATATCATAATTACTTCTTTATATACAATCCACACAATTCAGGTTTTCCATAAAAAAAATCAGCAGGGACCGAAAACTGCTTCCTACATGCTTATGATGTCAACACATTCTTAACAAATTGTGATGATAAAATAAAAGTCCTTTTATAATGGCTAATGAGGCTCTATTTTTCATTCTCTTGATTGACACATTTAGACCATTAACGGACTTCAAGAACAACATTCCATGAAAGTTCCTAAGAAATCTTACTTGTGCTGTTCTTCCATAATTTATTAGGTGCAATGTCACCTGATTGAACCTGATATAACGCACACTACACGTTTAATGTCGCCAATCCAGACACTCGCCATACTGGAACAACAATGTCTGTTTGACTACGCATCAGTAGATTTGACGTGAACTTACCAAGCGCCTTCGCAACAGATACAAGATGGCGCCGACAAACACCACGACCAGCAGGGTGGCACACACCGACACCGCGGCAACCATCCCCACGTGAGGCTGATCTGAAACAAGATGGTGGTAATTACATGTAATGAAATACAAGGATCCATGGATTATAAATTGGTTGTGGATACTGGGAAGAGCTGCGTGGGCACACTTATAACTTTTATCGTTTCGGTTTCCTTGCTCTCATCTCGTTCATGCTAAAGGTTTGGCTTAAGTAACAATATTTGAAAAAAATAATATATTGTGTTTTAATATCATTTAAATAAGCTAACAAAATAAATTTGGAATTTAGGAAGATTTTCTATCTTACGGCAATGGATATTATTTGGTGATTTCACCATGAATTCTCTATTCTTTAAGATGCAGCATCACGGACGTTTAGACACAGATTTTTTATAAATTTACATCACCCATTATCGCTCGGATTATTCATGCATGTAACAAACTGACGACACAAAATTAAATGTGACCAGACGTGTACTGGTGTTCAAGATTAACAACAGCACCTTATGATCTCAAAATATATAATTGCAGAGATGAATTTGTAACATGAATGCTATTTGTCATTCTCATTTTCACTAAATAACGTGAATAAAAAACGAAATTGGGTGTATAATCTCATAGTCTCAAAACAACAATAAACAAACTAGCTTCAACACACGTCGAATTCCAAGTTAACCCATGAATTAATGAATGAGACATCACACTGAACAGAAGAGATCTTTAGCGACGAATAGTGAAGCATATAATGAATCGCCAATACTGTGACTGGTTCTATTTGTTATTTTGTTAAAAATTAAACCACGCAAGTACTCGTGTTATAATGGTTGCAAAAAGCTATTCCGCTGAGCGATTTTGTCAACACCATCTTGTGACCTCCGTGTGTCTACAGCCATCAGTACCAATAGACTATCTAAGGACGTCATAACTATCACAGCCTGAGCCATATAGAAAGGGGAATGTTGATATTTAATCCTGGACAGCTAGTAGTTTCTAGCTGAGGTCACTGGTGGCACAACCTCGGGACTATCTCTGCTTTATCTTGAATACCAGTATACAAGAAATAACACTTTTTCGGCTTTTGCATTTTTATTGCAGATTTCTGACAATTCCTACACTATCATAAAAATGTGGAGTAAACAATGTTAGTTAGGCATATCATCATATACACTTTGTGAGTGAAGAAAACTCACTTCCAGGTTTGTGAAATGAAGTGAACGGCCGCAGTGGTGGTTCCGAACTCGTCACTGAAGTGGACATCCCCACCTGACTCAGGATATTTCCCTCTGGAAGAACCAAATACAATTTAGCGACATTGATCATTTTTTTTGTTTATAATATAACGTCGTCACTAAGGTCGCACCTTGTGTTTAAAACGTGTCTGTACTGGGCTCTTAAGCCTTGTTTACTCTTGGAACTACACCACCATGTGTCTTGACCGTGTTGTATCTGTGAAGACACGTGCCGATTTGTATTACCACTCAACGTCACCCCGGTGGTACCTGAACCAATAACAGATCTAAGTGCACAAATCTGGATCCCGTGTTGTACAGCATGTCCACATGCTCCCAGCCCCTTCAGAAAGAGGGCTGGGAACAAGTAAAATGAGTATTGTGAGGCAAGAAATTTACGCGCATTGCTCACAAAACATTTTCTAAAGAATATAAACCTTGTAAAAGGACTTTTCAGGCAAATGTAATGTCAGGATCAATTTGGCTCTGTAATGGCATACATGCTTCATGTCAGTGGGATTGATAAATTAAACATAAAAACTCGAATATTTCCTTTTTTGTAACTATTGCGTGTGTTAACTATACATGTATATAGATGTGTGTGTATAATTCTTGTTATAAACAGGCCTTTAATTAGACAAAGAATGCACTTTAATTTCGAATGTCAGAATAAATAAACTACCACGACAAACAAATGGAAATGAGACAAGTGTATAAAGAACTATCATTTTCAAACGGTACAAGCTTTGACTCTACAAGATCAGTTACATTGCTAATGAGTCTTCAGCACTTCTGAACTTACAGGTGATTTCTGGAGATTCGTTGACCTCTTGACAATATTTTCCGAAGTATACGCATACAAATGAAAGTGATATTGAGGATTTCAAATTGACTGCTAATTAACTAATGATAAACTTTCTGCCTTTCGGTGAGGGTTACTTTGCTACTTCAGTGTAGAGTTGTAGTTCATCTATCCCTGTTCAGTGCCGTTTAGTTTACCTTTGTAACTTGCACAGACGACAGGTCGTTTCTCTTCACAGTTGACCGCCCGCCACCTGAATCTCCCCCCAGTTTTGAAGATCTCAGCACAGTTTCCCTCTGTGGAAGGTTCTCCGTCCCCCCAGTCAGTCACTGTCGGTTCTGAAATAATAAACAACATGTCTCGAAAACAACATACCACGTATATCATGGCCCCGATGACCCGTTCACTCAATCACCGGTTTTTTATACATGTACAGTCGTCGCTGTGGTCTATAACATAAAAAAAGCAACCAGTGCACGAACTACACAGCACGTGTATAAACAGTATCAGTGAGGGGTAACATGTTATACCGTCACGACCTTACATATAGATCTGTGTAACCATCAATTCAAACGTTTTAAAACCATGCGACATTACGCTTTAAGTCGGGCACGTGTTTCCAGTGTTGTGTTACATGTCTCAAGAAATTTCAAGAATTTTAATTTTTCAAGGATTTAAGGTCAGCAGTGAAGACGCAAATAATAGCAAACTTTGGAAACTTCAGGAAAGGGACAAAGCAAAATCATAATTGTATAGGTCAATATTTTTCTTTCATATTTCAAGAAATATATGGTGCAAACATGTTACGCAATAAATTCCCTTATGTGTGACCGGCTTGAAACTGATGGCGTCGGTCTTGAGCCAGTCCAATAAATTTTGACGTTGTTTTTCATGCAAACACCAAATATATCATTTTAAACCTGGTACAATGTTCTTCTACTGGTATATGAATTCATGAAATTTCATTCAGTGTCTTTTTATATTAATTATTAATTTATATTTTCTATTTTTAGAACAAACCAACTTTAGCAGGCTAATATTAAATATACATGACAATAACTTCAATAATTCCACCTCTAACATGTTTCTTTTTAGTTCCAACACGAAATTAATCGTTTTCAATAAAGTGCTTCTATTGAACAAAGTATAAAATACCAGTCTTGTTTTGGCGTCCTTGATAATAAATTCATTGTTATTGTATTTTGTCCTTTTGTTTGCGAATCGTGTTCATTTTTATATGTTTATTATAACAGTGGCTAATTAAATGCACGTTTATTCTTAATATTATACTTTGGTCATAGCCTTCATTCACATTTACTTAAACTTCTTTCATCTGTAATAAGAGTTATTCCATGTTGCTCTTGCAACAGCATTCTGTGTTTGACAGATCCGTACCTCTAGTACAGGCAACCCAACCCCCAACTCCACATATATAAAGTCATTAAAAGTCAGCGTCCCGTGTTTAACGAACTTGTGAGTCCAGTACAGTAAATATAAAATAGATCTTTTCAATTATATTTATTCTTTTGTTGCACTGAAAGACGTTTATTATTTTTTTTTTGTAAATGCTTATCATAGGAATCGCGACTATGTCCAATCCATTTTATACCTCCCTTCTCCCTTCTAAGTCAAACAATAAATAAAAGAGAGAGTAATTATATTAATACCTTAAACAGACCAGTATCTATAAAGATCAAAATATCGATGCTCACCAATCCCGGATGTTGACGTCCATGTGACTACCCGCAGTCCCAGCCACACATACCTGGCAAATGATTGTGGTTTCTCTTTAAATATGTCCAAGAAGTGACAGGGGTCTTTAGCCACCAGTTCTCCACCTTTCAGCCGACAGATGGCGCGGGTATCGCGCCAGCTGTCAGTGTGTGATGATGTGATGATACAGGCGCCATCTACCGAGTGGCAGGAGTAGTTACTATTCACAGGACACTGTGAGCACCCTGCAAAATCAGTTTGACTGATCTTGTTAATACAACACACATTCTATCATCCTACAGCTAATGGAACAGAAAACAAGTGTGGACACTTGATGTGGCACCTGTATACAAGTAAATTTGTTGAAAAGAAATATCATACATATAATATACCTAACCATATAATCCATAACGTATATACAAGCTTCAACGTGACAGTAAATTATCACGACTATTTTTACTATTTTCATACACTCTCCATGCATTAATCTCTATACATTTTAATCTGCCTTTAAGCTCTTTGCATTTTAAGAATGCTATAACCACCAGTCAATGTTACTGAAGTATATTTTAATCAAACAGAAGAAAATGCAACCATGGAAATATTTTAGAATACATGTACATTTACACATTTGGTACCAGGAGTTATCGGTCCTACGTTCCCGGAGGTTGGGGGGGGGGGGGGGCAGGAATATAAGAAAAATAGTAAAATGATTGAAAAAAGTGAGGAAACGGCTTGTTCTTAAGCTAACTGTAAACAAGTGACCCAGGGGTTATGATGCTCAGCTGACAAGGAATACATTCACAAAAGGAATTTTATCATCTGAATGCCAAATTTTGTAGGTGGTATCCCCATTCAACTGAAGCAAAGCTCGGAAGATATGGGTAACAAAGACCTTAAGTTTCCAAGGAGATTTTTCGTGGACCTCCCTGTATGTTAAGTAAGAAGATTCTAGGTCCAGTGGTTACGATTCGTTTCTTGTTAACGGACGACCGCATCTTTGAAGATCTCAAAAATTGAGAAAAAAAAAGAATAAAATTCGATAAAAACCAGGTGGTGCCACCAGTCTACAGGAACAGATGAAACACTCCATGATCAAGATGCATGCAAAGAATCATGGCGAACAGTGCAATAGTTGTTCAGATACTGGAACTTTTGTATCAAATGTTCAATTATTCGGGGGGGGGGGGTACTTCTGAGCCCCATAGCCCCAAAGATATAGGTAACAGAGACCTAATTCACTCTCCATGATCAAGATGCATGCAAAGAATCATGGCGAACAGTGCAATAGTTGTTCAGATACTGGAACTTTTGTATCAAATGTTCAATTATTCGGGGGGGGGGGGGTACTTCTGAGCCCCATAGCCCCAAAGATATAGGTAACAGAGACCTAATTTCAGGATTCCAATTTTTCATGGAACTCCCTGGATGTCAAGTTAGAATATTCTAGGTCCAGTGGTTACGACTTGTGCCCTGTTAACAGATGACTGCATCTAAGAATGTCTCAAAAATAGAGAAAAAATGTGTCAACATTAGAAAATACAGGTGGCGCCACCAGTCTACAGGAATTGATGAAACACTCTATGATCAATAAGCCTGCACAGATTCATGGTGATCAATGCATTAGTTATTCAGATACTGGAGCTTTGGTATCAAATTTTAAATTATTCTAGGGGTTCCTTCTGGGCCCCTTGGCTCGAAGGATATAGACTACAGAGACCTAATTTCAGGTTTCCAAAAATATTTTAAAATTATTTCTCTGGATATCAAGTAATACGATTCTAGGTCCAGTGGTTACAATTTGTGCCCTGTTAACGGACGACTGCATCTTTGAAGGTCTCAAAAAGAGAAAAAATGCGTAAATATTGGAAAAAATACAGATGGCGCCACCAGTCTGCAACTTCTAAATGTAACACTTCATAATCAATGTGCATGCAAAGAATCATGATGATCAATGCATTAGTTGTTCAGATACTGCAGCTTTTGTATCACTTTTTTTAATTATTCTGGGGGGCCACGTAGCTCGGAGGATATGGGTAACAGAGAACTAGTTTCAGGTTTCCTCTTTGGATGTCAAGTAGGAAGATTCTAGGTCCAGCCGTTACGTTTTGTGCCCTGTTAACGGACGGACGAACGGCAGGATGGACGGACAGAAGGGCGTCGGACAAAGAGTGATCGCTATAGCTCGGATGACTTTCTGTCAGCTGAACTAAAAATCAGGTGTATTTTAACCTGCTTATATTTGAATTCTGGAAATCTTTCTCGTTTCGAGTGCTTTGTCACTAGTCATTCATGGGTGGCGAATTGGTTACAAGGTCTATGCCATGAGAGGATTTCAGATAGCAGTGTATAATAGTGGAATGGTCTTCATTCAGCTATTTTTTTTTTAATTATTTTGATTAACTCAGATTTCAAACCATCTATTGACACAGGTGGCAGAACTTGCAAGAAATCTACATACAGAAAAAGGAATCTCCTTTTCCCCAAAAATATATTCAGATTTTTCTATAGTCGCTCACCTGTTACATCTGACTAAATAGCATTAAATCTGACTCACCTGTTACATCTGACTAAATAGCATTGAATCTGACTCGTTTTCAGGTCTGTGCAGTATATAAATAATGGTCTTCCGTCGAAATGCTATAATTAACCATTTCCCACACAAAATAGTTTTTAAACGTTGAAGGCAATGCAAATAAATCGTACTTTTGTCCAAACTGCATCTAGCACTAAACGGCAGGTATACATTAAATATGTGTAACAATACATGGAACAACACGCTGGCATAAACATTCGCTCTTACTACAAATTTGTTGCTGTTTCAAAACTAAACTATTTCGGTATGTTCAAATGGCATCAATTATAAGTATATATTCCCATTGGAAGCCAGTCCCATAAACGTTCTAATTCTTAGCCAATGCCGGACTTTCACCATAGTCTTTATATATAAGGGAAGATTATCGGATAATCTTGCGTGCCCAAGCCTCATGGGGCAGTAGGTGGTCATATATATATATATACATGGATGGAAACGCTTTCGTAACCACCTACGAGCAGGATTAAAACGTTTTGGCCGAAAGGGTTTGAAAACGTACCGCGTGTGTAAGCTTAATTCGTGGTTTGGAACCGTTTTGCATTTCCTGTGTGAAAGTGGTAAGTATTAATGAAAGTATAAGCTTATGTTTATAATTTACTGCCAAATCAAGCTAATATATAATTAGCTTTCATTTTTGATTGCAACTTCAATTACCACTTTCACTTGATTCATTGATAACATACCAATTATCGTGTAACCCCTTAATTTACTACCATCACGTCCTGTTGAGACCTAAACCATAATACTTTTAAATAGTAAGTGCAAATATCAAAGACACAGGCTAACACCACGCAAACAGCATTTTCAGTTGTAAAATTTAAATGTTAAATTGCAATTCTTAACTTTTCAACGTAATCCTTCACCATGAAAATTGGATCGTATTCATTTACGTTTTTAGGACAGAACAAGCTAAAGCTGCTAATTTACATAAAGAATTCTGCAATATGTTTAAATTCGTAAAGACAGACAGTAATTTATCTGTGACAGAGAAATAAACGGTCATCTGATGAAATCACGTAATGACACTCTGATTAGTCATATTAGTAAAAGCGCATTAATTTTCATAGATTTTTATCTGTTACAATAAGGAAACAATAAGTTGCTGATTATTTTTTATAAATATATGTTTTATAAATAATATTCATTAAATTTCTTTTATTTTTACTTAATTTTCATATCAGTCCCTAAAACTCTTCAAAGGGTAATTTTTAACTGTTCATCATTAAAACTCGGATATAAATATCTTGATCTCTAAGATAGAATAAGAACTAAAAGTTTTAATAATGCCAACGGCTAATTTGCATATTGAAAATTCATTAAACGGTAGTTTGAAATGATTCAACATACTCCTCTACTATGAAACATAGGTGCAGACACCTTAATCTCCAAGATAGGTCAAGAACTAAGACCGATAAGAGCAAAATATAATAAGTTCCAATCATGGCGACAGATAATTTGCATATCACAATTTTAAAAAATTTACCAAATGATAATTTGAAACTGTTAATCATAATCCTTGACCATTAAAATATGAGGGAAGACACCTTTACCTCTCAGATAAGACCAGGTCAAAGAGAGATATGAGCAAAACTAGTAGTTCAAATAATGGCGACTGCTAATTTGCAAATTAAAATTTCACTAATGGTAATTTGAGACAGTTCAGTATAATCTTTGAGCTTGAAAATATGGGTGTAGACACCTTGATCTCTAAGATAGAAGAAGATCCAAAGGAGATATGAGCAAAACTAGAAGTTCCAATAAAGGCGACCCTTAATTTGCATGTTACTGGGTTTTATACAACATGCTCAAGGGTGTCACCCTCTTGAATATTATTAATTAGGATCCAAAGGTCATGAAACTGCATAAATATTTTATAACTTGAATGCACGCTTCACCCTAAAATCGGGGCTTTGACTGCTGGACTAGTAGAACATGTGGCATATAATATAGCGGTCATAGCAGGTACCTCTCCTTCCTTTAAAATATAATAGGCATGCTTTATTTAGTTTTATACAGTTTTATTTAAACAGGATTACAATAAAGCCTGGACGCTAATATGAATGTTCTCCTGAATTACATTCAAATCTACCACATTAAGCATAATATAATTAATGTTTAGGCCACGTGACATTAGTGATAAGGCTGAATTAACACCAAATTATATCTCAAATTGTAGATTCCAAAGACCATAGATTTTAGTTCGAGTCCATTTTTACTACATAATTAAAATTTTTCTCCACATTGTGGTACCCCCATTAAGGTACATTTGATTTCTCTCTCTCTCTCTCTCTCTCTCTCTCTCTTGATATATATATATATATATATATATATATATATATATATATATATATATAAAACATATATCGCT
This sequence comes from Sipunculus nudus, assembly GCA_026874595.1. Classification (NCBI taxonomy): domain Eukaryota; kingdom Metazoa; phylum Annelida; class Sipuncula; order Golfingiida; family Sipunculidae; genus Sipunculus; species Sipunculus nudus. Next base: position 37,713,665 of record CM049317.1, on the reverse strand, counting down.
CTGGCCTAGTCTGTAGACCATAGAGCACTTTACAACGGAGGGTAACTCTACCTTCTATATATATATATATATATATATATATATATATATATATATATATATATATATATATATATATATATATATATATATATATATATCCCGGTTAATGCCCCCATGGTATTTCTTCAACGCACGGCTCTGATTATTATTTTCGTCAGTTGATGTGATTCCCAAAATTTTGTCTGTTGTGCATTACATTTAGCATGATGATATTTCTGGTCGATGATCTGTTCGTACAGTTATTGTCAGTGCCTTTCACGGTTGTCTGGACGTGTTATTCTCTAAATAGGTCTGAGTCAGCGGGTTACAACAGAACAAGCGAACACTGACAGACGTGACATGCTCTAACAGGTAAACACTACTTGTACACACGGAGGAGCACGGGGTCGTGACATCGTACTCAATTCACCATTACTTCCGGGTAGCTCCGTGACTTGCACTGATAGATAAATATTTTTTCTCCGTTTTCTATATTAGTGATCTGTATCTTACACGCATAAAACATAAATTCTTCTAACCTATTCGTATACAGTGAAATATCTATTTAAATTGAAAATGATAGGCACATGTTAAACACATCTACAGATCTACAAGCATTCTGAGAACGCATAACTCCGCAAACGCCTCGACTCCAAAATTTAAACGACTTTGCAATAGCAAACTTAAGGTCAGGAAAATTATAAGGGGACCTTCCAAATGATAAGAAACAGGTGGTTGACACTGCTTATGGAATCGAACCGTTCAATATAATTTTTCAGCACTTTCCTCACACATGATGCTTTTAAATTTAGTCTACCCATCTCATTTGTTATTCATAAAAAAGTCACACACACACACACACACGTATATATATATATATATATATATATATATATATATATATATATAGTCATTTAAAGGTTATTCAGACATTAACGTTATTTATATTGAAAACAAGGAAGTCTATCGGGTTACTGTAATTGATTTACGCTTCCGTTATTTTTTCATATACATGCAGCGACGTCATTACACTGCAACTCTACAATGATGGAACCGTTTTGGCGTTATTTTTTTAAAAACTAATTTACTGCCACGAAAAAACTCCCCCACCATTTTTGTCCCAAAGATATCTCAAAACGTTTGAAAGTAACTTTGAAATTCGCTGAATGTGACCGATGGCAGATATTAGGATCAATTAATTTGCGAAATATTCTTTTCAGAAACAAACAGAACAACTGATCCGAAGTGAGAGATGTGTTTTTACCGGACCCAAATCCTGATCCCCTTTGTTTTATCCGTCCAATCCTTTTGTATATTAAATTCTAGACCCTTGAGTCGCCCTTTCACAAAAATTCCATTGAAACTCATTGTGATGGAGATTTTGTATTGGACAAAAGACAAATAATGCTGATCACATGTTACGTAAGTAACAAAGGTTATTATATTTGTATATGTGTTATAATTAATATGAGCACTATGTGTGTATTCATGTACAATATATGTCAATGAATATATACATATCAATATAATGTGACGTATGTTTCGTTTGAATTTTTTTTATGGTCAGTATATTCTTTATAAAGTTTAATAAAACTCTCCATATGGATTGTTTCACGTTATGTACACGAGTAAATATTAATAACTGTTCCATTAAATTAACGATTTCCATGAAGCTAGATGAACCCATCACCAACCTGGCACCTGGCACATTAATCCAATTTCCGGCGATTCACACCTACGCGGTACTATTTTCCCCGTCTTTCGGTCGAATACTGCGCAAGCGGCCAGCCCTGTGCGTGGTAGATCTGCAAGCAAAAAGCAGGCTCACAAACCATACAGTTTATCATGAAGTCACGTAAAAGTTATCAAGATAATCGAATCCATGACATTGCATGTGTGGTAAAGGTACACATTTACACATCAACATTTTATTATTATTATTATTATTATATATATATATATATATATATATATATATATATATATATATATAGAGAGAGAGAGAGAGAGAGAGAGAGAGAGAGAGAGGGAGAGAGACAGAGACAAAAATACAGAGAAAGAGACAGACAGACAGACAGATGGGTTTGAGTAAAAGGTGGGGGGAGGGAAACGGAGAGTCATATCGTGAAATTTATAACAAACGTTCATTAAGCAGAACATGATAGAACAATTGCTTTTCTTAATAATTCTAAAGTATCCTTCGAAATTAACAAACAACGCAAAGTCACACACAAACATATGTATATATTCGTTACCTATTAACAATTTGCAAAAATCTGGGAAACATTTATCACGAAAAGTTGTATGTAGACATGAAGGGAGGACTGACGTGTGATTTCCTGGAACTATCTGTGGTGAAATCAACCACAACAAGCCCCGTCCCAGATGTTTGTCGTCGTAGCTATAGTGACCATAACAGGAATAATAATCACTGGAGCTGGCCAAACAATAAGCCCCTGTGACGTGTAACCACTACTTACCCACGGTTCAATTGTATATATATATATATATATATATATATATACACATATATATATATATTCGCAAGGTTAACATTTCGCGATCATCACCTTTTTCCTGTCGCGAAGGTTCAGTTTTCGCAATATCAGTTGCAATAATCTTACAGAGTAAATCCATTATTTTATGAATTAATTATAAAGTAATTATATAGTAATATGTGCATCATCTTAAAAATCTGGACGGCGCCAAAATATACAGCCAACAAGTAGAAGTCATTTTTCATTTTTGCCAGATTAATTAAAAGATCGGATTATTCTTATACCTATATCTTAGATTTTTTATTTGCCTTTGAGGAGGGGGCATCCTATTTGACGATAATTTCACGTTCGCGAACATCGCGAATTTTGAGGGGTAAATCTCCAGTACCATCGAAGTTGTGGAAGTCACAAAAATTCGGTGGAAGTCCGAAGAGTTGACCTTAAAGATCAAAGTCATGGGCGCCAGTTTTGGAACTCGTGTGAGGACTTGGTAAATATAATTTGTTTTTCAAATTTCAGGGAAACATTTGGAAAAAATATTACATTCACGTAAAATCCTACTGATATCTGTAGGAGGGACATAATAAAAACACTATATTTATAATAACTACAGTTGAGAAACTTATACCAATGATGTAATTTGGGAGTCTCAAAAACAGAGGAAATAACCGTGTTAAAATAGAAAAAGTACAGATGGCGCCACAAGTCATCAAGAACTGATACAACTAGCCATGAACAATAAATATACAGGGTTTCAAAACACTAGATGAAGCCAAAGCTGAGAAACTGAAAGGATTGCTATCATTTGTAGGTCTCAAAATGGATAAAAAAACAATTAGAAAAAATACAAGTAGCGCCAACAAAATTTATCATATGTTGAAACACTCCATGGTTAATAAGCATTCACAATTATCGAGATTTTAGCATTTGCATCAATTTTTAATCAATCTAGTTTGCAAAAACAGGCCCCATAAATCGGAAAATAAAGGTCGCACTGACTAAATTTCAGGTTTCCAGGAAGATCTTTTTTTTTTAAATCACAATGAGGTAGAAGTTTCCTGCTTCAGCCTTTACGATTTGTGTCCTGTTAAAGGACGACGGACAAAGCTTGATCGCTAGAGCTCAGATGACTTACTTTCAGCTGAGCTAAAACCCGAAAATAATACTTCATATTGCTAGATGAAAAATGGGGCATAACTTTTACCTGTATCTGTGTACGTGGTGCCATTAACCCATTCCCATTGATCTTTCCGTCGCAGGTCCAGCCAAACTCTACTCAGTCTTCGTAATTTCATTTCCCAAACGATGGCGATGTGGTCCCTCGGAAGATTCCATTCGGGCCCCTTATGTTCACAACAAGCTCTGGCATCATTGAATGAAACGTCATCTGAACAAACCTTTCTTGATTCAGCTGGAATAGGAAGATTAAATCGATTAAATGTTGAACCTGTATTGGCATTGTCAATTTTAATTTTAATTAGGAAAATCGCAGGTGATTTGCAACAAAATCTGTATGACTTTTGGAGGAAAAAATGAGAAATTTTATGTGTATGTGTGCGTGTGTGCGTCGTAAAGCAGGCTTTAATTACTGTCAAGAACATTATTCCGTTAATCTGCATTCCGTGTCTTTATTAAAGCTGGAGTTAAGCGTACATCCATTTAAACATCTTGCTTTCCCCTTCACGGTTTCCTGAACTATGGACAACACCCATAAATTTATTTAGAATTTTATATAAATTCTTATATTCTAAGTTATAGATACACAGTCCATTATTTGGTATAAAAAGCAAGTGCATTCAACAACATACTATATCTTGTCTAGAAACAGCTTTAAAAATAGATTAAACTAGGGACCCATGGGCCTCGACGCTCATCTAAATTAGTCTATAAGGATATTTTTATGAGCCTTTATAAAATGTGGGTCCTGTGTTCAAGTTTGAAGCCATCCATTACCTAATTATTATTATTATTATTATTATTATTAATATTATTATTATATACCACATTTGTATTGTATGCTCTTTTCATACATTAAGTACGTTCAAAAGCACTTTACATAAAGGAAATCTACCAAGAACAGATACTAAAAAAGATGGTGGAAACCCACAAGTATTAGGACTTATTGTAGTATGCTCAAAATAAATGTGTCTTAAGAGAGTGTTTAAAAGTGCCAACTGAACTGGAGTCTCTGACATGAAATTGGAGGTTGTTTCATAGACTAGATGCACTCCAAATAAAACATCTATTGCCATAAGTAGCGATTCTAATACGAGGAGAGACTAAAGTGAGAGAGTTTTGTGACCTGAGCTTTCTGGTCGGACAATACACACTGATTATATCACGAACATATCCTGTGGCCTGGCCATTTAGTATCTTGTAAGTATATACCAGTATCTTAAAGTCAAGTCTGCTCTGAATAGGCAACCAATGCAAGTCCTTCAGAACTGGAGTAATGTGACTATGACGTGATTTTCTAGTGATGATTCTGGCTGATGTATTCTGAACACGTTGCATTTTATTTATCAGTGTGTTTGGCATTCCGTGCAGAAGCATATTACAATAACCAACTTGGATGTTACTAGTCAATTAACCAAAGATCTAGTAGTACCATTTGTCAGGTACCGTCTGATGTGACTAATATTACGAAGTTCAGTGTAAGCTTTACGGCAGATGTTGTTAACATGTCTTTCCATGGTCATGGCCGAGTCATACGTCACTCCAAGATTCTTTACGTGTGATGTAGCTGCGACAACGGTACCATCCACTTTGATAGAAAAGTTCTCCAGTTTACCCTGGTTGTGTTTCGATGCAAAGAGCATAACCTCTGTCTTCTCGCTGTTCAGCTTGAGCTTATTTCTTGTCTCCCATGACTGAAGATCTACCAAGCACAGCTCTATCCTGCTCATAGCGTCCCCTTGAGACATGGTGTCTTCGGGCTTGAAAGAAAGGTAAGCCAGGTCCTGAGTGTCGTCGGCATAGAAGTGATGACCTAATCCATGTTGCCGCCCCTGGTATGTACATACACTACTTGGATTTCCCATCTGACTTCGAGGTTAGAACTGTGTCACAACCAAAGAATGGACTGTTATATTAATAAATATAAGAATGTATCTTTTGTATATGACTCTGGTCGCTCCGTCTGACGCTCGTTAACTCTGGTGAGCGTCCACGTGTACAAGGAATTGACATCCTTGTGATCAGTAACATTCATTAAAGTTACCAGTAAAATAACACAAAATTTGATTATATTTGGTTCATTCTACAATAAATTGGGCAAATTTGTGATATTGCTCGGACATTTTTTTTACCATGTCTGGTTTAATTTGTAGCACATGTAGGCAGAGATGTTTAACTTCACTAACACATAAAATCCAAGCTAAAACAGCAAAATCATTTTTGAAAATAACAATTATCCAAAGCTCAATAAAAAAATTTTATAACTCCGTCACTATCATGTTAATTGATCTGAAATGCAAGATGTAAGGAGATGACACCAATTAAATTATACTAGACAATGTCAAATATATGTCCTCTCTTTGAAAAATAAATATAACTGCCTTTTGAATACGACCAATGTATTAACAAAATATCAGATTATTGCTAAATTTTATCAATTAATAAACTTTAACTTTATTTCTCATGTAAAGACAATTTATTCTGAAAAAACAAGTAACCAATGGGTCATGACGCTCAGCTGCCAAGCATGACCTGCGACATCATAGGCTGAGATTCACTACTTCCAGTCAAATTTTGAAGAACCTATTTGCCAATTTGTTGAAATTTTCTACGACAACAGAAATATATATCACCTATGTCTGGTTAAAACACAGTGAATTGATGGTCTAAGGAAAATGTATGATTGTTAAGGTATCCAGAACTATTCCCATAGCTAACTTGATACCTGTCAGTCTCAAAAGGAACACCACAAAGGGCAAATATAAGATCAAAATATATAGCAAAAATCAAGGAAATCCATGCAAGAATTATTGAGAAACAGGTGCTTCTGTATACATTTTTATTCAATACAAGCCAACTGTACTGCACTTTCATATATGATGATAATATTTATTAAGAAATATTTGACCCAATCCTTTGCCAGATTACATAAATATACGTCCGACTGCCTTCACTTTAACAGTTCTTGAGATAATATGATCAAAAGGAATTAAAAGATGGTTGCCTGGTGGCCATATTGGACTTCTGAAAAGTCTGAAATCAGACAACAAACATTCTCTAAATCGGACCAAACATTACAGAAAAATTACTGAAACTGCACTGAAGAAAAGAATTTCTAAGGTGGCTAATTGGCAGACATAATGGATTTCTGACAAGTATGACAGGTCTGAAATCAGACAACAACTACTCTCTAAATCGGACCAAAAAATTGAAGGAAAATTACTGGAACTGCACTGAAAAAAGGATTTCTAAGGTTGCTAACTGGCAGACATAATGAATTTCTGACAAGTCTGACAGTTGATATCACACATCCTCCAATAAGAGACCAAACTTGGGGCAAATTCTCCAAATGATGTTACAGTAATGAATGTCCAAAACAATTTAAAAGGCATGTTCAGGCGCTCATATCAGATTTATAGATATGCAAATGTAAAAGTGTAGGTCCAATAATTTTTATTATCACTCTCCTTTTCAATGGGGTCAGCAGGGTTGGTAAACTGCAAAACCTGAAAGAAAAGAAATGCAGAAAGCATGACTAAGAGTCTTGTAATAAAATAAAGCTATCCTAAAAATATTCAGATATCTAGAAAACTAAGTTTATTGCTATGATTCCATAAAATAAACTGCAAAATGTTCCCATCATCTTATAAATCAGTAGCTAAACCTTAATACTATACTCTCATAGTGTTAATTCCTGGCTGAAGTATTCCAACAACAGTGTTTTGATATGCAGTAACGAGGTACTTATCACTCAGCCTTATCACTCAATAGCCTGATACAAAAGGGAGTCATATGTCACTCACAATTACAGCCACACGGTGAGATGTACCAGCTTGAGTGCAAGCTTATATATCAAGAAAAACTGAGATGGTCTACAAAATAAGTTGACCTGACCTATGACCTTGGCCTTTTGCTCACATATCAACTGGAATCTTTCTAAATGGTGGGTAACTACTTACCAATTACATCTGGCTGAGTGTAATTACTTGGCAACCAATGAGTGAATAACTTAGACCTGCAACCTTTAACCTCAAAATCAGTTTGTTATTTCTTCATGCAAAAAGACCCATAAATATGAAGTTTGAATCACATTGAGTGATGCATAGATGTGGCATATGTGAAAGACTGAAGGTTTGGGTTGAACAGTTTCACTTGAAATATGTTCACAAGCATTTAGAACAATATTGTGACCTTGACCTTTGACCTTTTGCACTCAACATCAATAGGCTTCTTCCCCTATTGGTAGGTAAGCCATATATGACAGATGGAAAGTATAGATTGAAAAGTTTGCCTGAAAATGACTCTACGCAAGAAGAGGGTGCTGTGAACTTGACCTTTGGCCTCAAAATCAACAGGTCTTTACCCCTGTTGGCAGAGAAGCGATATCAGTGCTGAAAGGTTTGGAATGAAAGGTCTAGCTTGAAATGCGTCCACAACCGTTTCAAAGAAGTGGATCCTGTGACCCTGACCTTGACCTTGTGACCTCAACATCTATAGGATTCTTCTCCCACTTAGTAGGTGAGCTATATGTGAAAGATCAAAGAATTGGGATGAAAGTTTTGGCTTAAAATGCATCCACAGGCTTTTCAAAGAAGTTGGTTCTTTGACCTTGACCTTTGACCTTGTGACCTCAAAATAATGATGGTTCTTCCCATGTTAGTAGGTGAGCTGTATGTGAAAGATGGAAGGTATGGGATGAAAATTTTGGCTAAAAGAATTATTTCTGGGGGGTGAAAACACACCCCATAACTTCGAGAATATAGGTCGCAGTGACCTCATTTCAGGTTTGCAAGGAGATCTTTTTAGAACCTCTAAGATTGTATAGGGTTCATGGCCCTAGCCCCTACGGTTACGATTTGTGCCCTGCTAACGGCCGGACGGCCGGCCGGACGGACAGACGGAAGGACGCCGGACAAAGACCCATCCCTATAGCCCAGCATGACTGAAAGTCAGCTGAGCTAAAAAACGTTGCACATAAATGATAATATTTAGCTAGCAAAGACCACGAGTATTTGTGACGGAGTTAACAGAACAGGCTTTTGACCGGTATACTCTAACATATCGACTTTATCAATCTTTTAATTATTCTCATGCATAAGTCTTTTATAATCATATATTGCTTTTTCAGGTATTGACCAGCACTTGACTGTGTTACATAAATTTGCTCATATTTATGTTAACGCTTACAGAAGAAAATGTGTTGTCACATAAGTAAATGATTCTCTGTAAACTTCATGAAAACAACTTTATTGCATGTTTGAAACATTTGAATTATACAGCACAGGTTTCAAAATGATGAGACATCCTACAGTTGATGGGCTGCTCTTTAGAGGATTGCAGTTTGTTTTGCCTTCTTGTTGTTAACCGTTTAATGGCTGAAACTGTCCATCAATGATTGTTAGTTCATCAGCTGCCAAAAAAAATCGGGACTGCAAAGATTTTCAATTATTCATAATCCTACCAGACAATATATCTAAAGTTTGGCACTAATAACTCTGGGTTTTTAATAAATTATAATAATAATAATATATCTATTATATAATATTTATTATATAATTATAGTGCCAATTCAACAAAATAGTTATAGAAAGCGCTTTACAAGACACAGAGCACAATTTTACTAAAACATAAAAGTAGATTCCTACTAAAGCAAAGATTCCTGAAAGAAAACCCTAAATTCTAAGAACTCCCAAAAGCATATTTAAAAAGGTAAGTTTTAAGATTTCTTTAAAAGAAGCTAAAGATGGTGAAGATCTGATTGAGTTTGGAAGTGCATTCCACAACCTTGGTGCCACAGCTGAGAAAGCTCTCGAACGACACTTGTCACGTCGTGCTTTAGGAATCACTAAAAGCCCTTGGTCAGATGACCTAAGCTGCCAGATTGAAAACATAAAAAGTTAAGAGGTTCCTTATGTAAATACGCGATTGACCATTTATGGCTTTGTGTACTGATCATAAAATTTTAAAATCAATGCGCTGTCGCACAGTTAGCCAATGGAGTTCTTTAAGTAATGGTGTAATGTGGTCACGCTTCTTGGCACCAGTTACAAGCCTAGCAGCTGCATTCAGCACTCTGTAGCCGGTCCAGTAATTTGCTTGGAAGACCACATAGCAAACAGTTGGAACAGTCAATCCTTGAACTGATGAACAGAGAAAGGTAGTGCAAAGGTTTCTGCTTGTACACATTTACCAGTTCTAAAATGGAAAACTATTCTCCTGAAACCAACTTGACAGGTAAAATAAACAATGAGACTGAAGAAAAATTCCTGGTGTCATGCAGTCATCTTCATAAGTGTCTGCTTTTTTCAAAAAGATTTAGTTAAATTATTGCCACAGCCTTCTGTGGGAACCAGAAGCGGCATGTTAGCAAGATAACAGTAATTGACACCATTTGTTTTTTTTTTCTGCAGCATGTCTTACCATCAAAGGCAAAAACGTTGGCGGTTTTTAGGAAGCCTTTAACTGTTGTACCCCTTATACAATGGTTTTATTCTTGGTCTTTATCGAATTAAACATTTCATTTCTTTTTTGTTAAAATACTAAATAGGAATATACTATATAAATTATTGCTCAGTTATTGTAGCGAATCTACAGTTTGTCAATCAGTCAACACACTGACACCAAATAAAGCAAAATCCATTTAATGTGTCCATAAAGGTATGTTGAAGCAGATTAACTGCAATGAACAGAAATATATAATAAGTACATTGCCCTTGATGAGATTGAATAAAGTAAACACAAACAGATCATAGATTGATTGTTCAAGTAAGACTGACTTAAATACACATTAATGAATCATTAGGTTAATGTTCTTGTATCAAAAGTTATAACCATTATATTGCAGAATGAATAAAACAACTGAAGTACTTAAACAGACAAACTCTTAATGCTTTTATATTATCAGTACTGTAAAAATGACAAAATGATTGATCCTTAGTATTATCAGTAAATATGTGTACATCTATTTAACTCTAAACTATTGAATAACTCACCAAAATTGTTTGATCTCTACCCAATAGCATTGGAACAAAGACTGTGCTGATCCGGATTGTAACAGGCTGTATTGTGGACTGAAGCGCCAAAGTAACGACCCCTCCCTATATCCCCTACACAGGGGTGACAATAAGGCCAAGCAATGAAATATCCGTTTCTCTAAATCTTAAGCAATAATCATTAACTGTGCATGTTCACAAACTAAAGAATACAAGTAATTTTAATCTAATAACTAGTATATACATTAATTCAACCATGCACCATTATATATGTTATTTGGCCATAACATACCGGCTCCCTAATTGTGGATTACTACCAAATACACAATTACCAATAGCTTATGGCTAATATGAGACAAATAAACTTGTAGTGTGATAAAAAGAAACACTACCAGATAAAAGCATAGCAATAATATCATTTCAACTAATATTGACTGTCAATAAAATAAAGATATTAATCTTTCCATTTCAGTCATCAGCTTCTAAAATTAAGCACAATTTGCTGATTGGACGTTCAAGGGTCGCTACCTTTGTTTTGACTTTTGCAGACCTCACAAACCCTTTCTTGTCTTTTACAGTCTCAATGACCCTACCTAACGACCAAGTATTTCTGCATGTGTTATCAATTATTAGTACAATATCATTCACTAGAATATTTCTGGTTGGCCTTTGCCATTTCTGTCTCTGTTGCAAGCTGGTCAAGTACTCTTTAGACCACCTCTTCCAAAACACATCTGCCAGGTATTGCACCTGGCGCCACCTGCGTCTAACATAGTTATCCTGTTTATCAAATAATCCAGGTGGAAAACTTTCTCCTGGGCTCTGATGTAACAAATGGTTAGGAGTCAAGGCATCCAGGTCGTTTGAGCTAGATGGAACATCAGTTATAGGTCTTCCATTCACAATGGCCTCAACTTCACAAAAAAGTGTTTGTAATGATTCGTCATCAAGACGAATGTTTTGCTGATGAAGTAGTGACTGCAGCACTTTTCTAACTGTTCTTATCATACGTTCCCAAACGCCACCGAAGTGTGAAGCCGCAGGTGGATTAAACTCCCACTGTATTCCCTTTTGCTGCAGTTTATTTATAATCCTGTTGTGGTTCAGCTGGTTTAATGCATTTAGAAGTTCATTTCTTGCTCCTACTAGATTGGTGCCATTATCTGATTTAATGAACTTTACTTGCCCTCTTCTTGCAATGAATCTCCTAATTGCATTTAAGCATGAGTCTGTGTCCAGTGACGATGCCATCTCTAAATGGACAGCTCTGATGGCTAAGCAGGTGAAAATAACACCATATCTCTTAGCAGTACTTCGACCTCTTTTCACATCAAAGGGACCAAAATAGTCCATTCCAACCCTGGAAAATGGTGGTTCTCCAGTAACGAGGCGTTCTGAAGGCAAAGTCTGCCATTTTTTGTTGACCCCCACGGGCACGGACTTTCCTGCAGATGACACACTTTGCTATGAGTGATTTGATCTTGTTGGCTGCACCAACAATCCAGTACTTTTGTCGTAATGTAGTCAACATTGCATTCTTCCCCAGGTGGCCGACATTAGCATGAATATCTTGTAATATTAATGTGGCTATAGGAGAATCCTTTGGCAGAAGTATCTGGTGTTTTGTCACAAAAGGAAGAGTGGACCTTTCCAGACGCCCACCAACCCTTAGAATTCCATCTTTCAACATGGGGTCCATCTTGTAAATTGGACTAGATCGCTTGATATTTTGAGGCGAATCGCTCTGTAAACATCTGATTTCATCGGCAAACTCCCGGTTTTGAACACAGCGAATCAAAGTCATTTCTGCATTTTCCAGCATCTCATTGCTTAATGAAATAGACTGGACCCTTTCTTTTGCCAGGGACATCTCATTCTGTTTGAAGGTCTTCATTTCAAGATCTTCCTGTACTTGGCAAGTTTTGTTATCAATACCCTGGTTCTGCAGATGTTGTCTAATTTCCTTGCGCTTTCTGACCCATTTCTTTATATTCTGGAAAGCAAGTTGCAACCAACATACAGCTTTCTTCAGCTTTGTGAAATCCGAATAATAGGCAAGGAGCCGATCGACAGTCTGATTGGAATTCACAACAGTCCTAGCTTCTACAAGAGAAGCATTTACTCTTCCTTTAACATCTGGAATTTCAGCTTGAACAGATGCTAACATGTCTTGATCAGGCCATTCGGACGAGGAATCCCACAGAAAGGATGGTCCTGTTAGCCAGCGTTGGTTTTCAAGAAATTTGGCCATTGTTAGGCCTCTTGAAGCGTCATCCGCTGGATTGTGCTTTGTGTTCACATACTTCCAGTTCTGAACATCTGAAACTTCCCTGATCACAGAAATGCGATTGGCAACAAAGGTTTGATATCTTGAAGTTTCATTCTTGATATATTTGATTACAGATGTACTATCTGTCCAAAAGTATGTATCAGTCACTTTATACTCCAGCTCCTTTACAATCATTTGATTCAGCCTTACTGCAACCATGGCTGCTGTCAGTTCCATGCGTGGTATTGTGATTCGTTTCAGTGGAGAAACTCGCGATTTCCCCATAACGAAACTGCAATGGACTCGTCCGTTTTCATTTTGCAGACGAACATAGCTGACCACTCCATAACCAGCATTGCTGGCATCTGAAAAGTTGTGTACTTCACAAGACACAACATTTCCAAAGTCATCTGGCTTGTAACATCTTCTCACAGTGAAGGACTCCAGACCAGGCAAATCTGCTAGCCATTGTTGCCACTTCTGGAGATTAGGTCCTGTGATTTCCTCATCCCATCCTATGCCCGACCGGCATAAGTCTTGGAGAATGATTTTAGCTTGAAGGACAAATGGTGCAGCAAATCCTAGGGGATCATACACAGAGCTGACTACTGATAATACACCTCTCCTAGTTAGTGGTTGATTCCGCAGTTGGATCCTAAATCCAAATTCGTCCGACTCCACAGACCAATACACACCTAATGCTCTCTCACAGGTGAGACTATCTTGTGTTAAATCTAAGGATTTCACATCTTTAGCCCGATCTTGTTCCGGAACTGAGGATATGACTCTTCGACTATTGCTGACCCATTTAGTCAGCCTGAACCCTCCCATCTGACACAGAGAGCTTACATTTCTGATTAACGCCTCTGCTCTGTCCTCAGAGTCAACAGATTTCAGGTAATCATCCACATAAAAATTTCTGTATATTGCATCAACAACTTCCGATTCAAAGAGATGTTTGTTGTCTTTTGCCGTCTGATGAAGTGCCACATTTGATATACTTGGTGATGATACTGCCCCAAATAAATGGACTGTCATTTGGTGAGGCACAGGCTTGGAAGTCAGATCATTGTTCTTCCACCAATAGAAACGCAGATAATTTCGCTCTGATTCTGGAACTGCAACCTGGTAGAACATTGCCTCTATGTCTCCCATTATAGCAATCTTTTCTTCCCTGAACCTTATTAGGACCCCAATTAAACTGTTTGTCAGGTCTGGACCTGATAAAAGCTGGTTGTTCAGAGATACCCCTTCATAGGTAGCAGCACAATCAAATACAACTCTTATTTTGTCTGGCTTTTTGGGATGATATACACCATGGTGTGGGATGTACCATGCGTCTCCATCTTTGGCTATATCTTGGGCAGGAACCTCTTCTGCAAAGCCCTTTTCTATAAGCTTTGCCATAAAATCCAGGTAGTCTTGTTTGAACTTTTCATTTTTAGCCATTTTACGTTCTAGGTATTTCAAACGTTGTAGGGCCTGTCTCTCATTGTTTGGCATCACTGGTGGTTCTGATCCCTTGAATGGAAGCGAGATCTCATAATGGCCATCTTGTTTTAATTTCATTGATTGGTTTGTCTTTTCCAGAAATTTCTTATCTTGTTGAGATGGTTCCTTACTGTCCTCAATAGCCCTTTCAGGGAAGTCTAGATTGAATGACTGGCGAACTAGACAGTCAAGCTTTTTCAAGTCTTCGATATATTCGACTGCCATAACATCAGCTCTGTTTACAGTTGCAGGGACTGACCTTTGATCTCTTTCACGGAGCACATTCCACACTATCCATCCCAAACGTGTTCTGGCTGCATGAGGGCTACCACGTGGACCTGTAATAACCTCCAAGGGAGCATAAGCATCTGGCACGTTGCCTCCAATGAGAAGCCCTATATCAGAATCGTTTTGTGGCAAACTGATATTTTGTAAATGTGCCCATTTGCTGATGTCTTCATCCGTCGGGATGTGTGCTTTGCTCACAGGCATACGTTTCTTCGAGTAAATGTTAGGTAGCTCTATTTGATTCTCTAGCTGAAGGTCCCAAATTTCCATACCTTGAACTGAAAAGGTGGTCATTGTATGAGGCATGCCCATGGTATCTATTGTAATTTTCATTTCTCTGCCATTGATACCCAGCTTGTACATTAAATCTTCAGTGCAGAATGACACATTGCTGCCGGGGTCAAGAAATGCATAGGTTCCTACAAACTTGGTACTGTTCTTCATTCTTACCTTCACAGGTATAATAGCCATAGCTGCATCAGCATCCCCGGCTCCCATATCACTTGAACCGACATTACCACAAGACGATGTCACTGCTGTAGCACCTGCACTCTCAGGACCTGAAGGCTGTGATGTCATACTCTCAAGATTTTCTTCTTTCTTAGAATCAATATGTAATATTGTTGGATGATTACCTTTGCATTTGACACATGTAGCCTTATTCCTACAGAATCTTTTGGGATGGCCTGACCGTAAACACCCAAAGCATAAACCCTTTGTTCTAAGAAAGTCAATCTTCTCTTCGTGAGCAAGATTATCAATCTTTACACAATCAACTAGCGCATGCGCAGCATGACGACAATATAGGCATGGCTTTTCATTTCCATTCCTACTCTTTCTTTGCATACTCTCTCTACCTGACTGTTTTTGATCAAGTTCTGATACACCGGAGCTGCTGTTATTTGATAATGTTGCAAAGTTTGAAGTTCCCTTTGCCTTTGTTATGACAGGCTGGCGGTGACTTAAAGTTTTACCTGTGGTGTTTTGTTTGTGTTCCCAATACAATGTCTCCCGACCATACACAGGATCATTTGCTTTCTTGGCCTCCTGTTTCACAAAGTTAGCCAGAAGACTGAAGGTAATTGCTTCACCACTCTCACGCCTTCTGTCAATCAAACCACGCCATTTATCATGGAGGAACATAGGTAACTTTCCAATGAGTTTCCTTAGATTATCAGGATACTCCAACACCCTTACCGCATCTATACTTTTCACGGCATTATCACATTCACAGAGAAAAATGGCATATCTGTCTAAAGCTTTGGGTTTATCAGCACTAATGACAGGCCACTCTAAGGCTCTTTTTACAAATGCATGAGCTACCACTTCCTTATTGCCATAGCGCTCTTTCAGCTCATTCATTGCTGCAGGATAGCCCACGTCAGCATTCAAGAAACTGAACCCCTGTACAATTTTGTTTGCCTCTCCTGTAGTATATTGTTCCAGATATGTCATTAATTCATCTGGGCTCTCACTGTTTACTACAATTTTTGTTTGAAACTGTCTAATAAATTGATGATATTCTAGTGGGTCACCACTAAACCTTTTGATGTCTGTTACTGGTTTACGCATTTGTTTCAACAATGAGCTAATTACATCACCAGACTGCCTGACTGAATCACCCATAGGGGTACTGTACAAGGGACCCTGATTTACTTTCAGTGCTTCGAACCCTACATTACCTGCAGCAGTGTTTGTATCTGTGACATATTTATCATAATCAACTAAAGCATGCATATGATTGGTGACAGAACATCTTTGATCGGGGTAAGATCTTACAGAACTTATTCTAGTAACAACAGATTCATCATCATCATTCAATACATTTTGTTTTCTGCTGACGTCACCACTTTCATGCCAATTAAGTTGGCTTGGCCTAAACCTAGGAGCATGCACATTCAACTCAGATCTGACCTGACCTTGAGATCCAGCAACTTCACGTTGGTGTACAGTGTCTCTGTTAATGTCAGCATGCATTAAACCAAAATGTTCCTTGTGTCCAACAATGTGTACACGTGATTCATCAGCCTCCCCTGTGTATGTAGTACCATCCAGTGTATAAGCATTCCCCTGGCTGTCCTGCTGTCTGGTAGCTGAACCTGATACTTGACCCTTGGCTTGGAAACTTGATGACACTCCCGGGGTAGGCTGGGCCTGGCTGCGTGTCTCATGGCTTGTGTGACTGTCAAGCCCCTGTTCCGTGGGCAGGTCAACAGAGGTCACATGCTTCTCTTTAAACGTCACCTCGGATGTACTGCTTGGTGTTTTTACTGGCCCACTGCTATGACTTTCGCATTCTAGCAGTACCTTTACCTGCGCCTCAGATACCTCCAATTCTGTTTGTAATTCTAAGGCATCTTGCTGTTGTTCTAATCTCAGTTTTTCTAACTGTAATGCCTGTTTTTTCTTTAAAGCACGAGCTTTTGCCAAAAGTTCTGCTTTCCTTAGCTTAACAGAAGTAACGCTAGATGTTTTGCTGGAGGTTTGACTAGCGCTATCAAACTCTGTAACTGAGTCCTGGATCTGTTCACTTTGATCTTCAAGCACAGTTTTTTCCAATTCCAACTTATCCATACTGGATCCAAATTTTGTTAATAAATGTAGCGAATCTACAGTTTGTCAATCAGTCAACACACTGACACCAAATAAAGCAAAATCCATTTAATGTGTCCATAAAGGTATGTTGAAGCAGATTAACTGCAATGAACAGAAATATATAATAAGTACATTGCCCTTGATGAGATTGAATAAAGTAAACACAAACAGATCATAGATTGATTGTTCAAGTAAGACTGACTTAAATACACATTAATGAATCATTAGGTTAATGTTCTTGTATCAAAAGTTATAACCATTATATTGCAGAATGAATAAAACAACTGAAGTACTTAAACAGACAAACTCTTAATGCTTTTATATTATCAGTACTGTAAAAATGACAAAATGATTGATCCTTAGTATTATCAGTAAATATGTGTACATCTATTTAACTCTAAACTATTGAATAACTCACCAAAATTGTTTGATCTCTACCCAATAGCATTGGAACAAAGACTGTGCTGATCCGGATTGTAACAGGCTGTATTGTGGACTGAAGCGCCAAAGTAACGACCCCTCCCTATATCCCCTACACAGGGGTGACAATAAGGCCAAGCAATGAAATATCCGTTTCTCTAAATCTTAAGCAATAATCATTAACTGTGCATGTTCACAAACTAAAGAATACAAGTAATTTTAATCTAATAACTAGTATATACATTAATTCAACCATGCACCATTATATATGTTATTTGGCCATAACAGTTATTAATGATATAAGTATAATTCCACAAATCATATGCGTTCCGTATGGAAAATATAATATTCTATAGCAAGATATATAAATACCACATTGGTACATAGTTGAAATGGCAAATGTTTCATAAACTTTATTTTAAAAAAATGTACATGTTTAGTTCGGTCCTGTACACGCTTTTTATGTTTATATCACAAAGAATAATAACATTCGGAATCCCCCACGCGTGTGTATACCGCATGCATGCGTGTGTCACAAAAACCCTACGGTGATCAATATCTCTAATCGTAGAACGCAACTGATAATATTTTCAACTGGTAATCGTTATATAATGTACACATTGTTTAAGTCGAATGCGATAAACACTGGTAACCTAATGGTTTGTGGTAAACGCTGCCGTGTGTAAACATTAAGCCCGTTTTGGAGAACTTCAGATGCAACAGCTTATGTTAACGAACGAGAACCCTAGGCTATTCGGATTTCAGATTGCCATAAAAACCCATAGTGAGTTGAAACTTCAGTCCTGTAACCAAACAAAAAATAAATAAATAAAAAATTAGTTGGCACTGCGCTTATACACGTTCAACTGAAGTGACATTTAATCCTCTCCGTCACGTCAAACTTGTCAAGCCGCGGAGTTTTGGCTGCCGGCCAGATTTCTAAGAAGGACGTGTTCACTGGGTTTTCCTGTGAAATCTGCGCTTGATCACTGAGTAATTGGCCAGACATGCAGTGTTTATACATTGTTACGGGGTGACACTGGGTGTCTCGCCAGTGAAGCTTACTTTTCTAGCGAAGCGGTTGGAACGCCATGTTGGCCATCGACATGGATTCGAACCCGAGATCGGCCTAATATTTCCCCCTGCATGCATGAGCATTTTTTGTTCGTAACAAAAAGGGACTCGTCCAAGATGACGGGAAACCTTAGGCCCGGGGAATGGTGGTTTGAAGTAATTGTGCATTTAGCGCCACCTAGTTGACCAAATGTGTGACTCCTGATATTTTTAATATTGTTCTGTTAGCAGAACGCTCTTTCTTCAGGGGGATGTGTTTCGGGGTGACATAAAAGCGGACCGAACTGTCTCACTAGTGAAGCCTGCTTGCTTTTCTAGCGCCACAGACATGGATTTAGAATCCGGGATGGGCCCAGTATTTTCCCCTGGGCAAAAACATTTCCGTAAAAAGATCAAGAGATAAACGCAGATCTAGCATGAAGCATTAGCATGATATGATGTATTGATGTGAATTGAGTGAGTTCTGCTGATTCCCTGTTACCGGAGGTGGAATTTATACATCATTTTATTTAAGCTCTTTGTATTGAACCCGTGGGTGTTAAGGCTGTTAAGTAGCAACGCTTGTTTGCCTGTGCGTGGAGTACACAGAAACGTTTATAAATCACTATCAGTTTAGTACGCATACACTTTTGTCGCTGCAACAGGCCATCCCCTTCCAAATTATAAATATATATATATATATATATATATATATATATATATATATATATATATATATTTATATATATATATACACAAGCCTCTTTCTATATACTTGCAGAGACAGACACTGCTGTGTCTATACAGGACGGCTTGCTGTATATATATATATATATATAGAGAGAGAGAGAGAGAGAGAGAGAGAGAGAGAGAGAGAGGGTAAAGAAAAAAAAAAAAGCAGATGAAATAATGAAGAAAATGCACGAATCTAAAAGTACATCTGTTATCTCGATATATCATAACGATGTCATGGCAATAATAAAATACAATAATTTGAAAGAAGTGTTGAACCAACCTATATATATCATACGGCTGATGGACAGGTTTCAAAATGTTATCTAACACGGCAGATTTCCAAATCTTTCGATTCTTTAAATTCTTTACCAGTGTTGTGGAGTATTAAGATATCCGCAACACTACCAGGAAAGTAGGTCTTACCTGTGTTATATATATATACCATAGATAAGAACAGAACAGCTAGTATATAATATATGGAGAAGGATATAAATTGTAATTGATCTGTTTTTAAAATTGACCATTATCTATATCTACTGCTATATATCACTATATATATATATATATATATATATATATATATATATATATATATATTTATATATATATATATATATTATATATAAAACAAAAGCGGATCCAGGGGGGGTCCAGGGGGTCCGGACCCCCCTTTTTTCACCCGAAGCAACCTTTTTTAAGGGGTTTTTAGACGTAATTTTGCGGCCTGGACCCCCCCTTTTCCAGACGTGATGACCTTTTTTTTAGGATTTTCATTAGTCCAGGATGTATCCCCCTATTCCTAAATCCTGGATCCGCCCCTGTATATATATACATTTATATATATATATATATATATATATATATATATATATTGTTATTTGGAATCGACACGATACAGAACATATACTCTAAAAAGACCTGACTCACGAAATGCACACGAACAAAAACGACAGTGTTATCCCTTTGATGTCTACAGTTTATGAAGAGAGACAAATTACATATCATATAAGTGTAACTTGAGCTGTCCTTACCATTCCCCCATGCAGTACACAGTACACAGGCCAGAGCCAGCCGCCACACACTCCACCGGGGACATTTAAATATATCCATGTGACAGTTAGTTACACTGCTCTACAAGTTCCACAATGTCGGACTGTTTGTCAACATCCCTGGCGGAAACATCACAAGATGAGACAGCTGTCACTTGTATAAAGCTTTATAAAGCAAGGAAATCTCATAGGAAACTTCAGTACTAAATAGTAGACCCCTGTTGTCTGTGATGTATCTATGAGCTAGCAATAATACCAGTACATCCCAGACGGCCTGCGTTGACTACTTGTGACCAAATAAATGTTTACGTTCATGAATAATTCATGAATGTTTTTTTGATAAGCCTTCACTACCGGATTGGGTAGATATATTTGTTACGAGTAAACCGTGCGGACAGTGTACTGAGCGGAAACGTTTTGTAGACGTTGGGATATTCCAGGTGAGGTCAATGGTGAACGGCGGACATGTCACAGGAAATCCGTATATGATATATCGGCACGCCAGGTACAGAAATGGTTAAATCCTCCAACAACCCCGAAGTGGACACCAGATATACAATATATAAAGAAAAGAATATCACTGGTAACTGAACGTTTGAATGACTAATTATAGCTAATTTTCTTTAATATTCACAGTAATAAGTAGTTATTGTGAGCCCATATAAAAGTGACTATTTTAACCTTTAATGTTGCATAATAATACTTATTCAGGTATGTCCAAGCAATTTCTTAATCAAGCTTGTAGCAGAAAAAGTTAATTTAAAATTCAGAATATAAAAATAAAAATAGGTGGTCGGGGGACATTGAGACACACCAGTGGCGTCAATTTTTCTTCCAAGGTGGGGAGATGACTTTGTGTGTACATATATATATATATATCCCGTTTTCAGCGTCTCTGAGTGACATAATCAACTATATATATATATATATATATATATATATATATATATATATATATATATATATATATATATATAAAAATATATATATATATGTATATATATGTATTTATATATATATATTAAATATATATATATATATAATTATATTTAAATATATATATATATATACTTAATCATATTTGAAATAATTATAATATTTCAGAAATAAGTTATTTTGGGAATTCTAAGCAAGGTTATATAACATACAGATATAACATAGATCCAAAGCATTTAATTCTATTTATTAATATATTTCATTTGCATTATTATATAGTTATTCTCTGAAAAGTGGGGGGATGATTATATTGACTATCCCCCCTTGCCAAAGAGTGGGGTTATATATACCCCCATCCCCCCTATATTGACGCCCCTGAGACACACACGTCCACGCATGGACGTGTTAACATTAAACTGGTACAGGCACTCACCGAATACTGACACGATGAGGTCGGCGGACATTGAGAAACGGACGTCCACGCACAGACGGTTTAACACTTAACTGCTATAGGCACACACCGAATACTGACAAAAGGTGGTCGGCGGACATTGAGACACGGACGTCAAACCGGACGTGTTAACACTAAACTACTACAGGCACACACCGAATACTGACACGAGGTGGTCGGCGGCAATCGAGACACGGACGTCCACGCACGGACCTGATAACATAAAACTGCTACAGGCACACACCGAATACTGACACGATATGGTTGGCGGACATTGAGACACGGACGTCCACGCCGGACGTGTTAACATTAAACTACTACAGGCACACATTGAATACTGACACGATGTGGTCGGCGGACATTGAGACACGGACGTCCACGCACGGACGTAAAACACTAAACTGCTACAGGCACACATCGAATACTGACACGAGGTGGTTTGCGGACATTAAGACAGGGACGTCCACGTACGGGCGGTTTAACAATAAACTGCAACAGGCACACACCGAATACTGACACGAGGTTGTCGGCGGACTTCGAGACACGGACGTCCACGCACGGACGTGAAAACACTAAACTGCTACAGGCGCACACCGAATACTGACACGATGTGATCGGCGGACATCGAGACACGGACGTTCACGCACGGGCGTGTTAATACTAAACTGCAACAGGCACACATCGAAAACTGATACGAGGTGGTCGGCGGACAGTGAGACATGGACGTCCATGCCGGAAGTGTTAACACGAAACTGCTACAGGCACACAACGAATGCTTACACGAGGTGGTCGGCGGACATTGAAATACGGACGTCCAGGCACAGACGTGTTAACACTAAACTGCTACAGGCACACACCGAATATTGAGGTTGCCGTTTTGCTCGCCAGGTTCTTTAAATTCTCACCGAATACTGACACGAGGTGGTCGGCGGCCATCGAGACACGGACGTCCACGCACGGACATGATAACATAAAACTGCTACAGGCACACACCGAATACTGACACCATGTGGTCGGCGGCCATCGAGACACGGACGTCCACGCACGGACGTAAAACACTAAACTGCTACAGGCACACATCGAATACTGACACGAGGTGGTTTGCGGACATTAAGACAGGGACGTCTACGTACGGGCGGTTTAACAATAAACTGCAACAGGCACACACCGAATACTGACACGAGGTTGTCGGCGGACTTCGACACACGGACGTCCACGCACGGACGTGAAAACACTAAACTGCTACAGGCACACACCGAATACTGACACGATGTGGTCGGCGGACATTGAGACACGGACGTCCACGCCGGACGTGTTAACTCTAAACTACTACAGGCACACACCGAATACTGACATGAGGTGGTCGGCGGACATCGGGACACGGAAGTCCACGCACCGGCTTGTTAACACTAAACTGCTACAGGCACATATCGGATACTGACACGAGGTGGTCGGCTGACAGTGAGACATGGACGTCCACGCACGAGCGGTTTAACACTAAACTACTACAGGCACACACCGAATACTGACACGAGGTGGTCGGCGGCAATCGAGACAAGGACGTCCACGGACGGATGTGATAACATAAAACTGCTACAGGCACACACCGAATACTGACACGATGTGGTTGGCGGACATTGAGACACGGACGTCCACGCCGGACGTGTTAACATTAAACTACTACAGGCACACATTGAATACTGACACGATGTGGTCGGCGGACATTGAGACACGGACGTCCACGCACGGACGTAAAACACTAAACTGCTACAGGCACACATCGAATACTGACACGAGGTGGTTTGCGGACATTAAGACAGGGACGTCCACGTACGGGCGGTTTCACAATAAACTGCAACAGGCACACACCGAATACTGACACGAGGTTGTCGGTGGACTTCGAGACACGGACGTCCACGCACGGACGTGAAAACACTAAACTGCTACAGGCGCACACCGAATACTGACACGATGTGGTCGGCGGACATCGAGACACGGACGTTCACGCACGGGCGTGTTAATACTAAACTGCAACAGGCACACATCGAAAACTGATACGAGGTGGTCGGCGGACAGTGAGACATGGACGTCCATTGCGGAAGTGTTAACAAGAAACTGCTACAGGCACACGACGAATGCTTACACGAGGTGGTCGGCAGACATTGAGATACGGACGTCCAGGCACAGACGTGTTAACACTAAACTGCTTCAGGCACACACCGAATATTGTGGTTGCCGTTTTTCTCGCGAGGTTATTTAAATTCTCACCGAATACTGACACGAGGTGGTCGGCGGCCATCGAGACACGGACGTCCACGCACGGACATGATAACACTGCTACAGGCACACACCGAATACTGACACGATGTGGTCGGCGGCCATCGAGACACGGACGTCCACGCACGGACGTAAAACACTAAACTGCTACAGGCACACACCGAATACTGACACGATGTGGTCGGCGGACATTGAGACACGGACGTCCACGCCGGACGTGTTAACTCTAAACTACTACAGGCACACACCGAATACTGACATGAGGTGGTCGGCGGACATCGGGACACGGAAGTCCACGCACCGGCTTGTTAACACTAAACTGCTACAGGCACATATCGGATACTGACACGAGGTGGTCGGCTGACAGTGAGACATGGACGTCCACGCACCGGCTTGTTAACACTAAACTGCTACAGGCACATATCGGATACTGACACGAGGTGGTCGGCTGACAGTGAGACATGGACGTCCACGCACGAGCGGTTTAACACTAAACTACTACAGGCACACACCGAATACTGACACGAGGTGGTCGGCGGCAATCGAGACAAGGACGTCCACGGACGGATGTGATAACATAAAACTGCTACAGGCACACACCGAATACTGACACGATGTGGTTGGCGGACATTGAGACACGGACGTCCACGCCGGACCTGTTAACATTAAACTACTACAGGCACACATTGAATACTGACACGATGTGGTCGGCGGACATTGAGACACGGACGTCCACGCACGGACGTAAAACACTAAACTGCTACAGGCACACATCGAATACTGACACGAGGTGGTTTGCGGACATTAAGACAGGGACGTCCACGTACGGGCGGTTTCACAATAAACTGCAACAGGCACACACCGAATACTGACACGAGGTTGTCGGTGGACTTCGAGACACGGACGTCCACGCACGGACGTGAAAACACTAAACTGCTACAGGCGCACACCGAATACTGACACGATGTGGTCGGCGGACATCGAGACACGGACGTTCACGCACGGGCGTGTTAATACTAAACTGCAACAGGCACACATCGAAAACTGATACGAGGTGGTCGGCGGACAGTGAGACATGGACGTCCATTGCGGAAGTGTTAACAAGAAACTGCTACAGGCACACGACGAATGCTTACACGAGGTGGTCGGCAGACATTGAGATACGGACGTCCAGGCACAGACGTGTTAACACTAAACTGCTTCAGGCACACACCGAATATTGTGGTTGCCGTTTTTCTCGCGAGGTTATTTAAATTCTCACCGAATACTGACACGAGGTGGTCGGCGGCCATCGAGACACGGACGTCCACGCACGGACATGATAACACTGCTACAGGCACACACCGAATACTGACACGATGTGGTCGGCGGCCATCGAGACACGGACGTCCACGCACGGACGTAAAACACTAAACTGCTACAGGCACACACCGAATACTGACACGATGTGGTCGGCGGACATTGAGACACGGACGTCCACGCCGGACGTGTTAACTCTAAACTACTACAGGCACACACCGAATACTGACATGAGGTGGTCGGCGGACATCGGGACACGGAAGTCCACGCACCGGCTTGTTAACACTAAACTGCTACAGGCACATATCGGATACTGACACGAGGTGGTCAGCTGACAGTGAGACATGGACGTCCACGAACGAGCGGTTTAACACTAAACTACTACAGGCACACACCGAATACTGACACGAGGTGGTCGGCGGCAATCGAGACACGGACGTCCACGCACGGACGTGATAACATAAAACTGCTACAGGCACACACCGAATACTGACACGATGCGGTTGGCGGACATTGAGACACGGACGTCCACGCCGGACGTGTTAACATTAAACTACTACAGGCACACATTGAATACTGACACGATGTGGACAGGCGCAGACCGAATACTGACACGAGGTGGTCGGCTGACAGTGAGACATGGACGTCCACGCACGAGCGGTTTAACACTAAACTACTACAGGCACACACCGAATACTGACACGAGGTGGTTGGCGGATATTGATACACGGACGTCCACGCACGGGCGGTTCAACACTAAACTGCAACAGGCACACACCGAATACTGACACGAGGTTGTCAGCGGACTTCGAGACACGGACGTCCACGCATGGACGTGAAAACACTAAACTGCTACAGGCGCACACCGAATACTGACACGATGTGGACAGGCGCAGACCGAATACTGACACGAGGTTATCAGCGGACTTCGAGACACGGACGTCCACGCATGGACGTGAAAACACTAAACTGCTACAGGCGCAGACCGAATACTGACACGATGTGGACAGGCGCAGACCGAATACTGACACGATGTGGTCGGCGGACATCGAGACACGGACGTCCACGCACGGGCGTGTTAACACTAAACTGCAACAGGCACACATCGAAAACTGATACGAGGTGGTCGGCGGACAGTGAGACATGGACGTCCATGCCGGAAGCGTTAACACGAAACTGCTACAGGCACACACCGAATAATGACACGAGGTGGTCGGCGGACTTTTAGACACGGACGTCCACGCACGGACGTGTTAACACTAAAGTGCTACAGGTACACACCGAATACTGACACGAGGTGGTCGGCGGCCATCGAGACACGGACGTCCACGCACGGACGTGAAAACACTAAACTGCTACAGGCATACACCAAATATTGACACGAGGAGGTCGGCGGACATTGAGACACAAACGTCCACGCACAGAAGGTTTAACACTTAACTGCTACAGGCACACAACGATTACTGACACGAGGTGGTCGGCGGACATTGAGACACGGACGTCCACGCCGGACGTGTTAACACTAAACTACTACAGGCACACACCGAATACTGACACGAGGTGGTCGGCGGCCATCGAGACACGGACGTTCGTGCACGAACGTGATAACATATAACTGCTACAGGCACACACCGTATACTAACACGATGTGGTTGGCGGACATTGAGACACGGACGTCCACGCCGGACGTGTTAACATTAAACTACTACAGGCACACAACGAATACTGACTCGATGTGGTCGGCGGACATTGAGACATGGACGTACACGCACGGACGTAAAACACTAAACTGCTACAGGCACACAGCGAATACTGACACGATTTGGTCGGCGGACATTGAGACACTGACGTCCACGCACGGGGGGTTTAACACTAAACTGAAACAGGCACACACCGAATACTGACACGAGGTTGTCGGCGGAATTCGAGACACGGACGTTCACGCACGGACGTGAAAACACTAAACTGCTACAGGCGCACACCGAATACTGACACGATGTGGTCGGCGGACATCGAGACACGGACGTCCACGCACGGGCGTATTAACACTAAACTGCTACAGGCACACATCGAATACTGACACGAAGTGGTCGGCGGACATTTAGACACGGACGTCAACGCACAGACGTGTTAACACTTAAATGCTTCAGGCACACACCTAATATTGTGGTTGCCGTTTTGCTCGCGAGGTTTTTAAATTCTCACCGAATACTGACACGAGTTGGTCGGAGGCCATTCAGACAAGGACGTCCACGCACGGACGTAATAACATTAAACAGCTACAGGCGCACACCGAATACTGACACGATGTGGTTGGCGGACATTGAGACACGGACGTCCACGCACGGGCGTGTTAACACTAAACTGCTACAGGCACACATCGAATACTGACAAGAGGTGGTCGGTGGCCATCGAGACACGGACGTCCACGCACGGACGTGATAACATAAAACTGCTACAGGCACACACCGAATATTGACACGATGTGGTCGGCGGACATTGAGACACGGACGTCCACGCCGGACGTGTTAACACTTAACTACTACAGGCACACACCGAATACTGACATGAGGTGGTCGGCGGACATCGATACACGGAAGTCCACGCACCGTCTTGTTAACACTAAACTGCTACAGGCACATTCGGATACTGACACGAGGTGGTCGGCGGCCATCGAGACACGGACGTCTACGCACGGAAGTGATTACATAAAACTGCTACAGGCACACACCGAATACTGACACGATGTGGTCGGGAAATTGAGACACGGACGTGCACGCCGGACGTGTTAACACTAAACTACTACAGGCACACACCGAATACTGACATGAGGTGGTCGGCGGACATCGAGACACGGACGTCCACGCACGGACGTGTTTACATTAAACTACTACAGGCACACATCGAAAACTGATACGAGGTGGTCGGCGGACAGTGAGACATGGACGTCCACGCACGGACGTAAAACACTAAACTGCTACAGGCACACATCGAATACTGACACGATGTGGTTGGCGGACATTGAGACCGGACGTTCACGCACGGACGTGAAAACACTAAACTGCTACAGGCGCACACCATATACTGACATGAGGTGGTCGGCGGACATCGAGACACGGACGTCCACGCACGGACGTGTTTACATTAAACTACTACAGGCACACATCGAAAACTGATACGAGGTGGTCGGCGGACAGTGAGACATGGACGGCCATGCCGGAAGTGTTAACACAAAACTGATATAAGCACACACCGAAGACTGACACGAAGTGGTCGGCGGACATTTAGACACGGACGTCCAGGCACGGACGTAATAACATTTAACTGCTACGGGCACACACCGAATATTGTGGTTGCGGTTTTGCTGGCGAGGTTTTTAAATTCTCACCGAATACTGACACGAGTTGGTCGGCGGCCATTCAGACACGGACGTCCACGCACGGACGTAATAACATTAAACAGCTACAGGCACACACCGAATACTGACACGATTTGGTTGGCGAACATTGAGACACGGACGTCCACGCCGGACGTGTTAACACTAAACAACTACAGGCACACACCGAATACTGACATGAGGTGGTCGCCGGACATCGAGAAACGGAAGTCCACGCACGGGCGTGTTAACACTAAACTGCTACAGGCACACATCGAATACTGACACGAGGTGGTCGGCTGACAGTGAGACATGGACGTCCACGCACGGGCGGTTTAACACTAAACTGCTACAGGCACACACCGAATACTGACACGAGATGGTCGGCGGACATTGAGACACGGACGTCCACGCACGGGCGTGTTAATATTAAACTGCAACAGGCACACATCGAAAACTGATACGAGGTGGTCGGCAGACAGTGAGACATGGACCTTCATGCCGGAAGTGTTAACACGAAACTGCTACAGGAACACACCGAATGCTTACACGAAGTGGTCGGCGGCCATCGAGACACGGACGTCTACGCACGGAAGTGATTACATAAAACTGCTACAGGCACACACCGAATACTGACACGATGTGGTCGGGAAATTGAGACACGGACGTGCACGCCGGACGTGTTAACACTAAACTACTACAGGCACACACCGAATACTGACATGAGGTGGTCGGCGGACATCGAGACACGGACGTCCACGCACGGACGTGTTTACATTAAACTACTACAGGCACACATCGAAAACTGATACGAGGTGGTCGGCGGACAGTGAGACATGGACGTCCACGCACGGACGTAAAACACTAAACTGCTACAGGCACACATCGAATACTGACACGATGTGGTTGGCGGACATTGAGACCGGACGTTCACGCACGGACGTGAAAACACTAAACTGCTACAGGCGCACACCATATACTGACATGAGGTGGTCGGCGGACATCGAGACACGGACGTCCACGCACGGACGTGTTTACATTAAACTACTACAGGCACACATCGAAAACTGATACGAGGTGGTCGGCGGACAGTGAGACATGGACGGCCATGCCGGAAGTGTTAACACAAAACTGATATAAGCACACACCGAAGACTGACACGAAGTGGTCGGCGGACATTTAGACACGGACGTCCAGGCACGGACGTAATAACATTTAACTGCTACGGGCACACACCGAATATTGTGGTTGCGGTTTTGCTGGCGAGGTTTTTAAATTCTCACCGAATACTGACACGAGTTGGTCGGCGGCCATTCAGACACGGACGTCCACGCACGGACGTAATAACATTAAACAGCTACAGGCACACACCGAATACTGACACGATTTGGTTGGCGAACATTGAGACACGGACGTCCACGCCGGACGTGTTAACACTAAACAACTACAGGCACACACCGAATACTGACATGAGGTGGTCGCCGGACATCGAGAAACGGAAGTCCACGCACGGGCGTGTTAACACTAAACTGCTACAGGCACACATCGAATACTGACACGAGGTGGTCGGCTGACAGTGAGACATGGACGTCCACGCACGGGCGGTTTAACACTAAACTGCTACAGGCACACACCGAATACTGACACGAGATGGTCGGCGGACATTGAGACACGGACGTCCACGCACGGGCGTGTTAATATTAAACTGCAACAGGCACACATCGAAAACTGATACGAGGTGGTCGGCAGACAGTGAGACATGGACCTTCATGCCGGAAGTGTTAACACGAAACTGCTACAGGAACACACCGAATGCTTACACGAAGTGGTCGGCGGCCATCGAGACACGGACGTCTACGCACGGAAGTGATTACATAAAACTGCTACAGGCACACACCGAATACTGACACGATGTGGTCGGGAAATTGAGACACGGACGTGCACGCCGGACGTGTTAACACTAAACTACTACAGGCACACACCGAATACTGACATGAGGTGGTCGGCGGACATCGAGACACGGACGTCCACGCACGGACGTGTTTACATTAAACTACTACAGGCACACATCGAAAACTGATACGAGGTGGTCGGCGGACAGTGAGACATGGACGTCCACGCACGGACGTAAAACACTAAACTGCTACAGGCACACATCGAATACTGACACGATGTGGTTGGCGGACATTGAGACCGGACGTTCACGCACGGACGTGAAAACACTAAACTGCTACAGGCGCACACCATATACTGACATGAGGTGGTCGGCGGACATCGAGACACGGACGTCCACGCACGGACGTGTTTACATTAAACTACTACAGGCACACATCGAAAACTGATACCTGGTGGTCGGCGGACAGTGAGACATGGACGGCCATGCCGGAAGTGTTAACACAAAACTGATATAAGCACACACCGAAGACTGACACGAAGTGGTCGGCGGACATTTAGACACGGACGTCCAGGCACGGACGTAATAACATTTAACTGCTACGGGCACACACCGAATATTGTGGTTGCGGTTTTGCTGGCGAGGTTTTTAAATTCTCACCGAATACTGACACGAGTTGGTCGGCGGCCATTCAGACACGGACGTCCACGCACGGACGTAATAACATTAAACAGCTACAGGCACACACCGAATACTGACACGATTTGGTTGGCGAACATTGAGACACGGACGTCCACGCCGGACGTGTTAACACTAAACAACTACAGGCACACACCGAATACTGACATGAGGTGGTCGCCGGACATCGAGAAACGGAAGTCCACGCACGGGCGTGTTAACACTAAACTGCTACAGGCACACATCGAATACTGACACGAGGTGGTCGGCTGACAGTGAGACATGGACGTCCACGCACAGGCGGTTTAACACTAAACTGCTACAGGCACACACCGAATACTGACACGAGATGGTCGGCGGACATTGAGACACGGACGTCCACGCACGGGCGTGTTAATATTAAACTGCAACAGGCACACATCGAAAACTGATACGAGGTGGTCGGCAGACAGTGAGACATGGACCTTCATGCCGGAAGTGTTAACACGAAACTGCTACAGGAACACACCGAATGCTTACACGAAGTGGTCGGCGGACATTGAGATACTGACGTCCAGGCACGGACCTGTTAACACAAAACTGCTACAGGCACACACCGAATATTGTGGTTGCCGTTTTGCTCGCGAGGTTTTTTTTAAATTCTCACCGAATACTGACATGAGGTGGTCGGCGGACATCGAGACACGGACGTCCACGCAAGGACGTGATAACATAAAACTGCTACAGGCACACACCGAATATTGACACGATGTGGTCGGCGGACATTGAGACACGGACGTCCACGCCGGACGTGTTAACACTAAACTACTACAGGCACACACCGAATACTGACATGAGGTGGTCGGCGGACATCGAGACACGGAAGTCCACGCACCGGCTTGTTAACACTAAACTGCTACAGGCACACATCGGATACTGACACGAGGTGGTCGGCTGACAGTGAGAAATGGACGTCCACGCACGGGCGGTTTAACACTAAACTGCTACAGGCACACACCGAATACTGACCTGAGGTGGTCGGCGGACATTGATACAGGGACGTCCACGCACGGGCGGTTCAACACTAAACTGCAACAGGCACACACCGAATACTGACACGAGGTTGTCGGCGGACTTCGAGACACGGACGTCAACGCATGGCCGTGAAAACACTAAACTGCTACAGGCGCACACCGAATACTGACACGATGTGGACAGGCACACACCGAATACTGACACGATGTGGTCGGCGGGAATCGAGACACGGACGTTCACGCACGGGCGTGTTAACACTAAACTGCCACAGGCACACATCGAAAACTGACACGAGGTGGTCGGCGGACAGTTAGACATGGACGTCCATGCCGGAAGCGTTAACACGAAACTGCTACAGGCACACACCGAATACTGAAACGAGGTAGTCGGCGGACTTTTAGACACGGACGTCCACGCACGGACGTGTTAACATTAAACTACTACAGGCACACATCGAATACTGACTCGATTCGGTCGGCGGACATTGAGACGCGGACGTCCACACACGGACATAAAACACTAAACTGCTACAGGCACACATCGAATACTGACACGATTTGGTCGGCGGACATTGAGACACTGACGTCCACGCACGAACGTGTTAACACAAAACTGCTACAGGCACACATCGAATACTGACACGAGGAGGTCGGCTGACATTGAGACACGGACGTCCACGCACAGAAGGTTTAACACTTAACTGCTACAGGCACACACCGAATACTGACACGAGGTGATCGTCGGAAATTGAGACACGGACGTCCACGCCGGACGTGTTAACACTAAACTACTACAGGCACACACCGAATACTGACACGAGGTGGTCTGCGGCCATCGAGACACGGACGTTCGCACACGGACGTGATAACATAAAACTGCTACAGGCGCACATCGAATACTTACACGATATGGTTGGCGGACATTGAGACACGGACGTCCACGCCGGACTTGTTAACATGAAACTACTTCAGGCACACATCGAATACTGACTCGATGTGGTCGCGGACATTGAGACACGGACGACCACGCACGGACGTAAAACACTAAACTGCTACAGGCACACATCGAATACTGACACGAGGTTGTCGGCGGACTTCGAGACACGGACGTTCACGCACGGACGTGAAAACACTAAACTACTACAGGCGCACACCGAATACTGACACGATGTGGTCGGCGGACATCGAGACACGGACGTCCACGCACGGGCATGTTAACACTAAACTGCTACAGGCACACATCGAATACTGACACGAGGTGGTCGGCGGACAGTGAGACATGGACGTCCATGCCGGAAGTGTTAACACAAAACTAATACAAGCACACACCGAATACTGACACGAAGTAGTCGGCGGACATTTAGACACGGACGTCCACTGCACGGACGTGTTAACACTAAACTGCTACTAGCACACATCGAATACTCACACGAGGTTGTCGGCAGCCATCGAGACACGGACGTCCACGCACGGACGTAATAACATTTAACTGCTTCAAGCACACACCGAATTCTGATACGAGGTGGTCGGCGGACATCGAGATACGGACGTCCACGCACGGACGTGTTAACACTTAACTGCTACAGGCACACACCGAGTATTGTGGTTGCCGTTTTGCTCGCGAGGTTTTTAAATTCTCACCGAATACTGAGACGAGTTGGTCGGCGACCATTAAGACACGGACGTCCACGCACGGACGTAATAACATAAAACTGCTACAGGCACACACCGAATACTGACACGATTTGGTTGGCGGACATTGAGACACGGACGTCCACGCCGGACGTGTTAACACTAAACTACAACAGGCACACACCGAATACTGACATGAGGTGGTCGCCGGACATCGAGACACGGAAGTCCACGCACGGGCGTGTTAACACTAAACTGCTACAGGCACACATCGAATACTGACACGAGGTGGTCGGCTGACATTGAGACACGGACGTCCACGCACGGGCGTCTTAATACTAAACTGCAACTGGCACACATCGAAAACTGATACGAGGTGGTCGGCGGACAGTGAGACATGGACGTCCATGCCGGAAGTGTTAACACGAAACTGCTACAGGCACACACCGAATGCTTACACGAGGTGGTCGGCGGACATTGAGATACTGACGTCCAGGCACGGACGTGTTAACACTAAACTGCTACAGGCACACACCGAATATTGTGGTTGCCGTTTTGCTCGCGAGGTTTTTTAAAATTCTCACCGAATACTGACACGAGGTTGTCGGCGGCCATCGAGACACGGACGTCCACTCACGGACGTGATAACATAAAACTGCTACAGACACACACCGAATACTGACACGATGTGGTCGGCGGCCATCGAGACACGGACGTCCACGCACGGACGTTATAACATAAAACTGCTACAGGCACACACCGAATATTGACACGATGTGGTCGGCAGACATTGAGACACGGACGTCCACGCCGGACGTGTTAACACTGAACTACTACAGGCACACACCGATTACTGACATGAGGTGGTCGGCGGACATCGAGACACGGAAGTCCACGCACCGGCTTGTTAACACTAAACTGCTACAGGCACACATCGGATACTGACACGAGGTGGTCGGCTGACAGTGAGACATGGACGTCCACGCACGGGCGGTTTAACACTAAACTGCTACAGGCACACACCGAATACTGACACGGGGTGGTCGGCGGACATTGATACACGGACGTCCACGCACGGGCGGTTCAACACTAAACTGCAACAGGCACACACCGAATACTGACACGAGGTTGTCGGCGGACTTCGAGACACGGACGTCCACGCATGGCCGTGAAAACACTAAACTGCTACTGGCACACACCGAATATTGTGCTTGCGTTTTGCTCGCGAGGTTTTTAAATTCGCGATATCCATTAAACAGAAATTATCGCGAAAACAAAACCGTCACAAATACGAGGTCCGTCCCTTCGTCGAAGCAAAAGATGAATATTATAAATATTTATAGATCTTGTTGCTTCCCGTAACCAGATATTGCTATTTTTATTTATATCAGATCTTTCAAATAACTGCCACTGATAAACAGTAAACAATAATTTCGACTCTTTCAATGTTTGCTAAAACGTCCAATTGTTACGATTTATCGTCTATATTATTTTAAATAGTTCATTCCTGAAACACTGGATATATTCTGTTTAGGTTACAGTGAAAAATGGAACCCCACGAAACAATGAAAAAGTTAAAATCGCGAAATTTTAACCTCGAATATAAATATGAAGAAAACCACAGTAGTCAGTGTTTCCAGGAATCAGCACAGCTGGTAAAGATTCATAGATCTGATTCTCCTACGAGTTTATTTGTATTGTCCTTATATCATTGAGTTAACAGTTACATTATAATAAACAGTAACAAGCGGCCCTGGCGTCCCCTGAAATCTTCTACATAATAGCGTATATATAGTCTTACATAATTGCTGTCGAAAAATGTTCAATTGTACGATGATGTTTGATTGAAACTCAAGTATATCAAATAATTGATATATTAGGTATATTTAAATATATGTAAATGTATGATTGATCACATTTCCCTCGTCTAATCTTATAATCTCATGCTGTATACCTCTAGATGAATTGTTTAAACTCATTGATTTAATTATTATAACATAATCAAGACCTTTTTTTCATCTGATTGAATCTATGTTTGTGAATGAGACATGTTTTTCTTTGAAGTTTTAAGATACTATGCCCTAGAAATATCTAGTATAATGTTAAACTGAATTTTATACGCCCTTCCTCATGACAGGGCGTATTACGGTGTTTCCACGGTTCGTCCGTCTGTCCTTACGTCTGACTTTTAATTTTTAGTGTCGACGCCATAACCTACCCGGCCAGGGCTTTGATTGATTTTAACGAAGCTCACCATAACTGGTAACCAATAGATTATCTAGCCCAAGTTTGATTCAAATATATATATATACACATGTATATCATCGATAATGTTTCTTGACTTTATATTTTTATATGACCATGCGTATTACCAAGCAATACCTTAAAAGTTCCATCAGATCATATAATAAAGTATACAGAAGGAAATAATTATAACCATAAAACATCATGATTTAGTGTTCATAAACTTGTCAGTCCATAAATCGGTATCGGGTCCATTGATTGTTATCTTCCAATTAGTTCCGTTAGATGGCGCCACAGACCTAACTGTGCGCGAGCATTGTTTTTTCTAGATTACGCATCGTACATATTAATTCCTGTTAAGAAAAGTTCTTTTAACGTCTCTGTGACGGATGTGTGAGCTTCTTTATCTAGCTGTTAGTAAGCACGGCGCATGCGCCAATGTTGACAAACAGAAAATCATCGTAGTTGGTTGCATATGTGCGGAGGTTGAAAGGTCACTGGTTGAAGAAACGTCCTTCGTCTTACCTCCCGTCAGCTACCATTTTTTTTATAGAGAACTGTGTATTTTGGACAGGATTAACCCTGACTGTTGGTGGCTAGCATTTCTGTGTCGCACAGTCAGTCGGTTCATTTATGCAATGCCCGTTGTGATAAATAAGGTTAGGTTCTTCAGCGTTAAGATGCCGGTATTAGCTGCTGTAAGTGACCTCAGCCATTGCCACTTGCGCTGTGATTCCGGCAATCATTGAATTGGCGCTATATAAACTCTATGTTGTATTATTATTATTTTATTATTATAATTATTATTATGACGGCAGATGTGTCTAGAATCTGGAGCTTATGTGATATTTTCGACAATTTTTATTGAACACGATGGAACCTCTCTGTCGAAATGGACGCATCCCTACAGATATCCTTGTACTAATGGTGTAGCCGGTCTGGTGCTAGAGCATCAGCGCCTCTTTATTTGAGTGATACAGAAAATGATGAAGAAGTGGCCTTGAATCGGAGAGCAAAAGAAAATGGTGCTGTGAGCACGACACTAGTATGACTATATAGACATTGCTGTACAACCTGTTACCTTCACATTACTTTCAATGCTGTCGCAGATTTCAAGCAAATTTGGAAATGCCGCTGCTAGTACCTTAATTAGAAACATTTTACTAATATCGTCTCCAATCAACTGACGTCATCGCTAAACACCTTAGTTTTATGCTTAGAAAAAAAATTGGAGGACCTCTCTGAGTGTCGGGTGTGCCGATATATTCCTATGATTTCACACGATATGAAGTCCTAGTGAATGCATACAAAGGAGGAGGGCGAGAAATTTAAAACAATGGCGACGAAAAACTGGCATAATTCATCAAATGGTAATTTGAAACTCTTCATTATAGTCCTTGACTAAGAAAACATTAGTGTTGATACCTTTATATCTGAGACAGGACGAGCGAATTTGCATATTAAAATTTATTAAATAAACCGAATTGAAAAATGAAAAAAAAAAATGAAAATCTTCATCACAATCCTTGACCATGAAAGTGTGTGTTTATACCTTGATAGTAAATACGATTATTAAACTAGTTTGATTTCGTTCAAACCCTGTAATTGTTGTATTTGTTTGTGAAATAACTAAACAGCAAAGCACTACCTATATGCTCTTAATTTTGTAAAGAAATAGTCAAACGTTCGTTTTTTCAGAAACTAATTGACTTAAATACATTACTAGGCCTGCATCTATACAGAGGTATCTTGCACATACAAATAAAAAAAAATTATGTGCATTTTCTGCTACGTACAATAAGATATTTTTTTCATGCATTTGAATCTTAGTATTTATGTATTTCCGTTTCATTTTCTCTCTCTTTTTTCAATTTTATTGTGGGTCCTTTAGAGAAGAAGAGTTCAAGCCTAGAAGATCAAGAAGCGATCTAATTTCATAACAGAACTGGTGCAAATTGCAATGTTATGATGGGAATGAACATAAAAAACTTCCTGAATGAAACGGTACGCTTTCAACAGCCCAATAAGCCCAGTAGGATAAAAGCAAGTAAATATATACTTTAGTTTATATTCTTCCATGGATGTGCATCGCACTAAATTTAGCCTATTATGGTTGCCTTGCCTTTTTGATATACCAGTAACCACCATTTTCCATCACTCCGGAATGTCCGCATTTTGAAGCATGTAAATGGGCCCTAAGAGACAAGGTCCTTTGCCGTAGGACGACTCCCCACTCCCGGATTAAAACCTATATAAACAAGCTAATTCAACCTCTCGGGTCACTCCCGCTTAAATACTCAATAGACGCTTTGCTAATGTCAAACATTTCGCATTTTTCGAGCATTTACTTATGGCCTATTGGACACTTCCGATCGCCCGGGCCCAGCACTCCTTAGTGAAATTTAAAAGGCCTAACTAAATGAGACTCCTACATTAGCAAAAATGTTATTAGGCCCTACAGGAAATTCTTGCATGGTCGGTCCGGGCCCCAGCCTCTCTGAAGGCCTGTGCGTAAGAGAAACGTGAAAATTGATGCAACATACCTGGGTAGGTTACTTTAGGAGGTAGCAGGAATCCGTCGTTCTGCTTAATAATCTGTACCAAAGAGGACCTCAGTGGACGTTCTGTCCCATGTACACAACAATCGTAATTCACAGGACGGAAGGAGCATTATAAGATTTAGTTATAGTGTTTGATTCTGAAAAATTAACCTACATATGAAAGCACAGGTATGCAGCCCCGTCCAAATCTCGTTATCCAGTGATGTGGAGGATTAACAACAAATAAACAAAGTATCAGTCAAACAATGTTTAATATCTGCAGCAAATTAAATAGAAAAAAGCATGTATAAATTCATAAAAAATCACCATTCACGAACCATATCACCTATCAGTAAATATCAGCTACAAGTAAAATTGGCACTTTAACACTTAATCAATCACAAAAAACTGTTCATCATGAGGCAGGTCATATGTAAGGTAGTTTAAGTTAACATAGGTAGACATAAGTATGTTCCACGAGCAAATTATACAGTTCAAGAACATTATCATACATCAGTATGATCCTACTGGCTTTCTTATTCAGTTTCCGTTATCTTAAATTAACATAAAAACAAAATACCAACAAACAATGAATTATAGGCTTAATTTTTAATGAATGCAAGCTTAAACGAATGCATTGTTATAGGGCGTATTTAAAATTCCATCCAAACCTAGAGGGAATCAAACATATCGAGTACGGGGGGGGGGGGGGGGGGGGGGGGTTCTGGGGGAACATGATGGCTTTTGATATTTCGTGATTCAAATGTGATATGGATTTTTTTTTTAATTTGCATAAACGTGCATGAAAACGAGAAAAAACCATTACCCAGTGATTAAAATGAGTGAATGCTTCTATATGGTGATGAGCGAATGTGTCATGAACGTGAATCCATGACAGTAACAAATAGGAACCAGTGTGAGGGTTATTTTTTTTTTTTTAAAGTGAGTCTCCTGGCCCTTGCTACCTGTGGTTTTGAACTGATAAGAAATGAACACTACATCAAATGTCTTTGGCACACTTATCATTGACTAGAAGGATGTTTACACATACTTGTTTCCTTTGACTGGTATCTTGGTATCACCGTTCCCTTTTTAACAAAAATAACTATGAAAATTAAATA
This sequence comes from Sipunculus nudus, assembly GCA_026874595.1. Lineage (NCBI taxonomy): Eukaryota > Metazoa > Annelida > Sipuncula > Golfingiida > Sipunculidae > Sipunculus > Sipunculus nudus. The sequence goes on along the minus strand of CM049317.1, from coordinate 37,673,617 downwards.
AAAGCACATACTGTGGATTAAATTATATGCAAGTAGAAACATAAACACTTGACACTCAATAAAACGTTCTCTCTTTCTGTACAAAATTATAAAAATTTAACTGTCGGACCCTTCGACTGTGCTGTTACTTAAATGTTGATTGAGCCGCTTATTTACGATTAGATTAAAGCACTAAACCATTTCAGCAGAAATGTCAGCCTAAACTAAAATACACAGAATATGATTTAACCACGAAGTTTTCCATTGCATTGAAAAAAAAAAGAAAACTGCTTCATAATGGAACATAATATGGATAGATAACATGGCACTTCTGACTACAGAAAGACGTCATAAAAACATTAAATACTGAGAAAAATATTGGATCAAATCTCTGTAAATCACACTGAAATAAATATTCATGGCTAAGATCTATTTGTATCCCTACAACGTAAACAATTGATGAACAAGCAGAGATATGACTAGGACCCGGTATTAAAATTGAACTTCAAGTCCTGAACACAGTCACCTGTCGACCTGTTCGTTTCAAGATACTTCATCAGTATGACAAAACACCATTGCCTGTTCCCACTATGTCTCAGACGATACAGGCTTGTCAGGTTATAAGCATATCCATGAGAAAGGGAAAAAGGGCCAACTGAAATGGAGGGGAATGGTGCTGCAGTTATAACTGCTTTGTTGAGAGAATTAAGCTATTGTTAAATCTGATTGATATAGGTATGTACGTGAACCCTTTGGAATGATGCTTCCTATCTTAAGGATGGTGCATCAGGGCAGTAGCGACCTAACATTAATATGTTACACTCATTTCATGATGGTTAATGTCAAAATATGTTTGGAGACTTGTTCGCAGAGGTTCACTGACACCGTTTTTACCGATGTCCAGTGTGATTACTCCAGCCAGCTTGTTACCTACGTCTTCCAAGTGCCCCAGTTCATCTCCAAGTGCATTCTCACAAAGGTCAAGCTTACGGATTGAGCTAGGCAATGCTTGCAGGAACGTGAGGAAGCTACTACCACCGCCAACGCCACAAGTCTGTAACCGCAGGTCTTGGAGATGGTGTAGGCTTGCCATGCTAGTTGCAAGGATCCGTAAACTCTCAGGGCCTAGGGTATTGTGGCTCAGATCCAGCAGTTCAAGCTTTGTTAGTTCGGGTAGTTTATCGAGGAAATCGTGCCAAACTTTATCGTCTTCACACCTGCATGCTCTAAGCCGGACCTGCGTCAGAGTGTTCAGTTTTCCAAACATGCTTGTGAAGGCACTAAGACACTCGTGGCCAAAATCAACCAAGGTCATATCGACCACGTCAATATGAACAGTGACTATACAAGGCAGCAGCTGCCTAAACACGAGGAAATTATCCTTTTCTTTCAGTTTATTCAATTTGAAATTTTCGATGACCAGGCTTCCTTCTAGATTTGAGATCCTCTGCAGCAAATTGTTGTCGACCTTCACAGGCTTGCCTTTGCTAAATGAGGCTGTGTCTATTTCAACTTTTTCAATGTCGTTCTTATTAAGATATGCCAAACATTCAAGATGCCCAAGGGATCGTGTCGTCAACATGACTTCGCAGACTGCAGCAGCGTCCATCTGCAGGAACTTTTGCACGACCCCCCTGGTGTATCGTCCTGGGTCAAAAGCAACGGCACGGGGAAGAGGAAAATTTACGTTCGGATTTTCTGAAATAAATGTTAGTAGGAAATCAGTTCTACTTCCCTCTGTTACTACTGTCCCTTCCTCCCATGTGCTAATTGCTTCTTCCAACCCTTTCCTCATTTTATTTCCCATTTCTTTTGACATCCCGCAAACAAAAGTCACTATGACCTTTCCATGGTGTAGCTGTTCAGATGAGCTACAGAAACGAAGAAGTATTTTGCTGCCCTCACCTGTGACACAATTCACAATAAAGTAAGCAGCGAAGAATTCTTGTAAGGACTTGTGATGAAATTCGGTTTTTGGTGAAGTCTTGAATGTGCGAAAGAATCCGAGATCCCAAGCCTTTGGACCAATAAAGTTAAAAGTATCTTTATATGAAAACACAAGCCGAAGCTGATCATTTTCAAGGGCATTCAGGGCCCATTCTCCAACTTTTAACAGCTCTTGTTGATAGATTTCCCGGTAATCGTTTTGATTTGTTGAATTATTCGTGTCTTCTCCTGCTTTCCTGTGGTACCTAGCACATGCGTACAGAACGAAATCAGTATAAAATTCTGTGATCGTTGAGGCAAGTCTATCGCGCTCTCGCCACAGGATGCACATCAACAACAAAATTGCTGGATAGCGACTGAACTGCCTCAAGTTCTCATTCGCTTCGATTTCAGCCAATAAACGTTCTGCTTTGGATGACACATCTTGCTTACACTGTGCAAAGTATGCTTTTACGTAGAGTCCGACACTCTCTCTGGAAAATCCAAGGAGTTCTACTTTAGACGGGTAGCTGTAGGGTGCTATGTTAAGGGATGGGAAAGCATGCGTTCGGCAGGTTATCACAGTGTTCACGGGGAACAACTTCTTACATTTGACAATGTCAACGATATCCTCGGACCTGCTCTCGATGAATTCGTCGTATCCTTCCAGAATGATTAAAGTATCACTGAGGTTTTCCTGGATTTGTGTCAGTAACTGTTCAGCCTCATTAGTCTCAAGGTTCAACTGATCTTTAACAATGTCCAAGAGCGTCATTCCCTCGATGACTTCCCTCAAAAATATCGGAACCACGTATTTGAATCGGTTAAGGCTACGTAGGTGAGGAGTTTTGAGTCCTTTACCTTTTCCTTTTAACTTAGTTCTAGCCCAGTCCACCAGGAGACGTTTTGCGAAAGTTGTTTTACCAACACCGGGGTCCCCAAAGACCACAATTCTCATAGAGCCCTCCTCCTCAATTTGATCCTCACTCTTGTCCTTAAAATATGTAAAAGTAAGTGTTAGGGCGTTTTTATACGAAGTGGTTAATGAGTTGTACCATTAGTGTCACATTAATCACTCATTTATAGTGAGAACTCTTTCAAACAAATTTTCTTTGCATCGAAAATACTTTAATACAAAAATCTGATTATTTACGATCTCATGTATGAATATTACAATGAACTTATGTGTAAAACAGTCCGGTATTTATTGAGTGACTTACAGAAATACAAACAAGTTATATTGCTACCCTTTCTTCCATTTATCCTAATGTGTTGTGGAAATTTACGGTATATTACACCAGTGTCTGTTCATTGTCTGCATACTTATATTCAAGGAGGATTTTCTATATATGACATTAACCTGTTTGTCCGTTATTGTATGTATCCCTATGTCAGATAAGGTTTTACGGGTAAAAAACACTGATTTCTCTATTTATCGTCTATATCCTTCCGTTTTAAAAGGATTTACGGGATATAAAACTGAATTGTTTATCTATTGTGCGACTTTGTGTTTGTAGGGGATTTACCCAAGTTTCTCCAAAGTGTTCGAACATGTAAAAAGGACGTCCACAAGGAAAATCGTATATATGCACCTTAAGATGATTACAACACATTACATAAAGGATTGTTACCTGAGTAAACATATCCATGTAGTGGATGAGTCTGTGGGTTCTGATCCTTACCTGAATGAACAAATCCTAAAGTGGCTCAGTATGTGAAGTTATGAGACTTAATTGAATGAGCATATCCAGGGTGGTTCAGTTTGTCAGGTTCTGGTCCATACCTCAGTGAACATATCCAGGTAGTGGTTCAGTGTGTGAGGTTCCTATCCTTACCCCTGTCATATCCATAAAGTGGTTCAGTTTGTGAGGTTCTGGTCCATACCTGAATCGACATATCCAAGTATTGGTTCAGTTTGTGAGGTTCTGGTCCTATCTGAGTGAACTTATCCATGTAATGGTTCAGTTTGTGAGGTTCTGGTCCTATCTGAGTGAACTTATCAATGTAATGGTTCAGTTTGTGAAGTGTGGTCATTACCTCAGTGAACATCTCCTTGTAGTGGTTCAGTTTGTGAGGTTCCCGTCCTTACCTCAGTAAACATATCCATATAGAGGTTCAGTTTGTGAGGTTCTGGTCCATACCCCAGTGAACATTTCCGTGTAGTACTTTAGTTTGTGAGGTTCTGGTTCTTACCTGAATGAACGTATCCATGTAGTGGTTCAGTTTTTGAGGTTCAGGTCCATACCTGAGTGAACATATCCGTGTAGTGGTTCAGTATATGATGTCTGGTCCATACCTGAGTGGACATATCCTTGAAATGGTTCAGTATGTGAGGTTCCGGTCCATTCCTGAGTGAACAAATCCGTGTAGTGGTTCAGTTTGTGAGGTTCAGGTCCATACCTGAGTGAACATATCCGTGTAGTGGTTCAGTTTGTGATGTCTGGTCCATACCTGAGTGAACATATCCCTGTAGTGGTTCAGTATGTGAGGTTCTGGTCCATTATCAGTGAACATATCCCTGTAGTGGTTCAGTATATGAGGTTCTGGTCCATTCCTCAGTGAACATATCCATGTAGTGGTTCAGTTTGTGAGGTTCTGGTCCTTACCTTGGTGAAAATATCCATTCAATTGTTCAGTTTGTGAGGTTCTGGTCCTTACCTTAGTGAACATATCCATGTAGTGGTTCAGTTTGTGAGGTTCTGGTCCTTACATTAGTGAACATATCCATGTAGTGGTTCAGTTTGTGATGTCTGGTCCATATCTAAGTGAACATATCCTTGTAGTGGTTCAGTATGTGAGGTTCTGGTCTATTCCTGAGTGAACACATCCTGGTAGTGGTTCAGTATGTGAGGTTCTGGTCCATACATGAGTGAACATATCCTTGCAGTGGTTCAGTATGTTAGGTTCAGGTCCATACCTGAGTGAACATATCCGTGTAGTGGTTCAGTTTGTGATGTCTGGTCCATTCCTGAGTGAATATATCCCTGTAATGGTTCAGTATGTGAGGTTCTGGTCCATTCCTCAGTGAACATATCCCTGTAGTGGTTCAGTATATGAGGTTCTGGTCCATTCCTTAGTGAACATATCCATGTAGTGGTTCAGTTTGTGAGGTTCTGGTGCTTACCTTAGGGAACATATCCTTGTAGTGGTTCAGTATGTGAGGTCTGGTCCTAACCTTAGTGAACATATTCATGTAACGGTTCAGTTTGTGAGGTACTGGTTCTTACCTGTGTGAACATATCCATGAAGTGGTTCAGTATGTGAGGTCTGGTCCTTACCTTAGTGAACATATCTTTGTAGTGGTTCAGTTTGTGAGGTCTGGTCCTTACCTTAGTGAACATATCCATGTAGTGGTTCAGTATGTGAGGTGTGGTCCTTACCTGAGTGAACATATCCTTGTAGAAGTTCAGTTTGTGATGTGTGGTCCTTACCTTAGTGAACATAACCATAAACTGGTTCAGTTTGTGAGGTTCTATTCCTTTCTTGAGTGAACATATCTTTGTAGTGGTTCAGTTTTTGGGGTGTGGTCCTTACCTTAGGGAACATATCTTTGTAGTGGTTCAGTTTGTGAGGTGTGGTCCTTACCTGAGTGAACATATCATTGTAGTGGTTCACTTTGTGAGGTGTGGTCCTTACCTGAGTGAACATATCCTTGTAGTGGTTCAGTTTGTGAGGTGTGGTCCTTACCTGAGCGAACATATCCTTGTAGTGGTTCAGTTTGTGAGGTGTGGTCCTTACCTGAGTGAATATATCCATGTAGTGGTTCAGTATGTGAGGTCTGGTCCTTACCTTAGTGAACATAACCATATACTGGTTCAGTTTGTGAGGTTCTGGTCCTTACCTGAGTGAACATATCCGTGTAGTGTTTCAATAGTTGATGTTCTTCCCTGCCTATGCCCTCGCAGTGCTCCACCCACTTCATTTTAGTATAAATAATGTCGATTTTTACGGACTTCTTCTTGTCCTCCCAATCAAAGATCTCTAAGTATTTATGGCGGTTTATCATGGTCTCGGCGATCCGCTTAGTCAGAGCGTCTGCATCAACTGAAAACAAAAATCCAGATATCCATCGTGGTTTACTTAAAGAAGATGAAGATACAGCAGGGACGTGTCTATTGTGAAAACTATTAGTTTAAAACTAAATGTCTACTGATTTCGAGATTTTAGTAGAGAAGACGAGATAATAATCTATATAAGTATATACCATGTAACAATATATGAAAGCTAAATCTTCTCCTACTTTCATCATCTAATTTAACATTAAGTGAACATCGTTGGTAAATAGAACTTGCTGTAACTGATGCTGATCTTGTCGGGGCCCGGATCGGACTATGATGGCGAAGACGGTATAAATGACTCATTTACATACAGCTGAAAATTAGATCACTATACCTAACGCGACATCTTTAGGACTCATTTATTAGTAGTAGTGGAGTTTATTGGTAAACACCAGAGGCACGTGTGAATGTATAGGAAGTATTCAAAACAGTGTCACTGGACAGGTAGCACCCGTAGGCCAGTGAGCGAGGTAAGTTTCAGAGGCATTGTTACCTCGTTTAGACAGGGATCACACTTTCCGGTGTCGGAAAGCATATCGGGAGTGACCAGAATACATCGGGAGAAATTTAGATAATCACACTAGGTTATATGGAGATGGCGGTAAATCCGTAACATGCTGAAACGTTTTCCGATACCTTATGGACCAGGGTGACTTTGGGATAACACAGAGTGATATCAGGATGTATCAGGAATCCCACCAGGACACTTTCGTTAAACATCGACTGTCATGTTCAAAAGTTTTTAGTAACAACTGATTCTGGCTTACCATCCTTAAGAAGGAGACTGTTTCCTTCATCCTGAATGTTTTTTCTTTTATCTATGGCATTCTGAAAGGTAATAATAAAATAATGATTATAAGATTATTTATTTTAAACCTGTAAGAAATACTACACCAAACATTTAGCACCTGATCGAGACTTTACATAACTGTTCCATACAAATCCATATGACCATACCTGTATCTTGTACCTAAATCTGTACACGGAAAGTCCGACCGCCAGTAGAATCAGAAAGCAGATAACAATAGCTGCAATGGCCCCACCATTTAGTCCTCCACCGGTACCTAGAAAACAGAAAGCTAAGCTCATCCAAATCGAGATAAAGTAAGTTAACACACATACATACGCTGGGTGTCATATATATATATATATATATATATATATATATATATATATATATATATATATATATATAAACATTACATCTCTGGCTTTTCGTGCTAATGCATCCTCTCTTATCCAAAACAGCTGAAGAAATAATAAATGTTACCCGTGGTTATTTTGTTTGTTTGATTTCGTATACTGATGGCCGAGATTTCGTGGTAGGAAACAGTTGATTCAGCTGGTGAGCATTTGTCATGGATGCAGACGGCTCCTGGCTATTTTCTATGCGATGCTGACATCTATTGGATGAATATGTTACTAATCAGACAGCAGGTGTTACGGATCAGTCTGTCGATAACGGAATTACGCACTGTATTACTAGCTGCTGTTTGAAGTGAAGTGATTTGCAATGTGTCTTCACTTCAACGCTTTGCTATCTTCTTAAACCCTAACAAACATTCAAGCTACAGATTAACATTGCTGAGGAAAGAAAAACACATTAAATAATGATAATTAGTCAGTTATGTTGATGATTGCTTTACCAATTAAAAATGATGAAGATTCCTATATACGTATACAGAGAGTATGTTAGGCACTAATAAAGAAGAAATGTTTAGATTCGCATGTAAATGTAAACTTTTATGCAGTGGTTTCTTTACATTTAACCCTATCCGCTTAACCATTTGGTATGTAAGAGCATTTGCCATGCACCACTTCACGGAAATCCACGCATTAATGGCAACGTGTCATGCGTGTCATCCTGAGCGGAGCCAGTGCGCGAGCCCTTTATAAAATGATTATCGGTTATTGTCTGAGCGACATTTGCTTCGTAGACCTATTCCAAATCCGCTTGGAACACATTAACACAGACCTGTTCTTGTATATAAAAAAGAGCCAACATTAGTACAGTTGTGTTTTCTCAGTCCTATCGTTCTGACTGGGTTAAGGGAAATAATTAAGAGCAATATAATGCTTATTCTTTCACACTTTTAGTTCAGTTTTGCTTTATACAAACTTTTGCCCATCAAAACCAACCCAGCACACAGTCTGAGTACCTGGCATAAGGCTGTTTAACACATCGTTATGGCTCTGCGTGTTGGTAAACACAGTCAACGTGTGTCTGTTTACCATAACAAGGTCACGTGACAGGAGGTCTCATTGCGAGCCGCAACAAGTGGTGTTTCAGCCAGCGGGGAAATATAGTAATTTTTTGGGGCCGTCAGGGCATCTACTCATTGACTCGTGTTGTGGCTTAGCGATGTACACGGCCTCACACGCTGTGTTAATTTTGACACCTGTGATCGCGCCCCGTCGTTTTTAACGCTCGTCTACAGGAGTAAGCAAACAGATTCAAGACAATTTTTTGGCAGGTTCAAATTTATTTTAAAGGGAAGAAGCTATTTTTCGTGTTAATTCAACATGTTTAATAGGCAATTAGATCCCTTTTATCGTGTCAAAACAAGGGTAAAAGAAATCATGGGGAGACGTACATGCTGCTCGATCAAATGATATCATAAACAGACGATAAGAGAGAATTCAACATGGGCCCTTAACGCTGCGCTCTCATTGGTCGGAACATGTTTGATCCCGTGTCAACTCCTAACACTGGAATACGGCCAATGCGTTTGCAAGCAATGGTTCAGTGAAATGTAACGAGACCAAAGTGTGAGGAATTAATGAAGTGTGAAAGCAGTTAGGCCAAAAAAGAAAGGCATGGTTCTCAGAAATTTTTTTCAGAGATCAGTGCGGGCTCGCGGTTTTTTTTTTTTTTTTACTCCTTTTTTTGTATGTTTTGATAAAAATGTCATATGATCAGGGAAAAGCATGATAATAACATATTTTTTTCTAAACAGTTCAAAGCACTACATATCAAAGGAAAACTTATCAAAATTGTATTATTTTATCTTCTTGAAATAAGATAAAATAAAATTATTTTTTTATGCGGCTTGTTTAACTGAGGCATGCGGTGCCTGAGAACCATTACTTCTTTTTTTTGCCTTAGACATTGAATCACAGATGATGTGTGTGAGGTCCTGGTAATGACTCAAGGAAACAAACATATATTTATAAGACCCAACTTACCATCTGTGCCCCGCTTACCGGCTCGATCAGATGACACTGGAATCTCTGCAAAATAATAATTATACCTTAATGTGCGACTATATGGGTCATGCTTCTCAGGTGGACAGTTTCTTCAAAAAAGTATGCGAGCTATTTGAAACAAAATGAACAGTTTTTGCATATTTGGTGGAATGGGGGGGGGGGGGAGGGGGGGGGGAGCCAGCTGTCGAGTTTGAAAACACTGGTGAACATGAATTTGTGAACAGTTCACGTTCTGTTTGTTAAAAATGTTGAAGCATCAAGTTGTTTTATAAAAAATATCATAATATATATTAGTACTTCTATGACAACAGATATTTTCTCTAACATGCTGCTGACAGTTCAGTAAACGGGCAAGTCAGGCAAACAGAGGGTTATCTTTTGTTACTAATTTAACATACTGAAGCATTCACGACTGATAGACGAATAATGGTAAATAATGATCCTTAGCAAGAGATATAACTGCACAGCTAAAAATGTCACATGACACATATACACAACTTATTTTAAAAGCAACCAACGGATATGAAGGAGATTTTGCAAAATTTGAAAGAGCTTTTAATCCTAAATAGACAGATCACTGCAACTGTCTGTGAATTTTCCGAAGAACTACCTAGGTCAATTGTATAACATCTTTGAATGATGACAGTATTAAAATGTAGATATAGTACATTATTTCACACAAATGCTGAAATGTAAAACATATGAGATTGTACAGCTAAAACTTATACAACACTGCATACAATTTATCTATGTCAACATTACTTTTATAGCAATATATACTAGTATAGCATACACGCAGTTTTATATAAACAAATGTAACGTGGAATGTTTATATTTCATTTTGCAAAGGAAAGAAAAAGAGGGAGTAACAGACAAATCCTCAGTACTAACCTGCAGTTGACGTTTTCGGGCTGGGCAAAACAGCCACTGAAAATTATTTTAAAATATAAGTTATGTATGAAATGATATCAAATAATGAAATATTTCGCTCTTCAATATTTTTTTCCTATAAATGCTTTTACATGAATATTCTGAAAAAAAATTTAAATGTAAATTAACTTTATGAAGTGGTTATTATAATTGTTTAAAGGTTTATAAGCGACATGTGTCCTACCTTGTCCCCGGAAGCACAAGATATTAGTCCGATTATCACACGGGAGAGCGCGCCATACGTCACTTCCGCTCTCTCGCTTTGCTTGAGCACATCGGCCAGTGTGGGCTGGCTCTCCCTGGGCCCAATGAACATTGCGTGCTACATTTACTGCTGAAACACATCGTAGTGAAACACATCTTAGAACACGTTGTATTTCTGGAGATATTTTTGCAGACGGGAAATACAAAACTCAGGTCATATAATAACAGCAGCTCAATTGCTGCTATTTATGTAAAACACTAGTACACCTTCCATTTGATTCTTTCATTAATTTGTTTAATTTTATCCGATATTCCAAGTCAAGTTTTATGTTTTACATAATAAAATATAATAATATTTATAATAAACACCATGTGCTGAGAATGCTGAATTGGAGGAACTTTGTGTAATATAAATACATGATAATAAATACAGTACTTTGTGTCACATTTGTATTTGAAAAAAAAAATGTCTACTTCTGACGGCTTTTGTAAGCAGGGTGCGCAAAATTAAAGTCATCATCAGTACGAATTTAAATATTAATGCTATAACATAAATAAATGGTTATTCTATACTTTTGGGTTTTACTATTTATGTGACGTATAGCCCCAACTATGAAACGTCCCCGTAAAGGCTATAAGATATAAAAACTGAACTTTAGAGTATTGCAGAGCACTACTTGCTCCCTGCCTGAGATAACAAGCTTTCCACTACGACAACTTATGGTATCGACCGACTATAGGACAAAATTAATGATAGGTAACTCAAATGTACGTTCAACTACACACTCTTTTTCCCTCTCACTTATCCTTCTCTAAATTTTATTATCTGACGATTTTTAATGCTACTATATGTTTTATATCAAGGCGTAAGAAAATCACGGGACGTTGCCTTACTTGGGTCCCCGTGTGCCTCCCAGGTTTCGTGTCTCAGGCCGATCCATACGTAAATACGCCCGGCCTCAGAGGAGAAAGCCCAGGGGAAAGCTGCAAGGGTACTTTGTAAGGAAGCCCCCTTAGCCACAGCCAAGTCCATGCCTTTCTTCATACAGCTGCTCTGAGCGTCATACCAGTTTTTTGCCGATTTGTAGTAGATGAAACAGCTGCCCTGTTCGTGGACACAGCTGCTTGGTGATGAACCAACTGCCTGACAGCTGCCGCAACCTGTGGGGTACAAAACGTAATCTGAGAATATGTATGGGGTTTCTGGAGCAATTAATATGGTAGCAGGACCATTAACTTCACATCTATACAAAACAGTATCGGTTCCAGACTGTGATGAAACACACACGATTTTCATTGTGACAGGAAAAACCTTAATAAAGAGAAAAGTCTTTTTGAAGAAGAGAATCGATGGAAATGAGTTAATCAGGAGAGCTGTAAAGCTGCAGTGTCTACGACATCTTTTTCATAGAAACTGTCTGCATGAGAAGATACTAATAGCCAGGGTGAGGTGGTATAAGACTAATGGTTTAACAGCTGCTGCAGCCTGCCCCAAACGTCTGCCAGATGTGAACATACTAAAACAATCATACACTTGGTGCGAATAATTTGTAAGTATGCATTTAACTTATATAAAGCACACACACAAATATATATATATATATATAGAGAGAGAGAGAGAGAGAGAGAGAGATAATGACGAATAATAAACAACTTTAAAGAAGAAGAGTACATGTTGCACCTAAAAGGTAACGGCCTTTTTACGTTTTTCTAGAAAAAAATAAAGGAAGAAATATAATAAAAACACATAAAAAGTAATATATATATATAATACAATTTAGTATATACGAGTATACACTTTGAGGTTTGACTTTACACTGACCATGTTTCTGACAGATGTACGGTAAATCCCGCGTGGAGCAGTAAGGGTCCATGATTTGTCGCTGGTCTTCCTTGGCTAGTACCGCGCATTGCAGATGCTGTAACCTTGGGCTCTCTATAAATACATAAAATGTAGAACATTATATATATATATATATATATATATATATATAGAGAGAGAGAGAGAGAGAGAGAGAGAGAGAGAGAGAGAAGGTAGTGTTACCCTCCGATGTAAAGTGCTCTATGGCCTACAGACTAGGCCAGAGCGGTATAACTCTGGAGAAAAACAACACTGTTAATTCACAACAGTCTGTTTCACGGGGTCGCACCCCGTGAAACAGACTGTTGGTATTTCATTCTCTCTCTCTCTCTCTCTCTCTCTCTCTCTCTCTATATATATATATATATATATATATATATATTTGTATATTTGTATATTTGTATATATATATATATATATATATATATATATATATATATACATATATATATATTTTACGCTAGAAAGCCTTCACTATCATGATTATGCACAGGGTTATTGCCGTTTTCAGTGAACATGTGCATGTATGTATGTTTTCTTATAGTACTATTATGATTACCAATTCATCAGAATTATCTTAAGTACCGGTACGTCTGAAAATAAAAAAAAAATCTGAAATATATTTTGCATAATTTAGTTTAAAGTTTAATGAGGCAGGTGTATATATTCTTTTTTTAAATATTACAATTGTTCGTGATGAGCGTCTGGTCAATTCTATTCAACCGTGTTAAGTTGAAGTTATGAAAGATATAAATTAATACAATTTTATGATGAAATGCTCTATATGAGAGTACAACAAACATTGTCACATGCTGGTATTCGTCAATCTTAAGCTATTCGTAGGCCTAAAATTTACTATTACACTTGTATGAAAATTAAATGAAAACAAGTGACCCATCATCAAATTTTGGTTATAAAAATTTAATTCTGGTGGTGCAAAAACACCCCGTAACTCGGAGAAATATCTAGGCCGCAGTGATCTATTTTCAGGTTTGCAAGGAGATCCTTAAGAACCTCTAAGACTGCAAAGGGTTCATGATCCTATCCCTTACGGTTACAATTTGTGCCCAGCTAACGGCCGGACAGAGAGACGGATGGACGACGGACAAAGACCCATCGCTATAACAAAGCATGACTGAAATCAGCTGAGCTAAAAACAGGTGGCACAACTTGTCTCATATGAAGCATAAAGCTTTCCAAGTTGAACGTATCGCAAATTGGCTTCCGTGCATTGATTATTGGAGTCTGTGTGAGTTTTTTTTACAAATATGATAATAGGCAAAACACTGTGAATGTAGCAGGTTGTGACATTCTTAAAGAACTGGAGGGGTATATTTTGTCGACACTTAAAATTATCGGTATTGGCCTATAGACCAGATATATTATTGAAACTGTATTTAAAAAATGACAAAAACAATCTGTACAGGAACTACTTGCACTATGAACAGTTCATAGTCATTATCTGTAGCCCTTGCTCGTCGTGGGCATCTCGATTTTATTGTTCTAATCAGATTTCTCCAGAGCCACTATGGGTGTTAAGTTTCAAGGTCAAATGATTGTGACCTCTCACCGAACGGACAGACGACTGAGAAAGGGTCATCACCTTGACTCAGATGACATTCAGTATAAACGTGAGAAAATCCTTAGCACGTGTTTTATATATAACCTGTATCAATGTAAACGGATCCGTCCATCCACGTCCATTCCGGCAGCTGGCGCCACTTCAGGTCCAACCAAACAGAAGAGAAACCGAGTTCTCTCATTCCTCGCCAGACGGCGCTACTGTTGTTGGCTGGTGGCAGGCTGACCCCCTCCCCTGAGCAGCACTGTTGAGCTGTTTCCCATGTCCCTGGCTGCTGACAATCCTGCGGCAGCACCAGTCCTGTAAATAAAGTAATATACACAGGTAATTTCTTTACAGCGGAATAAATAATATCAATTGGGTTGAACAGAACTGACAGAACGAAATCAGATGTAGAATACATGTACCACTTCGAGATGTTGAAACGTGTACTAAATTTTGGACTTGAGTGGTCAACAAGCATTACCAGACTCGGACTCCAGTTCTCGTTGCCATGGAAACATTCCAGTTATATAGGTTGCACGTACGCAAAATATTAAAATTTGGCTCGGCAAGGTTGTTCTTCCTCCAAAAAAATTAACAGATATAAATAAATTGGAAATGCTAAGAAACAAGCAGGTATTTTATATGTAAAGAAACGAGGTATCACATTAAATTTAGTGTCATTCAGTAATGAATATACGCGCTTTACACAGCGCCTTACCCATAGGCCAACTACCTATATCGTAAGCGCTGTTTGTTATGACCTTGTATCGTGAATCTCTACACCAGAGGGGAGCACTGTATTTTGGTCCAATCAGATGAGACCCTGTGCTGAACACAAACCGGTTTGCCAGCCAAGCGAGGAATACACGAAGTCAACGTTATTCATTTCGTTTTGAGTGACAGCTCATCGCCCCGGCGACCGTTTGAACAGGCCACAGGCTCAGAGAGAGCTGCGCCACACGTAATTTCTGGGCGGAGCCTGATGCCTGTCGAGTGTTTGCTGACTAGCATTTGAATGGCTGCTCGTCACATCAGCAGTTTTTTTTTTCAGTAGACAGGCCCATGTACACCACCTGGTGTTTAAGTGCATCATAAACGGTCAAAGCAGTCAGCGGGATAAGCAGTAGCTTCTTTAGAAGCGGAAGATTTCCGCTGCCTCGGGAGCGTATAATGAATACTAATGCCGATAACATTAAAATATCCATTTATGCACACAGTCAATACTGGGGACCCGGACTCGGGCACTCCTCTCTGGCCTCCTTTGAGCTGAGTGTGGACTTGATTCACAAGTGATAGTCGTATTCTCTAATGGAGCAAGCACTCAGCTACTAACTAAAACCAGGCCTTTACCATATTTTCTCACAAATTAAACGCATATTATTCAAGGGCTAAACTTAAGCTATTGAGCCATGGTGCTTTGCTGTTCTCTTTTAAAATGATCACTAGATTTGCAGCATGTCTTGGTCGCTCCATATACAATTAAAGTGAGACACCCAAAGTAATAACAAACACATCAATAGCTACATTCTTCATGAAAAGCACGTCTATCTTGACATTTTAATAAGGTGACCTATGGGTCTTGACGCGTAGCTGCCAAGTAAGACCTGCGACATCATGAGCTGAGATTCACAACTTCCAGTCACATTTTTGAAGAAGCTATTTGCCAATTTTGTTTAAACTTTCTTCGATGACAGAAATATACATCATATATGTCTGGTTAATACACAGTGACTTGATGGTCTGAGGCAAAATGTAAGGTTGTTGATTTATCAGGAACTAATCCCATAGCTTGCTTGATACCTGTCAGTCTCAAAAGGAAAACCACTCAGGCCAAAGATAAGATCAACATATGTACAAAAAAACCAAGGAAATCAATTCAAGATTTAATGAGAAACGGGTACTTCTGTATGAATTTTATTCAATACATACCAACTGTACTGAACTTGCATAAATGATCATTTTTTTTAAAGAAATCTTTGACCCAATCCTTTGCAAGATTACATTAATATACGTCCCACTGCATTCACTTTAACAGTTTTTGAGATAATATGTTCAAAAGGAATTTAAAGATGGCTACCTGGTGACCCTGTTGGATTTCTGACAGGTCTGAAATCCGACAACAAACATCCTCTAAAAGGGACCAAACATTAAAATAAAATCACAAAAACTGCACTGACAAAAGAATTTCTAAGGTGGCTACCTGGCAGACATAATGGATTTCTGACAAGTCTGTTATTTGATATCACACGTCCTCCAATAAGAGTTCAAAGCTTGTGGCCACTGCTCCAAAGAATGTTATAGTAATGAATGCCCAAAACAATTCAAAGATGTATCAGTTAGAGTACAATGGTTATATATACAAGAAAAAAATAGAAGGTCTACAAAGTAAGTTTTTATTGTAAACATCCCTGACCTATGACCTTGGCCTTTTGCCCAAATATCAATTGGATCTTTCTAGAGTGATGGGTAACTACTAACCACTAAAAACTGGATTCATCACTTGGCAACCTATGTGTGAATAGCTTTGACCTGCAACCTTCAACCTCCTGGCCTGTGGAGCCAAAAATCAATAAGGCATTTCTTCAAGCTAAACGACCCATCAATATGAAGTTTGAATTAAAATGAGTGATGCATAGGTGAGGCATATGTGAAAGACTGAAGGCTTTGGATGAATGGTTTAGCTTGAAATATGTTCACAAGCATTTGGAACAATTAAGTATTGTGACCTTGGCCTCTGACATTTTAAAACTCAGCATCATTAGGGTTCTTCCCCTTTTAGTAGGTAAGCCATATAAGACAGACGGAAGGTATAGGCTGAAAAGTTTGCCTTAAAATCTTACGATGACTCCATGCAAGAGCTGGATGCTGTGGACTTGACCTTTGACCTCAAAACCAACAGGTCTTTTCCCTTGTTAGCAGAGAAGCGATTTGTCAATGCTGGAAGGTTTGGAATGAAAAGTCTAGCTTGAAATGTGTCTACAACCTTTTTAAACTAGACATTTCTTGGCACCGCAGGTGCCAAAGTATCCCCAGACATAGTAGGCCCCCCCCCCCCCCCTTTTAAGAACAGACCACCATTTTTAGCTGCATATACTGACACTTGGCATATTTATTGTTTCTTCCATCTAACAATCCACAATCTTGTTGAAGATGTTAGACCTGTGACCTTGATCTTTTTAAAGATGTGTCCTGTGACCTTGACCTTTGACCTCATGACCCCAAAATCAATTTGGGTCTTGCTTTTCCAATGGGACATATGCAAGTCATGTTTGAAATCTATACATCAATAAAAGCAGGAATTATCATCCAGAAACTAATTTTTGGACAGATGGCTCCTGTGACCTTCACCTTTGACCTTGTGACCTCAAAATTGATAGGGGTCTTCCACTCTTGGCAGGTGAACTACATGTGCGAGATGAAAGATCTGAGATGAATTGTTTGGCTGAAAATGCATCCACAGTATCTTTTTAAAGAGGTTTCCTGTGACCTTGACCTTTGACCTCATGACCCCAAAATGAATTCCGGTCTTGTTTTTCCAATGGGTCAAATACAAGTCAAGTTTGAAATCCATACATCAATAAAAGAAGGAATTATCATCCAGAAACTAATTTTTGGACAGATGGCTCCATTGACCTTCACCTTTGACCTTTTGACCTCAAAATTGATAGGGTTCTTCCTCTCTTGGCAGGTGAACTATATGTGCGAGATGAAAGATCTGAGATGAAATGTTTGGCTGAAAATGCATCCACAATCTTTTTAAAGATGTCTCCAGTGACCTTGACTTTGACCTCATGACCCCAAAATCAATTCGGGTCTTGCTTTTCCAATGGGACATATACAAGTCAAGTTTAAAATCAATACATAAATAAAAGCAGGAATTATCATCCAGAAACTAATTTTTGGACAGATAGCTCCTGTGTCCTTGACCTTTGACCTTGTGACCCCAAAATTTATATGGATCATCCACTATTGGCAAGTGAGCTATATATTCAAGATGGGAGACTTTGGATGAAAGTTTGGCTTATAATGCATCCACAATCTTTTTAAAGATGTCTCCTGTGACCTTTACCTTTGACCTTTTGACCCTAGAACCTATAGGGTTCTTACTTTAGTGGTGGGCCATACATAAGTCATGTTTGAAATCCATATGGCTTTCAACACTGGAGATATCATAAGAGGTGTATGATTTTCACCATATATGGCAATATTCAAGGTCAAGGCCACTATCATAGGAAAGGTCATGACCCCAATTTAAATAAACATCATCCCATAACCCATACCTATGTATATGCATAATATAAAAGAAATATGTCCATTAGTTTTTGACTTATAATGCTCACAGTACTGCAAGGTGGCAATTTTGGGGGTATTAAACGGCACGAAAACAAGTAAAGAATAATAGGTGGCGGCACCAGTTTCTTGAACATGACAACCCTATCCACGATCTTCCATCAACTTGATTTTGGGATAAATCCATGCAAGATTTCTTGAGATATTAAAGAATTTGTGTGATTTTCCCCAAAATTGGACCTATTCAAGGTCAAGGACACTCTCCTAGTAAAGGTCATGACATCATTTTAAATAGGCGTCGTCCTCTTACCCATATCTATACATATACTAAGTTTGGTAAAGTTCCGTGGAATATTTTTTGGGTTATCGCGCCAGGAAGATTTATATGCGGCGGCGGCGGGGGGACCGGTATGAAAACATAGTATCCCCCGACTCTGTCTGGGGATACAATAAGTGTATTCTGTGACCTTGACCTTTGACCTCTTGGCCTCAAAATCTATAGGATTCTTCTCACACTTGGTATGTGAGCCATATGTGAAAGATCAAAGGTTTGGGATGAAGGGTTTCGCTAGAAAAGCATCCACAAGCTTTTCAAAGAAGTGGGTCCTGTGACCTTGACCTTTGACCTCAAAATAATAATGGTTCTTCCCTGTTGGTAGGCGAGCTGTATGTGAAAGATGGAAGGTTTGGGATGAAAATTTTGGCTACAAGAATTAAGGCAAACACACCCCGTAACTCGGGTAATAAAGGTCGCAGTGACCTAATTTCGTGTTTGCAAGGAAATCTTTTAAGAACCTCTAAGACTGCATAGGGTTCATGATCCTACCCCTTATGGTTACGATTTGTGCTCCGCTAACGGCTGGATGGACGGGGAAGGACGACGGACAAAGACCCATCTCTTTAGCACATCAAGTCAGATGAAGTTAAAGGGATATTTATTAAATTTATACAAATATGAGAAGTCATTTGATAAATCAGTATTGAAGAAAGCACATTAAATAATCCGGTGACTCATTCCGGTTTTTTTTGTGGGACCAAAATAATGTCAGGTAGTCACATGAAGATGTCACCATCCTATCTGTAGTCTGATATCTTGGCGGTCGGATAAAAGATCGCCTGTTGTTTTTTTCTGATATATAATTTTTAACGGGAAAACCCGGTGTTTAATAGTGGTTTATTATTTTACACAAGAAGTGGGTTATGCCTCTTAGTTGTCAATCATGATCTATGGCATTATGGTCTGATATTAACAACTTCTTGTCACATTTTAGGGACTTGATTGTAAATTTTGTTCAAACTTTGTAGGATGGTTGAAAATATGTCTGCTAAAAGCACAATTAAGTGATGGTCTATGTAAAATTAGAAGATCTAATAGTTCCACTAAACCTGTTAAAGTAGGTAAAATATCCATGACCAATGAGAGGACGAGGTTTTAGGGTAACTCATCAACCCACTGTTGAAATCAACGCATTTGCAGTGACCTGGAAAATTCGGGAGAATACATGAACCTGCCTTATGTATTATGCCATAACTTCTGTAACTTTGGAGTTCCAACACACAAGTAAAAATTCATACATAAATGTAGTCACAATTAAAAAAGATTTTGTTCGCTAATTTTGTCTTCACCTTGTAAGAAGATATAAATAGGATCTGTCTGTAAAGTAATACATAGCGCAAGTGTTTGTTTTTGTGCATTTACCAGGCTCCTATCACACTATAAGCTGATACAAAAGTAGCTCATGTTTCCTACTTATAACTCACAACTAAATCACAAGGAAGTAAAATTATCCAGTTGAATTGCAGTAGAATATATACAAGGTACATATAGTTTTCACAAATATATTTGAAGTTTAAAACCAATTGTTAAAATCGTCCCAAAATCAATTGATTTTTTTTTCGTATTGTGATACGTAACAACTATTCACTTTTGGATTTATCAACTTGAAACAAATGTGTGAATACTTTTAAATTGCAGACGTTAACCCTCTGGTCTCAAACAGTAATTAGGCTTCCAAGAATATTGTATTTGAGCAGATTTGACCCTGAGGATTTGTTGATAAAATTTTAGGAAAAAAATGCGGTACTTTAACAGTTATGGTATACACAAAACATTTCTACAGATCTGACATTTGACATCATGGTCAAGGTTACCACGGAAAAAGTCCGTCGTTATAGCTCAGCATGACTGAACATCAACTGAGCTACAAAAACTTGTGATACAAATATCTGAGTATTGATATCGGTGTTATATATCTAGTATATCCCCTGAGCCCAATCTGACTCTTAAAAAATAAACAAGTCTCTGGTGCCAGAAAATGAATATTCAGGGAAAACGAATCCTCTCCTCGACACCGTGATCACGTGACAAGCAGCTGCTCTGTGAGGTAAAATGTCGTCTCGCCGTCGATCAATAAAACGCGAAAGCTTTGCATCCTCCAGTAACACATCTACAATCTTTGCCGATCAGTCTTACTGCTGTGAATTTATATTAATATACTAGATGAGTCATTAGTACATATGCGTGATTGTACGTACAGCAGATTACGCTCCAATCTACACGCACACTAATATATGAATTTCTCACATGCTAGGAGCTGTAAGATTATTATATATCTATACAGGTTTCCGCAAACTGCAGTTGAGTCGGGAATGAGCAAGCAGGATCCGTGGTTTAATTATGGTTACGCACATCTCATACACAACCCCCCCCCCCCTCCACTAACTCACACAAAACATGATGTAATGGAATGTACCATCAGGTCAGTAAGTGTAACACGACGATGTTGATCAGGCAACAGACTCAGCTTCTGTAGCTTGTTTGAAAAACTCATATGAGTCGATATAAAACACACGTACACACAGCGGTAATTACTCAATATAGGGGGAGGGTGTGTATATATATCCTTTTGGCAAAGAGAGGTTGATCAATGTTATTATTCTCCCACTATTCAGAGAATTTTATAATATTTATATATTGCAAATGAAATATATTAATAAATAAGTGATGAGTGGTATACCTCTTTCCTTAAGTGATTAGGTAAACCCTTCCATTAGTGTAAGGTGTACCCATTTCCCTAAGTGATCCCGTTAACCAATTTCATTAGTTTTGTGTGTTGTAACTCTTTCAAAAAGTGATGAGGTTTACCCCTTCCATTAGTGTTGAGTGGTGTACGTCTTTCCCTAATTAATGAGGTTTACCCCTTCCCTTAGTGTTGTGTGGTGTACCTCGTTCCTTAAGTGATGAGGTTTACCCCTTCCATAAGTGTTAAGTGATGTCCATATTTCCCAAAGTGATAAGGTTAACCCCTTCCATTAGTGTTGAGTGGTTTACCTCTTTCCTTTAGTGATGAGGTTAACCCATTCCATTAGGAGGTGTAGCCCTTTCCTTAAGTGATAAGATTTACCAATTGCAATAGTTTTTAGGGGTGTACCCCCTTCCCCGAATGGAGGGGTTAACCGTTTACCCCTTCTTTCAGTTGTGGGTGTTGTACACCGTTCCATTAGCTGTATGTGTGGTAATTCTTTCCGTAAGGGAAGGGGATAACCCCTTCCATTAGTGTTGAGTGGTGTACCTCTTTCCCTAATTAATGAGGTCGACCTCTTCCTTAAGTGTTGAATGGTTTACCCGTTTACCTAAGTGATGAGGTTTACCCCTTCCCTAAGTGTTTGGTAGTGTTCCCCTTTCCCAGTGATGGGGTCAGTTAGTTGTGTAAGTAATGAACATGGAAAGTTTATGCCATCCTTTCAGGAATTAGATGATTTTTACACAGTACAATCAAGTGGAAAAAATAAAATTGTATTTTATTTATTGACATAATATATACGAGTATTATAACAACATATGTGGAGATATACAATATATATATATATATATATATATATATATATATATATATATATATATATAGTGAAGAAGAGAATTACATTCTAAGCTGCTTTAGCCCGGAACAATGGATGTATTGAAAATATTGTCGTAATTGGGTTTAATGTATTGTCGTATTTGGTTGTGTTCTTCATTGAAAAGTCATAGTAACTTAGGTAACACGGGTATACATACAACTTAATGTTTCAAGGTTGCATGATTGTGTGGTATGCTTAAAAGGTTCTTTTTGTTCACTTCATATAAAAAAATGGTTTTACTCTTCAGTGTATTGGAGGAATAAAGACTGTCAATTAACCAATCATCAGTTCTCTTCTGTCACACCGGTGCTATATAGAATTATACTAGATGTACAGTTTGAAGTTTCCAGGTCTAACGGTTACGGATTACGGTTATTTACACACAGGTCGTGAAACAAGATAAGTGTCAATGAAACCTTAGTTCCTTAAAACACATCAGCATTTTATAAATATTGGTATCGTGTCATATAATTTTATATAGCACCGGTATGACAGAAGTCTGAAATGCACTGAACCCACTTTGCACTGTACCTATGGAATGTTATTCCTCCGATAATACACGTATACTTTTATCTGTATGAAAGATAAGAGAAATACACTGGTCGGCCTACATATAAGTATATGTAAGCCTCAATGTGCGTTGCTTATATTTCTAATATGTTTCTTATTTTTGTGTGCATTTTTTTACGAGGTGCATATAAGTACCTCGTCAGTGGCGTAAATTTATCTCCAAGGGTAGGGGGGGGGGGGGCAGTATGTGGGGCAACATTTTATTGTTTGTGTGTCACATTGACAATATATTAGAATATATATATATATATATATATATATATATATATATATATATATATATATATATACTCTCACATGCATACCCTGCAAGCAGAAACTACCCGATGGTCACAGAGGCATACCCTGACGGTCACAGAGGTCTACTCTGACAACAGATACTCTAATCTATGAGTTATGGTCATGGTACCCGATGGTCACAGAGGCATACCCTGACAGCAGAGAGGTTTACCAATTGCATTAGTTTTGAGTGGTGTACCCCCTTGCCCGAATGGAGAGGTTTACCCTTTCTTTCAGTTGTGGGTGTTGTACACCGTTCCATTAGCTGTATGTGTGGTAATTCTTTCCCTAAGGGAAGGGGTTGAGTGGTGTACCTCTTTCCCTAATTTATGATGTCGACCTCTTTCTTTAGTGTTGAGTGGTTTACCCGTTTCCCAAAGTGATGAGGTTTACCCCTTTCCTAAGTGTTTGGTAGTGTTCCCCTTTCCCTAAGTGATGGGGTCAGTTAGTTTTGTAAGTAATGTACATGTAAAGTTTTATGCTATCCCATCAGGAATTAGATAATTTTTACACAGTGTAATCAAGTTGAAAAAAAAAATTATTTTATATATTGACATAATATATATAAATATATATATATATATATAGTGAAGAAGAGTAAGTATTACATTCTAAGCTGCTTTAGCCCCGAACAGAGGATGTATTGAAAATATTGTCGTAATTGGGTTTAATGTATTGTCGTATTGGGTTGTGTTCTTCATTGAAAAGTCGTCGTAACTTAGGTAACACGTATATACCATACAACTAAGTGTTTCAAGGTTGCATGTGTGGAATGCTTAAAAGGTTCTTTTTTTCACTACATATTAAAAAATGGTTTTACTCTTCAATGAATTGGAGGAATAAAGGCAATCAATCAATCCTTAGTTATCTTGGTGATGTTGTGTTATTTTACTCCTTTAATTCACGTTTCCAATTACAACATTACAGAATTTATTCACCATTTCTCACCCATTTCCGCATTAAAACTCACCCTTGTGAATGTAACTTACAAGCTTGCCCCCATGGATCTAAATGATACTGATTTACTAAGTAAATGTTTTTAACATATTTATTTTCATGACATGGTCGTTTTTTTATTTGCATTATATCAATGTTATGCCTATAAATAGATTATTTGTATGACGTGAGTGAATGTCCGAAGAATAACTGTAAATATGCGAATCGTGTTCTTGTCAAACCGTAATACTTACCGAACAGGCCAGTCCAGATTAATGTTGCAACCATGGCAACACTTTGCCGGCGTACGACACACTGGCTTGGCATACTGACTCGTGACAATATGCCATGTGTACCGCTATTGTGTACCATGCCAGTGTGTTAGTTATTGGACCAGGCTAGACATACATCTGTTAAAGTCCCTCATCACAGAACCTTCAGTGACACAATATTATAGTGGGATGACTCGCTCGGTCCATCGATTAGATCTGCATAATGAACCCGGCTGGATACGTCAAACGTTAGCGGTGATGTTAGTTCATTGACATTCCCTGCATCCAGAAATTGTTCGTCATATGGTACAAGATAAGTGATTCTCTGACTGTTTTCACATAATACACCCGTGCTACATGCTTGCTTTGTATAACACATACATTAACCTGTTAACCGAACAGTCCCCTTGCGGAGTGACGTCACCGTGCGATGTATCTGCCGATTCACGTTAAATCTGTAGTATGTGAAGCTACAGCTCCGAATGAACCTCGATAATTGCTAAACATAACCCCACGCGTGCAGTTTTGAAGCTCTGTCAGAACATGTTTTTATAGGTAAGCTCCGTTTAAAGTACTGGGCCTCTTAGTCCATCTTTTGTGTTCCCGTCTGCACCGCGAAGTGTATAAAAAGTGTTATCGTGTAAACAGTAGGCTAAAAATAGAGCCGGGGATTTCCAATAAACATGGCGTCAAGGAATACCCGAGCATTGCTGATTCCTGGAATTTTTGCGAAAACAAAGCCTTCATATCATCTATAAATCAGGGGCAGATCCAGGATTTAGGAAAAGGGTGGATTCAAGCCTGGAGTACTTACGAAAAACTCCACATGTCGAAAAAGTGTGTGTTGGGGGGGGGGGGGAGGGAACCAAGGTGCAAAAATTTGGTTGCCGCGGCTGGAAAGGGGGGGGGGGGGGGGGGGGGGTCCGGACCCCCCTGGATCCCCTTCTGTAAATATTTTTTGTTTCCCGCTTTGTGCTACACCCTGCTCATAAACATTGTTAAAGTTCACGGGTTGGGCTACAAATCTTAAAGGTCACGGTCACTTTTTTTCAATAATGAGTTTTGGGAACACTTGTTTATTATGTAATTACCGGAGATCAGAAACATATTTGCTGACGTACGTATTTCATAGACAACATTTTATTAAAACATGATAATACGTATGTATATTGTTATCGCTGTGTTCGTGTGTTTTACTTTGAGGCTAGGAATATGTATGGCATGTATATGAGCATATGGGAAATATGAGAACCCCGGGATAAATATATTTTGAGAGCGTAAACGTGCTGCCCTTTGCTGTTTTTTTTTTTTTTTTTGTGGCAAACGCCCGGACGAGGTTGATGACAGCAAAGGCCGATGCGCTTTAAGACTTGCGAATGAAATTTCCGTTAAAACCAATTTAAGCACATTTTGCTAAATTGTTGATTTATATTGAAAGCTTCAATTTGCACATAAGATGCATTACAACTGAAATAAACATTCTCACCCCTCACATACAGTGTCTTATTGCTTGTTTTAAAGGGTTAAAGTGAAGGTATATATCGTAACATGATTTAGCCTTCACATAAATATGAAACTTGTCGCTTTGGGGAATATGAGCATGCATGGCTTGGGGTATATGAGTATATATGCCTTAGTAGGTGCCCATATTTCCCTTGCCACAGGAAAAAAGGCAATTTATATGCAAATAAAGGGTAAGAAACTGCTAAATTAGGTTGAACATTTATGTTGAAGTTATATTTAAGTTTAAGATATACATTAGGCCTCCTATATGTTCACATTCGCTTAAATTATTAATTTAAGGGAGTTAAAAAAACGATTAAGCACAGGAACTATAGAATGTCTGTTTGAGACTCAAGCTGTGGTGAACTCGCACCTTTTTTTGTGGATTATATATATATATATTAAATATATATGCCTTAAGTGTACAGTTCCGGCCATTCCATGTCACCTGATTAATAGTTTTATAAAATCACATCCACTCATCGGGTAGTGGTAGTGACTGTGGAAGGTATAAAATATGTTTATAGGGAGCGGTGGGAAGAAAGGGATTGTGTTTGACCAGCTGAAACAGTAACTGTATCTAGAACAGATATAAGTTAAATGTCAAAACAAGTGGCCCATGGGTTTTGACTAGTGGTGGGAGTCGGTTCTTTTTACATAATCGATCATCGGTTTGTGCAAACCGATCGATGATCGATTATTAATTGGTTCAGACAAATATAAAGAAATGTGAAATTATCTGTGAAACTGTACTCTCTTAACCCAGCCCGCATGTTTTAGTAATTCTACCTGACGAAAAGACGTTTTTGCCTTTTTTATATTATCCTTTTATCACTAAGATAGGCTATTCAAAGTTTCATTTTCATTAATTATAGTAATCAAATTAAACCACAGTCCAGGACATCTACTTGCTGGCTCTCATGAATACTCCCGCTTATCATTTTAACTTCACGACCAGGACTTTGATTTTATAACAATTATGACTGCCGACATGCATACTGGTTTCACAGGCCTGCCAGAAAAAATTACACTCCCATATAATTTGTTTGTAAAAATTGAAAAATAAGTACAGTGGAACCCCGCCTTGCGACCACCCCACAATTGCGACCACCCCACAATTACGACCATTTTGCTTGGTCCCGAATTTTTTTTTAGTTTATATATGTTAAAAAATGACTCAAAATTACGACCACCCCTGAATTCAGAATTACGACCAGATTGTAATTGAAAGCTAAAAATATGATTACTCATGCGGCAGCGGTACCTGACATCGGCTGATGAGATTATTTCTAAGAGAATCTTGCAAAATTGGCATAGACCTGGAGCATTATGGAGCATTTAAACGCCATACCGCCCATATTTTGCAATGAACGTTTCGTTAGAAGACTCTCCCTGCCAGTTCACAGAGGTTTAATAAGTCCTCCGTTCTCTCATCTACGTGGCGTA
Organism: Sipunculus nudus; assembly: GCA_026874595.1. Classification (NCBI taxonomy): domain Eukaryota; kingdom Metazoa; phylum Annelida; class Sipuncula; order Golfingiida; family Sipunculidae; genus Sipunculus; species Sipunculus nudus. The sequence continues at coordinate 37,646,689 of CM049317.1, read as the reverse complement.
AATTTATCTCCAAGGGTAGGGGGGGGGCAGTATGTGGGGCAACATTTTATTGTTTGTGTGTCACATTGACAATATATAAGAATTTATACATATATTCATGAATATATATATATATATATATATATATATATATATATATATATATATATATATATATTACTCTGACAGGCATACACTGCAAGCAGAAACTACTGATGCTACCCGATGGTCACAGAGGCATACTCTGACAGATACTCTAATCTATGAGTTATGGTCATGGTACCCGAGGGTCACAGAAGCATACTCTGACAGCAGAAACTCTGATCTATGAGTTATGGTACCCGATGGTCACAGAGGCATACTGTGACAGCAGATACTCTAATCTATGAGTTATGGTACCCGATGGTCACAGAAGCATACTCTGACAGCAGAAACTCTGATCTATGAGTTATGGTACCCGATGGTCACAGAGGCATACTGTGAGAGCAGATACTCTAATTTATGAGTTATGGTACCCGATGGTCACAGAGGCATACTGTGACAGCAGATACTCTAACTATGAGTTTTTTGTACCCGATGGTAACAGAGGCATACTGTGACAGCAGATACTCTAATCTATGATTAATGGTACCCGATTTCACAGAGGCATACTGTGACAGCAGATACTCTAATTTATGAGTTATTGTCATGGTACCCGATGGTCACAGAGGCATCCTCTGGTAGAAGAAACTCTTATCTATAGTCATGGTACTCGATGGTCACAGACGCATACTCTGACAGCAGAAACTCTGATCTATGAGTTATGGTCATGGTACACGATGGTCACAGACGCATACTCTGACAGCAGAAACTGTAATCTATGAGTTATGGTCATGGTACACGATGGTCACAGAGGCATACTCTGACAGCAGAAACTCTGATCTATGGTCATGGTACACGATGGTCACAGACGCATTCTCTGACAGCAGAAACTGTGATCTATGGTCATGGTACTCGATGGTCACAGAGGCATACTCTGACAGCAGATACTCTAATCTATGAGTTATGGTCATGTCACACGATGGTCACAGACGCATACTCTGACAGCAGAAAATCTGATCTATGGTCATGGTACACGATGGTCACAGACGCATACTCTGACAGCAGAAACTCTGATCTATGGCCATGGTACACGATTGTCACAGAGGCATACTCTGACAGCAGATACTCTAATCTATGAGTTATGGTCATGGTACACGATGGTCACAGAGGCATACTCTGACAGCAGAAACTGTAATCTGTGAGTTATGGTCATGGTACACGATGGTCACAGAGGCGTACTCTGACAGCAGAAACTCTGATCTATGGTCATGGTACACTATGGTCACAGACGCATTCTCTGACAGCAGAAACTGTGATCTATGGTCATGGTACTCGATGGTCACAGAGGCATACTCTGACAGCAGATACTCTAATCTATGAGTTATGGTCATGTCACACGATGGTCACAGACGCAAACTCTGACAGCAGAAAATCTGATCTATGGCCATGGTACACGATTGTCACAGAGGCATACTCTGACAGCAGATACTCTAATCTATGAGTTATGGTCATGGTACACGATGGTCACAGAGGCATACTCTGACAGCAGAAACTCTGATCTATGGTCATGGTACACGATGGTCACAGACGCATACTCTGACAGCAGAAACTCTGGTCTATGGTCATGGTACTCGATGGTCACAGAGGCATACTCTGACAGCAGATACTTTAATCTATGAGTTATGGTCATGGTACACGATGGTCACAGAGGCATACTCTGACAGCAGATACTCTAATCTATGAGTTATGGTCATGGTACACGATGGTCACAGACGCATACTCTGACAGCAGAAACTCTGATCTATGGTCATGGTACACGATGGTCACAGACGCATACTCTGACAGCAGAAACTCTGGTCTATGGTCATGGTACTCGATGGTCACAGAGGCATACTCTGACAGCAGATACTCTGGTCTATGGTCATGGTACTCGATGGTCACAGAGGCATACTCTGACAGCAGAAACTCTAATCTATGAGTTATGGTCATGGTACACGATGGTCACAGACGCATAATCTGACAGCAGAAACTCTGATCTATGGTCATGGTACACGATGGTCACAGACGCATACTCTGACAGCAGATACTCTAATCTATGAGTTATGACCATGGTACACGATGGTCACAGAGGCATACTCTGACAGCAGGTACTCTATGGCCATGGTACACGATGGTGACAGAGGCATACTCTGACAGCAGATACTCTAATCTATGAGTTATGGTCATGGTACACGATGGTCACAGAGGCATACTCTGACAGCAGAAACTCTGATCTATGGTCATGGTACTCGATGGTCACAGAGGCATACTCTGACAGCAGATACTCTAATCTATGAGTTATGGTCATGGTACACGATGGTCACAGACGCATACTCTGACAGCAGAAACTCTGATCTATGGTCATGATACACGATGGTCACAGACGCAAACTCTGACAGCAGAAACTCTGATCTATGGCCATGGTATCCTGTAGCGGACAACGAAATGACACTTTCATGGCCAATAATAAGATAATATTCCGCAGGAGATAAATTTACCAGGGTTGTATGTTCAGGATGCACACACAGGGAAAATGGCGCTGATGGCTGGCAGAATATTCAAATGCCTTTTTTTATTTTATGATAGTCGAACTTTGTCATGTATACGCAGTTGGCCTTTAGTTTTTGCATTAATTATTTATAAAGATAAACTACACCTTCATATGTATCCATTTATAAGTAATTTTATGAAGCATAACATACTATAGTAGACTATTTAACACTAAAACAACAGTGTAAACTTAATATTAAACATTTCAGGGCAATATGAGCACATATGCTCATATTTCCCAAACAGTGTGGTAATATGAGCACAATTTCAAACTAAAAGATTGTTCCTTATTTTGTTGAAAACGTTAGAAGAACCAGTATTTTCGTCATATTGCCTTTTCATTGAGACTATCTACTTCCAATCAAACCAAAAACATGCTTATAACGGCGATTAATTACTTCTGCGATGCAAAAGCCCCCCTATGTTCTCTAAAACCAATCCTTGCAATAAACTCAGATTCAAACTGAATGTGCTCACTTTCGCAAACCTCATAAAATAAAAGTAAGAGAGATCCGGTCAGCCGATTTATATACCAGATTGAGGAAAGAAAAGAAATATAAAATCTACTATAAATATATGAGAGACCTTCATTTTCATTTTTACTGCTATTTAATTATTTGTAGTTTAATAGCAAGGTTTTCCTGTTCTTTTTCGTTCTTGCATTTTTCAAATATCCCTCTTGAATATACGTAGAGTACATGATGCAAAACATTACTCTGTAAAATAACATCAAGACATAACGTTTACGCTGTATAAAATTACAACAAAGGAAACCTCTACAAGTTCAATCATAGGACATCCCTAAACTATTTAAACCATATAGGAAACCCCTATTATTTAAATTATAGGAAACCTTACTATTTAAATTATAGGACACCCCTTCTGTTTAAATCATAGGAAACGCCTACTATTTAATTCATTGGAAACCCCTGCTATTTAATTCATAGGAAACCTCTACTGTTAAAATCATTTGAAACCGTATTATTTCAACCATAGAGGGACCCCCTATACCATATAAATCAAAGGAAAACCTACTGTTTATATCATAGGATATTAAACCCTACTATTTCAACAAGTGGCCCAGGGGGCAAAGACGCTCAGCTTAGTTCAAGGAACCTTAACAAAGGGTAAATGACACCTAGAGTGTTATTCTACACCCAACTGCTACCATTTGAGTCCATCTGACTAATGGAGTGATAAAGTCATGTTCGATCATACAGCTCGCAGAATATAGGTCACACTGACATTATTAAAAATTTCCACTTTTTTGCAAGTGACTGTTCAGAAAATAATATATATATATATTGTAACTGAAATATATAAATAAATGTAATTATAGATTTTGCTTCCTTTTATGAGTTTATTATGACAGATTATATCTAAACCTGGTTTAGAATTAACTTATACTGGAAACATAATACCTTATATTCCAAAACTTAATGTATTATATAATATATTGATATATTTGAAATGTGTCATACAGACGCTAAAAAGACGCTAAAAAGATATATACATATATACATGCATATATGTGTATATATATGCATATATGTCCGCGTGTTTATGGATGTGGGTACATGTGATTGTGTGGGTGTGTATGTTTGTCTGCTAATCATCCCCCAAATCACCCTGGAAGATAGAATTACGCCACTGGGTGAACATGCACACCTAAACATATGCTTTGAGGTTGGCACTGTTTATTCTTAAGCTAGAGCTATGGCTTGCTTAATTTAATCTACGAAAATAGAATGGTAGGTGGCGCCACCTGACTGGTGTACGATAAAACTCTCCAAGATGGATGGACATGACACGTTTCAGACCAGTACATTGAACTGCTCCTGAGATAATGGGCAATTTTTACCCATTTCAGGAAACGTACGAGTGAACGGCACGCAAACACGATTGCGGATGGCGCAACCAGTTTTAAGTACGAAATGGAAGAATCCAAGATTTATGGACATGAACAATTTCAGCAAAAATACATTCAACCAACCACTAAGACGAACAGATGGCCAACGCATAGATGGACGCTACAAGAAAACCATTGAAGGTGGCACCAACGGTCTCGAATACGAGATGGAGAGCTCTAAGAGCTATAAACATGCAAAATATTCTTTGAACCACTCCTGAGTTATGGGCTGTTATCTAAAGGACATTCATTTTCATACTGCACATCAAATATTGCAGGTGGCGCCACCAGTCTTTGTTACGCACAACTAAAATAACTATGCCGGGTTTCAGAAAGATCTGTCGAAGGGTCTCATGGGTGTTCTCCAGAAACGAACCCGGCTGCGGCGGCGGAACCCCGTGAAAACATCGTATCCGCAAACATCTTTTTTGGTGGATACAGTTATTCAAGAGGTACTTATGAGCACCATAACTAGGAGGATATGGGTAACAGAGACGTAATTTCAAGTGTCCAAGGAAATTTTTATAGACCTCACTAGATCTTAAATAAGAACATTCTAGGTACAATTGTTATAATTGTATGCCCCATTTTACACAGCGTGTTCTTAAAAAAAATCATGTTTTTGGCCCATTATTTGCAAAATTTCACTCGCCATGAATTTATTTTAGGATTCCGAGGAGATTTGTCCGTGACCTCCCATGGTGAACAGTTAGGGGTTTCTAACGGGTACCCTTTTCCCTATTAACAACCAGACCGCTTCATTTGAATGTCTCAAAAATAGAGAAAAAAATGCGTAAATTTCGACAAAAAATACAGGTGGCGTCACCAGTCTGCAGGAAGTGCTAAAACACTCATGATCAATGTGCGGGCAAAGAATAATGGCCATCAATGTATTAGTTATTCAGATACTGAAGATTTTGAATCATATTTTTAGTTTTTCTGGGGGTACTTACTAGCCCAATAACCTAGAGGATATGGGAAACAGACACCTAATTTCAGGTTTCCGAGGAGATTTTTTAATGTCCGCCCTGGATATTTAGTTGAAAGTTTCTAGGTGAAGCGGTTACAATTTGTGCCTTGGTACGGACGGCCCGACAGACGGACAACGGACAAAGAGTGATCTCTTTCAGTCAACTGAGCTTATAAAAGGAAATCCTTACTATTTTAATCATAGGAAACCCCTACTAAAACAAGGCTTAACAACAAGGCTTAACGCAAATAATACGCGTCTTTATGAATAAATTATGGATTCTAAATTTCTGAAAAAGTTATGAAGATAAAAAAGGAATATGTCGAAATAGATATTCAAACAATAATTTGGAAAGACCGGAAAGACCAAATCGAATACTAGAAACTAACCTTAATATTTAGGGGCAATGAAAGACTAAGAAAACTTTCATAATTTGCTAATTGAGGAATTCTGTAGCTATAGATTATATATAGTATACCATGGAGCATTATTTATATTGAAATGGTCGATTAATTTTCATCTCTAAAAAAGAAAGAATTTAATCACAAACCATTTCACTTCTTAATCCAACGATGCGTTTAACAGGCAGAATTGGATAAAAATGCAAAGCAACACTTATTTATGTAGGGTTCTGGATGACATTTAACACATGTTTTTTTTGGTCAAATATTGAAACCAATTTGGCTTGTTGTGAATCATACGCGGAGAATAAGCACCGATTTGACACATTTAGTGATGGGCTCTGAACCATAATATGAGCTGAACAGATATAGATCATTTTTATTAAAACATACGCGAGTAAATTGTTGCACATGCAATGTTTAAAGGACATATGAAAGCAAAGATAAACGCACTGCTAATAAAGCATACTTAAAGTGTTAAAAATGTAGTGCACGGCTTCTCATTTTAATATACAGAATGTAAGTGGATGGGAAAAAAAAATAAATTAAACAATTTTAAAAAAAATCAAATGAATAGGAAAAATGACTATGCTACTAAGACATGGTTCCAATCGTAGAAGAAGAAGAAGACCATTGCATGCTGCAATAGCATTCAGTACAAGGATATCATGCCTGCCGCCCGTGAAGAGTCGCGAGAAATCAGTGACTGCCCCCTAGTGGCAAAGATCATGCCTAGCATCCTCAGCCAAACAAGCGGGACACGAACCCAAACCTAAAACACTGCACTTATAAACAAAAAAAAAAAAAATAAATAAATAAAAAAAAAAAAAAAAAAAAAAAACACGATGAAAAAAAAAGAGGGGAAAGGTAAGAGCAATAGTCACGTAGTCTTTACAGTGGTTGGGTACAGTCACAGTAGAACACGTTTCCTCACTGCAATTTTAGCTGGTTCATTGTTGGTCCGCCAGATAGCGAGAGATATTGTGATAACTTTGCTCTACTTCAGCCATGTGGCATAGTGTCATTATGTCTTACCTTTAGGTCACCGCCTTTGGGAATCAGTGTTTGGTTTGTATGTGTCCAATTTTACGAAAAACGTTCTGACAAGATTTTGATAATTTTTTTGTGGAGAGGTAGGTGCCATGGTGCCACAAAAACCTAAATTTCGAATATGAGTAATGTGCCCAAGATTTGCACAAAACTTGGTATTGATAGCTCCAGTTGTTTCTGAGGTAGTTATATTAGTATGCTTTTTTGGCCAATTTACAACCATTTAGGTCCCTCTAATTCAGAAAAATTCACCTTACTGGAACCATCCGTACAAACTTAAGAGATTGTTTCTAGGAATATTTCTGTGAAATATTAAATAATTTGGCTGGAAATTGGCGGAGATGAAGATTTTTTTGGGTTTTTTTTCGCCTTTTCTCTATAAAATCTAAGTCAATGCAGATAGCAAATAAATAAGCTCAATCCGGCAGATTTTTACAAATGACTGATTTTTACATAACATTTAGTCATGCTACCACCTGCCGTTTTTGAGATAGTTTGGATTAATGTAAGGACGACGGACGTCGGCGAACGGTGGACAGCGGACGGACAACGCCACCCATCGCGTAAGCTCACAGGTTCGTTAAAATAAATACAACGGAGATATAGGGACATTGCAACCGAGCCGGGATCGGTCCTGAAAGATGTCTGACTCATACGACTTAACGTTAACTCAGTGTACTCTTGTGTCAGTTATGTTTTATCTCATGAGTAAGAAGCCATGTAATGTATTAATGACACAGCTTTGTATTCATTTTAGTATTTTGTATAGTGTCTATAAATTCAAGAAGGGTCTCTACCATCATTAATCAAATCCGTTTGAATAAATTAGATAACGCGATCACTCTTTCATTCATTGGGTAGCAAATGTTATAATTATTTGATTCCCGGGAAAGAGCGACCTGGACCAGACCCTTAAATATAATTACCAGACAAGGTGCCCGGCTCTTACCAAAACTGTCAAAAAATTCGGTGGCTCGGCACTAATTTCGAGCCCTGTAACGCACATCAAATATATATTTATAGAACAATAACTACTATACATGCAGACCAAACAGATATCATATACCTATATCAACTGCACAAAATTTAAGGCAACAATATAACATGTCAGTTTATATCTTTATATATACACGTATAAAAGGCTTCTGTATTTACCCCCGTCGCCCACTGTTTGTGCATCGAGCTGAAAATGAGGAGTTTCCGACATTGATACATTAATCCAGTTATTGCACACATTCCCGACATTAATTTACATGGTTAGTTAACCAGCAGAAGCAAAATGCAGTAGAGATCGTTAACGTTTTGAAAGGGTAAATATGAATCATGAAAACAATCAGTAAATTGTGAAAGATGCACCAAGATAGGAACACACAAGGGCTGTGTTTTAAGTCTTAAAATGACACTAAATTGGTAGTGATTTTAGAATCAGAAGTTATCTTTATTTTTAAGTATTCACGGTTTGATATGCTTGGAACTACATGCACTGGGTTCAGTACACCTTTTGCCCGCGAGCTGGTGGGGAAAATCTTTCTTGAAGCAGAATAATGTCTGATGTATCTCAAATATCACACAACATATCCGAGGCAAACACACTTTAGAATGTGGTTTAGACCATATGCTCAGCGACCAGAGAAAATAATATATACATGTAATTCCAAGTTTTAAATGAATATTCCCAATAAGGAACATGGCTAATACATAAACCGAATAAATAAACGCAGGCCCGTCCGTCTGTAATTTAAACAGTTGTCAACGTGCTGCATGCAGTAACTAAGTGTAAAACGTCACTCAATGTGACGTAACATCTCGGGAACCAATGAAAATATTTGATTATGTCGTTGTTGAGATATCGACATTCAATTTTAAAAGCTTCCTCAAATATCGTAAATTACACTTCTGCTGATCATGTAAATGGCGTCCCGTGCATGGGATCGAAATTACCAAACGTATTCCGGCCACATAAACTGCAGAAATATCTGGTTCTCAGCGTTACAACACATTTACTTTCTGTCACAACTTTTAACTACTTTCACTGGCGGGCGTGCCTTCTGCTTGTGGTGTCATGTCACTTCCTAGAGTAGACTGGGCCGTGTTCTCGTAGAACTGGAAGAACCGCTCCATGGGTTGACTGTCTCTGACGTACTGCATGGAGAAGTTGACGCGTTCTGTGGACAGTGCGCGGGGCATCACTTTCTTTTTCTTCCTGATGATGACAAAGAGAATTTTGACGAGGAACAGTATTATACAGCTGGCCATCCCGACGGCTCCAGCGACAAACCTCGTTCCTTGGTTATCTCGGTTTTTGGCCATGACGCCTACAAAGACGATCGTACCCACCAAGTACGGTGACATGATGAACCTTGAGAGGTCACGACCCATCACAAGGTCAAGCATGGCCCACACGACGGTCATCACCATGGTGACGATCAAGGCGGCAGTCGTTGCGGAATCAGGAGTGAAGGTCTCCACTCCCGGCAGGAGGGAGAACGCGTTAAATAGGGAGAGGAAACACATCCAGGTAGCGAAGAACGCCAGTCCATTCTGCACCAGTCCATACTGACTGAACAGGTCAAACCGCAGGCGCTGCTCTGACATCGTCTGATAGTACCTCTTCGTCACGTGACAAGAAACACCAGTGGTTGCGACGAAAAACCCGAAGGACACAAGACTGAACAAGGAGGCGTACTGGAAGTTCCTGACACCTGAGTGAAAGAAGTACCACCAGCCAAACAGGGACAGCAGGCCGAGCAGGAAGGTGACATACATGGAGGCCGGCATGACGGGCGGGTGTGAGTACAGGAGGAGGAGAGAGGAGCGCTCACACAGCGTACTGAAGGCGTACATCAGCCAGACCAGCTGGTACAGCAGACACAGCAGCCACAAGACCGGAGGCAGGTAGCCCGGCAGCAGCTTCATCTTGCTGTCGTACCGTTCCCATTGTGACAGAGTCGTTGTGTTGCCAGATCCTGATGAAATAAAAAAATGTTTAAATCTCATTTTATAAAGACTAGATTCAAAAGACACTATAAGATAATTAAATTGCTGTAAATTACTGCGAACTTATCTTTTCTCTTGTGTAACACCAACGGTCTGCTCCCTATGACAATCTGTCAGCATTAAAGTTATAACTCTTAAATTACATTCCATAGTTAATACTTTCCATGTCTAAAGGTAAGAATGCATGTCCTTTTCAGTGTATGACTTCTAAGCTTCTGATATGCCGTAATAAAATCTGTAAAGTAAATAGGAAAACATGGCATTGACCGCCTTTCATGTGACCCGAGAAACGCCATCAGGAACTTTCTTGATGTGAAGCTAGAAATTCCTCTATGTGGCAGCCATGTATTTAGCTCTGATAAAGGTTGGCTATTTTTTTGTCCTTTTCAAAATTAAAAGTAAACGTAAGTAAAATGGTGAAATTTAGATGGCGCTACCAGTCATTGCTGCAGTGTAAAGTTTTTCAAGATCAATAAGAACACCGAGTGTCTTGACAATTCATCAAGTCCTGAACAATATGGCCTATTGTATGATTATTCACTAAACAGCATTTTCAACTTCTAACGTGTTTAAATATGTAATTTAATAATAACATAGGTTACAGTGAACTCATTAACCCTCGGAGATATTTCAGGAGCTATCAATATATGTGGAGCACCATGGATATGTTTAAGGTCCTGAAACAGATTTTACCTCGTAACTCAAAGAAACTAAGTCGGACTGGATTAATTGAATTTCTACCAGGACGGTGCAGGACCTGTCACATGTGAAGTTTGAACTTCCTGATATTATCTGCGCCCTGTTAAAGTTTTCACCAATGTCTGTAATATCTTATCTAAATAGCACAAGAAAGTAGTTAAAAATAGAAAAATCCCAGGTGGCGTTGCTTGCTAAAATTATTCAAGATCAATCAGTATCAAAACGTTCAAGACAATCCATACATCCAGATGTTCCGGAAAATCTGGCCATTTGTATGTATTTTTCTAGAGAAGCCTTCGCGTCTGAGATATCACAAACATGTTTTTACCTCGTACCCCTTATGAATATTGATCACAGTGACCTAACATTTCATTTCAGTGGAGTACTTGTGATCCTCCTGAGCCTTGTGTATACGGTTATTTCTACCCTGTAAACAGACTGACGAACGACCAGACCAAGCACTACAGCGGAAATGACTTTCAGTCAACTGAAGAAAAAGCCCTAAAATAAGTAGAATCAACTGCCCAGTATGTTGATCACCATGGCTTTCTGTTAATAAGGGGCGGATACAGGCTAAGGGAAAGGGGGGCGTCTAGCCCAGGAAGACCTAAAAAGGAGCCCCATCAAGAAAAGGAGGGGTCTAGGCTTGAGAACATCGGTGTCAATACCTGTAAAAAAGTTTGTTCTGGCATAAAAGGAGGGAGTCCGGACCCCTCCCCCCCCCTGGCCCAATCAGGTACTGTTGATAACAAGTCTTTTAAATGTTAACTTATAACACACAAGCACATATTTCTATTTTCCTTTCCATTTTTACTATAAAATCATTAACTGCTAGCTTTTGTAGGCCGTCTGTATATATATGTGTTAATTGTATTGATGTTAGGCATTAGTTATCTATACATACCGATGCGCGGCGCTCCGTGAAAAGCGGAGAGTCCGAAGATGATGAGAGAAGCTCCCAGGACGATGAGGTTACAGCAGAGAAGGATGATCACCAAGCCACTGCTCCGCGTGCTCGCCATGGTTACCTGGGAAGGCTAAAAGACAAATTATATGTTACATGTTTAATTATATATTATTCAAAAGTGACAGCAGAATAAGCATGGAAATACTTCCTTCGACCCTGGGATTTTAAAAATCTTGATCAGCTCTGAAATAGTATCAGCTGATCTTTCCGTCATGGTATAGTCAGGTCGTACAAGACAGACAAACAGACTAACACACACAGAATGGTGAACATATAACGTCAAACCCACTTCCAGATCATTTCCCTCAACTACCAGTTTGCTACACCATTCAGTTCAGTTATAACATTTATAACATTTTTATTAATTATGTATTTCTTACACAAAATGCAGCACTTATATAATTATATTATTAACAGTGAATTATGAATAATTTTTTTATCTTTTTAGTTCAAGAAAATTATATATGATGCATTCTAGAACGCATGAACAGTTCATTTCAATCTGAACATGGAATATTTGTTTTCATATGAACTATAGACCATGATGTGATGGGCAGATATGCCCCTTATTTACAGCGTTGAAGACTATTGTCTGTGTACTTCCCTTGGATTACTGAAGCGTGACGTCTGCTACGATGCACCCAGGCGGAAAATTGTTTTTTCTCTTTTGGAACGGGAGCATAGTAATTGATATTGTCGACAGGTGGCGCTCATGGTTGGCCAGAGTTATAACTTAGTGATGTCCAGTATATGTAGGATTTTATCCAACAAATATATGTTAAAACACTGATATATTAAACTGGTAGTAACATGATCAGTTTAGATGTAGCATAAGGGACTTACGTGAGTAACGTTTTTATTCTGTTAAGGGAGTTCAGCTGCCCGAAGTCACATAAATATTTCCCAGTGGGGCGACTTTGAACGCGTTTAGTCAGACACCCGTTACGGTTTGGCTTGGTATACATTATAGAATCCTTACCCCCATGAACACGTTGGTCTTTTTACTGATCAGCCGTGTTAGGGGACAGGGTTACAGACAGGCTGATCTGTCTTTATGGTTAAGGAAATAGACAAGTATAAATGTGCTCTCCACTTAATGTATATTGAAGGCATAAGTCGGATCTCTAAAGTCCAGTTAGTGTGTGTGTGGTAGACGGGTACATATTACATTACAGCTCTTGAATGATTCTTTATTTTTGCTTTTTTTGGTATAATCAAAGTGAGATTGTAATTATTGGTAATGTAATTCCTGGGACGTCCGGCCGACTGTTTCCTATTTATGATTATTATAAATTCCGTTAATCAGTGCCATGAGTCTTCAAATGAATTATACAATCAGCGATACATTTGTATCATAAGTGTTTAAACCCATGGTTTAGCATAAATACAAATATACATATACACGCCGTTGCCTGCGTGTGTTCACGTGTGAACAAATATACCACGCGTGTGTATCCTTAAGATGTTGGGATTTCTAGGGCATCCCTGAAACCTAAATAGATATGACATGGCTACGACAACATTCTGTTAACAACCGGCATACTGAAACACAGAATCAAGGGTACATCATAATTCAAACATTGATATAATAACCCTTGTGTAACTGTTAAAATTGTGTTCCGATATTATATATACTTACAGTGCGGATGTTCCTATGGACACCAGAGTTTCTCTTGAAGTTCTCAAATACAGTTAGTATATCCAGCTCTGTGAGGCGTTAAGTGTTTGTACTTATAAAACATACAGGTATCGCTCGGCTCCCGTGACACACTGGCTCTTATTACGTTCCTAATTACTGGACGCCGCTGTACGGGAGTCAGGTCTGAGCATCCAACCATGTAGGGATGATAAAAACTACAGGATTCCCTCTCATATAATGGTTTTGTTTGCGGTATGCATTCATAACCTAGCTATATGTTATTAAGACCACATTCGTGACGTGGCTATATTCTGTAATTATTATGGTGTCTGTCGTTAGAGGGACATTAACTTGAGGATGTATAGGGGGGCCCTGCAGCGTGTGGATGTAATGAATGTACAAGACACAACTTTACTGCCTCTGTATGAACCTGGAATATCACAAATAGCATTTATATCTCTGTAATTTTCATATCTTTTAACTTTTTTATTTCGTTGGTCCTTGTTTTTTTATAATTTTCACGTAAATAATTTAAGTATGGTACAGAATAACAGTCAATGGAGAAACTAATAACCTGATTTGGGGACCACAACGTGTTGAAATAGTCCACAAAAATAATCTGACATCTGAATTTTTCCTGCAGTCCGGATATAGACGCCGGTGCATTATATTTTTGTCACGTGATATCTGCTGTTGCGATGTATGGGTCTTGAGCCTCAGACAGGTTTGCTCGCTGTTATCGTCGTTTGACCTTTCTTTGAGATGTTGGGACATGGTTTGGGTGACCAATGCTCCCCTTTGTGTATTCTGGTCATTTGGTTACTGCTATAACACAGAAAATAAATGTTTTATACACTTCAGACATAACATGTACCATGTCTGAATGAACTTGAATTAAAATAAAAAGAAAAGAAAACAGATTAATTCTGTATAGGGTTATGCCCCATAATAAGCCCGAGATAGTTTGAAATGTGATAATTGACAAACTCATTATGCAAAGTAATATTTTCCAGTTTGTATATTTCTGGGTTTTTTTAATGTTGCTGTAATATCTGAAATTTGTCTTCCAAAAATGATGTATTAATGTTGCAGGAGTAACAACACTTTTGCACTGGCCGATAGTTTGGTTTTCCCGGCGACAGGGGTTTTGCCGGACCATTCCGGTACTTGTAGATTCGTCCTATGATCCACAGATGATAATATTAACCGGCTATACGTTAACGTGCGATATAATCATAAATGTGAGTCTCATGTCTGGAGCACATGGTGTGAGTAGTTCAATGCCAGCCCCGGGAGGCTTTCATTCAGATTCATCCCGCCAGATGGCGCACTTCTCCCTTCTTACTTGTCCTGGTGCTTCCCAAACAGCGGCAACCTGCAGTCCGTGTCCATGAACATCTCAGCTCTCCTGACTATTAAAGAAAAATAATCGGTGATGTATGGGTCATATGACCCCTTGAGATATGCTGACCCTGTACTCTTGTCCAGCTACAGAAGGTAACCATATTCCATAATAATAAGTATATGAGTATGATATAAGTATATGATGTATGTTAGGTTTACGCTGGAGTAGGAATGTTAGATGGGGTTTAAGTCTGAGACAAAGCATGTACTTTTCTCTGCCGGGGGGGGGGGGGGGGTAGATCAATTGATGGAATCGAATTAAACCCGCTTTCATTTGATGGGGGGGGGGGGGGGTAAGGGGGGCAATATGAGTTGACTGATCATTTACAGACGAAGAGACAATGTTACTGATGTCCAATACACGTGCTGAAGTATTATGACAAAGCTCCGGTGTGACTTGATGTCTAATAGGTGAATGAATGAGAATGATAACATTTCAGCTGGTTCTGTAAAGAAGAGGAAAAAAAGTATAGTGTATGTATGGCAGACGGCTGCGTGGCACTATGAATTCATAATACATTATTCATGATCCTCCAAGGTTTCACAGAGCACTCATTGAACAGACAGATACAAGTGAATTATTGCTGGGGTATTCAGCCTCGTGACTATATAAGTCACTTTTTTCTACGACAACTTCGCCTTTTAAAATGGGTTGAATCGGTTAAACACCTTAAACCCTTCGCGCGGAGACAAATACTTATGTAGATTTCTCTGCTCTGAATCCCCAGGAAGCTGGGCCACGTTAATGAACGATATATTCATGAATTAGATGAGAATTATTCGCAGCCTACATGGATGTCTCCTTATGTCTAATATCCCCGTGTTCCATATATACACGTGTTCCATATATGTCACGGTTCACTAACACGGTTCATCAATGACCTCCAGCGCAGAATTGGCACTTATACCAATGAGTGGTTCAATTCAAGTTATGACATAAACGGTGCGATAAAACTTTGAATTAAAAACATTACGGTGATCCAGATTACCTAAACAATTTAAGAGATCTTTACTGGGGTATTACTCTTACCCTTAACAAAATCTAAATAAATTCGTTCACAATGTTTTACGTAAAGTTGCTAACAGATAAACCAACAAACAAACCAGGCGGAGGTATTTGTTCTGTAAGAGAATAACCATATACAGAGTAATCTGCCAGGTCTGAAATACAGAGACAATGGATAAACATGCGGTTAAACGATGTATATATATACATATATATATATATATATATATATATATATATATATATATATATATATATATATATATATATATATATATATACGGGCACTGTCTTTCAGGTCAGATAATTCAGATTAATATATATCAACGCTTGGAAGAACACTCAAAGATAAAGAAATTACCAGTACACCAGATAACGTGTTTTACAACGAGATAATTGTAAACATTAATTTTGGCAAAATTTGTTTTAAGGAAAGAAAAAGACCCGTCATAACTTACCGACAACAGAATAAAAATCATTGTTCAAGTCTTTTATATTTTGAAGAATTACATGTGTGGTAAAAAATATGTATAAATACGTAAGTAATCGGCAGATGCTTACAGGATACTTGAAAATGACATTCCATTGGCGCTTTTTTTCTATAGGCCTATAGACCTGCGGAGTTTGGATATTTATTGAATAATATGGACACAGAAGCGTGCGATTGTCGGCGATCTGCAACAAATCAATGTTTATATTAGCGGGTAAACGGCCAGAACAACACGTCAATGACACACACGCCGCGGAGCAAGCCCGCCAAACGGGAACGAGGCTGACTGATCGTTTGGTTGCTTGTTTACCCGTTCTATAGCGACGACACGGTCAACGTGAAAATCTGAACAGGGAGCGAAAATGACATGAGATCACTCAGTGAACGGTAGCTGAAGCACGTATAGTGATGTTACGGGTCTTTGTGGTTTTAATCTGGTCAAGCTTCGCCATCGATGTATTATACGGTGAGTACCAAATAAAAATCACTTATTTCTGCCGAGTTTAGCTAATGAAATATATGTACAGACCCGGTGAGAGCTGAGCCCATGTTCGCTCAAGCGTAAAATATCAATATTAGTATATCGGGATACACAAGGGCTGCAACCTCCCCCTTCTTTTTTTACTTGTTAAATACCACAGATTCATATAAACATAAACAGGACTTTTTTCCCTTAGATTCACATGCATGCATATTCCTAAGGACCGGGCACATGTAAACACGAACAAAAAAGGTGAAAGGAGATGATTTCTATGTGTATGGTCTTATGAAATCTCATATTTATTTGTTATTCCGACATGTAGGTAGAGTATAAAATAAATAAGTGGTAGGTGTGGCTGGCAAATACATTTTTTTTATTTAACAAACGTTTACTTCCTGTTACTCATACTTTCCCATCGGTATAATCATGTTTATATGCTGCTCTCAGTAAACCACTATCATTAACAGTTTGGCTAGTACAATGAATCTTCAAAGAGGAACTGAACGAAACATACAACATGTGAACTAAAACTTTTCAATTATATTTTCATGAATATTTAAAAGCATATAATTTCTACTTCCGTTCTTTAACGTATACGAAAAAATATTACATTGGCAAGGATGCTTGTACTTTCCCCTACCCCCTCCCACAAACCTGTACACACGTAAATTAGATTGTGGGTGTATAAAGCACGTACGTATTAATTTGAGCCAGTTCCAAATAATCATAGAAGCATTAATATAACAGGTGTTGCGTATTTTGTATATATATATATATATATATATATATATATATATATATATATAAATATATATATATAACAAGAAGTCTCTACGCGATTATCGATGGCACTGTCAAGAAAACAGAGTATTACGAAAATGCCACATATTAAGTAAAGTTGGAATGTTTGACCTGAAAGTAGTCACTCCAATGAGTATATTATTCAGGAGCCTCAGCAGCAGTACATGGTCACAGAACATTACCGGTCTTAGCTCAAGCATACACTCAACTCCACCAGCCAATGTCACCATCAGTAAACGATGTATTACGGCAACGTAATGCTATCCAGATAATACCACTCTTATCTATATTAAATGTTGCCAGTCAGAATATGTTTTATTTATTTGTCCAATGTGAGTAAAATTCGATGCGGTGAAGTGCATTGACTGGCATATTTGGGTTTGATCATATATATTTGTGGTTAATCCTTAGACAAGGGTCCTTAATGACTATATATCCGTTCTGATCCGGTGTCGTACAGAAGTCTAATTCAGGAAATATTTAGTTAATAAGATTACTGGATTTTCTCCAAATGCACAAGAAATTTTAATTCAACAGATGTCATAATATTTCCTATCCATTACATATATATATATATATATATATATATATATATATATATATATATATATATATATATATACAGTTTATAAAGTAACACATGCATCGGTCATCCTTTTATGCATGGTTATACAAAAGGTGGCAATGACGAACAAACATTTATTGAAATACAATTATATGCTTGTGAATATTTCATTTTCGATCATTGCATTATTTGTCTTTATGCATGCAGTGTATTATTAGTTATATTCAGTTGTTATGAATACACACACACACACAACTATCTAATCTCTCTCTCTATATATGTATATATGTGTATATATATATATATATATATATATATATATATATATATATATGTGTATAACGAGGTAACTGTTACTGACTTGTGAATCAAGGTCTATTTTTATATTTACTCGATATTACAGTGGGATATTTTCCACAAATAGTTCGTGGCAGCAAACTGAACTGTCACGTGATATAATCTGTCATGCACTGGCGTTCACCACTTCACCCCGGTATTCTTACCTAATGTCAACTCGTGTACCAGATAAAGGAACACGGCGGAGATATTGAACCTCGTCGCGGGGAATCCTTTATTATATTACACTGTTCAATCGTCCTTTGTTGTCGCGCTGAGAGCTTTCATATTTCTTGAGGGTCATAACCTCATCATACAAATGGTGCTCTTTTTGAATATTTAAGAGGAAGATTATGGGGTACAACAGCTGGGGTATTTTAATTGAGACTTTAGTCACATGACAATATATATATGAATAACTAGCCGATAAACCCGGTAACTGGGCTTTCTATCGGGGTTGATGCATGCATTTGATGAGATGAGGAATGTTGGATCATTTTTTAATTGTACAAATTAAAACAAATATAGATTTTCAGTGGGATACTCTCTCCATATGATATGTCCAATATTTGTCCAATAACTTTGTGTCGCTGTGCTCGTGGCTAGAGTTCACACATCGATATGTTTACCTTGAAGACCTGGTCAGTGATGTATACATTTGCCAACAGGAGTGGGGCGTTCAAATTTTCGAAGATCACTGACTGGTTGCATTTATATTATTGTTAGACTTATAAGTGATAGACTGCAGCAATGAAGATAAGAAGATGAATTTAATGTATGTTTTAAACTAAGGAAACTACGAAAGACTAAGAAAGAAACGTGGATATGCCCACCTCGCGGATCAATGAGGATGCACAACATCCATGCCAAATATAACCAACAGAATGTCCGTGAAACATATGTTACATTTGATAAACCTGTGGATCTATTTTGCGAGGTAATATCCGTGACGCAACATCGTGAATATAAACAGAAACTTATGCACGTGCTTCCATATATAGTTTCCGCGATACAACTGTTTCTAGAATTGTTGAAAATGTGAATGCAATGGGAGATTGAAGCGGCACATGTTATGGTTATTTCAACGTTAAAAGGAATACCTGGAAAAATTCGGGGAAGAACCATTGTTGCATTCTGACATAGGGAATGAGTGCCTAGGGATCTTGAGTCACATGTTTTTACTTGTACTGACCATGCAAATTGGTCAGTGACTGGGTCAAATGTTAGGCCGAACATGTTAAAATCCGTCACTGACAGCAGGGATTATTCATATGCACAATGTACCTTAATCCTGAATTACCCAATTACCCAGCGATTGACGCAGGCATTCCGGTCTGTTCGGCTGTTTTCGGTGGTAACCTACATGCAATTAAAAAAAAAACATGAAAAAAATCACTCAAAATGATGGGTGTTTTATTTATTCTTATATCGGCGAGGTTACTGTGGGAACAATAACCTTTAAACGAGGTATAGTACAGTGTTATACACGCAACGCGGTTTCAGAGAACATTGAGGGCAAAAGTGGACCAAGCTCCTTATATAATTATTAGATTAGACAACACCCTTATATTTACAACATAACTTAAATGCACCTGAACGGACTCCGTGGGTATACATTTGCGGATGTAGTCTCACATTAGAACTTTTACAAACGTTAAAGTTAATATTTAGGCTTTACAAAAATAAAAAATAAAAAAAACTATCCCTCGTCTGTTTGTTTTGATTTACTTTGAACTATATTTGCCACTGACATTGTGCGTGACCTTTAAGTCGTGGGGTGTCCCTGTGTTTCGTGTTCTCCGTTACTGGCCGGCCATAAAGTCATCAGTTGTACCCTGAATCACCAGCTAACGAGGTCATTGCCACAGACCATACTGCCATCCTAATCACCACACGCTCCACGTGTTTCTGTACATACATATATACATATATATATATATATATATATATATATATATATATATAAATATATAGTATGGGACACTATAATTCACCAAGGAAGAATATCATACTGTCTGACCAGTTGACAATTGTTTTTTGGTCTGTATAATCGTCATGGTACATTGCACATTTTGTAAAATTCTGGATCAAGCGTTAAGCCTGGTGCTTCAGATCAGTCACTGAAACCACATTGCATCACAACTATCTTCTTTTATCGATGAAACAAACCTAAACAGGTTTGATTTACCAAGAGGCTGCACACCAAAAATCAATTATAACAATATTTATCTTATCCTGAGGTCTCCTGTAAGATTCAATAATGAGGTAAAGGGGGCGCTGTCTTAGAAATGTCAGCAGGACGTGTATATACATTGATTACCATGAAAAGAGAGGTCATGACCTTACACTCTGAACCAGGCTGATCCCGGCGTGTGTATTGTAATGGTGTCAGTGTATTGAACATTCAAGGAGGGTCGCTTTCTTCACAAAAATCCCGTGCCGTGTAGATATTATAACAAAGAATATACCAAAAATAGCTAATAGACTTGATCGATACATAAAACTGGCATGTTACCCGAGGAAGCGGCCAGTAGAATGGCGTTTAATTGGTTATGTTTATTTAATATCCGTATATCATAACCACTGAGAGCATGTCAAATATTAAGGCAGGTATGATGCATTAGCGTATAGTCCCCTTCTCAATGCCGCCTTAGTCTATTGGTCATCCATATATTGTCATAAATGTATCAAATATCATGATCGTTTAACAAACACTTTTTAATCTGCTTAGACATTCATTTCGCACATTTTTTACTTTTGGACATTTTATTGATGAGCATGGTATGTGCACGGGAAAAAAACTGCATTGAAACTGTTTCGTCACTTTTCATGTCCAGCCTTTATTTTTATTCTTTATATGGTGCATTTAAATCCCATTTTAGCTATATATGTTCCGGATGACGGTTCCGATGATTACTGCACTGTTCAACACAAGGTTCAGCTGTTCCGATCCGGCCACATACACTTTTTCCCTCATGCTGAAGCAACTTTCTGCACTAAACTGTAGACCATATTAATCCGTTCAAAATATGACCCCTCTCACAGGGGTAAAACCGATCCTATTAAAGAAATCGGACCAGTTTCAGGAGACCCGGTCGGTTGATTTGAAGATTAACTGACCATACGTGTTTGAGGTCTCGCAGGACCCAGTTATGTCACAATGCACAACATTTATTGTTCAAGCTTATGGGATCAAAATGGGTTCACCAAATCATCAATTATAAGTCAAACATCATAGAACAGATAATTCGAGAATGAATAACGCTGAGGTAAGGAAGACCATCCAGTTCTTAAAATACAATCTGTTGGCATTATATGTAAAGTTTAGGATGACTTCAGTCGTGGCGTAAAGGACACCTAAACATACATACATTGCTGTCCTTTGAGAATATTTTCTGTGTAATTGCAGGCCAAATATGTCCAAATGGTCAGATGCATGATGGGATATGCTACATCCTGCAGACGACACCACAGGATCTCAGCGCAGCAGCACGTGACTGTGTGTCTCGTGGCCAGAAACTTGCCTTATTCTCCAACCAGGAGATCAGTGACTTTTTAACGTGGTATATGAAAAATGAAAGCATCTCTAGAGTTTGGACGGGGATTAGCGAGATTGAGACGGAGTGGCAGTGGTTACCAGGTAGGTTTTATACTAAAATTAGAAAGTACTCGGAGACCGCATACCAACATTCTGGAGCACCATTATGTCGGATCCGGAACATTAATATTACAATGGTCAAGACATAACTGCGGTGTGTGTGATACGTTAGCGCAGAAAATATGTGAATTCATGCGGACAAAAATGTGTGTCACGTTAAACCAACGGCCTGTCAGAGAGAGAGAGAGAGAGAGAGAGAGAGAGAGAGAGAGAGAGAGAGGTTAATTGATTCATCGGAAACCACGATATTACGAACACCAACGGGACTCGATTAAGTGCTCGCATGTTAAAGAACGTTGATAGATCTATTTCAAATTCACATACGCATAAGTCATTTTACCGAGGTGTTCAGTATTGGCATTTACGACTATAGGTTGCCATATGAAATATATTTACACCCCACTGACCATTAATATTTCAGGAATATTTAAGTTTAAAAATACTCATGTCCAACAATAGAAAACTGCACCTAAAATGCTGAAAATATGGTAAATGCCTACACACATTGTACTGCATGTAGAACCTGTCACGTAGTGGTTAATAATTTACAACAAATATACATGTATTTCCCTCAGAAATAGTTTGGTATGGCGCAACCATACATCGATCAATATTCCTTTTGCCAGTCAGCCTTAGTTTAAAAAAGAAATATATATATATATATATATATATATATATATATATATATATAATATATATATATATATATATATATAATATATATATATATATATATAAGCTTCTTTTTCTAGCGAACGTCGGATATGTGCGCCAGAGCAAAATGTTTACCTTACATATGGGGGCTCGTCCAAAATTACACCCAACTTTGGGGCTTGGGCAATGGTTTAAAGTAATTGGGCAATTAGCGCCATCTGGTTTACCAAAAGTGTGACCCCTGGATTAATTAAGAGTGTGGCATGTTACGTTATGCATAAAAAAGCAGACCGAACAGTCTCAATAGTAAAACTTGCTTTTCTAACGAAGCGATTGGAAGGCCGGACGTGCACCATCAATATGGGTTGAATCCCTGACCGGCCCAATATTTCCCCTGAGTAAAATGTTTCTACAACATTATGTATATATATATATATATATATATATATATATATGTGTGTGTGTGTGTGTGTGTGTGTGCGCGTTAAATGGCTGAAATTTCCAATCCATTAAAAAATTGCCTGATTCACCCTCACACAGGCAATTTATAAATTGAATAAAAAAATTTCGGACGTTTATTTGACATTTTGACTGAAATCATATATTATAGTAATCTTCATATATAATTATATGGAATAATTTGCTAATTTTTAGTAGACCTTTAATATACACGCTCATTGATCATGTGATCAACGAGTGACCCGGTGACAGGTCCCGAGTGGTCACTCACAGGTAATCCATAATCAGTCCTGAAACAGACCGGAAATCTCCCTCAGTGTGTGAGTGTGTTTATGAGAGAGAGAGAGAGAGAGAGAGAGAGAGAGAGAGAGAGAAATGTCTTATAGATAGATCACTTTATCTTATGACTTATGATGACCAACTATTTCGCAAACATTGTATATATTTATATTAACACTGTTGGAGTGCCGCCGTATTTATGATGCGGCTTCTTCAGGGTACACCTGTTAGCCCCACCTTTCCCTGTCAGACAGGCTGTTGCTGGCAGCCCGTGTTTTGCAGAATATGCTGCCGCCTCAGGCTATTGAGTCGATAACACAATGAAATATTAAGTTGCATAACAACAGTAACGGAGGCTGTACTAACACACAGAGCTGGTGTTAAACACCGCGAGCGGCCCCTCACTCCACAATTGATCGTGTCAAGAGGTTATGGACTGTTGGCATGGTTACGTTATATTTGTGTTTTACTATACTATGCCTTAACACGCCGTACTAGCTTGGACAAATAGTGGGCATAACATTCAAGGGCAAAAGTCATTGTCATCACTGGTCATGAAAGATATCCAGTTATTTTTAATAAAAGAGAACATTTTAAATATATATAAAAATATATATATATTCTAATGTGTGTGTGCTGTGGGAGAAAGCCACACGAAGATTCACACGACTGAATGTTGTCTTTCTGTATGACATTAATTTCTTCTGTTTTATTTTATTTTATTCTAGTCTATTCCATCATATATCATAGTTTCATTCTTTTTTCGACAGAACATGCTTATGTTCCAATCTCAGTTTCATTGACATAAATAAATTCAAATCATTCGTTCTGTTATTTCATGTATTTCTGTTGGCGGGGGGGGGGGGGGGGAATCATGTTACAACTGCTGACTATTACATGGTCTAACGTATATATCCGGGCATTTTGTCTATAATCGGAATACAATGATACCATTTAACCACATCACTGCACCTTACCACAACTGATAGTCAGTCAGCTGAGGTGACAAAACTTGATTCATTGCTATAGATCTGTCATTACGATCTACTATTATGTCTATATGATGATATCGCCCCAGGACAATCTATTGTTCGAATACAAGCTAATATAATATAATTGTTATGGCGTTATGCTAGAGCACATTCTGTCATGCGTTATCAACATGGTCTGACCCCTCCCTGTCAACAATATTAAACATACAATCACGCATATCATGGCATCAATATAATATAATATATATATATATATATATATATATATATATATATATATATATATATATATATGCAAGAATAAATAATATTGTTGCATTATCCTTCGCGATAATATGAACGCAAAATGCGAAACCTTAAAGAAGAAGCACTGGTGGTACGTTCGTCCCCTCACAAGGGAGTCTATTGCGATGTCAGAGTGCCACCGTATGCAATGTTAAAAATTGAGCTGAACATCTAATTGAAGACGAAAATCGGTTTGTCATTTTTGACAAAGCCGCGCTGCCAACAGGTTCTGTGTAGCCAGGAATGTTATATGCGAAATATAACGTTACCCTCCTTGGTGAAACCTCCTTTGTGTCACATAGAATAAACCAGACTGCTATTTTATATGTTTAAATACTTTTAACCACAGTCACCATGTACGGAAAAGATTCCAGTGTAACTCAGCTTTATAATATTGGTAAATCTTAAATCATTATCGCGACCTTTTGAAAGATATGTACGACATAATCTGAAAAGAAATTCTTAATATACTGTTAATCTCTCTGCAAGTTTGTTGTATTTATGTTTTCTAACGTTTATAATTAAAAGCTATATTTTGTGAGAGGCAGGAACTTGATGGGGGACAGAGTTAGAGTTTAAAGTTATAGTCTATACATTCAAATGTGTTCTTTGTGTTGCTCCCTTACTTACAACCTAATGTTAAGATACTGATAACATAATGATTATCACCAAATCTGTACGCAAACACATGTATTCATATCACCAAGACGACCTGAATGACTCATTTATGCCTCTCCGCCTTACACGTGTGTATTTTAGGAGATAAGTTCTGGGGGAGAATTGGGTGGCTCCACCAGCTGTAATATATTTCATAAGGCACAAAGTTGTTCCACACTTACTTTTAGTTTCACTAAACCACGATAGATTTTATATTAAATGAAGAAAAATGATTCAGAATGTCTACTAATAGGAGTACTAACTTGATATGTTGATATTATACTAACTTGGTGTGTTTGTTTCACAAATAATATGCACACAGGCCATGAATGAACATGGATCCACTGGAATCTGACTCAAGGCTGATTGGTTTGAATGAACAGAATATTAGACAGTTAAGACACGGTATTTCATTGGTATAATTTTTGTGAATGGGCAGACTATAATTATTATAGAGATAGGACCCGGTATTTCATTGGCCTTATTTTTTGAGTGATCAGGTTATTAAAGAGTTAAGTCACGATATTCCATTGACTGTTGGATATGTTGTAAGCTCAATTATATATTACCTTATATATATACTTGAGTCAAGGCGAACGTTTACGCCATCAAAGATCTTAACAAAGTAGCAGAGCCGACCGTGAAGTTTCTTTGAATGTATGAATTACTGAATACATTAACACTTTAGACTGTGTTTATTGAAAGTTTCTGACCTTGTAATGACTTTCAGACGTAGAAAGCTTGTTCTGTCTTCTTTTTTGAAAAAAAAATGTATACAACATCACCCGGTAAAACTCTTACAAACTAAAGTGTAATTTAGTACAATTTATGTACAACGAAACAGGTGGGGTTAACCGAATTTTGGACAATTTATACTACAGGGCCACCACTATATGTTTATTCTTGGTGTTTGTCTGTTGTAACCGTAGACAGTTTATCCCTCAGTTAATTGCCGAAACCTACTATGTGACGGATTCAAGTGAGGATTATTGAGCAATTTTTTCTTTGGCGGTTTCACAGCTGTTAAGTCAGTCTAACGGACAGTATTTACCCGCGGGGACTGAGTTTCGGTGGCAGGTTGGTTCCGCGTCACTGATTTCAAGTATGGGCCCCGTGCACCGATCAGGTGTGGCATTTGGTACACATAACGGTGAAATGTACACAGCGTATTACCATGCGTCACTCGGCACAGGCAGGAATCCCCACAAGTGTGCTTGTTAGCCATACTTATTAGAATACTCCACTACGAATGTGAACATTTATTATTGGCGGGCACGTCCACTCCATACCTGCACCTCTTGGTTTGGGTCTTATAATTTCACATATTTACTTCTGCCACACTCTGACACTGCCCCGCATCGGAACTTAGATTACCTGTGTCTGTCTGTGTGTATGCCAGTCTGTTTGTCTGTTAAATTTGATTTCGTTATTAAATCTGATTTAGGAGTGCGTTTGGAGGCAACAAAGAGTTGACTTTATCTTTTGGTTATAAGATTTTAGGAAGTGGGTTGCTCGTTTGTATACAACAGCTTCTGGCATGGTTTTGCTGCTCCGTTCCACTGTTAGACTAGATACGGTGCCATAGTATTCCCAGACAATTAATTCCCCCCCCCCCCCCTTTTAAGAATAGCCCCCCCCCCCATCTTCAGCAGCTAATAATTTCAGACCAATACCAATACCTTGAACCACTCCGGATATATGAGCAATTTTTACCAAAAGCAAACGTATGGATGGACGCCACACAGTACAGATTGCAGATCTTCAGTCAGGTTGATTTTTGGACCAATCCATGCATCCCTTATTGAGATATATATGATTTTGTGTGATTTTCACCATATATGGCCATATTCAAGGTCAAGGCCACTCTCATAGGAAAGGTCATGACCCCAATTTAAATATACATCATCCAATAACCCATGTCTATGTATATGCATAATATAAAATATATCTGTTTATTAGTTTTTGACTCATAATACAATGAAGGGGGGATTAAACGGCATGAAAACAAGTAAAAGAATAATAGGTGGCGCCACCAGTTTCCGGTACATGACAACACTATCAAAGATCTTCGGTCAAGTTGATTTTTGGACCAATCCATGCATCCCTTATTGAGATATTAATGATTTTGTGTGATTTTCATCATATATGACAATATTCAAGGTCAAGGTCACTCTCATCGGAAAGGTCATGACCCCAATTTATGCATATTTCATTCCCATAACAAGAAAAGGATAACAGGTGGCGCCACCAGTTCCTGGTACCTGACAACACTGTCCTAGATCTTCGGTCAAGTTGATTTTTGGATCAATCCAGGGAAGAAATTTTGAGATATGCATCAAACTTGTGGATTTGGTGACTGTACCTCAAATTCTTACAAAGTTATTCCGTTTAAACATCATTTTAGGAAGAAAACAACATAAGGTGGCACCATCTGTCTTCTGCAGAAAAAAAAATGCTATCAAAGATCATGTCAGTTTGATTTTTGGACCAATCCATGCATCCCTCAGTGAGATATTAAAGTTAACATCATTTCAGCGTTATCGCCTCTGTGACCTTGAAAAATGCATAAAGGTCATCCATATTCGAACTTGGCCTAGCCCTTGATAAGATGCATCTAAGCTGTAGGTTTGTTGACTGTACCTCAAATTCTTTATGAGTTATTGCCCTAATATTGTTTTAGCATAATCGCTGCTGTTACCTTGAAAAAAAATGCACCAAGGTCATCCATGTTCGAACTTGACCTGGCCGTTAATAAGATGCATCAAACCTGTGGGTTTGGTGACTTTACCTCAAATGCTTACAAAGTTATTGCGTTAACATCATTTTAACAAGAAAACGACAGAAGGTGGCGCCACCTGTCTTCTGCAAAAGACAAAGCTATCCAAGATCTTCGGTCAATCTGATTTTTGGATCATTCCATGTATCCCTTACTGAGATATTAAAGATTTTGTATGAATTTCACCAAATATGGGAATATTCAAGGTCAAGGCCACTCTCTTAGGAAAGGTCATGACCCCAATTTAAATAAACATCATCCTATAATCATTTCTATGTATACGCATATTATAAAAGAAATCTGTCCATTAGTTTTTTAACAAGAAAACGACAGAAGGTGGCGCCACCTGTCTTCTGCAAAAGACAAAGCTATCCAAGATCTTCGGTCAATCTGATTTTTGGATCATTCCATGTATCCCTTACTGAGATATTAAAGATTTTGTATGAATTTCACCAAATATGGGAATATTCAAGGTCAAGGCCACTCTCTTAGGAAAGGTCATGACCCCAATTTAAATAAACATCATCCTATAATCATTTCTATGTATACGCATATTATAAAAGAAATCTGTCCATTAGTTTTTTACTTATAATGCTCACAGTACTGATAAGTGGAAATTTTGGGGGTATTAAAAGGCACGAAAACAAGTAAAGAATAATATGTGGCGCCACCAGTTTCTGGAACATGACAACCCTATCCATGGTCTTTGATCAACTTGATTTTGGGATCAATCCATGCAAGATTTCTTGAGATATTTAAGAATTTGTGTGCTTTTCCCCAAAATTGGATTATTAAAGGTCAAGGACACTCTCCTAGTAAAGGTCATGACCTCATTTTGAATAGGCGTCGTCCTCTCACCCATATCTATACATATACCAAGTTTGGTAAAGATCCGTGAAATATCTTTTGAGTTATCGCGCCAACAAGATTTATATGTGGCGGCAGCGGCGGCGGGACCGGCATGAAAACATAGTATCCCCCGACTTTGTCTGGGGATACAAATATAAGTAGACCTGAGGTGACGAATTGTTCATTGACGGCCGAGATGAATGCCCTCGGGCGATGTCGCTGTGCATGTGTTCTGGGGACACTGGATACCCTCAGTATATTACAATTGTGTGCGCTTCATTGCTTCGATAAATGTAAGTTTATTTCAATTACTTGCGGAATTGCTTGTGCTGTGATTTCGAAGTTAGTAAAAGTTCTGTTATTTTTTAAAAGATTGTGTGTTATTTGCGTTATTGTTTTAATATTGCCCGATCCGCAATGGCAATCTTCACTTAATGTACAGTTTTTCATAATAAATTTTTGAATGTATTTATCGGTACAATAAGAAAGCAAGACTGAGAAATGCACTTCAGTATTTCTTTTGGTTGATATAAAATCTTTAGCTCTTTCACATACTGGCTGGGCGGTGATCCACTGCCACGTGATGAACAATATTAGGTAAACCCCCAAAAACACGTTTGAGGAGAAAAGTGACCAATATATTGTATAATACCTACTAGTAAACGTGCATATATATATATATATATATATATATATATATATATATATATATATATATATCATAAATCCAGGCGAGGATCCGGGATTTTTTTCAGGGAGGGATCAGAAGACGTCTAGGTCTATACATATACATATACATATACATATATATATATATATATATATATGTATATATATATATATATTTATATATATAAATGTAAAATATATGGTAATATGGACACCCAAAAGGCAGAAATCTCAATCTCTAATACATGGAATGCTAAAGTTTTTTAAAATTTATTCTGCATGTTTTATTCCAATTATAAAACTGTTACTTCTTATTTTAAGGGATAAGCGTCATTATCTGTCAAAATACAAAATAATGGTTTTATAGACAGAACAGTACACCTTACAATTAGAGCAAGTTACCCGGTCACACAGTTGACAGTTACATTCCCATCAGTCACAATAGGCCGTTTCCTGGCAAGCATAAAGCTGGTACTTCTATAAAAAAACTTTCAGTAAGAGACAAGGCCTTACTTTAATCCACATAAATGTAAAAACATTTTTTTTTCAAAGTTCAGTGAAGTATCGCTTCTCATTAAGGACTGTTCCGTCCATGTTGTTTGTCTCAACGAAACGTGGGTGGACATTAGCATTGCAACGCATGAGATAGAAATACTAGAGTATATAAGACTTCAAAATATCAATCATTGTACCCCGGGCATTAAATTTTGCAAGTTATAAACGTGGCATGGCATTTTTACCATTGACATCAACATGTTGCCACATGTTTGAAAATAATGAACCGCTAAAACGTTTGACTCTTAAATGTTAAGACATTAAAGAGAACATTTGCTGAACAGAAAATCCTCATAATTTTTTTGGGTGAGCCTTTCTCCTATACCCTCCCCCATTTACATGTCATTAAATTTGATAAAAAAAACAAATATTTGTAATTTTCATAGGACGAATATATATATATATATATATATATATATATATATATATGGTTCAGACCTATTTTGAGATTGGTCAGGCCAACTTACCGATTTACGATGTCTAGGAATCAGGTTTGGAAATGCCGAGATGGGTTATATTAAATAACCGGTATCGGTTTTTGGTTTAGACCTATCTTTAAATGAGTCAAGCTCAATAACAAATACACAATATCAACTTTGCACAGGCCCATCTCCCTATGTTCATTTATTGATATTGACAATATTTAATATACATTTGTAATCTCAAAAATAAAATAGACACAAACTTTAATTGATTTAAATTAATTAAAAAAATATATGAAATAATTTTACAAGGTACAGAACCTTTGCTTTTTTTTACCTTTCCACTCATCAGCTACTTTCTACACATAATACAATAATATGTACAAATTATAGTCCTTGGGGATTTAAAAAAATGAATCTTTTAATTCAAAGCTGTAAGCATGCTTCTGAGCTCTATAATCATAATACACGGTATGAAAAGTGCGAAGCAAAAGGGACCGGTTAGTGCTCGGACGGAAAAGGGATGATCACTAAAGCTCAGATGACCTATATGGTCAGTTCAGCTAAAAAAGATGCATGCAATGGACTGCTATAGGTCAATGAAACATGCGGAAGGTCTCACACATTGGATAATATTAGGATTCAAAGTGGCTTCCTTGGATTGGTCAGGTTCGCTAAAATGTTATTACATTAGCGGTTAATTTTATTTTGCATTTACAGTTAGGGAATTTTGTTACATTATCGGGCAATTTCCTAATACGTTATCGGTAAGAAAATGCTGTTACATTATTGGTTGATTTTGTATTACATTATTGGTTAGTTTTACATGATCGGTCATTTCTTTGTTACGTTATCGATTGGAATTACATTATCAGTTGATTTGTCATTACGTTATCAGTTTGAATTACATTATAGGTTAATTTCTTTTTACATTATCGGGTAATTTTACATTATAAGATGATTATTGCATTCTCATTTGAAAGGCCAAATCGCCAAACCCTCCTAAACAGCTTTGGCAGGCTTTAAAACACATAATAACTCCAGCTAGTGAGAGTCACAATATCCCTGGTCTCACTGCTGATGACCTAAATGAATTCCTTTCTTCAGTTGGTAAAACTTTAATTAAAGTCTTTACCGAAGATGATGATATACATGAACACTCCACTTTTACTGATTCTCAGTTTTCCACCCAACAAAAGAGCTGACAGGAAGTTGCTCAACATCTTGCCAAACTGAAGGACAAAGCTGGACTTGATGTCCTGAATATGCCAGGGTTATTGCTCGGGGAGGCTGCGGACATTCCTGCGCCATCGCTGGCACATATTCCGAACCTATCTCACAATACAGGAACTGTTCCTCCAGATTGGAAATGTGCGAGAGTCGTTCCCATTTTCAAGAGTTAAGGGAAATCTTCTTAACCTAATAACCATCGGCAGATTTCCATTACATGCCATGTCCTACACATTTTGGAGAGACACATAACGCATCATTTACCCGAATAGCTTTGGCACAAGCGCTTGATATTAGACGAACAAACTGCCTTTCTCGCTAATAATTATCAACCCAAACCGCATAAGATGGACTGGTTGATAACTGGCTTATAGATTTGAATTGCGGACGCGTAAACTACATATGTTTTCTCGACTTTAAAAAAAAGGTTTTGTTTCCTTAAGACACGATGTATTGTTGGGTAAATTAAAACAAAACGGTGTAAGTGTTAATTTGCTGAGCTGGTTTTAAAATTATTTATATAACCGAAAACAGTTCGTCCGATTCCATAACCATGATTCTGAATCGAGAACAGTTAATACTGGGGTACCACAAGGCACTTTACTTGGGTCAAATCTGTTTTTTTTATTATACCATAACGATATACGCGGACGGTTTCAGTCTCGATTCAGCACAACATAAGCAGCAGAGTGCTGCAGACCAAGTTACCAAATGGCTCCATAAAAACAAACTAGTTCGTAACGCCACAAAATCAGCTACATTGCTAATAAGTTCTTAACAACGCAAAACATCAAATACATTACAAATCAGTATTGATGAACTTGTTATCCAGAACGTTGATGATTTCTCTCACTTTGGCCTGATAACTGATTCACATCTCACATGGAAATCTCACACTTCTGCAGTTTTCATGCAAAATAGAGCTAATACGCAGACTTAGCAAATTTCTTCCACATGTTTTCTACTCACAATATATCATGCGTTCGTCCAGCCAACAAAATAGACTTTGGTTTATTAACTGTATTGGGCAGCAGTCCAAGCACTTTCCGTGCCACTTTTCAGCTTATTCAGTGTCGGGCGGCAAGGATTATATCAAGAAATTATGATCCGTCACGAAGTAGTTAGGTTTTGATCAGAAAGATTTGTTTTATGACAATGAGCAGCGATATTTTTACCTGTTATCTGTTGTGACCTATAAATGCATAAATGGTTTAGCCCCTTTGTATCTGTGTGATTATTTCGCTATGGCTTAAGACATTCACCATTATTCAACGCGCTCAACCCATAACAAAAACTGTATCCTTTCCAAACCACGCATCGAATCCTTTAAGACTGCTTCATTCTATGCAGGCATGCCCTATGGAATGCCCTTCCCCTTGATATAAAGTGCACCCCGAATTTGTAGGCATTAAATTTATATATATATATAATATATATATATATATATATATATATATATATATATATATAACATAACGTTCATACTTTTCCAGTCTTGCAGAGGTATCGTATAAATTATTTTATCTGGCGTAGTCGTTTTTGGCTGTTACATTTAACCCCTCTTAGTATCGAAATATACATGATAACCTATTGATTTTAAAGTATAATCTGTCATCATGTATAAGTTTTACAGTCTTAGTATATGTTATTTATATTTGCATTGTATTTTTGTATTTTTACTTTATTTATATTGTCAGGTTGATCATTAATGTCCTGTATTATGTATGTGAACCAGGGCCCTTCCTCCAACAGAAGTGTTCTACTGGTACAGGCTATAATAATAATTTAATAATGACTGGTTGGCGAATGAATCACGGGCACACAATGTAATGAGCCACTTAAAAGCTGGGGCTGTGGGCCAGCCACACCATAATTGATTAAACCCAATATCAAATGATGTCAAATAGTATAGTAAAAGGTGTATTTAGGGTACTCTGAGCAGGCTCTTGTTCCATATTAATTAACAAATATTGAGCAAATCCGACCACTTTAACATATTTTGGCAAATCGGGTCATTTTGACACATTTTGTCAGATACGGTCATGTATTTTGACAAACTTCTCATGTAAGATGGTTTGTAAGCATACATACGCTGTAATCCGAAAACATATTTAAAATATCTTCATTGTGCCTTATGTAATTGTATCAATAACATGAATTTATTTTCCCCCTACAGAGGGCACCATCTCCAAGGGTCAGGGGTGTTACAATGACTGGAGCGCTAACCGTGACCTGCCTGTAGAAGTGACGCCTTTCTCGGCTGATCCAGATGGCTGCATCAGGGCTTGCGCTGGATACATGTACGCCGGTCTGCAGGTAAATAAGCATGGTTTAGTACGAGATGTAGGCATTATAATTATAACATGGAACAGTCTCATACAATAATTATTGTTATATTGAGCACCGCAGCCTCTAGATCTTCAAACTGCTAATTTGTCACTTTGTTTTCTTTATCTTATTTATCAGATGGTGATTAACTTCCTAACTCCGTTTGTTCACTCGTCTAAAATAGCAATCGGCGTTTCTGGAGTCATCGCTCAATCGGCTCCTTCATAATTTAATTAATGGCTATGCCCTATTACAGGTACATGGTGGCAGGGGTTGGGTTTACAGGAACGAGTATCCCCCGTCTTGATAAACGATGGAATTTTGCAATTACACAGGTCAATATTATTTACATCAGGCCTGGAAGTAATAACATTTATACCACCTTCTTAATATCTTTTAATATTAGTAGTGCTAGTATAATAGTTGAAGTACCCTGTTTTCATGGCAGTGGTAGTGGTGTTTATTATATAATTAAATGTACCGGGAATAATAGTACATATTTTAGTACAGGAAACATGGTAGTAGAAATGGTTATATTATATCATTAAGGCTCGTTTGCCTGGAATAGTAACGGTCTTTATCTCCCCTATCAATTGGACAATGCGGTCGTTATTCCCGGCAAAATGTCTTAAAGAAATATTGATATGGATAGACTATTATTGAAAAGTTGTATTATATATATATATATATATATATATATAAAAGGGCTGTCATCCACTTTAACCATCTGATGTTTTTACATTGAGCAGATGACCCGAGCAGCTGTAATTGACGGACATCATATACTCCTGTCAGCTGGTTCGTCAGGTTATAACTTGAAACTGGTTATCCATTATTATATTATATAATATTATACCATATTATAATATGTACTGTATTGTGTATCACAATTTATTATAGCGGGGTTACCAGTGTTTTTGTGGCAACACGTATGGAGCTCACGGTGCAACAACAGGATGTACGGTGCAATGTCAAGGAGACACGCGCCTGTACTGCGGCGGCTATAATAAAAACTCAATCTTCATCGTACAAGGTCAGTTATATATCATTCGTAATAACTGTGTGCAAATATTTTCGATAAAAACATGAAACACGCAACCAGGAAAAGGTCATATGTGTGAAAGGGATCCATGTAGGTTTCGCCATAGAACATTTACCTACATGAAATATCCATATCAGTTTTATACATTGTGCGTGTTGTGGCTGTGATCAGTCATATGTAATTTCTCTTAAATTCGCTTATTATATTATATTGTTGCTTACATTGTCAACTGTGAGTGGTGCTCAATAAACCCTCTGAGGCTGGATGTGAATTTCTTATATGTGTGTAATTTTGATTTACGAATATTAAATGTTGCACCTTAATAATAATAAACACAAATATATAGATGACAGGTCGATTCAACTAGCAAAGGTACTGACATCATTAAATGATAAATTATTCTTTTTTTATCTCTCGCGTCACGTTTCCCATCTGGAGTAGTCCCGTTTTGATGCTTTTGACCACTGTAAATAAGCATATTCATCGATCATGTTGGGACGATTCCATTATCCAAGTTAGCACCGTCCTATATGATGCGCTGAATTTCTTTCTTCTAAGAAGAGTTATATTTCATTCTGAACAGAAAAAGGAACATTTAATGGATACGCTTATATTATACCGTAAAAATCCAGGTAATGTATACAGACTGTATAATTACGTAATGTTACACGTATTACAGAATCGGGGACGTTTTCTACCGCTCGAACTTATGAATTTAAGACATGGTATAATTACATACTGTTACATGTATTACAGGCGCGGGGACATTATTTTCTCGATGGAGTTACAACCAGCCGGACAACAGAAACGGCTTTGACCGCTGTGCCTTCATGGGGACGGATGTCCCTCAAAACTTCTACTTTGATGACCAGCCGTGTGGCGCCCAGCACCAGTATATCTGTAACATCCGTAAGTAACTACAACCCTACTACATCTGTAACGTCTGTAAGTAACTACAACCCCACTACATCTGTAACGTCTGTAAGTAACTACAACCCCACTACATCTGTAACGTCCGTAAATAACTACAACACTAGTACATCTGTAACATCCGTAAATAACTACAACACCAGTACATCTGTAATATGCGTAAGTAACTGTAATACCAATACATCTGAAACGTCCGTTAGTAACTACAACACAAGTACTTTGTATCACCCGTAAGTAACTACACCCCCAGTAATCTGTAGCATCAATAAGTAACCACTTACAACACATATCTTGTGATTAAATTTAGGAAAATTCACCTCAGTTAAAGGTACATTAAATTTCATCAAGACAATATTTTATTTCTGCCACGCCACACTTCAAGTACATAGATTCAGTTGAACAAGTGAATATTTGTAGGATTCATATCTGACATGAATTGTTTAACGGAATACAAGAATACTACTGAATTTTGTAGCACAACTTAACCTTTCTAATAACCTTTGTAAAAATTCAAGATTTGTTAAACTTTATGAATAAACTTTTTCTGAAGTGTATTACCTTTTTACGTCATGTATGTATGTATGTATAAAAAATCATTTGATAAATATGAATGTTTTTTACATCGATTTGATAAGTAAATAAGAGCCTTGTGGATGTGAAGTTAGCAAGTAGATACAGATATCAGCTAGATCAGGAGTACTGGTAGCCATAATCTTCAACTGATTAAACAGGAAGTCATTCTATTTGTTATTAATTAAAGCTCGGGATTTAGGCCTGACTGAATCCCGATTGGGATCTGGTCTGGACCAATCGGGAACTGGTCAAGACCAGATCCCGATCAGGATTTGGTCCAGGCTAAATCCCGATCAGGATTTGGTCTCTACCAATCGCAGATTGGTCCAGATCAGGATCTTGGCCTTGAAATGTATATTTATGTATATATTCCTTTTAGCATCAGAGAATTGTACAGGAGTAATGACTAACGTGACCAGGACCGGGGACTGCCTCTTTATTAGTACCAGCCTCGTGACCTGGTTTGAAGCCTACTCTGACTGCCTCGCTAAGGGCGGCCATCTTGCCAAAGTGGACACCCTCGTTGCTAGGGACGACCTTCAACAGCACGTGACTAGAGCGTCGTCCTTCTGGATAGGTTTAGTCAAATCCCGGTGGAATTTACAAGGCGGTAAGTGGGTCAGTGACTCGTGAACATCGCTATCAGACCGTGGATATTAATAATAATAATAATAATGAATAGTACTTATATAGCGCTGAACTCCAAGATCAGACTCACAGCGCTTGCATTTTTACACATCAGTTACACAATATATAAATATATAAGCACACTCACACACACACACACACACACACCTACTCACCCACACACACCCGAGAATACATGTATGGTAAATGTTGCTAATTACAAAATGCCTGCAGAAATAGGTATGTTTTAAGATTTGTCTTAAAAGTATTAATAGTGGGGGATTTTCTAAGTTCAGCTGGAAGGGAATTCCAAATCTTAGGGGCAATATAACTGAAAGAACGTTCACCGACTTTCGTACGGCACTTAGGCAATATTAGAAGACTTTCGTTAGAAGAGCGTAGGGTGCGCACCGGCCGATAAATACATAGTTTTGACGAAAGATATGGTGGCAGTGATCCATCAAAATATCTATAAACAAGGACTGCGAGTTTGTATTGTATCCGATGCTGAACTGGCAGCCAGTGGAGTTCCTTAAGTAACGGCGTAACATGGTCCCTTTTTCGTTTTTTTAAGAATAACACGGGCTGCATTATTTTGAAGCATTTGCAACCGTGAGATTTGTTCTAACGTAAACCTACCAAAATTGAATTACAAAAATCAAGGCGTGATGTAATAGTAGCACAGACTAGCCTAGCACAAACGCTGGAGGTTAGGAAACGCCGGATGGAAGCAATACGTCGGAGTTCGAGAAAAACTGCACGACACACGCTATTAATATGATCATGCATGGAAAGTGTTCGATCAATTTTCACACCGAGGTATTTCACAGAAGTCTGGAAAGTTACATTACTACCACAAACGCTAAGGGGGGCATTGTTAATCATCTGAAGACAGGAGTGAGAGCCAACTGGCATAACTTCGGTCTTATCAGTATTCAGTTTAAGTTTGTTGCTGGTCATCCAAGAGAGGACATCTTCAATACAATTCTGTATACTCAACTGTACAGAACTAAATTGGTCCGGTTCGTTACTTTTAGATAGCTCGGTGTCATCCGCATACTTATGAAAAGCACAATTATGAGCAGTTATAATATCAGACAAAGGTTGTGAATATAAAGTAAAAAGTACAGGCCCCAACACGGAACCCTGGGGGAGCCCGTACAATAGAGAGCATGGGTCAGACAATCTACCGTCAACAATAACAGCTTGGGAGCGGTTTCTCAGATATGAGGAAAACCATGAAAGTACTGTGTCATGTATACCAAATGTCAGTTGAAGTCTTTTAAGCAATATTGAATGATCTAGCGTGTCAAACGCTTACCGAACTCTGAAGCAGAAATGGAACTTGTCAATAAAGGATTCAGAATTAATTGTAAACACTATAAATATAAAAAAAACTTAGGAATTCGGTGGTGGATTCTAATTATAAAGAGATCGTTTTCATACACCCACACACACCAACACACGCACATACCCCCTCAAACACGCCATCCCTCTGGGGAGGGACATGCCCCCTTGCCGCACTTGATGATAAGCATTTCTTGAAACGTACATCTCTGTCATAAAAAAAAAAGATCTTTGATTGTCACCTGTCTATTTTCCATTTGCGTGTTTGTGCGTATGTTTTCTGTCAAATAACCTAAAATTTAACTAACTGAGCAAGTCTTGAGAAGAAGTCAGCTTAGAAGTAGTAGATCTTGAAAGAAACCAATCAGGATGATCATTAGAAATTAAGTTTAGAACACAATGCAGATCCAGATGTGTACGCCGGATTATGTCATAATGAAACACAATTTAAGACAGGCAAACTATGGGCTTATGGTGCTGGTAACATTTAGAAGTTAATTAACGAAGGGAAAAGTGCCCCATTTAAAGGTATTTTATTTCCCACACTTTCCCATTTGATGATATTTATTGTAATTATTCCCTTTATTCCAGGTACTCCTGCCACGTACTTTAACTTCGCTCCATCGCGGCCCAGTAGCAGTACAGCCCAGTGCGTACAGGTGGACAGTACAGCGCAGTACCGCTGGACTGATGTAGCCTGTACTCAGAAGATACCGTACTTCTGTCAAGACGGTACCACATTTTAATTACCTACATTAATTTTGCTGCATGAATTTCCAGAATGTGACATGCATGCATATTACCTAATCGTGATGTTTAAGCATGGCGTGATTTGCAAATGGAGATAAACAGAACATATGTCTCATCAGAAAGAAATATTCGAAGCCCGTTTTATTCTTTCTTTTGTAATAAGGTATTTCACATTAAGCCTTTTGGTGTAAAAATTGTTATCAACTTAAAATAAAAAAATAAATTCAGTTAAATTTAGACAAGAGCTGCATTTCTCACCGCCGTCAAAGATGTTTGTAAATTGAAATTAAAACGCTAAATTTGGGGGATTCTATGGACATTTTTGTTCAATTATTTCTTTTAATTCCTTTATCTGTATAGTAATAGTTCAAAAGTATCTATGAAAAACAACACATTTTTATCAGCCAGTTTCATTCCAGGCCGCTATAATGGATCCAGAGGTATTCCTTTCCGTAGGTGCTTTTAGTTTGGGCATGCTTTTTCACAGTGCTTTACGTTTTGCTGCTTTCAGATTTTAGTACCACAACCGAAGCCCAAACCACAGATATGAGTAGCGTGGTTACCTCTGACGACACTGCTTTCACTACGCATGAGCAGACCACTACTTCCGCCGCTTCTGCACAAGCTAGCTCTGAATCTAGTGCAACGACGACACCTGGTGCCTTATCTCCTAGCACGATCCAAAGTACCGCAACAAAACAAGGTGTGCACCGCTAGTGTCAACTTATAGTTCTGTCAGTATGTTGACTGTGTACACAGTCAATATCTAGGTGCTGAACATTTCAGCATGCT
This sequence comes from Sipunculus nudus, assembly GCA_026874595.1. NCBI lineage: Eukaryota > Metazoa > Annelida > Sipuncula > Golfingiida > Sipunculidae > Sipunculus > Sipunculus nudus. Next base: position 37,606,451 of record CM049317.1, on the reverse strand, counting down.
TTTGCACGCATGTAAAGGAATTTGCAATTGAGGATACTTGTATTCCACACGACGTATAATAAAAAGCTCTTAGTTACAGAAACTAAGAAATTACTGGATTGTTTCCGTATAGACCCCACTGTGACACTGCACACATCACTGTGCCGACCCTTATGACAACAGCTATACATTCGTTTACACATTTGTAGACATCACAGGCCTTTCAAATACTTTTGCGCTTTGAAGACTTTTTTATTTAAAAAGTTTACAAAATACACATATTCCCTCTATTCAGTGACACGGATCAGGTTGCCTTTATATGACGCTCTCTGTGCAAATATAAATAAAATATAATAAAGAAAAACGATTTAACATTTATTTGCAGCAAACATTGCCTTTTTTCCATTGTTTGAAATTAAACGCCTTCTTAACAGACAGATCCATAATATATCGTTGAATTGACAAACCCCTTGCATCAATGTCTATATAATGTTGTTTGGATAATGTTGGAATCAATATGCACTTATTAAGTAGCAGCATACAAAATATAAATAAAGAAAAAAAAATTAGATAGTCACCTTTTTGAATATGTAAAATCATGCATCATTCTCTAATGTTATATAAAACTGTATTTGTTTGGAGTTGTTAAAAGAAATGATCCGTGTTTTTAAATTTTTGAGGCCGTGTCACATGCATTTCTATACAAGGAGCGTTTTGCTTTCAGGTGACGGCACTTCTACCAGTCGTTCCCCGGGAGACACGTCAAAAAGCGGGATCGTGACGTCACCAACAGACCCCGACGTAGGACAGGCCACTCAAGGGGGCGATTCCAACTCGCTGATCATAGGTAAGGTGATCATACATTATCACGTAGATCACAGATGATCGATCATATCATTGTGCATTATGCATAAAAATTGGTGTTCATGATGTTAGATATTCTGACCCGTCCGAACTTGCAGGGCATGGTGTAATTGAGTTAACTGTGGAAGTTTGATGGCAGAAAAGCAACTGGTATGCTATGCCTTCTGTCAGATGTAAATATTTGCAGCATCCGGTACCCTGAGGTATTATCAAAAGGCAACGAATTTGTTTCAATAATATAGTTACACTGTGAGGGCATCCTATTACGCTGCTGATAGCCGTATTACATTAAGGATGTTTGGTGTTTCCGTACGGATCTTAAGTATTATGTTTCGGGTGTTAGCTCAGGTTTTGGGTGCTTAGTATTGCGTTATGGATGAAACTATTTTCGCACGTTATGAATGGTAGGTTTAGATGCTAAGTGTTATATGAGAGATGACTATTGTTACGCTATGGAAGCGTAGTCCATGTGTAACGTTATAGCTGCTTGTTACATTGTGGATGTCTAATAATCACGTTATGGAGGTTTAATTTTCTAGCTCTTACTTTATGAATGCACAGTCTAATTGTTACATAATGAATACTCAATCTAACTGTTATGTTATGAATGCTAAGTCTGACTGTTATGTTATGAAAGCTCAGACTAACTGTTATGAATGCTCAGTCTAACTGTTATGTTATGAATGCTCAGTCTAACTGTTACGTTATGAATGCTCAGTCTAACTGTTATGTTATGAATGCTAAGTCTGACTGCTATGTTATGAATGCTCAGTCTAATTGTTACGTTATGAATACTCAATCTAACTGTTATGTTATGAATGCTCAGTCTAACTGTTATGTTATGAATGCTAAGTCTGACTGCTATGTAATGAATGCTCAGTCTAATTGTTACGTTATGAATACTCGATCTTGACTGTTATGTTATGAATGCTCAGTCTAACTGTTATGTTCTGAATGCTCAGTCTAACATATGTTAAGAATGCTTAGTCTAACTGTTATGTTATGAATACTCGTATAACTGTTGCGTTATGAATGTCCAGTCTGACTTTTACTTTCATTTATTTTTAATCTAACCGTGATGTCAATTTATTAATACCGAGTGTTACGTGACAGATTTCTTATATATACGTAAAGGATGTTTACTGATGTTTTAGGAACACTCACGTTTGCGTTGTAGATGCTCAATTTCATGCTTTATAATATGTATTTATCCAGAACATTAATAAACGCACGTCCTGTTATGTGTTGCTGACAACAATTTTTATTCTCACCAGCACCACATTAAGTTAAATTTCCCCTATCTTTTGATTTGCAGATTGAATAGACTTAATAAATTTATAAAGTGTTAGGAAATAAGGATTGATATTTTTATTGCAGCATTGGCCGTGTTCACGTGCGTTCTCGTAGTCGCCGTCATTGTAGCTATAGCGATGTTTGTCTACTACAAAAAGACTAACAAGTAAGTCATAAATCTATTTAAACATCACCCTTTTTATGTACGCTATATGTCAGATACAAGAGTCTGAATGTCATTCACTACAAAAATAGGCCACTTCGATATGTCGTTCGGAAAATAAATAATATGAGGTATAGAAATCAAGGAATACGCCGCTTGTGGGCAAAATAATTATGAAATTTCTTCTTGCATGTCCAATGGGAATGAATATTTATTGCATACCATACACAATGAACTTAACTCATGTACCGTCAACAGAAAAAAAAATATCTTATCAAATTATATATTACTGATGCTCGGCTTGGATTTCTTTTAAGAACAAACAAGGTTTCTCCGGAGAAAACCTATGACGCCCGTCCTGATGCCCCCGTGGCTAATGCTGGAAACCCGTCAGTGGAGGGAGACGAGTTCGACAAAGCATACAAAAACGGGACAGCAGGTAAAACACAAATACAAAACACAGACATACTGAACACGAACCATCACGTATGTACATAATCTCTATAAAGCAAGTATACGCGTTATTATTACTACTTTCATATTTGCTATAAAATATATTGATCATATCTAAATCCATGTACGCCATTGCTATAAAACAGTTCAATGATAAATTATAAATTAAAATACACTCCCCGTGTAGTCCAGTTCGAATACACCTACAAAAATCATCCAGACATCGAAAGGAGTTTACTTTGTAATGAGCCAGCAATATTATCGACATTATGATAAAATCATTTTAAATTTAGAAGTAAGACATGTCAGGTTACAGATTGTGAAGAAATCGGGTCTGAACAGATGTACATAAATCACACACATCAAATACATGTAATACTTGTACAGTAAAATATCAGATATCACAAACGACAAATACATTTAATACTTGTATAGTAAAATATCAGATATCACAAACGACAAATACATGTAATACTTGAATAGTAAGATACCAGATATCTCAAACGACAAATACATGTAATACTTGTATAGTAAAATATCAGATATCACAAACGGCAAATACATGTAATACTTGTACAGTAAAATATCAGATATCACAAACGACAAATACATGTATTACTTGTATAGTACAATATCAGATATCACAAACAACAAAAACATGAAATACTTGTATAGTAAAATATCAGATATCGCAAACGATAAATACATGTAATACTTGAATAATAAAATAAAATAAATCCCAAGTGAACGTTAGGTTTCCTGTTCCTGTAAGGATAAATGGAATGTGCCTAGATTGTTATACCCCTGTTACAGTAGTTGGCTATTACATGAAAATGTTTTTTCCTTTTTATGTGCAGTTTCTCCCAGGGTAGGTTAGGTAAGGTGTTGTGCAGAATGCTGCTATTTAAGGCACGATCAGCTCTATATATACCGATATCACCGATATGATAATATATACTTTACCACTTGCACTGAGGGCAGATTAGAATACATGTATAGCTGTCACTGAACATGTTAACCGTCGCATGGTTAATTTGAACAGAGCGCACTCGCGGGTAAGATTAAATACATCTCCGGGCATGATTCTATCACGATTTGCTTTATTTTTGCATGAATATACATACGGCTATCATGTGTTCTACTGTGTTGTGAGGTGTCAGCATTTAAAGACCTGAATAAAAACAAAGCTGTTTAAACACTGTCCTGACCTTACCGTGCACGAGTCAGCAACTTTCAAATGGACAGTAATACTTATTTCCTCGGGCAATACAGGTACTATATAAAAGCCTCGGGACGATCCACCCTTGTTTTATTTGCATGAATATATCTTTCATCGTTGCATGGAATTATTTTTGCAATTATATTTACCATACTTGATACAGCAGCTGTTTTTATTAGCAAGTATGCAGTATTTGGGTGAGGGTTCGGTAAGGACTCTATCGTTAATGCATGTGTGTTTCTGTCAACCAGATTAAAAATGTACAAACTTGTTACATTCATTTCCTACAGTTATCCAACTTCACCGAGCCCCCTTTTTGCAAGATATGATCTGTATAATTGTGTAAAAGATCTTTGCTGTTGTAAGCTTAGCTATAGTCGTAAACCACCAGTCATCTGGTATATGATTGAGTCACTTCCGTTTTGCACATCACACTGACTTACGTTCGTCATGGAATTTGTTTGAGTCACGTGGTTAGCGATCATAAATTGTTTGTATGAATCGTACAGCATCCGTGTTACTGCAACCAGTAGTCCCAGAAACAATGAAATATATGTAATGGAATATCTTTTTTATTAATATTTTGATAAAAGTGTTATCTTGAGTTCTCTTATTTAATTCCTTTATAAAGTACTATTAAAGGAATAAATTATGACGTATAATTGCTACATGTGCGCCTGTATATCAAAAAGTACACTTAAATTGAAATCGGTTATAGAGAAAATGTAAATATTTATATCACATTTGAAATTAGTATTGATAATTAATAGTGGCAGCTCATAGCTTTAACGTTGGCTTGTGGTTCAAAGTACTGTTTAAAGTCGCTGCAATAAAAGATACAGAGCTGCAGTATCTGAGAAATAACCTGAATGTGCCTGATAAAACCGTGAATATTTCTATCTTGGTATAAATGGAATATGTGTGTCATTTAGTGTCAATGAGAAGCTAAATTACTCTTCAAAAAATTATACGAGGTTTGTTTAAGTCGGGTAATGATCGTTGATATTCCAGGTCTGATTGTTGACGAGTCCATTTTCACGGATACACCGCGGTCTAATGGTTACGTGAACAGTGGCCGCGGCGTAAACGCCAGGATACGAGACAAGTCAAGGATACGAGTTGAAAGTGAAGACGATGATGAAGATGATGACGAAGCGTACATCAGTCGCCCTGCGTAATTAATTCTTATATTTTACCTTGGAGTGTTTCCCCTTCTGTAGATTCTTTCTGTGACTGAACAGTGACACGTTTTAGAAATCTGTATTCTTTTTTCGGATCGAAAACTTTCACCACCGTCCTTTAACCATGTTTTAGTATTTATCAACGGAGAGTAAAGAAAGACTTATTATTTTAATTCATCAGTGTTAATGTTACGTAGGATTTGTGGAAATCTAGTATTTGATATTTATTTATAGGTCTATTTTAAGATAAAATCTGTGATATTATACTTCCATCCATAATTATTTGATACAAAATGCCCGAGTGGTTTGCTAACTGTTGCAGGTGCTATGTTTTCTTTTAATCAAATTGTGTGATACTAATCTACTACATCATCCGTCCAATTGTACAGCTGATATATCAAAGGTAGTGACTATTAAAGATAAAGTACCTTATCAATGAATTTCAGTAAATTGTACATATATTGATGAGTTCAAGTTTAAAAAAAAATCAAAACTGTTGAAGACGTTTGTGTACATATTTAAGTGTATTTATACTATGTGTATCACATGTAATGTAGTGATTACGCTGTCGACGTGTTTGCAGGATACATTCAATGTAAATAATATGGTCAAGAAAGTACAAGCGTTTTCATTATTTCTATTTTACTCATATTAAATAAATTTATTATTGCATTGAAAACATAACTGAGGAAATTACTTTATTAGCTATAGCTTTAAATTCATGGTAAATAATTGATATTTATGGTTATGTACGTATATAACATATTTAATGTATCTATTTTTATTTCTCTTTTTATACTAAGTCCAAACTAACTGAAAAGTGTGTTTCATTTTAGAAATATGACCTGTTTCAGTGAGTGTGTGCTATAGAATAAACTGTCCTAGAACTCTCTTTAGACGTGTGTCCTAACCGTGTTTGTGTGTTACCTGTGTGCTTTCTGGTGATTTTGTTAATCACAGCCAATTTACGTAAACTGAAATAAAGGGATCCCACATCACAACATTGTCTCTTAAGGAAAACATTATGCCCTTTTTATTCTGTGGAGTATCTAAGCCCAGCAAAACACGAATTAAACTCCTTCACATCTGATAAGACGTTTACCATTTCCATTTCTGCGTCTTACATTGTAACTTGCCCAGGGCAAAAAGCCTCAGGAATATTTAGTTTAATAAAACTCCACCAGGCGGCATCAGAGGTTCGTCTCGGTCAAAACTCCGAAATTACCATGCCGCATTTGTTCGCGATTTAAGCTCTCTTTGGTGATGTAATTAATCGATGTTTCGCAGTAAATACGACCCATGTTTCATTAAAAGACAACCCCGAAAAACGATCGTCTTATGAGATATGGAGGGTCGGTACAGTCAGTGCCACCACTCTGGTCGCAGCTGAACTACAAATGCTTTACCTACGAAGTAAATATGTATTTCCCTAAACCTTGATTAATCTTATCATAAAATGCTGCTCTGTATAAGGGTCAGATAAAAATGTTAGAAAACCATCACCACCAGCGATCGTTTGAAAATATTCAAGAGTTAGAGAAATATCTTGTTCACAGGAGTGTCCAGGATTGAAGCCAATACCAGATTCAACAATATTTCACCAGGACCCATGGGTATTTCCCTGTAAAATGAATATAATACAGTTACGAGCGACTTGGTCTGATAATCTCATTGATTAGATTTCCAGAAAATGGAGATGTAAACGTACGTGAAGAAGATTTTAAATGTGGTAGAAAAGTGTCGCCGGTACTGCCACCTGACGGATACCTGAATAATTATCGTACTTATTAAACAATGAAACAAATCTAGTCATCAATGATTTAGTAATACACGCTGTATGACATAATAAGTGTACATCTGACGTTTACTCAATGAACTCTAGTGGAGAAATGAGGGGTTTGGAGCAGGGAGAAGAAGTGATATTATGAGGTTGTTAAGAAACGGGTAATTCTAAAGGAGCCATATGTGGACGCAGTGACGTTCCATTGATACCTTTAAAGTTTTCGTTTTCCTCAGATTTATTGTGTCTAGTATATCAGAAGTGGATCCGTGGGGGGGGGGGGGGGGGAGGGGGTCCAGGGGGCCGGACCCCCCCCCCTTTTTCTTCAGAAGCAACGTTTTTAAGGGCTTCAGACAAAATTTTGCGGCCTGGACCCCCCCCCCCCCCTTATTCAGACCTGGGGACCTTTTTTCTAGGGTTTTATTAGGCCTCCTGGGTTGACCCCCCCCCCTTTTCCCAAATCCTGGATCCGCCCCTGTATATGTCCGTGAGGTTATAAGTATTCATACTCACTGAGATATGAAAGGTCTTATTAAAAAGTTAGAAGCCCCGACACATGACGTCAGCGGACGACAAGTGCCCCAAAAAGGAAGGGGGGGGGGGACATTTTAAAGATGAACATTTTTGTATGGTGTACAGATGTTAAATGGACTCGCCCAGAGTGCTTAGGTTCTGCCATCTAGCGCCTAATTAGATAACTGAATTCACACGTTATTTGTGCAGAAGATCCAGAATCACTTAATCTTTCTTGTTTTATTGCACATATATTTACCAAAGGTTGGCATATCAAATCTGAAAACACAGCGGTATCATGGACCGTTTTATTTTCGGCACAACTTTTAAATTACCACGTTAAAATAAAAAAAAAATGTAAAAAAAAAAGTGGCACGATTTATTCCTGTTAAACCGTACTCCCTTTACCGCTGGCCCTCCTCAGGCAGGTATGAAGATGAACTGGCATGGTCAGCTGACATTAAGGATGATCCCTGTATGGCTGTTTGTAGACATGCTCCCGTGAAAGACAAGGAGGTCACAGTGTAGCTGGGGTGAAACTGAAGCCCAATGCCGTTCTTTTACAGAAAAGAACTGAAATAATCGAATTTCATGTAGCTGTTGACATTCAGCAGTAGGGCTACAAAATGAAAACATTGATCGGTCATCACACAATGAAACCTGTCACATAACATGTCGCACGTTTTTTCTTAGCCAATCTAATCCCCAACCCCCCCCCCAAAAAATGTTAGTCTCACTTGTATGTACGTTCGACCGTAACAGGTGGTGATATTTTTCATTGACAGTCATGACTTTTCATATGTATACATATACGAATATGTAGAGTTGCGATGTATGTTCACATACATCTATGTCAATGAATAAAAATATGTAATAACGATACAGACCGTATGTCGACCATCACGGACCATATGACGACAATCACCGACCGTATGACGACCATCACCGACCATATGACGACCATCACCGACCGTATGACGACCATCACCGACAGTATGACGACCATCGCCGACCGTATGACCACTTTCACAGACCGTATGACCATCACCGACCATATGGCGACCATCATCGACCATATGACCAACCTCACCGACCATATGACGACCATCACCGACCGTATGACGACCATCACCGACCGTATGACCATCACCGACCGTATGACCATCACCGACCTCATGACCACTTTCACAGACCATTTGACGACCATCACCGACCATATGACGACAATCACCGACCGTATGACGACCATCCCCGACCATATGACCATCACCGACCATATGACCACTTTCACCGACCGTATGACCATATGACCAACCTCACCGACCATATGACGACCATATGACCAACCTCACCGACCATATGACGACCACTTTCACCGACCGTATGACGACCATCACCAATCATATGACGGCCAGCACCGACCGTATGACCATCACCGACCTCATGACAACTTTCACTGACCGTATGACGACAAACACCGACCGTATGACCATCACCGACCATATGACGACCATCACCGGCCATTTGACGACCATCACTTACCGTATGACGACCATCACCGACCATATGACGACCATCACCGACCGTATGACCATCACCGACCGTATGACAACTTTCACTGACCGTATGACGACAAACACTGACCGTACGACCATCACCAACCATATGACGACCAATACCGACCGTATGACGACAATCACCGACCATATGCAACCACCACCGACCGTATGACGACCATCACCGACCGTATGACCATCACCGACCATATGACCACTTTCACCGACCGTATGACGACCATCACCAATCATATGACGACCATCACCGACCGTATGACCATCACCGACCATATGACTACTTTCACAGACCGTTTGACGACCATCACCGACCATATGACGAACATCACCGACCGTATGACGACCATCGCCGACCATATGACCTTCACCGACCATATGACCACTTTCACCGACCGTATGACCATCATCGACCATATGATGACCATCACCGACCGTATGACGACCATCCCGGACCGTATGACGACCATCACCGACCGTATGACGACCATCACCGATCGTATGACGACCATCGCCGACCATATGACGACCATCACCGACCGTATGACCATCATCGACCATATGACGACCATCACCGGCCATAAGACCATCACCGACCCTATGACGACCATCACTGGCCATATGACCATCACCGACCATATGACGATCATCACCGGCCATATGACGACCATCACTTACCGTATGACGACCATCACCGACCATATGACGACCATCACCGATCGTATGACCATCAACGACCCTATGACAACTTTCACTGACCGTATGACGACAATCACCGACCGTACGACCATCACCTACCATATGACCACCATCACCGACCATGTGACGACAATCACCGACCATATGGCGACCATCACCGACCGCATGACGACCATCACTAATCATATGACGACCATCACCGACTGAATGACCATCACCGACCATATGACGACCATCACCGACCGTATGACGACCATCACCGACCATATTGCGACCATCACCGACCATGTGACGGCTCGTAAATGTGAAGCATGGCCATGCCGATAATTACTGTACATTAAAGCTGGTTTAATAGGTGGTCGACTTTGCCAGGTGTTTTTACGAGTTGCGTTTCGAGTTTTTTTTATGCCAGGGTCTTGTGCATACATACAACAATATAAATACAATAAATGTCTGCTTATAATACCCAAACCTTGCATGGGTTCATATGGCACTCAGTGCTCTTATCGATAATGGTGGTATATACGGGCGTACACATAACTCTTTCTCCCATGCTTTGGCTACAAAGTCAACAGACTCTGTTATGTGCATCGACCTCATTGAAAGCATTTTGTTTTCAGATATTTTATTTTTGTCCCTTCAAGCACCCTGGAGCCTGAGGAACCAACGGAGAAAATACATGACGCTCGTCCAGATGCCCCCGTGCCTAACTCAGGAAATCAGTCAACGGAAATTGAGGAGTTTGACAAGTCTTATAAGAATAGAACCTCAGGTACGCTGTAAGGTAGCCTCATTATTACCTCTGGGTACTTTTGATAGCTACATCTCAAAATCATCATGAAAAGTGCGACGGTGTTGTTTCGAAGATTATGTACAAAAGGCCTGCACCACATAGTAATTTTAGTATACAATATGCCAGCCAGTCGACATGTTTACTCGTCATCTGTGACCATCTGACCCCTCTGAGCTTAACATCTAAATCTTTTTCATTAGGTCAACCAAACAACCTTTAAATTTTTTCTTAATATTTTCAACCATATACACAGTCATCAATCTGACTGTCTTTTCATATTTGAAATTCACTTGCACAGTTTGTTGTATTATAATGATAATGTGTATGATATATAGCAGGACCGTCATCTGGTTAAGTTGTATCATAATGCTAATGTGTATGATTTATACCAGAACCGTCACCTGGTTAAGTTGTATCATAATGATTACGTGTTTGATATATACCAGGACCGTCACCTGGTTAAGTTGTATCATAATGATTACGTGTATGATATATACCAGGACCGTCACCTGGTTAAGTTGTATCATAATGATTACGTGTTTGATATATACCAGGACCGTCACCTGGTTAAGTTGTATCATAATGATTACGTGTATGATATATACCAGGACCGTCACCTGGTTAAGTTGTATCATAATGATTACGTGTATGATATATACCAGGACCGTCACCTGGTTACGTTGTATCATAATGATTACGTGTATGATATATACCAGGACCGTCACCTGGTTAAGTTGTATCATAATGATTACGTGTATGATATATACCAGGACCGTCACCGGATTAATTCGTATCATAATGATAACGTGTATTATATATACCAGGAACGTCAACTGGTTACGTTGCCTTCATGTACTTATGACGTAGTTTTTTTTTCGTTTTAATGAAGGGCTTTGCGTGTTTGACCTAAAAGCACGGTTTGATACAAAGGTGCCGGACTGACATGTCCCTTTTTTTACCGGGCCGCGTTAAGAACTAGGTATCTCAGGGACGTGAGCCATGTTACCTTAATCACGCTGTTAACATGCATAATCGGTTAATAATAAACTATGTATGTCTGTTCCTGTTTCAGGTCTTATCGTTGATGAAGGATTTGTATCAGATACAAACCTGTCTAATGGTCACGTGAACAGTGGGCGTGGCATTAACGCGAGATTACGGGACAGAACGAGGATACAGATAGAAAGCGAAGAGGACGATGATGCCGACCACTGAGTATTCTCCGCATAAACTAAATAATAACCATATATACTATAATATATTTTTACTTATTATATATTAAAAGAGTTCCCACACTAGAGAGTCCAGATTTCAGTTGATATAATTTAACAGTAACATATTTAATATTTAGATAAATTATTGTTTTGGGTATTCGATGTTTAATTCAAAGAATGTTCTGTACCAAGTCCTGATATCATGTTGTTGTGGTTATTTAAAAAAAAACTAGGTTTGGTTGTCGTATACTTTGTACAGGATGAAGGAAACCTGGTTGTAAAACTGAATCATGCGATCCCGTCTGTGTGAAATCTGTAGAATGTTAAATGTAGCCCAGCCGTAAATATATGTACCATTTAATATTATGGTATACTGCTGTTAATTTACCGCAATAAAGCAAGAATATCATTATTTATGTATATATTACAGGTGCTATACTTTAAATAATATATACAAATAATGTACTAAATGCCGTGTATATATATATATATATATATATATATATATATATATATATATATATATATATATATATATATATATATATGAATATATGTATTCTGCAAACATGCATGTTCATATGTTCTTAAAAGTGCAGATATATACATATATGCATATTAAGGGTTACCAGTTTGTTGTATGTGAAAGGTTAATAAATTTAATTATCATTTTTTAGAGACATATTTTTCTTAAATGTGTATAAGTCAGACTGTGTGTATCGGAGGCTCACATGCGTTGCTGGGAGCTGTCTGGGGGTGGATGTCTGGTTCAGGACTGGAAAGAAAGTTCCAGATCTGGAGTAAAATATAATGGTCGGGTAAGGCTCTAATTTTCGAACCAAGTTTTTTTGCATCAGAGGAGTCTCTTCGTAATTATAGGCTCATGTATAAGTTACGTTTAATTTTAGAAAATGTTCTTGTTACTTTGAAGCAAAGTATAGTTGCCCCCCCCCCCTCTCTCTATTACATACACACATATAAAAACATTCACTTAGACCACTTTTCTATAAAATCCTTTGGAATGCTTTATGACTTATATTTTACCTACTGAAAATGTAAATATGAGTGACTGAGCAAGACATATATAGTTATAATTTATTTATTAAAATAGCAGTAAAATGATATAACAACATGATAACTTACAAGATAAAAGCACGACTTGGGCCACATGGGCTACCCTAAGCACTCCAAGCGCTTTGTTGTACGTGTTAGACGAAAATATCACAGTAACGCTTGCCTCGTGTTTAGATGCATGTACATGCCGGATTGCAGTAATGTACATGCCGGATTGCAGTAATGTACATGCCGGATTGCAGTAACATATAAAACACGTGACATGTTTGATTTAATATTATCAGTTTTCAAATCAGTATGACACTGATTGATATTAAGTGCTTACAGCACACGTAACCTTTTGTTTTCATAATAAACAATACATATGAATTGCTTTGTATTTACAAAAACATTAGGAAAGAATACATACATTTATATACATATTTAATACAATTATTGTAATAAAGAACTTAACACAGTGAAAACCTACCCATAAATCCTGTTTGAAATATCTACAATTATAATCTAAAGTATACAGTGTATAAATAATATAAGGATAAACGTTAAAAGATACTGACATACACTCAAATGACACTCCAAATTATTAAATTGGTACATTAGGTTACACAAACATAGCTATATATGATAATATTTGAGATGGAACAAATATTCACAGAACACCATTTCACATTAACAGGCGAACGATCTTCCGACTTCCGGCAGGCTGTTGAGAGATGAGGTAGTGACAGCCTGCGACTGAAAATCGGAAGGTCCAGAATTCAGTCCCGGTCAGTGGGGACTGGTTTTCCTATGCTCGGTCTTTATATATGACCTATATATTTCCTTTGTACTCATGATCCATCGCTCTATATTTATAAATATATTATATTGTAACAAAACTAGCATTTTCGAAAGATGTCTGACGTTTTGTCCCTATCATAAAACCGTATCATTATAAATGCATGTACATAAATATGCAAAGTATATTTAACAAATCTGCAAGTCATCATTTTTATTTTTTCTGTATATTTCTGTAACACGGCATGAATATGCATCGTAATTTACTTTTGACTGGATATAATTGGTAACTTCATTTAGGTACAATGAACTGAAAATTCCCTCTGTTGAGTCAGTACCTTACGAAATAATATAAAACTTGACAGTTTTGATTTAAATGCACTCAGATGAATCGTCAGCACCTGTATCTGTTATACCGCCTCATCTGTAGTACATTGAATTAGAGTCCTTCATTGTGCTATAAACTCGATTATCATTGTAGCCGGTGTAACCTGAAACATACAAAAAGCATAGCTTAATTTATATATGAAGATCCAAAAGATTTAATTTCATATGCTATACCAAATGTACTTATGTAAAATTATACCACATATATTTAAATCGTCTTGTTGTATAATATATTATATTGTATATTACACTATATATGATTAAGGGAAATTTAAAAGATTTAGATCTATATGATTAATATGATTAACAACATTTAAGAAATACCCATGGAGACAAGACACCGACCTGAGCCATCGTAGAGACCCCCGCTGACAGTTGAGAGACGCCGATGTTCAGGAATCGGGGCGTCAGGCCGGGCGTCGTATACCTTTTCATAATCCTCTACCTTGTCCGGGCTGAAACATAAGAATCACAGGTTACATATTGATAATGGTGTTTAAGAGCTATATTGGTGTGTCTTCCTGGAGGTTTTGTTGACGTTTAATCAATTATGTCTTACCCTTTTTGCGTTTCAGTCTGTCTGTAAGTGTGTTTGCTTTATCATACGATCAAGTAATGAATGTTTGTCAGTAAAAGCTTACGAATATGTTTGACTTGAGGCAAAACGAATGCTGTTATTGATCAATTACTGCCCGTTTGCTTCCACTGGCGCGGCATCTACTGGAGGAATTTAGTACCAATAAACACGCCAGTCTTCAGTCAAGTTATAATTTAAAAGATCGGGATCTTAATCTGGATACAAACAACGGGATACCGAGTTAGCGATTTCTGAATGCTGCAGTTTATAAACATGTAGGTGGCTTATTGTAGGGGATGAGCATGCTACCCCTTCTTTACTCCCTTATATCTACAAATATTATTTTCAATACCTTAAAACCTATAACCCCAACAGATCATGTATGATATGACATGATACGATAGAAGATATGAAACAATATGATATATATGTACATGTATGTGTGTATGTGTGTTTATGACAGTGACAGTTTAATATGGGTTTGTATGTCAATGATAATATATCAGTAATAATAATTAGGTAACATTTTAAAACTTAGGACCAACTTACTTCTTTTTCTTCATAACGATACAGAACACGATGAGGGCGATGACGGCGATCAGGAGGATGATGCCCAGCACGATCAGAACTGTAAGACAAAGACACCGCAACTAAAATATGACAATACAGTCAAACCCCGTTAATCCGACACCGTCGGGAATTAAGCATCTTGGATCAGGGACGTTGTTTCTCGGCAATTGTATCGGATCCGGATAACGCAAAATGCCGGATTAAGACCTAAACTATAATGGGCGAAAATCCGTTCTCAGTGAATATGCCGGTTTACGCCGAATGCCGGATTATTAGATGCTGGGTTTAAAGAATTCGACTGTGATTTCGAATAAATGATTCAGTGAATACGAAAACAGTATCATTGTACTATCACAAATTCACAACGTGTACGAACAAACAACTAATGCACTAATTCCGGACAAGTTTTTCACACACTGAAAGATAAACACAATCTGGTATAACATGCATGTAAACATAGCATGCGATATGGCAACGTCTTGGCCACTAAAAAGCCAATGAATTTGCAAATATTTTACATGCACGCATGTTTGTAGGATTACTTCCCTAATTTGATTCATTTTGTGTAAATAATATTGTCTAAATAAAAGATTTCTACCATTATGTATAATTGTAAATCAAAAACACTGTCAAGGAGCTAATATAAACACAGACCTATTGTAAGTGTATCCAAGGAATTCCCAGCGGTGCTGCCTCCAGAACCTGGCTCGGTAGGGGGCGCCCCTGTCGGCTGGGCTAGAGTTGTTTCGCTGAATGTCGTTTCCTCTGCTGTGGTTGCAGCTTCCGTTGTCGTGACAACCTGAGTCGTGAGGTCTGTTGGAAAACCTACAAAGTATACAACAACATGAAACAACATTGGTTTATGAATGAAAAATTATATTAAAAATCCTATTTTTATGGTGACATCAAGGTCCAGAAATAATGTGCGACCAGTTATAGAGGAATAGGAGTTCGATATTAAGTACTATGGAGGTTGGGTGCTTGGAAAGTCTATTGACCTCCAAATTATTGACAACGTAACTTAAAAATATAACAAATTGGGATTTTCCTTTCTTAATGAACATGATTTAGCTTTTGAAAATTCCAAATTACATTATGATCTCAAATGAGGTGAAACATTCAAAACATAAAATCAATTATATTTATTTTTTAAGATATAATTGCATCTCATGTAGTTTCACCCTCTCGTATAACAGTTTGATAGAGTTAAATCTATTGGTGTGGTGAAGACGTGAGAGCACCATTCTTGTATTGACTCATTCCCAAAATTCAGTTTTCCAATCAGGTCCTATTACTGTTTTAACAAAAATTATGATACAATACATACAATTAACAATTTCTTTTCAAAGTGGACAATGACATATATTAGAACGTATGAAAACGCAGGGATTACTCACCGCCTTGGCAGAAGAAGCCGTTTAATGTACCACAAGCCGCGGTGCGCCACGTGTAGGGGGACACAGTAGACATCAGTATACACTGCTGCGCCGTTGCTTGTGGCTCCCCCTGCTGCCAGTTTGTCCACTGAATCGTGGCACCTGTGGATGGTACAGATATCTAATTCTTCTTGTTTACTAGTCATACCGGTCAAATGAAGACTGTTGCTTAATGTTAAATATTAACTTTGACCACTAAAAAACAGAAAGTTTAAAACTAGATATAGGCGGATATACATGTATCAAACTTTTAGGTATTGTCACTTCAACTGCAATAAAACTAGTAGCAACAACACCAGCGAACAACATTCCTTTTTTACTTACATTCTGTTTAAATTGATATTCTTTTTAAATTTTATATCCAGTCGCGCAAATCTCGATCGCTTTATAAAATGTTGGCCCTCAGATAACAATATTCTTGTGTATAAATTTAAATTCGAAGCAACCTTCGCTCTCCCCAGTCTGTCAGAGGTTCAGAAGTGACAGAGGTACACCACACTATCAGTATCTGTGACCGCCTGTGTGTTGACTTACCGTTTGACCACTTCCATGTGCCGCTGTACAAGCCGATCCAGTACTTCTCCTTGCTATTATACCTGAACATGGCCCTCCGGAGTTTCTCATGTTCATCCGGACTACGAATCGTCAGAAGGCTGCCTCCTCTGGCTTTACAGTCTGACTCCGCCTCGAACCACGAGAGGGCGCCCGTGCTGCGATAGTAGCAGCTGTCGCGGTACGAAATGAAGTTCACTCCAAAGCAAAGGTTCATCGCTGAAAACAAATGGCAGCTGCTGGGGTAAAACACTGAGAGGTTCTCTTTCTCTCTGTCTTTTATACTATATGTAAAGGTTGTAATGTTGACATATAATTAGCCACAGCCCCCCTGTCAACAATTAAGTTAAACATGTTGGGATACAGATCGAAGCACAGGATTTGCAGTCAGGGACCGACTTAGGAGTAACCTTCAACGTGAGAGATTGACGCCCATTGTTCAACTAAGTGTAGAGTAATTTGACTGGCATGGTAGGACATGGAATGATACTGATTTTAATTAAATTTTATTTATACTGATGAAGAAATCGTTGACCTCAAAGGTAAGATAACACACGTTTTACTTTAGAGATCCACACATGATTAACTTTATATACCTGTTGATTAACTAATAAAGCTTCCTTGGCAGGAAGTTACTTTAAATGAATCCGTAAAGGCTGCTTTTTGTTCACTCAAAAATAATCGGAAATATATATATTTTCAGTTTTAATTATATCAGCCAATCATGAACATTATACTGACGTATGTCACAGATGTGCTGGAGCTGTCTATAACACTCCTCGTCCTGGAACTTGTACTCCGTGGACCCGTCCACGATCCCGCACAGCTGGTGACCCTCCCAGTTGTTGGGCTGGTTATATGACCAGTCACCGTATTCACCTACAACCATAAAATGTATTTATGTCATGTATTTATCCCCTAAAACCACGCCGCTGTCATGTAGGTATCACCTGCAACCGTACATCTGTCATGTATCACCTACAACCAAACACCGGTCACGCAATTATCACCTCCAACCACACACTTGTTATAAAACTTCAAAATATTACAGGAACCTTGGTTAACTTAATGGAAACCCTCGTTACGCTTAAAGGATATCTTTTGAGTAAAACTATGATACATAAAAAAACCCATGCATTTTCTTTGCCAGACATTATCAGGCATCAGACACGGGTTTGGTCGGCTGCACGTGAACTGTTAAACAAGAAATCACATGCATGATAAAACACTTGCAATAAGGATGCCACTGCTATTGCCTCTAGGTTTGTTTCAGTTACGTCCATGGAAGCTTATTCAGTTTTTTTTATCTTAAACTTTTTGAATATTTTGTGTGGCCAATTACTGAGATAACAGCCTGTGAGGTTTAGTTACTATTTTAGTACTGTAGGGTGTCCAGTGTTTGCTGCCCTCGCTTTTACGTAGATAACATGACGTGTCCGCGGCACGTACCTGTGTTTAGATAGACTGATGTTTTGCCGTACCCTCCGCACCACTCCACTTTCTCCTGCGAGGCGCCGGGACATTTGACAGTACAACCCTCAGCCTTACCGTATCTTCCGTAGCTGTTTCCGCACCAACACCTGGTTCCCGCCTAAAATACAAGGGACGTCTATGAATCATCAACAGACTTGTTAAAACATGTCACAAAATATTATAATATGTTACAAAAATAAATCTATTTTAAAGAATCTCTACAATTGTACATTTTTCATTAGAAACACGCGACGGGAATAGTAACTGGGACAGGTAAACTGCTCATAAAAATACATCTCTGTTGTTTTATTAGGTAAGTAGTTACTTTTTAATTATTGTACCGGGTACCCAGGTGTTCTTTTTTGTGATATAGTAATAACAACAACAAAAAAAGAAGCAAAAGTTTTCATGGGGAGCTAATTTATCCGTGACTGCGTTTTATCAGGTTAAATTCTTGATAGTGTTTGTAAATTAATGAACCTGATCAGACACAGGACCATTGGGATGGTGACTGGTGTAGACTGTTTTACCTGGAGTCCTGAGTAGACGTATCCCAGCTTGGAACAGTTACCGACACAGTCGCTGGGGGTGAGCCGAGGCATGTCCAAAACGACCTGGAGGTCAGGGGTCGTAAGGTCATCTTTATAACATCCCTGTGGACTCAGTATCCGCTCGTCTGCAAGAAAAACGCGTAACATCAGAGGACCATGTCCGTGCGTGTGTGTAATGATAATGACAAATTATCCTGGACGAACTTCATCTATTATATATATTGTTGTTGAAACATACTGATCATGGAAAATACTGGACCAATCCCGGATTTGAACACATGTCGGTGGCGCGTTCCAATTAATGCATCGCTAGAAAAGTAAGCTTCCCTAGCGAGACAGTTCGGTCCGCAGTTATGTCACCCTGAAACACACCCCGTCTTAAGAACATTCTGCTATCAGATCAAGATTAATCATCTCAGGAGTCACACTTTTCGTGAATTAGGTGGAGGTAATTGCCCGATAACTCCAAACCACCATTCTCCGGGCACCAAAGTTTGGTAAAATTTTGGACGAGCCCCCATATGTTACATAACATATTGCTCATGCAGGAGGAAATATCGGGTGATCCGGGATTCGAACCCATGTTGGTGGCGCACATGTCCGGCGTTCAAACCGCTTCGCTGGCAAAGTCACAGGCCCTTGAAATCACCAATAAAACATGTCTAAATAGCCCCTATAAAAGGCTATATAGCCTAATACTACCCATAGTAATATTAAGACACAAGGTAAGAAACGAATGACGGACGACCCGAAGCTACCTGCAGTATAATTTATCCATTTCCAACCTACCGACGGAGTCGTCGGAACTGATCTCTTGCATGCACATAAAACTGTGTCTTCCTTGTGTCTTTATATAACTATGGATAGTATAAGGTTATATAGGGGATATTAAGACATGTTTTAATGGTAATTACAAGGGTCTCTGGGGAAGCAAACTTCAGTAGCGAGACAGTTCGATCCTGTTTCATGTGCACTCCGTGTAAATAAAAATATATATATGTGTGTGTGTGTGCAGATCGTTTTATGTAGTCCCACTTATACACATCACTCTTCACAAGATGTCCATTACTTAGGTGTATTTCCATATTCGAATGTACAAAAAATGTTTTAATTGAATATGAACATGCAAGCGTGCTATTCATTGTAATAATCCAAATGAGTTAACATATATAGTTGAATCAGTTGGACATGCAATACGTTAATCTGTAACAAGGGTATATACATACAAGTAAATCATAAAAAAGCCTATGCCCTAACAGTACATAATACATGTACGTACAAGTCATAAAAGAAATGTCATAAAAGAGCCTTGCATTGTATCATATGCAGTGTACCCCCTTGTGTGGAGTACTCCCTTTCATTTTGGATTTATTTAGCGCAAGGGCGAAACGAAGATGGTATCATATACAATAAGTCCCCAGGCTTATACTTTCGTTTTGGATTCCGCCAGTTACAAGTGTCACATATGCTGTCAGCGCGTGTTTACAGGTTTTGTTCTTCAGTCTGAGCCACTTTTAATTATAAAAGCGCGTTGTCTGTAGAAATCTCGGTATGCTTGATCCTACAATAGCCTGAGCCACACAGCGTATTTGATCAATTCATGTTAAGTGCCAATTTAGTCCACCAACCTAAACCTCATTCAAGACCGTGCTGTGGGGCAAATAATAAACGCTAGGCTAGCAGCAGAATAACATTCTTTGCACCATTCTTCACTGGATAGTTTGTCCCTGAAGGTGGGGTGCTACCTGTATGCTGTCTAAATTAGCACGTGTGTATACTACAGACCGTGAGTGTATCCACACAAAATGAATAAAACAGATCAAACCTCTGTTGGTCTGTCACTCCATCTGTCTGTCTGTCTGTCTCTCTCTCTCTCTCTCTCTCAATATATATGTATATATATATATATATATATATATATATAGAGAGAGAGAGAGAGAGAGAGAGAGAGAGAGAAAAAGAGAGAGAGATCGATCAACATACTTTATTATTCTTTTATCTATCCATATTTGACCTGCTTTATTGAGGTGTGGGGCTCTACAGGGTTGTCTGCACTGCTGCCATTATTCAGGCTGCAGAAGACAGAGCTTTACGAATGATCACCTCATCCCCTTATAATTCACACACACATGATCTGTTTATTTCCCTTAGGTAAGTAACTCTAGAAAATATCTACAGTTATAGTGTTGGTTAATTTTTGTAAAAGATTAATTATGAAATGTTACCTATAATTGTTTTTTAATTATTTTGCAAAAAAAACTTAGAAGTACATCATCACAGAACAAGATGAATGTATGTTTTTCAATGTGCCATTATGTAAAACATTAAGGAAAACTCCACAATTTAAAGGGGCTGGAATCTGAAACAATAATATCATAAACATTGGCCCTTGTTGTGAAATATCAACATTTAAATGTCGTCTTAAAGGATATTTTCCTGCACTTATGAGTCATATTAACTGTATTTAAATTTACCATGTGTGTTAATTATTTTGCTTTCTCTATATTGTATAAGGTGTAATTAGAGTTTTTTACTGCACTGTGTCTGCACTATATAATCTACTTTATTTAATATTAACTTTTAGAGGACATATATAATGCTTGTAAGTCCTCTTTGTCGCAGGTACAGTTATGTATAATTGAACTATGTCATGTATAATGTATATATTCTTTGTAGCAATATAAAAAGAATTGAATTGAAAATTGAAACAGATAAGATAGATGAACAGACAGACAGATAGATGTGCGTGTGTGGAAGAGAAAGATTAAAAGTAGAAGCCCTCTAAATCTGCTGCTGATACGTACATGTACAGTGGTAAAATAACAGCCCCCATATTGTTTAGAGAAACGCCGAGTTACTGATACCATACGCATAGTAAAATCTGCTCATCAAAGACAACAGAAGATTTAGGTGAGATGTGATGTCCTTCGTGGCATGGGTTTTATTTGGTGTTGGTATACATACTACAGAGGCATCTTGCTTACCTATTTTCCACCGCCAGAGGGTGCTGATTTCTTTCCCACCAATCCACAGCTGTTTCAGGCCTTGATCTCGCGCGTAATCTGCCAGAGGGCGTTGGTAGTCGGGGCTGACGACAGCCGCCAAGTAGGCCCCGCGAAGCCGACAGTATTCTTCAGCCAAGGCGAAAGTTCTATTTTCTTTGACCAGAGTGTGGCAGATACCGCCTACCACAACGCCATTTGTACAGTCTTGTCCTAGAAATAAAACAATATGATATATACCATACCAGCACTGATACAGATCAAATCAAAACTTACCACGGATTTTTATACGTACACATATCACGTCCAACGTTTCCTTGTATTTCATAGTTAGGTAGACCTGCCTATTAGTTCCAAGGTCTTCCACCAATTGCATTTGTGTCAGTTATAATTATATTTCCCAGTTAGAAAAGATAAACAGATAAACAAAATAACTCAATTATTTTCAGGTGAACCTCAAACTTTCCCAATGATGTATCTTCTTTGTGAAAACGTCAGGTATAAATGGACGCGCAAACAGTAATAACAACAAGCAAGCTTTAGATCAGTAAACATCTTGAGCAAGATCAGAACAAAATCTTAATTCCTGATAACATCCTTATTAAAATAAAGTTAATTTTAAATCCCTTAATAACATAGGTAATTAGAAGACATACATACATATATTAATGACAAATATCACTCAGGTAATACGATTAATTTCAAAACTTGATCACATACTTTACACAATATCACTGTATTATGCATAGTATAATTATAAATGTTAATGCTTTATAATAATAATTATTATTATAATTAAAATAATAAAAATAAAAATAATAATAATAATAATAATAATATTATTATTATTATTATTATTATTATTATTATACATATTGTCCTGTTGTCGCTGCTTTTGTTGTTTACAGTGTCGTCAAGTTTAGTTACTCAGTTAGTCTTCTATAGCTAAGCACTGACAAAATTGTTGTATACTTAAATGACAGGCATGCACGGATGGTTTTGTTCACACGAGGCCCTTGAAGACCACACTGCAGTACAGTGTTTAGAATACAGATCTGCCAGGTAGATTTTGGTAGCATGCCACGTCAATGTCAAGTATGACAGGATCAGAATAATTAGTAAATATAAGCTGAGAATTTGGTTCAACTTGCAGGCTCACAGCTGTATACTCTGTCTACCGCGTGTTGCCATATTCTGATTAGTAACTGACAACCCCAGTTCATTTGTTATTTACCTAATGGTATATATATATATATATATATATATATATATATATATATATATATATATATATATATATATATATATATATATATATACTGTTTTGCCGTTTTGTTCGCGAGGGTTATAATTTCGCGATATTTGCGAATGGGAAATAATCGCGAAAATGAAACCCTCAGGAATAATTGGCAATTTGAGTATGCCCTTTTTAAGTGTAGCCAATACTTGTATGGGAATAGGTAAGAAGAGTGAGAAATTTTATGATAAATTACATCCATGCAGGTATAGAGAAAATGTTCCCTTAAATTTGAACTAAACTAAATGTGCTGTGTTTACGGTTCCATCGTTATGTGAGAAGATAATCACAAACTCATGACTGATTCTCATGTTATAATACACACAGGTTTGGCTTTATCAAAGATTTGATTTAGGTTCTGGTGAGATCGCGAAAATGAAACCCTCACGAAACATTAAAGATGAAGAATACGCGAAATTTCAGCTTGGCGAATATGAAGCCATCCACGGTATATGTATAAGTACAGATAAGGGACACAAGGCCATTATCAACTGGCCAATTGTCTGAGGCTACTGGCGAGTAGGTATAAAGGTTTTTTTTTGGCGCTGAAAACCGTATTCATTAAAGAATGCATGTATCAATATCTTCACTATAGTAGAATATCAATATAGGAAACAGCATGTTAAAATCTGGCTTTTACACAGCGCTCTTAACCAATACTCATGAGTAATAATGGGAAGGATAACTGCACCATTTGTAAATCCACCAGTTTCTGTGACAACCACTGTATGAATATTGTCAATTATGAACAGTTATAATCAATAATCTTCGTTAATGTAATAATCACTCTGCAAACACGTTTCTATAGAAACTGAGGCTTTTGCTCTCAACCAGTGTCAACAATAGGGGCTTGGTTTGTATGCTCACCCCGTAGTAATGGATGTCATAAACAGATAGTCTATTTGTAAATCCATGATCGGTTCAATATATATAAATAAATATATATCGGTATGTAATATATAATGCTTAAAAACCCTACAATACCCAGGCTATCATAAATACCATATTGATTTTTATTGAACAGCTGTTTCACAGACAAATAATTACGGTCTAATTGTATTTCCATTTACTGATTGACAACCGTTTAGCCATATTTTAAGTTTACAATGCAGACTTACCTGTAACTGACAAGACTTTGCACAGTGAAATGATAACAGTGATTAAACGAAACATTGGCCCCGTGATGATACCTCTTGTATGCCGAGATGTGTTCTAATTAGCACAATCACTGGTCAGTTTATATAATTTGACCTAACCATGTTGTAGCCGTGGTCGCTAGGTGCCACAAACTACCAGTCGGAAGTGAACCCGCGCCTGCGCACTGTTCATGTATAAACTGGCCCACAGTGGTCAAGATGTCACGGTTCAATACGCCTCGTTCTGAAGACATTGCACGGGCCGTGCATGGCGACAACTAGTATGAATGTTTATTCAATCGATCAGCACTTTGGGCAGATCTGTCGGGAGCTGCCGTATTAGCGACTGTCTCGGGTTGTCGTTGAATGGCTCCGACTCCAGTGTGTTGGAGTTGCATGTATGTGAACCACAGGAAGACCGTAAAACACAGGATTAAGAATCCACACAAAATCACTTTGTCTAAAATATTGTTGAACTCGTGACCGTTTCACTGTTATTTATATGGATTTTTTTTAGATTTCATGATGAGCGAGTCGTGCCTGCCCGTCATCGAGTTGTAGTTTATTCAGCACACACGGTGTACTGTACGGATCCTTGTTTACCCTTGGCTCAGCGGGCTGTAACGATTGGCCTCAGCTCGCCCGGATCATTCCCAATGTTTATACAATAAACGTTTAATGTACCATCACGGAATCAGGGGCGGACTTAAAGGGGTGTGTTTATCCTATAAAATTATTAAATTATGCAAAGGTATATATATATATATATATATATATATATATATATATATATATATATATATATATATATATTTAGGGGCATACACATTAATGTAAAGGTTTATTCTGATTATATTGTTTTGTAAGGACGGTGGCGTCAATTTAATTTATTTAATTGAATTTTATTCTAAAATAGGCATCCTTCAGTCTCGGAAGACTGGAGCTGCGCTCTGGATGGATGGATGTTCTGAAACAGTGTCTTGTATGGCTGGTCAGACCAATGCGAGAGTGGCAGTCACTCCCACAGCGAGTAGAACAGGCTGTTCCGTCAGTCTAACTTCTGGCTTTCCTCTCCAGCCTCTTGGTTTGTGACTGCCGAGCTTGGGTCTCTTTAAACTTGGTGAGGCCTTTCTGTACTGTTTGCCTCTTGTTTTTTCGTTCTGGACGGTGGCTTCCCAAATTCTCTGGGTCAGCCTGGACATGGTGGTGGCTGCCTTGCAATAAATGGAACCAAAGTCCATAATTCTTATTATTTATATATTTCATTTAATATATTTCCTATTAATATATTTCGTTTTTGATTACGTTGACCATCCTCCATTGCTAAAAAGTGTTGGTGTGTGTGTTTGTGTGTGTGTGTGTGTGTGGCGGCGGGGGCGGTATAGACCCCCATAAATACCCCAGTGCCTCTGCACACTGATACTATGAAGTCAAACCAACTAAATATGGTACATCTTCAATCAGTTCAATGTTCCCCTGCATGCATGACAGGCTTGGTTTCAGGGGGCGGGATTGCGGGATTCCCCCTAAAAGCCAAAAATCCCACTTGAAAACAAATAGTGCGCCCCTAATCCCCCCATATTAAAAGAATGCGTTCCCACGGCAAATTTCCCCTCATAAATTCTGCAATAGCGTCCCTTTTTACATTTTATTAGTATCAATCACAAGCGCCATCTGGTGAATGAGAAGGTTTAAGGCAATCGGAAATCCCCGCCTTTTATTCGTGAGTCCACATATATCGCGGATTCACAGCGCAAGCCACTTGGGACTTCTCTGCCAAAATCACATGCTCAGAGTCAGCTTAAGAAACGTTGGCGGCACCTGGCATCTGTTGGAGAGACTTATACAAATTTGGCTTAGAAGACTCGAGTGAGAAACTTTATCATGACGAAAGCAACTTAGCAACATACGAAAATGGCGGCAAGACGCAGATTAAATTTGACATTTGACATAGCCCAAAATACCCTGTTCGGATTCAAATTCAAGAAAATCAAATTATGTATGTAAACCGCGAGAATACGTCCCTAATTATGGTTAAATGTCAGTACGCCCTATGATTTATAGAGGTCGACGTCAGTGGATTGCAAGCACTTTTTGATGAACTTTTTTTATACATGCGCATGATTCACACCTAAGGTGTCAGTGAAATTGGAAAATTATTTTTTTTGTAATTTAATATGTTTTGCTCAAAGGATTCACAGACTAGGTTATTGAATATATATATATATATATATATATATATATATATATATATTTATATTAAATTTTTATTTAGTTTTAATATTAATAACAATATTGGTTCGCCTGATAACTTTTTTACACTTTACATGAATGTACGGGAAATACTGAATTTTACCGGTAAAAAGTAAATAAACTGATAAAGCCTATTCATTTGTCCCTGTATTCTCTGCTGTATGTGTCATGCCATCTATATGCTGAATATATCTTGAGCGCAGTATATGGGGTTACCATCAATATTATCATTACTTATCAGTACCTCTTCAAAATATTGAAATTCCCCAAAAAATAAAATTAGGGGGGGGGGGTCCCCCTAAAATTGAAATCCTGAAACCAACCCTGCATGGTAGGGCACTTTCACTGTGCTGTATTAAACTTCATGTATTACACTGATAATATATATATATATATATATATATATACACACACACATACACACACACACACATATATATATATGTATATACATATATAAACTTATACGGGCTTACAGATAAAAACTTGGAAAAAATTAATGAACACATATTGACAAAAGGACTTAATATAGCCATAAAAAATTGCAAATGTTGCAAAGAGTTTCGCACAAATTAGTGACTAAAACATTTGTCATCATGTCTCATTGATATATAAAATAGAAGAGCGACGAAATGATCGTTTGAAAGATTTGTTACACACGACTATCATCCCGCGTCTGGCGGAAATTATGTCACGCGGGGATAATCGTAGAATAGCCTTAGTTTATTCCTGGACTTCTGGAATAGTTTATCAGGGTAGGATTGAAATTTAAGAAAAATATTGTGAAATAATGATGGAATAAGAGGCAATATGATATCTCTCTTGAAAAATTTACGCTTTTTTAAATTTTATTTTATTTATGTATATTAAAGTGCGTAATTCACTGTATTAAAATACAATAGCTCTAAGGCACTATACACAATAAAATGCATTAAAATGATTAAAAAAGAATTTGAGAGACAGCTAATACAATTATAATGACTAAAAAAAAAGAAATGCAGAAAACTAAATAATCGAGAATCCAAACAAAGTGGATGACAACGGCTAATAATATGCCAACTGGTAAAGGTGTGTTTTCAGTAGTCTTTTGAAACACGGAACATTTGAAGCATCCTTGATATGTTGAGGAAGATTATTCCAGATGATAGCAGAGGAGTATCTAAATGATCTCTTTCCGTACTGTGTCGGAGCCCTCGGCACCTCAAGGAGAGATTTAATGGCCAACCTTAGTGCTAGCACCGGGCAATACTCCTTAATCATATCAGCGAGGTATGAAGGTGCTAAGCCATGGAGGAGGGCTTTGTAGGTAAGCAACAGTGTTTTAAAACAAGGTCTGTACTCCATCGGCACCCAATGTAGCTCCATAAGTACCGGTTTGATGTGAGCTCGCCGCTGGGTGAGTGTGATAAGCCGAGCAGCACAATTCTGAAGGCGCTGCAGCCTGCCAATCTGAGCATAGGTGATGCCATACAGAAACGAATTGGCATAATCAATTCGCGAGGTCACTAAGGCTTGCACCAGCATTTTGCATGCATCAGTAGTGATGTATAGCCACATTCTGCAAATGGATCTGATCTGATAATAGCATGACCTCAAGACAGAGCTGATGTGTTGCTCCATGGTGAGACAACTGTCCTGCGTGGCCCCCAAGTTTCTAACTTTAGGAGATGGCAAGTAGATGAAATCTGCCAGTGACATGGCATAATCACGGGGATGAAACTCCCGGTTTTTTGGTAGAAGATAATATACTCAAATTTGTCATTGTTTATTTTCAGCGAGTTGTTGCTCATCCAGTTGCTTATGGCGGACATGAATTTCTGGATCTGTAGGGTAGTATCCGTCCAATGAGCAGATGACTTGATCACAAGGTAACCTTGGGTGTCGTCAGCATAACTGTGATGCAACATGTTATGCTGCCTCACAATGGTGCCAACAGGTCGAGTATACATACAGTACTCTTTCGGACCTAGGACTGAGCCCTGTGGAACACCATATTTCAGGATAGATTTCCGAGAGGTAAAAGAGTCAACTGCAACACACTGTAATCTGTTGTTGAGGTAGGACTCTCACCATTGAAGGGCTGTCCCGGTTATGCCAAAAGAGTGCTCAAAGCGACTGATGAGTGTTCGGTGATCCAAGGTATCAAATGCGGCAGAGAGGTCCATCATAAGCAGCAGCACCACCACTGAGTGTAAACGAAAAGGTTTAAAGTAGAATTAATTTTGTAGACGTACAAGCAGGTAACAAAGTGACGGACTGCGGTATTAACGATCTTCCTATTTTGATTAAATGTATTTATTTTATTGATTTAATCATAATTTGGCAGCTTGCTTGATCTCTTTACGGTTAGGGGACAGCAGTTTCATGTGATTCTTACCTTTCAGTTTTATTGTGCTGTCTAATGCTGCTTTTCACAGATATGTTTATGATATTTTCACATGATCCTGGGAATTACTTATAAACATGTGTAATATTTTTGATGAGAGGTAACTTGAAACAGCCATGTTAGCTCAGTTGATCTAGCATGAAGCTATTAAAAGGACATAATCAGGAGCAATATTATGCCTTCTGCCTGTTCTTTTACACTACCAGTTCAGGTTTGCTTTATAAACATGTTTCCCAGCAAAACCACCCCAGCACACCTTTTCAGTTAAGGGGATCAGCTTATCATGGTTCAACGTGTGAGTAAACACGGTCCACGTGATTTTTTTAACCTTAATGAGGTCCGATATTGCGCATGCGCGACACATCCTAAACAAGGAGTATTCTAAACTAGTCCATACATGGACTTTCATGTCCTCTGATATAACTCTGCTGGATGGACATTACTTCCATGGACCCAGTTAAAATACATTGTAGAACCTATCGTAACAGGTCCAGTGTTCTCAGCTTAAATGACATGCGCAGCATAGTGTGATCCCGTGTATCAAGTGTATCAAACGAACAACGCAGGTGGCGTTCGCGCTATGCTTATGATGGCGCCAGTGATCACGCCCGGTCCACTTTGTTAACACTAGTAAGCCAACGGTTTCAGGGCAATATATCATGGCAGGAAGTATTATCTTTCAAAGAGAAAACACCATTTTACTTGTCTATTCAAAATGCTTTGTGTGTGATATGGACCCTTTAATCTCAGAGTCACGAGTTATAGCCCCACATTGGTCAGTGATTCTTTTCTTTCGGTTTGATTGTGATATTTGAAGCGGAATTGCTTAACAAAAATATGTTATATATATATATATATATATATATATATATATATATATATATATATTATGTTAACATGACATCGGTTGAACAAGCCAAGTAATAAAACCATTTAACATGACGAAGTTTTTAAGCAATCGGTTTTTGGATATAAATTACAAATTTGACAAAACAAGAGATAAAACTTGATGGCCTTAAAATATTATAGCTCTGTGGAATTTATTTCAGAATGCTGTGCATTTCATAAAAGATACAGCTGATAAGATGCAGTCTCTGAAGTGGTGTAGGGATGAAATCATGCTAGAAGCCACTTTTCTACCTTTAAACAATATATTTTCAATTGCAGCTTTAGTGAAGCTTTCAGCGAAAGAGTAACCGGTAAAGATGAACGCATCTTATTTCTTCTTATACGGGTATGAAACTCTCCTCGATGAGCGGTATATTTGATGAGTAACAGAGACTGAGCGGCTTGTCACTTGACCTATGGCCCATCCTCATTCAAATAATAATTAAATAAAAATTTTGCTTTTTAGATATCTCGTGGACAAGTATTTAGTTAAGAATTTCGATCTTGTTTCTAACACAGTTCCGTGAATGGGCTTTTTGCAGTGAATCTGCGCTCATATCTCAAACGAAGATATCCAGAAGTAATATGATTTGCCTTGCCTGTTTGAGGTATTTTTGGCCACATCAGGTAAAAAAGCCGATACCCGCCTTATGTGTACCATGACCCTAATGATGGAGATAAATAAAATGATGTTGCTGTGGCAATATGTTGCTATCAAAAACTACCCTACATAACTTATGGGAGAATGAAACCAAGAAGGCAACTAGAATGGTGATTGCAAAACAGGAGAAGTATAAATCATTGAATAAATACGGCCTTACAAATTAACCAGCAGACCTGAGTGTTTATAGAGAGAAGAAGAGCTTTCAAAAACGTGTGCAAATAAACAAAAAATACAAGGAGGAAAACAACTGATCAGTTGATAAGGTGTCAACGTATGTGCTGCAAAATGAAACACCTTTGAGGGAATACTGGTGTAAATTATTAAAAAAAGAAGGGAACACATATTTCAAAGCTTTTTGCAATTAAAGACTTTCGGAGTATGACTTTGAATATAGCATTATAGAATTATATATATATATATATATATATATATATATATATATATATATATATCACAAACTGGTACAAGTGAAAACTCATAAGACAACGAGCTTAAAAGAGAAATAACCTCTTTAGAAATTCAAAAGTGGTAAATTTAATGAAATTAGGAAAGCAACAGGAGCCAATGGGTTGGTCGCAGAAATATCTAGTGATCTTAAAGGTTTGCTGCTGGTGCTACTTAATAAGATTTTAATCAGATGGTAGAAAAAGTAAGAGAATACATATATCTGAGTAATATGATTGATGACAAATTCATTTACGAAACTAATGTGGCAATAAATTTCCTAAAAGGCCAGCATAAGACTATTCTTCTTGAGAAAACTACACATGATGACACAAAATAATGGAACTTTTCCACCTGTCAGTAATACAGTCGGTACTTACATTTTGTATTGCAGGATGGTTACGCTGGTTATGAAACAGCAGTGTCCAGTCAAAAAATAAACTTGAAAGAATTGTTTCCTTGAGTAAAAAGTTGGGCCTAGGGAATGTAAAACTGTTTAATGAGCTCTGCTGTTGCAATGTCACACGGGAAGGAAAGACTGTCATGGCCACATGCGCTTTTTAGCTAATATAACGCACCAAGGTCGGGAAAAAGGCTATTCGCCATACGGTGCCGAACAGCAAGATATAGAAAAACTTTTGGACCATAAAGTATCAGACTTCTTAACAATGGGAAAGCTACAGTGATAGCATATGAAATATTCATTTATTGATTCATGTTTTAGGTGTAGGATGGATTCTCTTTTATTTGTAAAATGTTTGTGTTTTGCTTTTACGAGTGTGTATGTATAGATATATATTTCCTTTGTCATTTCTTAGTTACATGTACAAATACCTGTGCTGTAAATGCTTGCAACCACAATGTTATACTTACATGACTAATAAAGGCTTATCTTATCTTATATATGCTAGTGAACTATGGGATGGGGTCCCCGGTGATTGCTGTGGCTTGAAACAGTTAAAAAACAACATTTTGTAAGTTTTTCTTTTGTTAACATCTTTCTCTTTATCTCACTGATATCTCACTGTGCAACGTGATCGTGTCCTAAACATTTTTTGCCAAAGTCAATGAGCATAGGGGTGATACAATGTGTGGTACCTGAAATAATGTTATACCTACCTTCTGGCCAAACTCGTCTCCGAATGGAACCAAGTATCCAGAGTATCATGTCCGTGGCGTTTATTGATTTGTACCAATTTGTCTAAATCTGCGTAAACTGAGGGCATATTGTCAGCAGACGAGACGATAGCATGGTTCTCAGTCTTCCTTGTGCTACGCTGAGGCAGGCTGGGAATCATACTAACGAGACAACTCTGAGGGAGCTGTGACGTCACATTGCGCCACTGCCGCTTCCCATGACACATGAGTTTCAAGGTATTTGACATAATTCTCTTTAGTTCTTGACCAAGACAAAGGGAATTCCGCTTAGCGCTGTGTCTTAAACTATTGAGTATGGTCTGGATAACTAACTTGTCAAATTTCATGCTTTTTATTTTTTTCAAAATTCTTCATAGTATATAGCTTAACAACTGAACTGTACTGCCATCTTGTGCCGGCGTAAGAAACTAAGCGTTGACTTTTGATTAATTCTATCATCATTACATGTACATTATATCTTTCACACAGATACATTTATGTATTACATTGTTTCAGCAATCAGGAATATGTATACACAATTTGCTGGTAATATAAGGGACATTCGATCTCCTATTAGGCCATTATATGCAGTGGCGTCAATTTAGTTAGTGGCTTTAGAGATCGAGTTCAGCTCTCTGGATTGCCTGGTCTCTGCTGGGACCGGTGCCGGTGCGTGGCCTTCTAGGGGCTTTATGGGTGTGGGTGCTGTGACTTTACTTGGTAGAACGGTGGCGGCCTCTCGCGGCTTCCTGCTTGGCTTTGTGGCATCACGTCTTTAGGCTCCATCTAAATCTCAGAATTACGCTTAAGGAGCGCGCATGGCTGGAGTCCTGACTACTGCAACCTGTAGCTGCTCGATGTAGCTAAAACATCTTCAGTCAGTCAGTCAACTTATCTTCAAGGGTGTGTGTGTGTGTTGGGGGGGGGGGTCGACTAAATTTTTTTTATTACCATGCACATTATATATATATATATATATATATATATATATATATATATAAACACATTTTATTGTCTCTGTGACACATTTCAAATATATAATAATTTAATATTAGATTTGATAAAATAAGGTATAATGTTTCCATTATAGGTTAATTCTAAACCAGGTTTAGATATATAATAGTTCATAGTAAACTCAGAAATGGAACCGAAGTCTATATAATTCTAATTTGTATATATATTTCATTTTCAAAATATATATATTACTCTCTGAAAAGCGAGGGGGATGATTACATTGACCATCACCCCTTTCTAAAAGTGAGACAGATCTACCTCTATCCTCCAATATTGACGTCCCTGATTATACATATTACAGCATATCAACATTATATTGTGTGACTACATCATGGATTAAGTCTTTGAGCTGACGAAAGTGAAAAAAAAAAAAACTAGGAAACACGGAATATCAGGTGTCAGCACTTCGCCAGGTCATTCAATAATGAACGGGGATGACCACACGCATCAATACCTGGTCTTATACGTACAAGAAATGAACGAACGTCACATTTCTAATTTCAGACATCATCCCACAGTGGTAATTGCAAACAGCTGACTCTCCTGGAGTTCTGACGACATATTTGTGGTTTTGAGATAATTATTAGCGGTTTAGCGAATTAAAATAATTTAAAGATTATGTACGTCGTGTGTAAGTATAGATGTCGATAAAACTGCAGGCATAAGATATTGATATTTATATTTTTTTCTGGTCAACCGACCTACTGACGTAGGCTGTTTAGACACCATATATATCATTCACTTTCTATCCATATTGCTTTCATCTGCTTTTTTAAATATTTTGTTGTTTGAGGTAACCGACTCCATTTTTTAATGCTAGCGTCACTAAGTATATATACATCTGCAGAATTACATTCCGGCTTCGGACTACGTGACAGAGCAGTAACACACGCTTCCTGTCATTTTATATGATGATGTTAACCAGTTCCAGTTATATCTGCATTTGGAGGTGTAATTATTCCCATTGCTGGGCCATACCATCGAGGACCCCCCGAACGGCGCACTTTAATTAATGTTTTTGCAAATCATCTCGACTACCAAGGCTGGGTTTCGCAGTATTCAGTTAGCTGTATTTTTTTGTGAAGGAAATATCTCGATACAAAAATAAACTTAATGTCTAATGGATAATAGCTATGGTGCGATGTGTATGATCAATGAATGAAAAGATAACTTGTCAGGAACCCGTCAGGTTCGATTCCGTCGCTTCTAACAACATGACCTTGCACAATGATAGTACACACGGACTAAAAGTTTCCTCCTGATAATACAGTAGAATCGTGCCATGCATTATAGTACCGCGCATGGAAAAAATGGGAATGAATGGTACTGGTCTTATTTTGAAAGTAACCATATCGAATCATATTATGGTAAATAAAAGTGTTTACTGGTCGAAAGGTTTATCCTGTTTTAATTTGTGTAGAATCAGGTATTCCCGCAAACAACGTGAATTATAACACAGGCTGCTATTGTAGAACATCAAATAAGTTTTCTGAACAACGATAAGGGGTTTGCAGGAGATACCAACAGTTGACATTTAATTAATGTAACATAATTGAATGACCCCTGTCGAAACCTGTTGTCTTTTGCAATGGCAATATTTGACTTGCCACAACAGTTTTATTTTTGCTCCAGTGTCATATTTACCTGTGTGGACAGTATCAATATACACAGGATTATGGGCACCAAGGGACAATGTGTCAGAAAATATATTGACCAGTCCACAAGGAGTAGAGGAAGAAAAGTACCCGTACCCCTTCAGCATATCTGATGTAGAATACATTTTCAAACAAACAGTTATGATATCCAATGCAAGGTAGTTTCAATGGCTCAGACGGTAATTAACAATTATTCATGCAATAAGTAAATAACCCAAGTTCAAATCTGAAGACGCACATATACGCTAAGAGCTATGTATGCCGGTCCGTGTGTTAAATACATTTCTGCGAATGTTGAAAAGCCATTCAGTTGACCAATGAATCACAACCTTTCGTATTAAAAACTTGAATTGAACTAAAGCCATATAAATAAATACCATAGAGATACCCTGCTTTACAGTAGTTTATTGTCACATTCATATTTTTAAAAAGGCATACATTTCATTAAAACTTTATGGGTTTCCTGCTACCAAAAGTGTTAGATACTCTTATTTGGTCTCCATGAACAAAAATAAATGATAATGTAACATTATTTTAAAACAAAGAGAAACTTTGCAAAAGTTAAGCGGTAAACAACGGCCACATGGCTCTACCTTTTTTTAATCAACACTGGGTACTAAGACCAGTCACACGATCACCATTTGACAGGATTTCCATAGGTTAACAGGTACACTCTACACAGGCGGATCCAGCGGGCGCCACAGAGGCACGCTTTTGTTTTGCTTCATTGTTTAAACCCCAAACAACCCTTCCAGTTAAATGATATTGCATCTACATACACAATAAATGATATCAGAGATAACTCATGATGGCTGCTCTTTCTAATAAGTTTTCTCTTACTTACACCCCCTAGCCCGGTCAATGTTTCTCAAGGAATCCCCCCAGCAGTCAAAGTGATAGGAAATGCCAAGTTATCTCCTGGGCAATGTACTGTCAAACACGATTAATTTTTTCCCAATCAATATGTTTGTGAACCGCCCTCTTTTTATTTTGCATGTTTTGTGATAAAGTTAGTTTTAATATTAAAGTTTTCATCTCAATGAAATAAAACACAATTTTTATTTTATTTTGCCAATAGACTTTGTATTTTGGGCTGCACACCATAATAGAAGTGCCCCCCCCCCCCCACCCGGACCCGATATACTGACTATTATTCAATGAACTATAACAATGAATATATTTAAAGTGATTCTCTCAATATGCCCAGATAAAATAACAAAATAAGGGCATGCACACATGATAGATAACTCACTTGTAGAAATGTTTACACCAATGTCGTGTGAAATATGGCTTTTTCAGTTTAATGTAAATTGGGCAGTTGCACATAGTAGTTGGACAGGAAGTTGAAAAAAACCCACATTATTGAATGTAAACTCTGTCCAATAATGTCATTATTTGATTACATACTGCTGTGAAGAAATAGCTCCCAACCTTTACTCTTGTCATAATGGCATAGTTGGGCCTGAGGATTTTGGTAAGTTTTTATTTTAATCTCTCTAAATCAGCTCATTCTTATGGATATACAGAATTCATGTACCTGATCAGATAACTGCATGTCCTGAAGAATGATGGTATGGTAAATCAGTCTGAATACAAGAAGGATACTCTCAGTGATAATGTTATATGCAATATATTATCATCAGTGCTTGATCTGTGAAATATTTCAATCCATATTAAAAAAATGATGACACATCTTTATGAAAGCTGTGGTCCCAAAAAAATCAAAGATTTGGTATTGGTGGTAAAGTAATCCCAACGGCTTCAGGACAGAGGAGGTCTCATAATTATCACAGGATAAGCACGGCGGATCAGATGAAACCCATAGTAAAAACTGTTCAGGAACTGTGAGTAAAACTATAAATTCTAGTATATTTCCATATAAAGCCCAAGGAAATCACTGTGCCTCTGTAAACAGTCAACAGTAACGGTAAGCAAATTGAGTAAAAGAAAAGACTATTGTAATAGGCATTAGGGCAGTGAACCGTAAGCTCAGAGCGGCTCAGGGAGACAATGGCGTATGTCAGTACAAGTGCACTTGTGGGCGAGTTTCTTGAAATACTGAACGAGTGTTCACCATTCGACTTTTCAGGAAACCCCTCACTTTGTGAAAACGTAGACGAAACATTGTAAACAACTACCGAGAAAATATTATGTAGAAACACGTTTCCGGACAAGCCTACGTAGTAAGTCTCCCAGTGAGGCCTACGAGCGCTCTATATAAAATATTGGTCTGCGAGCGAGGACACAGATTTTCAAATAAATCATAAAATTAGCTTTTTAAAAGAAACAAACGTGGGTCTTCACCTGGGTGTGTGAACCATTTCTAATTGATTGTAACGAGTCGATTTTAAACTCGTCTGGTTCGTGGATCTTAAACTCGTCTGGTTCGTGGTTCTTAAACTTGTCTGGTTCGTGGATCTTAAACTCGTCAGGTTCGTTTGCTGAGTTCTCCCTCAGGGATTTGCCTTATATTTTTCATTCATTCCAGGCCAGAGTTCCCGCTTCAGATTTGGTCTTGTGTTACATGATAATAGAGCAGGTAATAGCGGGCAATCTTGGTCGTGGCAGCACGCCACTTCAACTGTATTTTGTCTCTGTTGTTGTTGTTAGGTGGGTTATCATTTTTCTTATTTTTACCCACCTTTATAACTTCCTCTCTAAAAAGTCTCTAAATATATGTTTTAAGGGTAACTCTTAACATTGATTTCATTTATCTCTCGAGCTTAAACATGATCTCAGTTTTGCTCACGAGCTTAACGTAACTTTTACTGTGTCCTTATTATTCTCTCTGTAACCCGACTCCACTTTTGCTCTCGGCCATA
Organism: Sipunculus nudus; assembly: GCA_026874595.1. Classification (NCBI taxonomy): domain Eukaryota; kingdom Metazoa; phylum Annelida; class Sipuncula; order Golfingiida; family Sipunculidae; genus Sipunculus; species Sipunculus nudus. Next base: position 37,568,634 of record CM049317.1, on the reverse strand, counting down.
AATTACACGCAGAAGAGTGTTTTCTTAATATATTTGTTAATTATAAAACTGTTAATAGGTATATCTCCGTAAATATGTATATCTCCGTATGTCTTTGTGTATGCTAAGACGTGTATAGAAGGATTCCGCTCTTACTGTTGGTCGTGGCAGCCACTTCAACTATATATTGTCTCTGGTGTGATGTAGTAAACGTTTGCACCATCGCCTGGCTTCACTTTGTCTTTGAGAACTTACATTTCCCTGAACACATATTAGTATCTATGATCCCGTTACATTGATTGAAACAATAAAATGTGCATGGAGCCACCAGCTCCTCTTGGACTCATTATATCTGTTTTAAGTCACTTGATGGCACTATTTTAGGGACCAGGCAGTAAATATTATGCTTGAATTTCCATGATGAATGAGCCTGAAACCCAACATCCAATCAGAAGGACTTTGAAAACTGGATGCTCCCTGTGTCCTTGACATTAAAGCAATATGTAGTGTGTGGTTAGAAACCTGCTAGCATCGCCTCCTAACTTTTCACCTGGATAATATGTTACATTTTCTTATTTGAGTAAATAAAAAAGTGAGGTATTCTAGTTAAGAATTTGTTAGTTAGTTTTTGTTTGTATATATGCCAAAAGGAGGGATCATTAGTAATATCATACAAGGCACCACCAGAATACACACAGCGCTCTCCGTCTCTAAACAGAGACGGATACTCTGTCTATATTCGGGCCTATTTGTTTGATATCGCATCGTCTGCTACCCGGGTACGGGAACTCTCGGCCCCAGAGACACTCGTCCCAGAGACACTCGGCCCCAGCGACTCTCGCCCCCAGAGACACTCGGCCCCTGAGACGCTCGGCCCCAGAGACACTCGGCCCCTAGTCAGCAGGACCCAGCGACACTCGGCCCCGTCCGGTCGCCGCCCCCAGAGACACTCGGCCCAGGGGTCTAGCCTCGGGAAACCCCTCAGAAAACCTTCCCGTAGTTATCCCTTCCGGGCCAGAGGTCTGATACTAGCTCCCCGTCTTATACTAGCTTAGAAAAACCCCTCAGAAAACAACCTTTCCGTAGATATACTGAGTCGGAAGTCGGAGAATGGAAGCCCGTTTTTTACCGTCTTAGGTTCATTTGGGAAGGGTTTAATAGTCAAAACAAAAACGAGAGAAAGTGAAAGTAAAACGTATTTATTAATTGAAAAGAGTGTTTAATGTTAAATATGTAGTTCCTGATTATGATAATAGCCAATATATACGCAAACCGAAATAGAAAACTTTCCAAATATCACACTATGAATGAAGTATATGAAAGTTACCCGTAAAGTCACCAAATTACAAATTAAAAAGGAGGCTTATATACAAGTTTACTGTCAATTTACACACATATATAAAACAAATCAAAGTAGAAAGTGTTTTCTACTTCGTGTTTTCTACTTCTAATTTCTAACTAATGTTAACTAACGTTAATGTTCTAACTAATGACAGAGCGTACATAAAGAAACAAGAATGGTGCACACAATGCCAAAATCTTAAAGAAACGGTAAATTATGACTATTTCCACATATACACATCAAATATCGTTAATGTTTTAACTAATGACAGAGCGTACGTAAAAAAAGCAATGGTATAAGAACTCTTCTCTAATGGGATTAATATGTATACAAACTTCATATATATACAAAGCCAAAATCATAAACAAACTGTAATTTACGACTATTAGGAACGGTAATTAAGATTTTGGCAAGGGATGGGTTTATTGTTACACCAAGGGACTAATTATACCCTTTAAAAGGTCCACAAAACCTGACGACGGGGTTTAGCCTTAAAAAACTGGGGAAAACACTGCAAAAAAAAGTAATTTTCTCTCGCGACGGGGGGGGGGGGGGGTTTAAACCCCCTAAACCCCCCCTCTGGATCCGCCACTGTATATCTATATATATTCCGATTTTTCCCTCCTGTTTTCTTTCGTTCATTTAGCCATTCTGTCCACCTAGCTTGTTAATGACTTCATGGTTAGTTGATTATTGATATGCTCAATCAGGGGTTTACCGAACTTACTATGCAATCAAAGGTCATTGTTATGACGGCAGTAATCACAGCCAACAAGATCACAAAGACGGCAATTAGACTTTGATCAGTACCGAGACAAACGGATCAATACCGAGGTAAATTTAACGGTGACAATTTCTCATTTTATAACAGTTATTTCTTGATTCATTTATATAAACACTACAGCGTATTATAAAAAAAATATGAACACCGATTATATTTGGCTCCTACAACGTTTATTGCATCCATTTATTTGGCGTGACCACCACAGGATAATGGTTCAGCACCTTTTATTTAACCATCTATAATTTTTTTATAAGTCATATACAAAGATAATTTTATGATATCAGGGCTACACGAAGATATGTTTCACAAGAAAGGACGGTCCGTGCCGAGGCCTTTCCCCAATATTTTTTGGGGGTATGTTAATGCGGCTTTTAGGAAACAGTTGAAATGAACGAACACATAAGCTTACGAAAACTAATAATTTAAGAGGAGACATAACACCTGGCCATGCATTTTCTATTGTGTGTAAAATTCATATAATTTGTGGAATATGATAAAAAATCATATGGATTATTATACAGATATTGTTTCAGAAATAAGCATGGTTTTAATTTTTATATACACCTATATATATATATATATATTGTATGTGCTATATTTTTTATTTTATGGAAAAATTAACTTTAATTGCTTCGTGGGGTTCAACTAGAGCCTACATGCAGGCCACCACGACTAAGGAACTTTTCCAATTCGAGTGGCTCATCAAGTGAGGGGATAACAATCCAGAAGAGATAACTACGGGAAGGTTGTTTTCTGAGGGGTTTCGCGAGGCCAGTATCGGACCCGATGCCCTGGGCCGACTGTCTCTGGGGGCGGCGACCGGACGGGGCCCGAGTGTCGCTGGGTCCTGCTGACTAGGGGCCGAGTGTCTCTGGGGCCGAGCGTCTCAGGGGCCGAGTGTCTCTAGGGCCGAGAGTCGCTGGGGCCGAGTGTCTCTGGGACGAGTGTCTCTGGGGCCGTGAGTTTCTGTATTCCTGCTACCCATTTCCCAGGAGGTGTTCTGATAAAGAGACAAAAGCGAAAGGTTTAGCAAATTTTGAAAAAAATAGCAAACGACTGTCACGTACTACAAGCTTATATTAACGGGGTTAAGCCTTCAGAACTTACAAACGTTCTTAGAGGACACCACCGCAGAAGAGCTCGTCGGACATTCGTCACAGCACCACATAGACTTGATTCAGAATGAGGCATACAACAAGCAGCAGATATTATGAAAGGACTTGATTTAATCACAAAGATGAACTTGACAGTAAATGTTACCATTTCCAGTAACATGTGAGACAAAAGATGATTACATATCCAAATAAATAATGAAATTTAGGTCAGAGACCAGATGTTTAAAAGACAGTTTGTCATAACAGCGTAGCAAACTAGAATTAGACACGAAAGTGCTACGTACAAAAGTAGAGTATCAAAAGGATGGAATATAAAAAAAAAAAAAAAAAAAACTGCAGTAACAGCGTCTCGCTACATAAACCTTAACTGAAGGCTCTCACAGATTAATAAAATGCTCAGTGCCAGTCAATGATACAGGCAGACAACTCGTAAAATTAGTGAGATCTCTCATATCCAGACATACCGTGCCCCCCCCCCCTTTCAGACGTAGGGCCTACTGATGGGAACGGTTCGATTGGAAGCCGTGATATACCATCCCAAATAAGTGCTGATTCAGCATTTTATTACTTTTATGTGGGCAATGTGCCTTGCAATGTTGACATTAATACATTTTCAGATTCTTGAGAACTAGAGGCATTTTTTGTTGCAAACATTCGCCAACTGCCTAATAAGAAACTACTTGGTTATACTTCGTTATAGTTTTTGCCACGGGATGGCTAGGCCAAGCGATGGCACCAGAAACAGAAACATTAGAAATGTCCACCCGTATTTTGTGACTCAACACTGTAATCATAATATAATGTATGGATGTAAAACATGCTTGTAAAACATTTTGATAATATGCCTGAAGAGCTTAAAAATTTACAATGGCGTGTTACAACATACGTGGAGCCATGTATGCTTCAACGTATTTGAGTAGAATTCTTGATGAAAAAGAAATTGATATCTGTGAAGTTAGTGAACACTGGCAGCGTCAAGATAATTAAAATTTTTTTGTCTCCACTACACCCAAATTATCATGTATATGAATTTGTAACTCTTCTTTAACAGATTGTTGTAATACAAAGGTAAGGCCGGTGTCGCAATATGGTATAAGACATCTTTATCTATTAAAATGTGTCAATAAAATAACTAAAAGATGATTGAATAATAGGAATTAGCTTGGATTGTAATGGTCTTGAAAATTCATATATTTTTGGGTAAACATGCCCAGCACAAAATATAGTATAACTCAGTATAAATCTAACATAGAATCATTATATGATCTGTTTAACAAGTATTATGTTCATGGAGATGTTATATTTTTAGTTGACTTCAATTGTGAAGTTGTGAAGCCAGGTTTTTCAGGGAAACTGTATAGTAGAAATATAACATACAATTTTTTTATTGTCAGATTACGATCTAATATCTTAAACCGTACGAGGCATGTGTAAGGGGCCAGGTTATACAGGGCATATCAGAGGAAAGAGAGAGAGAGAGAGAGTTTTTGAAGAAGTGGACGAGAATTTTGAAATTGACCTGAATAAATTTTGAAATCTTCTCAGAAAAAAAGGCCAAATGTTCTGTCCTCTATTAATTTTGATGGATCTGAAGCCACAATCGGAACGGAAATATGTAAAGGAATAACCATCTTATTTCACAAAATTGTATAGCCCTCTAGACTAACCAGAGTTTGTTTAAAAAATTTTAATTTTGAATTGGAGTAAATTTAATATATATATTTAACAATCAAAGATTGTAGATTAGATGATACTTGAGTGAAATAGAAGTAAAAGACTGTATTCGCTCATTAAACAAGGGTAAGGCTGTAGGTGCAGACAAGATTTCCAATGAAAAAATTAAAACAGGAGGTTCAGTGTTATCAATACATATATTGCATATATAGGTTAACAGGTACACTCTACACAGGCGGATCCAGCGGGCGCCACAGAGGCACGCTTTTGTTTTGCTTCATTGTTTAAACCCCAAACAACCCTTCCAGTTAAATGATATTGCATCTACATACACAATAAATGCTATCAGAGATAACTCATGATGGCTGCTCTTTCTAATAAGTTTTCTCTTACTTACACCCCCTAGCCCGGTCAATGTTTCTCAAGGAATCCCCCCAGCAGTCAAAGTGATAGGAAATGCCAAGTTATCTCCTGGGCAATGTACTGTCAAACACGATTAATTTTTTCCCAATCAATATGTTTGTGAACCGCCCTCTTTTTATTTTGCATGTTTTGTGATAAAGTTAGTTTTAATATTAAAGTTTTCATCTCAATGAAATAAAACACAATTTTTATTTTATTTTGCCAATAGACTTTGTATTTTGGGCTGCACACCATAATAGAAGTGCCCCCCCCCCACCCGGACCCGATATACTGACTATTATTCAATGAACTATAACAATGAATATATTTAAAGTGATTCTCTCAATATGCCCAGATAAAATAACAAAATAAGGGCATGCACACATGATAGATAACTCACTTGTAGAAATGTTTACACCAATGTCGTGTGAAATATGGCTTTTTCAGTTTAATGTAAATTGGGCAGTTGCACATAGTAGTTGGACAGGAAGTTGAAAAAAAACCCACATTATTGAATGTAAACTCTGTCCAATAATGTCATTATTTGATTACATACTGCTGTGAAGAAATAGCTCCCAACCTTTACTCTTGTCATAATGGCATAGTTGGGCCTGAGGATTTTGGTAAGTTTTTATTTTAATCTCTCTAAATCAGCTCATTCTTATGGATATACAGAATTCATGTACCTGATCAGATAACTGCATGTCCTGAAGAATGATGGTATGGTAAATCAGTCTGAATACAAGAAGGATACTCTCAGTGGTAATGTTATATGCAATATATTATCATCAGTGCTTGATCTGTGAAATATTTCAATCCATATTAAAAAAATGATGACACATCTTTATGAAAGCTGTGGTCCCAAAAAAATCAAAGATTTGGTATTGGTGGTAAAGTAATCCCAACGGCTTCAGGACAGAGGAGGTCTCATAATTATCACAGGATAAGCACGGCGGATCAGATGAAACCCATAGTAAAAACTGTTCAGGAACTGTGAGTAAAACTATAAATTCTAGTATATTTCCATATAAAGCCCAAGGAAATCACTGTGCCTCTGTAAACAGTCAACAGTAACGGTAAGCAAATTGAGTAAAAGAAAAGACTATTGTAATAGGCATTAGGGCAGTGAACCGTAAGCTCAGAGCGGCTCAGGGAGACAATGGCGTATGTCAGTACAAGTGCACTTGTGGGCGAGTTTCTTGAAATACTGAACGAGTGTTCACCATTCGACTTTTCAGGAAACCCCTCACTTTGTGAAAACGTAGACGAAACATTGTAAACAACTACCGAGAAAATATTATGTAGAAACACGTTTCCGGACAAGCCTACGTAGTAAGTCTCCCAGTGAGGCCTACGAGCGCTCTATATAAAATATTGGTCTGCGAGCGAGGACACAGATTTTCAAATAAATCATAAAATTAGCTTTTTAAAAGAAACAAACGTGGGTCTTCACCTGGGTGTGTGAACCATTTCTAATTGATTGTAACGAGTCGATTTTAAACTCGTCTGGTTCGTGGATCTTAAACTCGTCTGGTTCGTGGTTCTTAAACTTGTCTGGTTCGTGGATCTTAAACTCGTCAGGTTCGTTTGCTGAGTTCTCCCTCAGGGATTTGCCTTATATTTTTCATTCATTCCAGGCCAGAGTTCCCGCTTCAGATTTGGTCTTGTGTTACATGATAATAGAGCAGGTAATAGCGGGCAATCTTGGTCGTGGCAGCACGCCACTTCAACTGTATTTTGTCTCTGTTGTTGTTGTTAGGTGGGTTATCATTTTTCTTATTTTTACCCACCTTTATAACTTCCTCTCTAAAAAGTCTCTAAATATATGTTTTAAGGGTAACTCTTAACATTGATTTCATTTATCTCTCGAGCTTAAACATGATCTCAGTTTTGCTCACGAGCTTAACGTAACTTTTACTGTGTCCTTATTATTCTCTCTGTAACCCGACTCCACTTTTGCTCTCGGCCATAAATTACACGCAGAAGAGTGTTTTCTTAATATATTTGTTAATTATAAATCTGTTAATAGGTATATCTCCGTAAATATGTATATCTCCGTATGTCTTTGTGTATGCTAAGACGTGTATAGAAGGATTCCGCTCTTACTGTTGGTCGTGGCAGCCACTTCAACTATATATTGTCTCTGTTGTGATGTAGTAAACGTTTGCACCATCGCCTGGCTTCACTTTGTCTTTGAGAACTTACATTTCCCTGAACACATATTAGTATCTATGATCCCGTTACATTGATTGAAACAATAAAATGTGCATGGAGCCACCAGCTCCTCTTGGACCCATTATATCTGTTTTAAGTCACTTGATGGCACTATTTTAGGGACCAGGCAGTAAATATTATGCTTGAATTTCCATGATGAATGAGCCTGAAACCCAACATCCAATCAGAAGGACTTTGAAAACTGGATGCTCCCTGTGTCCTTGACATTAAAGCAATATGTAGTGTGTGGTTAGAAACCTGCTAGCATCGCCTCCTAACTTTTCACCTGGATAATATGTTACATTTTCTTATTTGAGTAAATAAAAAAGTGAGGTATTCTAGTTAAGAATTTGTTAGTTAGTTTTTGTTTGTATATATGCCAAAAGGAGGGATCATTAGTAATATCATACAAGGCACCACCAGAATACACACAGCGCTCTCCGTCTCTAAACAGAGACGGATACTCTGTCTATATTCGGGCCTATTTGTTTGATATCGCATCGTCTGCTACCCGGGTACGGGAACTCTCGGCCCCAGAGACACTCGTCCCAGAGACACTCGGCCCCAGCGACTCTCGCCCCCAGAGACACTCGGCCCCTGAGACGCTCGGCCCCAGAGACACTCGGCCCCTAGTCAGCAGGACCCAGCGACACTCGGCCCCGTCCGGTCGCCGCCCCCAGAGACACTCGGCCCAGGGGTCTAGCCTCGGGAAACCCCTCAGAAAACCTTCCCGTAGTTATCCCTTCCGGGCCAGAGGTCTGATACTAGCTCCCCGTCTTATACTAGCTTAGAAAAACCCCTCAGAAAACAACCTTTCCGTAGATATACTGAGTCGGAAGTCGGAGAATGGAAGCCCGTTTTTTACCGTCTTAGGTTCATTTGGGAAGGGTTTAATGAGTCAAAACAAAAACGAGAGAAAGTGAAAGTAAAACGTATTTATTAATTGAAAAGAGTGTTTAATGTTAAATATGTAGTTCCTGATTATGATAATAGCCAATATATACCCAAACCGAAATAGAAAACTTTCCAAATATCACAGTATGAATGAAGTATATGAAAGTTACCCGTAAAGTCACCAAATTACAAATTAAAAAGGAGGCTTATATACAAGTTTACTGTCAATTTACACACATATATAAAACAAATCAAAGTAGAAAGTGTTTTCTACTTCGTGTTTTCTACTTCTAATTTCTAACTAATGTTAACTAACGTTAATGTTCTAACTAATGACAGAGCGTACATAAAGAAACAAGAATGTTGCACACAATGCCAAAATCTTAAAGAAACGGTAAATTATGACTATTTCCACATATACACATCAAATATCGTTAATGTTTTAACTAATGACAGAGCGTACGTAAAAAAAGCAATGGTATAAGAACTCTTCTCTAATGGGATTAATATGTATACAAAATTCATATATATACAAAGCCAAAATCATAAACAAACTGTAATTTACGACTATTAGGAACGGTAATTAAGATTTTGGCAAGGGATGGGTTTATTGTTACACCAAGGGACTAATTATACCCTTTAAAAGGTCCACAAAACCTGACGACGGGGTTTAGCCTTAAAAAACTGGGGAAAACACTGCAAAAAAAAAGTAATTTTCTCTCGCGACGGGGGGGTTTAAACCCCCTAAACCCCCCTTCTGGATCCGCCACTGTATATCTATATATATTCCGATTTTTCCCTCCTGTTTTCTTTCGTTCATTTAGCCATTCTGTCCACCTAGCTTGTTAATGACTTCATGGTTAGTTGATTATTGATATGCTCAATCAGGGGTTTACCGAACTTACTATGCAATCAAAGGTCATTGTTATGACGGCAGTAATCACAGCCAACAAGATCACAAAGACGGCAATTAGACTTTGATCAGTACCGAGACAAACGGATCAATACCGAGGTAAATTTAACGGTGACAATTTCTCATTTTATAACAGTTATTTCTTGATTCATTTATATAAACACTACAGCGTATTATAAAAAAAAATATTAACACCGATTATATTTGGCTCCTACAACGTTTATTGCATCCATTTATTTGGCGTGACCACCACAGGATAATGGTTCAGCACCTTTTATTTAACCATCTATAATTTTTTTATAAGTCATATACAAAGATAATTTTATGATATCAGGGCTACACGAAGATATGTTTCACAAGAAAGGACGGTCCGTGCCGAGGCCTTTCCCCAATATTTTTGGGGGTATGTTAATGCGGCTTTTAGGAAACAGTTGAAATGAACGAACACATAAGCTTACGAAAACTAATAATTTAAGAGGAGACATAACACCTGGCCATGCATTTTCTATTGTGTGTAAAATTCATATAATTTGTGGAATATGATAAAAAATCATATGGATTATTATACAGATATTGTTTCAGAAATAAGCATGGTTTTAATTTTTATATACACCTATATATATATATATATTGTATGTGCTATATTTTTTATTTTATGGAAAAATTAACTTTAATTGCTTCGTGGGGTTCAACTAGGGCCTACATGCAGGCCACCACGACTAAGGAACTTTTCCAATTCGAGTGGCTCATCAAGTGAGGGGATAACAATCCAGAAGAGATAACTACGGGAAGGTTGTTTTCTGAGGGGTTTCGCGAGGCCAGTATCGGACCCGATGCCCTGGGCCGACTGTCTCTGGGGGCGGCGACCGGACGGGGCCCGAGTGTCGCTGGGTCCTGCTGACTAGGGGCCGAGTGTCTCTGGGGCCGAGCGTCTCAGGGGCCGAGTGTCTCTAGGGCCGAGAGTCGCTGGGGCCGAGTGTCTCTGGAACGAGTGTCTCTGGGGCCGTGAGTTTCTGTATTCCTGCTACCCATTTCCCAGGAGGTGTTCTGATAAAGAGACAAAAGCGAAAGGTTTAGCAAATTTTGAAAAAAATAGCAAACGACTGTCACGTACTACAAGCTTATATTAACGGGGTTAAGCCTTCAGAACTTACAAACGTTCTTAGAGGACACCACCGCAGAAGAGCTCGTCGGACATTCGTCACAGCACCACATAGACTTGATTCAGAATGAGGCATACAACAAGCAGCAGATATTATGAAAGGACTTGATTTAATCACAAAGATGAACTTGACAGTAAATGTTACCATTTCCAGTAACATGTGAGACAAAAGATGATTACATATCCAAATAAATAATGAAATTTAGGTCAGAGACCAGATGTTTAAAAGACAGTTTGTCATAACAGCATAGCAAACTAGAATTAGACACGAAAGTGCTACGTACAAAAGTAGAGTATCAAAAGGATGGAATATAAAAAAAAAAAAAAAAAAACTGCAGTAACAGCGTCTCGCTACATAAACCTTAACTGAAGGCTCTCACAGATTAATAAAATGCTCAGTGCCAGTCAATGATACAGGCAGACAACTCGTAAAATTAGTGAGATCTCTCATATCCAGACATACCGTGCCCCCCCCCCCCTTTCAGACGTAGGGCCTACTGATGGGAACGGTTCGATTGGAAGCCGTGATATACCATCCCAAATAAGTGCTGATTCAGCATTTTATTACTTTTATGTGGGCAATGTGCCTTGCAATGTTGACATTAATACATTTTCAGATTCTTGAGAACTAGAAGCATTTTTTGTTGCAAACATTCGCCAACTGCCTAATAAGAAACTACTTGGTTATACTTCGTTATAGTTTTTGCCACGGGATGGCTAGGCCAAGCGATGGCACCAGAAACAGAAACATTAGAAATGTCCACCCGTATTTTGTGACTCAACACTGTAATCATAATATAATGTATGGATGTAAAACATGCTTGTAAAACATTTTGATAATATGCCTGAAGAGCTTAAAAATTTACAATGGCGTGTTACAACATACGTGGAGCCATGTATGCTTCAACGTATTTGAGTAGAATTCTTGATGAAAAAGAAATTGATATCTGTGAAGTTAGTGAACACTGGCAGCGTCAAGATAATTAAAATTTTTTTGTCTCCACTACACCCAAATTATCATGTATATGAATTTGTAACTCTTCTTTAACAGATTGTTGTAATACAAAGGTAAGGCCGGTGTCGCAATATGGTATAAGACATCTTTATCTATTAAAATGTGTCAATAAAATAACTAAAAGATGATTGAATAATAGGAATTAGCTTGGATTGTAATGGTCTTGAAAATTCATATATTTTTGGGTAAACATGCCCAGCACAAAATATAGTATAACTCAGTATAAATCTAACATAGAATCATTATATGATCTGTTTAACAAGTATTATGTTCATGGAGATGTTATATTTTTAGTTGACTTCAATTGTGAAGTTGTGAAGCCAGGTTTTTCAGGGAAACTGTATAGTAGAAATATAACATACAATTTTTTTATTGTCAGATTACGATCTAATATCTTAAACCGTACGAGGCATGTGTAAGGGGCCAGGTTATACAGGGCATATCAGAGGAAAGAGAGAGAGAGAGAGAGTTTTTGAAGAAGTGGACGAGAATTTTGAAATTGACCTGAATAAATTTTGAAATCTTCTCAGAAAAAAAGGCCAAATGTTCTGTCCTCTATTAATTTTGATGGATCTGAAGCCACAATCGGAACGGAAATATGTAAAGGATAGGCATCTTATTTCACAAAATTGTATAGCCCTCTAGACTAACCAGAGTTTGTTTAAAAAATTTTAATTTTGAATTGGAGTAAATTTAATATATATATTTAACAATCAAAGATTGTAGATTAGATGATACTTGAGTGAAATAGAAGTAAAAGACTGTATTCGCTCATTAAACAAGGGTAAGGCTGTAGGTGCAGACAAGATTTCCAATGAAAAAATTAAAACAGGAGGTTCAGTGTTATCAATACATATATTGCATATATAGGTTAACAGGTACACTCTACACAGGCGGATCCAGCGGGCGCCACAGAGGCACGCTTTTGTTTTGCTTCATTGTTTAAACCCCAAACAACCCTTCCAGTTAAATGATATTGCATCTACATACACAATAAATGCTATCAGAGATAACTCATGATGGCTGCTCTTTCTAATAAGTTTTCTCTTACTTACACCCCCTAGCCCGGTCAATGTTTCTCAAGGAATCCCCCCAGCAGTCAAAGTGATAGGAAATGCCAAGTTATCTCCTGGGCAATGTACTGTCAAACACGATTATTTTTTTCCCAATCAATATGTTTGTGAACCGCCCTCTTTTTATTTTGCATGTTTTGTGATAAAGTCAGTTTTAATATTAAAGTTTTCATCTCAATGAAATAAAACACAATTTTTATTTTATTTTGCCAATAGACTTTGTATTTTGGGCTGCACACCATAATAGAAGTGCCCCCCCCCCCCACCCGGACCCGATATACTGACTATTATTCAATGAACTATAACAATGAATATATTTAAAGTGATTCTCTCAATATGCCCAGATAAAATAACAAAATAAGGGCATGCACACATGATAGATAACTCACTTGTAGAAATGTTTACATCAATGTCGTGTGAAATATGGCTTTTTCAGTTTAATGTAAATTGGGCAGTTGCACATAGTAGTTGGACAGGAAGTTGAAAAAAAACCCACATTATTGAATGTAAACTCTGTCCAATAATGTCATTATTTGATTACATACTGCTGTGAAGAAATAGCTCCCAACCTTTACTCTTGTCATAATGGCATAGTTGGGCCTGAGGATTTTGGTAAGTTTTTATTTTAATCTCTCTAAATCAGCTCATTCTTATGGATATACAGAATTCATGTACCTGATCAGATAACTGCATGTCCTGAAGAATGATGGTATGGTAAATCAGTCTGAATACAAGAAGGATACTCTCAGTGATAATGTTATATGCAATATATTATCATCAGTGCTTGATCTGTGAAATATTTCAATCCATATTAAAAAAATGATGACACATCTTTATGAAAGCTGTGGTCCCAAAAAAATCAAAGATTTGGTATTGGTGGTAAAGTAATCCCAACGGCTTCAGGACAGAGGAGGTCTCATAATTATCACAGGATAAGCACGGCGGATCAGATGAAACCCATAGTAAAAACTGTTCAGGAACTGTGAGTAAAACTATAAATTCTAGTATATTTCCATATAAAGCCCAAGGAAATCACTGTGCCTCTGTAAACAGTCAACAGTAACGGTAAGCAAATTGAGTAAAAGAAAAGACTATTGTAATAGGCATTAGGGCAGTGAACCGTAAGCTCAGAGCGGCTCAGGGAGACAATGGCGTATGTCAGTACAAGTGCACTTGTGGGCGAGTTTCTTGAAATACTGAACGAGTGTTCACCATTCGACTTTTCAGGAAACCCCTCACTTTGTGAAAACGTAGACGAAACATTGTAAACAACTACCGAGAAAATATTATGTAGAAACACGTTTCCGGACAAGCCTACGTAGTAAGTCTCCCAGTGAGGCCTACGAGCGCTCTATATAAAATATTGGTCTGCGAGCGAGGACACAGATTTTCAAATAAATCATAAAATTAGCTTTTTAAAAGAAACAAACGTGGGTCTTCACCTGGGTGTGTGAACCATTTCTAATTGATTGTAACGAGTCGATTTTAAACTCGTCTGGTTCGTGGATCTTAAACTCGTCTGGTTCGTGGTTCTTAAACTTGTCTGGTTCGTGGATCTTAAACTCGTCAGGTTCGTTTGCTGAGTTCTCCCTCAGGGATTTGCCTTATATTTTTCATTCATTCCAGGCCAGAGTTCCCCCTTCAGATTTGGTCTTGTGTTACATGATAATAGAGCAGGTAATAGCGGGCAATCTTGGTCGTGGCAGCACGCCACTTCAACTGTATTTTGTCTCTGTTGTTGTTGTTAGGTGGGTTATCATTTTTCTTATTTTTACCCACCTTTATAACTTCCTCTCTAAAAAGTCTCTAAATATATGTTTTAAGGGTAACTCTTAACATTGATTTCATTTATCTCTCGAGCTTAAACATGATCTCAGTTTTGCTCACGAGCTTAACGTAACTTTTACTGTGTCCTTATTATTCTCTCTGTAACCCGACTCCACTTTTGCTCTCGGCCATAAATTACACGCAGAAGAGTGTTTTCTTAATATATTTGTTAATTATAAATCTGTTAATAGGTATATCTCCGTAAATATGTATATCTCCGTATGTCTTTGTGTATGCTAAGACGTGTATAGAAGGATTCCGCTCTTACTGTTGGTCGTGGCAGCCACTTCAACTATATATTGTCTCTGTTGTGATGTAGTAAACGTTTGCACCATCGCCTGGCTTCACTTTGTCTTTGAGAACTTACATTTCCCTGAACACATATTAGTATCTATGATCCCGTTACATTGATTGAAACAATAAAATGTGCATGGAGCCACCAGCTCCTCTTGGACCCATTATATCTGTTTTAAGTCACTTGATGGCACTATTTTAGGGACCAGGCAGTAAATATTATGCTTGAATTTCCATGACGAATGAGCCTGAAACCCAACATCCAATCAGAAGGACTTTGAAAACTGGATGCTCCCTGTGTCCTTGACATTAAAGCAATATGTAGTGTGTGGTTAGAAACCTGCTAGCATCGCCTCCTAACTTTTCACCTGGATAATATGTTACATTTTCTTATTTGAGTAAATAAAAAAGTGAGGTATTCTAGTTAAGAATTTGTTAGTTAGTTTTTGTTTGTATATATGCCAAAAGGAGGGATCATTAGTAATATCATACAAGGCACCACCAGAATACACACAGCGCTCTCCGTCTCTAAACAGAGACGGATACTCTGTCTATATTCGGGCCTATTTGTTTGATATCGCATCGTCTGCTACCCGGGTACGGGAACTCTCGGCCCCAGAGACACTCGTCCCAGAGACACTCGGCCCCAGCGACTCTCGCCCCCAGAGACACTCGGCCCCTGAGACGCTCGGCCCCAGAGACACTCGGCCCCTAGTCAGCAGGACCCAGCGACACTCGGCCCCGTCCGGTCGCCGCCCCCAGAGACACTCGGCCCAGGGGTCTAGCCTCGGGAAACCCCTCAGAAAACCTTCCCGTAGTTATCCCTTCCGGGCCAGAGGTCTGATACTAGCTCCCCGTCTTATACTAGCTTAGAAAAACCCCTCAGAAAACAACCTTTCCGTAGATATACTGAGTCGGAAGTCGGAGAATGGAAGCCCGTTTTTTACCGTCTTAGGTTCATTTGGGAAGGGTTTAATGAGTCAAAACAAAAACGAGAGAAAGTGAAAGTAAAACGTATTTATTAATTGAAAAGAGTGTTTAATGTTAAATATGTAGTTCCTGATTATGATAATAGCCAATATATACCCAAACCGAAATAGAAAACTTTCCAAATATCACAGTATGAATGAAGTATATGAAAGTTACCCGTAAAGTCACCAAATTACAAATTAAAAAGGAGGCTTATATACAAGTTTACTGTCAATTTACACACATATATAAAACAAATCAAAGTAGAAAGTGTTTTCTACTTCGTGTTTTCTACTTCTAATTTCTAACTAATGTTAACTAACCTTAATGTTCTAACTAATGACAGAGCGTACATAAAGAAACAAGAATGTTGCACACAATGCCAAAATCTTAAAAGAAACGGTAAATTATGACTATTTCCACATATACACATCAAATATCGTTAATGTTTTAACTAATGACAGAGCGTACGTAAAAAAAGCAATGGTATAAGAACTCTTCTCTAATGGGATTAATATGTATACAAAATTCATATATATACAAAGCCAAAATCATAAACAAACTGTAATTTACGACTATTAGGAACGGTAATTAAGATTTTGGCAAGGGATGGGTTTATTGTTACACCAAGGGACTAATTATACCCTTTAAAAGGTCCACAAAACCTGACGACGGGGTTTAGCCTTAAAAAACTGGGGAAAACACTGCAAAAAAAAAGTAATTTTCTCTCGCGACGGGGGGGGTTTAAACCCCCTAAACCCCCCCTCTGGATCCGCCACTGTATATCTATATATATTCCGATTTTTCCCTCCTGTTTTCTTTCGTTCATTTAGCCATTCTGTCCACCTAGCTTGTAAATGACTTCATGGTTAGTTGATTATTGATATGCTCAATCAGGGGTTTACCGAACTTACTATGCAATCAAAGGTCATTGTTATGACGGCAGTAATCACAGCCAACAAGATCACAAAGACGGCAATTAGACTTTGATCAGTACCGAGACAAACGGATCAATACCGAGGTAAATTTAACGGTGACAATTTCTCATTTTATAACAGTTATTTCTTGATTCATTTATATAAACACTACAGCGTATTATAAAAAAAATATGAACACCGATTATATTTGGCTCCTACAACGTTTATTGCATCCATTTATTTGGCGTGACCACCACAGGATAATGGTTCAGCACCTTTTATTTAACCATCTATAATTTTTTTATAAGTCATATACAAAGATAATTTTATGATATCAGGGCTACACGAAGATATGTTTCACAAGAAAGGACGGTCCGTGCCGAGGCCTTTCCCCAATATTTTTGGGGGTATGTTAATGCGGCTTTTAGGAAACAGTTGAAATGAACGAACACATAAGCTTACGAAAACTAATAATTTAAGAGGAGACATAACACCTGGCCATGCATTTTCTATTGTGTGTAAAATTCATATAATTTGTGGAATATGATAAAAAATCATATGGATTATTATACAGATATTGTTTCAGAAATAAGCATGGTTTTAATTTTTATATACACCTATATATATATATATATATATATATATATATATATTGTATGTGCTATATTTTTTATTTTATGGAAAAATTAACTTTAATTGCTTCGTGGGGTTCAACTAGGGCCTACATGCAGGCCACCACGACTAAGGAACTTTTCCAATTCGAGTGGCTCATCAAGTGAGGGGATAACAATCCAGAAGAGATAACTACGGGAAGGTTGTTTTCTGAGGGGTTTCGCGAGGCCAGTATCGGACCCGATGCCCTGGGCCGACTGTCTCTGGGGGCGGCGACCGGACGGGGCCCGAGTGTCGCTGGGTCCTGCTGACTAGGGGCCGAGTGTCTCTGGGGCCGAGCGTCTCAGGGGCCGAGTGTCTCTAGGGCCGAGAGTCGCTGGGGCCGAGTGTCTCTGGGACGAGTGTCTCTGGGGCCGTGAGTTTCTGTATTCCTGCTACCCATTTCCCAGGAGGTGTTCTGATAAAGAGACAAAAGCGAAAGGTTTAGCAAATTTTGAAAAAAATAGCAAACGACTGTCACGTACTACAAGCTTATATTAACGGGGTTAAGCCTTCAGAACTTACAAACGTTCTTAGAGGACACCACCGCAGAAGAGCTCGTCGGACATTCGTCACAGCACCACATAGACTTGATTCAGAATGAGGCATACAACAAGCAGCAGATATTATGAAAGGACTTGATTTAATCACAAAGATAAAACTTGACAGTAAATGTTACCATTTCCAGTAACATGTGAGACAAAAGATGATTACATATCCAAATAAATAATGAAATTTAGGTCAGAGACCAGATGTTTAAAAGACAGTTTGTCATAACAGCGTAGCAAACTAGAATTAGACACGAAAGTGCTACGTACAAAAGTAGAGTATCAAAAGGATGGAATATATAAAAAAAAAAAAAAACTGCAGTAACAGCGTCTCGCTACATAAACCTTAACTGAAGGCTCTCACAGATTAATAAAATGCTCAGTGCCAGTCAATGAAACAGGCAGACAACTCGTAAAATTAGTGAGATCTCTCATATCCAGAAATACCGTGCCCCCCCCCCTTTCAGACGTAGGGCCTACTGATGGGAACGGTTCGATTGGAAGCCGTGATATACCATCCCAAATAAGTGCTGATTCAGCATTTTATTACTTTTATGTGGGCAATGTGCCTTGCAATGTTGACATTAATACATTTTCAGATTCTTGAGAACTAGAGGCATTTTTTGTTGCAAACATTCGCCAACTGCCTAATAAGAAACTACTTGGTTATACTTCGTTATAGTTTTTGCCACGGGATGGCTAGGCCAAGCGATGGCACCAGAAACAGAAACATTAGAAATGTCCACCCGTATTTTGTGACTCAACACTGTAATCATAATATAATGTATGGATGTAAAACATGCTTGTAAAACATTTTGATAATATGCCTGAAGAGCTTAAAAATTTACAATGGCGTGTTACAACATACGTGGAGCCATGTATGCTTCAACGTATTTGAGTAGAATTCTTGATGAAAAAGAAATTGATATCTGTGAAGTTAGTGAACACTGGCAGCGTCAAGATAATTAAATTTTTTTTGTCTCCACTACACCCAAATTATCATGTATATGAATTTGTAACTCTTCTTTAACAGATTGTTGTAATACAAAGGTAAGGCCGGTGTCGCAATATGGTATAAGACATCTTTATCTATTAAAATGTGTCAATAAAATAACTAAAAGATGATTGAATAATAGGAATTAGCTTGGATTGTAATGGTCTTGAAAATTCATATTTTTGGGTAAACATGCCCAGCACAAAATATAGTATAACTCAGTATAAATCTAACATAGAATCATTATATGATCTGTTTAACAAGTATTATGTTCATGGAGATGTTATATTTTTAGTTGACTTCAATTGTGAAGTTGTGAAGCCAGGTTTTTCAGGAAAACTGTATAGTAGAAATATAACATACAATTTTTTTATTGTCAGATTACGATCTAATATCTTAAACCGTACGAGGCATGTGTAAGGGGCCAGGTTATACAGGGCATATCAGAGGAAAGAGAGAGAGAGAGAGAGTTTTTGAAGAAGTGGACGAGAATTTTGAAATTGACCTGAATAAATTTTGAAATCTTCTCAGAAAAAAAGGCCAAATGTTCTGTCCTCTATTAATTTTGATGGATCTGAAGCCACAATCGGAACGGAAATATGTAAAGGATAGGCATCTTATTTCACAAAATTGTATAGCCCTCTAGACTAACCAGAGTTTGTTTAAAAAATTTTAATTTTGAATTGGAGTAAATTTAATATATATATTTAACAATCAAAGATTGTAGATTAGATGATACTTGAGTGAAATAGAAGTAAAAGACTGTATTCGCTCATTAAACAAGGGTAAGGCTGTAGGTGCAGACAAGATTTCCAATGAAAAAATTAAAACAGGAGGTACAGTGTTATCAATACATATATTGCATCTTTTCAAAATAATATTTAAAAAATAAGTTTTACCTGAAACAAATGCATAAAAAATGTCCAAATAATTACAGAGGTATCTGTTTACTACCAAGTGTCTTCAAATTATTGAAAAAAATCATATTAGGAAGAATTGAAAAAAGTTATTAATATCTACGGAATATGGTTTCCTAATCCGATGCAATGTGCATACAAGAGAGGCCCTGGAGCTTTGAATGCATCTGTTTATAAATTAGAAAGTGCATACCATAACTAAGAAAGGCAGTCGAAAGTATTTGCCTGCTATATGGACAGCAGCAAGGCTTACGATAGAGTTTGGCATTGTGGTTTATTTGTAAATTTTTAATGTGAATTTGGAAGTAACGGTCCACTTTCGGGAACTTTTAATCTGATGTGGCATAAATTAATTTTTCTCAAGTGTAGAATATACTAGAGCATAACTCATTCCTGGTTTCTCTTTGCAGAACCCGATATCTCTGCCTGGTTACCAAGAATACTAACAAAAACTGGATTTTTGTTGTGAAATGTGCTGACGATAATAAAAATGGCAAGTTTTTCAAAAGTTGTTTCTAAATCATAGCAAGGTTCATTATTACACATAGAATTATGTATCACAAAGTTTAAAAAAGGTGTAAAAAATACACGTATAACACGTTTATAATATATATTGTACTGATCAACCACGGCTTATATGGTATGAAATCTATCGTGTTAATGATATATCCTGCCAAAGCCTGCCAAAATATTGTAAGGTTGGTGACATTTACAGTCCCAATACATGGAGAGAGAGAGAGAGAGAGAAGGAGAGAGAGAGAGAGAGATGCAATTAGCAAACCAAAGACTAGGAACGTTTATATGCTAATTCTCAACAACTGGTTGCGTGACGTCCAAACTGTTTGCAGACCATAAAGCTTGCCTAATTTCTCTCAGTGCGCGCGCCTGTTAATACGAGGACAGTTGTGTGACAGAAATTACCGGTAAACATAAACACCCACACACACACACACATATGAATATTTATCTTTCTTTTTATCTATGATCTCATCTGTTATTGTCCTTATCGATTCTTACGCAGCACGCATCATGCCATTACGGGATTTGTTGACACGGAACTAGTTATTTCGACCGTCGCGATGTTATGGAGTTTGCCGCAGATCACACAAAACATCAATTTACGCAGACATGTGGTTACGGATGGGAGACTTAAATACCTAGAAACAATACATTTCCCCAATGGACCTGTGTACGTTTGAATCGCTCACTTGGCCGTATCTAGTGTACTAGTCATATAAACATCGTAAAAGGCACTTAGCTGATCTCTATACATTAATAAGTATCGTTCCATCTTTCCATGTTTTCTTATAATTCAGCCAATTTATGGGTTGTTTGAAAAATAAAAGGTTTTTCAAAATAAGCATTATAACTTAAATACAATTTCAGAGGGGTGGGGACACATGTTTTTAGGATTCGCAATCTTCAGGGACATTGAAACATAAGATCATGTTAGCAGTACATCTTTAAGCTTATACGAATTCCATTGAAAAACTAAATTCTGTAGTTGGAGTCTAAAAACATCAACCAGTATATTCTTATCAGTCAGTTGTTTATGTGTGTACACATTTCATGTATAAACACTGATATCGGTCGTTATTGTTTTTGGCTTAATAATAAAATAAACAAGGAAAAACATGATGGTGATTCTGATTACCTCCAAAGTTTAATTGAATGTTCATGTGGGTTTACCCTAACTCTATCCAGATTAAACAAAATCCATATAATACACTACTTTTTATTTTGCGCTAATTCGCTTATAGAGACAAAGCAACAAGCCATGGTTAAAATATTTCTTTAACACCAATGATGTGAACCTGCCTTTTATCTCCGAATTGTGTCAGTTTTCGATTAGACTACTTTTTTCGAAGCTAAGAACAAATATTTTATACTGTTGGAATCAATTTACCTGAGCCTGTCTTTTTGCATTGGGAGCTATGCTCGTTACATTTTTGCGTGCAAGAGACTTTAACGAATTACATGTACATGTATCATAACATGTATAAGACTAACCTCAACTGAAATAAACACATTTTTTTTTATGTTTTCTGCGTCTTCAACGTGTAAAAAGTGTCTTTCCAAGTAAATTTTCACTATTCTATAGTCATATAATTTGACTTCTATATACACTCGTTATATCTTTTATGTTGTATGCATCACTCCAGTAATGATCATATTGCACTCATACGGTTTATCGAAAAAGAAGTTCCCACTCAAAATCCGTACATCCGTATTTTTCCAAAACGTACTTATTTGTGTCATTTCCTGAATAGCATTATTTGCAATTTTTTGCTGACATTTTAGGGGAAGGGGGTTTCTTAAAGAATTCTAGCACAAGTAGTCTTTACATCATGTCAGTGAACCACATGAAAAATAAGCCCCTGAGAAAAGCTCAGGATTAGAGTATTCCAGATTCAGTCTCTGCAGCCTCATTATAGAACTATTTATGTTATAGAACTATAGATTTTCCACGACGGCATCTATATATTTTTTAAGAACCAGTGATATTAAGATACACACTTTCCTTATATGAGCGACATATACAACACGATAAAATGGGGGGGGGGGGGGGGTCAAGGTACTTTAATAAAACCAGTCTTCGGAACAATGTCCCAAATCCCCAAGTTGTTACTCCTTTCTATATAATTACATGATTATATTTCGTTTATCACGATTTACACTTATCCTCTTTTTCAACATATAAGTGCCATATTGGACATCATCAGTGACCTGTTTATCTAATCATTCGTCATCGTCAGTCTTCATATTCCTACGAATCTGAACCCTGCGCTGCCCCTCATGACAACCTCTGACCTTTTGATCACAAGTTATCCCCTTTCCTCACAAGCTATACAAAGGTGGACTTTGTTACACCTGCCACTTCTGATGAAAGAACAAACAGAAGAGAATAAAATGCATATCATATCATAGAACTAAATATCAGCCAAAAAAAAACCCATATCTGACAACAATTTAATAGATCTGTCAGAAAACAGTCCCCTGCTCAAGCAAATAAAATTAAGTGGATCTTAATTCTCAAATCATTCCTTAGTGTGATTTTCTGAAATTAATATATTTATTGCTTTTCACATAGACATACGAATTATGATAAGTTTTCATGGGACGTGGCTGAATAAAACAGTAAACCATGAAGGAATTCAAAGACTCTCTCTCAAATTTAACATTTTAATGGGTTATTTCGGCAGGGATCAAGGGGAAACGTTCAGAGCGAATTTCAGTGCTGCTACTATCGTTTCAGCTACTGAGGAAATTTAAATAAAAACTCCGTCGCATCTGTTAGAATAAAATATGTACGAATATCTTAGTTGTAGTGATAATGTATACATATGGTAGTTTGTCAAGCATCGCTTTCATATGGTCCCGATGAGAACAGTACTGATGTAGGTAACTATAGGGGTGCTATATTTTGTGTTTTCGTAACACCAAGAAGTAAAGACCATCATGAAATCATTCAATTTAGCTTTGAATGAAAATCGCTTTTTCTGATTATGTGTGATTTTCAATTGAAGATGAGAATATTTTAGAGGGAACAAAACAAAGAGCTTTACGACGAAAATTGCATCTAAAATAAAATATATACAAAAATATATATAAAAGATCATATTTGGTCTTTGATTAAAGAAATTTAGTGCATGTTGTTTATAATTGCTCAGAGGAAGATAGGCATAAATTAAGAGGCCACATATTTAACATGACGAAGTTTCTAAGCAATCGGTTTTGGATATAAATTACAAATATTACAAAACGAGATAAAACTCGATAGCCTTTAAATATTATAGCCCTGTGGAATTTTATTTCAGAATGCTATTGCATTTCGTTTAAGATACAGCAAAAAGATGCAGTCTCTGAAGTGGTGTAGGGATGTAGTCATGATGGAAGCCACTTTTCTACCTATAAACAATATTTTCAATTGCAGATTTAGTGAAGCTTTTAGCAAAAGAGTATCCGGTAAAAATGAACGCATCCTATTTCTTCTTATACGGGAATGAAACTCTCCTGGATTAGGGGTAAGTTTGATAGGTGACAGAGACTGACCTATGGCCCATCCTCTCTCAAATAAAAATTAACTAAAGATTATGCTTTTTAGATATCTCGTGGACAAGTATTTAGTTAGGAATTTCTATCTTGTTTCTATCACAGTTCCTTGAATGGCCTTTTTACAGTGCATCTGCACTCATATCTGAAAGGAAGATAACCAGAAGTAATATGATTTGCCTTGCCTGTTTGAGCTTGAACTTGTGTGTATGTGTTTGTTCGAACGATATCTTCGAATAATTGATTCAATTTCGGGAAAAATTAAGGAAGTACGGCAAAGAAATGAAAGTATAATTAGGAATACGGATCTGGATCTTTTTCCTCATTTTGCCTGTCTCGTGTGTCTTTATCCTTTAATTTATTAGATTTCCAAGACCTTTCATCAAATTTGATAAAGACCTTTTACAGGTATTTTTGGCCACACAAGGTACAAAAGCCGATACCCGCTTTAGGTGTACCATGACCCTATTAATGGCACTAAATAAAATGATGTTGCTGTTGCAATGAGTTGCTAACAAAATTTACCCTACAAAACTAATGAGAGAATAAAACCAAGAATGCAACAAAAACGTTGGGATCATGAATGTTTGATTGCAGAACAGGAGTATTGTAAACCATTAAATTAATATATCCTAAAAAATTTACCAGCAGACCTGAGTGTTTATAAAGATAAGAAAAAGCTTTCAAAAACATGTGCAAATAAACAAAACATGCAAGCGAGGAAAATTACTGATCATTTGCTGAGTATCAATTATGTGGTGCAAAATGAAACACCTCAGAAGGAATACTGGTTTAAAATATCAAAACAAGAAAGGCACATATTTTCAAAGCTTATTTGCAATTAAATACATTCGGAGTATGACTTTGAATATAGCATTATAGAATTATATATATATATATATATATATATATATATATATATATATATCACAAGCTTGTACAAATAAAAACTCACAAGACAACCAGCTTAAAAGAGAAATAACCTCTTTAGAAATTCAAAAGTGGTAAATTAAATGAAATTAGAAAAGCAACAGGAGCAGATGGGTTTTTGCGCAGAAATATCTAGTGATCTAAAAGGTTTGCTGCTGGTGCTATATAAAACATTAATCAGGTGGTAGAAAAAGTAAGAGAATACAAATATCCGGGCAATATAATTGATGACAAATTCATTTACGAAATTAATGTGGCAAAATGTTTACTAAAAGGCCACCATAAGACTGTTCTTCTTGAGAAAACTACACATGATGACACAAAAATAAAGGAACTTTTTATATGTCAGTAATACAGTCTGTACTTACAATTTGTATTGCAGGTGATTACGCTGGTTATAAAACTGCAGTGTTCAGTAAAAAAAATGAAAGAATTGTTTACTGGAGTAAAAAGTTGGGCGTAAGGAATGTAAAACTGTTTTATGAGCTCTGATGTTGCAGTGTCACAGTGGAAGCAAATACTGTCATGGCCACATATGCTTTTGAGCTTATATAAAGTCCCAAGGTCGGGAAAAGGCTATTCGCCATACGGTGCCGAACAGCAAGATATAGAAAAAATTTTTGACCATAAAGTATCAGACTTCTTAACAATTGGAAAGCTACTGTGATAGCATATGAAATATTCATTTTAATGATTCATTTTTAGGTGTAGGATGGATTCTCCTTTATTCGTAAAATGTTTGTAATTTGCTTTTTCATATATTTCATTTGTCATTCCTTAGTTACATG
Source organism: Sipunculus nudus (assembly GCA_026874595.1). Classification (NCBI taxonomy): domain Eukaryota; kingdom Metazoa; phylum Annelida; class Sipuncula; order Golfingiida; family Sipunculidae; genus Sipunculus; species Sipunculus nudus. The sequence goes on along the minus strand of CM049317.1, from coordinate 37,543,179 downwards.
TACAAATGCTTGTGCTGTAAATGCTTGTAACCAAAATGTCATACTTGCCTGACAAATATGGCTAAAATGGCTAGTGAACTATGAGATGGGGTGATAGCTGTGACTTTGAAACAGTCAAAACAAGATTTTATAAGTTAACTTTTTGCTGAAACTGAGTTCATCTGCACCAAGACCTTAAAATTAACCTCTTTCTCTTTATCTCATTGATATCTCACTGTGCTATATGATCGTGTCCTTTTTTTTGCCGAAGTCAATGAGCTTAGGGGTGATACAATGTGTGGTACCTGAAATAATATGTTATACCTACCTTCTGGCCAAACTCGTCTCCGAATGGAACCAAGTATCCAGAGTATCATGTCCGTGGCGTTTGATTTGTACCAATTTTTTTAATCTGCGTAAACTGAGGGCATGTAGTCAGCAGACGAGACGATATGTCGTAGCTGTGTCGTCACATTGCGCAACTGCCGCTTTCCATGACACATGAGTTTCAAGGTATTTGAAATAATTCTCTTTTGTTCTTGACCAAGACAAAGGGAATTCCGCTTAACGCTGTATCTTAAACTATTGAGTATGGTCTGGATAACTAACATGTCAAATTTCACGCTTTTTTAAATTAAAAAAAAAAATTCTTCAAAGTATATAGCTTAACCACTGAACTGTACTGCTATCTTGTGTCGACGTAAGGAATTAAGCGTTGACTTTTGGTTACTTCTGTCATCATAACATGTACATTTTATCTTTCACACAGATACATTATGTATAACATTGTTTCTGCAATGAGGAATATGTATACACAATTTGCTGGTAATTTAAGGGACATTCTCATATTAGGCCATAGAGTATATGCAGTGGCTTCAATTTAGTTAGTGGCTTTTGAGATCGAGTTCAGCTCTTTGGATTTGGTGGTCTCTGCTGGGACCCGTGCCGGTGCGTGGCCCTCTCGCGGCTTCTAAATCTCAGAATTACGCTTAAGGAGCAGGCATGCCTGGAGTTTTGACTACTGCAACCTGTAGCTGCTCGAAAATGCTAAAATATCTTCAGTCAGTCAGTCAATTTATCTTCATGGGTGTGTTTATGTGGGAGGGGGGGGGGGGATGATTGACTCAAACTTTTTTATAACAATGCATACATATATTTATATATATATATAACTCTGAAGAAAAACAACACTGTAAATTCACTAGAGTCTGTTTCACGTGATACGACCCGATCATCAGGTGAATGTTGTTAGAATGAAGCTAACGGCGTGGTTTGAAAAGCCGAGACTTTACGAGATTACGAGCTTATGCTTTGTGCGTATTGGGGGGAATATTTAATGACTGACACTGATCCTATTGTCCTCGGGGGCACAATAAGATTGGGCGGGTACACGTGCGATACTGGAACATAACAGGGCACTGAGGTTTATTGTGGTTTTAATGTTGATATTTAATACAAAGATATTTTACCAGGCAGCCCATTAGCAAGTAAGCTGATAATTAATAGGGTCCTGGGTACAGTAACATTTCAGTAGTTTACACATATGATATAAATACACAATAAACATATACTATGAAAATATGCAATTGAAAAGTCTCGGCTTTTCAAACCAGGCCGTTAGCTTCATTGTAACAACATTCACCTGATGATCGGGTCGCATCCCGTTAAACAGACTGTAGTGAATTTACAGTGTTGCTTTTCTTCAAAGTTATCCCGCTCTGGCCTAGTCCGTAGGCCATAAAGCACTTTACATCGGAGGGTAACACTACCTTCTATATATATATATATATATATATATATATATATATATATATATATATATATATATATATATATAAACACATTTTATTGTCTCTGTGACACATTTCAAATATATAATAATTAAATATTAGATTTTATAAAATAAGGTATAATGTTTCCATTATATGTTAATTCTAAACCAGGTTTAGATATATAATATATCATAACTCAGAAATTGAACCGAAGTCTATAATTCGAATTGTTAATATATTTCATTTTCAATATATGAATACTACTCTCTGAAAAGCGAAGGGGATGAGTACATTGATCATCTATCCCCCTTTCTAAAAAGTGAGAGAGAGCTACCTCTATCCCCCTGTATTGACGTCCCTGATTATACATGCTACAGCATATCAACATTACATTGTGTGACTGCATCATGGGTTAAGTCTTTGAGCTGACGAAAGTGAAGAAACCTAGGAAACACGGAATATCAGGTGTCAGCACTTTGCCAGGTCATTCCATAATGAATTGGGTTGACCACACGCATCAATCCCTGGTCTTATACGTAAAAGAAATAAACGAACGCCACATTTCTGATTTCAGACATCACCCATAGTGGTAATTGTCAACAGCTGACTCTCCTGGAGTTCTGACGACATATTTGTGGTTTTGAGATAATTATTAGCGGTTTGGCGATCTAATATAATTTAAAGCGTTATGTACGTCCTTAGTAAGTAGATGCCATAAAGCTGGAGGGCATAAGATACGGATAATTATATTTTGTTTCTGGAATACCTACCTACTGACTAAGGCTGACAGACACCATATATATCATACACTTTCTATCCATATTGCTATAATTATTTGAAGCAAGCTCTTGAAGCTCATCATAATGCCGGGCGCATACCAATGGACCTGAGGGGCCCTTTCATCTGCTTTTTAAAATACAGTGGAACCTCTATAAAGTAGGCACCTTTGGGACTGGGCAAAACTGCCCACTTTATAGAAGTGCCCATTATATGGAGGTAGTAGCTGCTACATTCAGTGCTGCCACCTGCTTTGAAATATGAGTATATATAGTTGCTCTTGTTTTAAGTGTACTTCATTAAATGGATGCTTGTACTTTCTCCCTGTTTTTAAACATGAAGGTTTATAATTAAAAAGTTTTAATCGTTTATATAATTATTATATATATATATGGGTAATTATTCGAAATTGTCTCATTTATGTCCACCAAAAGCCTAGGGAACTTGACACTTGTTACTTAGTGGTACTATGACAAGTGAACACTCATTTCGTTCCTTAAAATATCTCTTTTTATTTAAAACATATAAATGAATGCACTCATTTTGGTGAGTTAGTAGTTTTCTATAAATTTTACACATATTATGTATAATTATAGCTTTATATTTGGCAGTGCACTATCTAACAGCACAATGCACAAAATTCGACATTTTACTGGGAATGGGCCCAGAGAAAGGAATCTTACACTACCATTAAAGATGGGGAAACCTGTACAAATGCATTACAAAATCACATCCAAAGACAAACAAATTACGACGATTGGGGAGCTGGTTAATAGTCTAAATAGTAGTTGCAGCGTATTGTACTCATGAGTTAAACATGAAGCACAATTTCCGCACAATTCGGAACCTGAAAAGGGACCTTAAAGAAAACGAAGCGGTGATCCATGTAGACTCTTTCAGAGAACTACAATTACGGATATAGCAAGGAAGTGCAGACAGCTCATTTTGGAGCCAGTCACCGACAAGCAACTCTGCATACTGGTGTTTTATACACAGACCAACAAACAGAACCATTCTGTACGGTTTTGGCGTCCAAACGGCATGATCCATGTGCCAATTGGGCTCACCTACAGCCAGTCCTCCATGATATGAAAACAAAACATCCCCATGTTCAGTCCGTGCATTTCATTTGCGATGGTCCGATAACCCAATACCGAAATAGGAAGAACATGTCTCTCCTCAGCTGAGCTGTGTTATGCATGAAAAGGGCTTCCGAAACTGCACGTGGAATTTCGCTGAATCCGGCCACGGAAAAGGCGCACCGGATGGGGTTGGTGGCAGTCTGAGAAACGTGCAGATGAACTTATTGCACAAGGACAAGATGTACCAGACGCGATGTTACTTTTTAATGTTTTTGAAACAAGGTACAACAATCAAGTTATTTTACATTGATGATGAAAGCATACATGCAATGGATGAAAAACTAAGCCCTGATATTCCAGCTGTTCAGCTGAAAAACCCACCAAGTGTGTACTCACCAGTCAGAGAAGATTTTGACAAGAACACTTAGTTGTTTTTGTCATGAAAACTTTGAATGCGACTGCTTCTCACCAAAGCATCACGACCTTGCTGTGAAAGATAACATCACACAGTCTGATGATGTTCCCAACCATAAAAGTGAATCAAAAGAAACAGAAAATGTCACGGACATCAATCCGGATGGTAATCAGGATAGAAGTTTGACCGAAAGATTCCCAGTTGACAGATATTGTTTATTTGTCTATGAAACAAAATTATATCCAGGTAAAATTGTTTCCGTGGATGCAGATGATGGAGAAATAGAAGTCAGTTCACTAAAGCCTGTTGGAGCAAACAAATATGTTTGGCCACAGCCAGAGGATAGACTTTGGTACGACACAGCTTCTATTACGTGTCTGATTAAAGAACCGACGAAACATACTAAGCCCCTTTTTAAGGTTGATGACCAAACATGTTCCAAAATTCAAAACTGGATATAAATCAAGCAGGCTGTTAGTTCTCATATGTGTTAACGCCGAATCAGATAATCAGTTATTACTAGAGTTGTCATACTGGCAAAAGAGCATGATTTGCCAATGTACAAGGTCAGGAATAAGACGTTACACCCATGTTTCGAATAAAAGAGCTGATATATACTCTTGATTCAAATAACGATGTTTTGTATTCGTTTGCGTTAGAAATGGGTTATGTTTGGTCAGATTTTCTCTTCCCGTCAAAACCGACTGATCACGGCCACCGTCATCCCCTTAATGTTATATACGAACAAGACCCTAAAAACTTACCCACCAACATACGAGAATGTTTACTTATTGCTATGCACCAAATATACCCTTGAGAGTGGCGGATCCAAACGGGGGAGGAGGTGAGGGATGCAGTGGGGGGGGGGGGGGGGGGGGGATTTGGTGTTTCAAACCTTTTTGGGGTTTCAAACCAAATTTTGCAATTTTGACCCCTCCTTCTTTACCCAGCGGACCTCTCTTTTCCTTCAGTCATCCTTGACGTAACCATTACCTTTCCAAAATGCTGGATCCACCCTTGCTTGATTAAAATTATTCTCTTTATAGAGATAAGATATCAATAAACCCTTTCTCTTAGAGTGCTAAGAGGCGCTTTATTAAGAGATATGATCTGTAAAACTCAGCACCGTTACAATGACTCAACTTCGTTACAAACTCGGTGACGCCAATATACGTCAAATTATAATCATTCGTGAATGACAAATAGTATTCACACTAATATTTTATCCCCATTTTATAGCAAAATACTTATACATTCATAGAATAAAAGGAAACGTTTGATTTACCCGACAGAAAAATTTATAAGATTTTTCTTTCCAAATGAAAACTAAAAATTTAAAAAATTCCATATATTATCATCAATAACATAAAAACAATTCGAAATATACTTACGACATTTGTTAACTCTGTTGAAATGGGGTTTTATTGATTTAAAATAAAAAAGTTTTCTTGTCATGGTAACTCAAATAATTTTTTATGCTGGTTTCAAAGTTTGTAACGGTGTGGAGTTATACGTACGATATTCAGGCATTTTCACGTAAAAAAATTGAAATTTCCATGTATATAAGTGCAATGCTGGCGTTAAATCACAGGAGAATAACCTTTTCAAGACATATTGGAAGTAGGATTGGCTTATTATTAAGATAAACAAAAATGGTCAGTGTTACCCTTGAAGTGTGGTAATATTTGTAGAAAAACCCATATGCACAAAAAAAATGTTGGGTGTGTATTATTACATATATTGATGGATATAACCCAAGTTACCCAATGCATCCTTAGATATACCATACTGTTCAAGTACTGTAGACTTAGAGGGCTATGTCACACCTTTATATTTCAGTTAAGGGTTGACATTTTATTAGTGGACAGTAATATTGAATATGCAAAGGATGCATGCGAATGACCAGTGTTTGGTGTTGATCATTAAGCGCAACATTAAGTAAACGTTGCATTGGGACAGGGGGACCTAATACTATACCTCATCTCAGAGTATCAAGTATGTGGATGAATGAGTAGGGCGTCCACTCATGGTATTTACTATAGCAGTTTCTTTGCTTCAGTGACATAAGAAAGTCTAATGACTGACAAATCAGTAGTTTGCTTAACAGTACAACATATAGCTACTGAGTGGTGCATTCACTATTGGCTATAATCCATCAAAGGAATAGCAACTCTGGGCTGAGGAGGTCTGACTGGTGCTTTTGCAGGCACATTTAAATTATCTAATTAGTATGCCAGTATCCCATGCCTCGCCTTGAGTCATGAAGGCTATTAATATGATTATGCAATCAGAAAGTGATACGCCTCTGACTTTGTTTAATCATAATTAGTTGAAATATATATATTCAACAGAAAACAGTTATTCTGATGGCTAATAATTGAAATTCACAATAAATGAAGATCTGAAATTTAAATAGGAAGATACTCCAGCTGGAAAAAATTAATGAAGTGTCCACATAAGTTCGGAAAAAGTGCCCACTTTACAGAATGTAGAGGTGCCCACATTAGCTGAACATAATAAACAAAAGAAAAAAATGGGAATGCCCAAAAGTGCCCACTTTATAGAGGTGCCCACTTTATAGAGGTGCCCACTAAGAGAGGTTCGACTGCATTTTGTTGTTGGAGGTAACCGACTCCATTTTTTAATGCTAGCGTCACTAAGTTTATATACATCTGCAGAATTACATTCCGGTTTCGGACTGCGTGACAGAGCAGTATCACACGCTTCCTTTCATTTTATATGCTGATGGTAACCAGTTCCGGTTATATCTGCATTTGGGTGTGTAATTGTCCCCATTGCTAGGCCATACCACCGAGGAGCCCCCCCCCCCCGAGTTTTTTTAGTGAAACCTCGCCCGTTGGGTATGGCCTTCCCATTAAGCCTGCATAGCGCTCACCCTGGTTAGGGGCCCACCGTGAAAAATCTCACCGCCTCGGCAGATATTGGAACTCACGAGCTCCTTGCTTTGAGCCCTGCGCTCTACCCCTCAGCCAGGACTCAAAGTCCTGAGCTCGTGAATATGAGGCTTTCATCTGGTTTACCCCATAAACTCATTTTTGCAAAGCTTCGGGCATAATGTTAAGTCCAATGAAGTTTGTGCCCTCATGTAGGACAACCTTACACGTCGTCTTCAGAGATTAGATTATATGGAAGTGATAGTTGCAGGCTTGATTTGTAGAAAACCGTGGCATAGGGATCTATAAAGAGTCAGGTGTTTTTTAACCTCTTCCCTTATGACACCTATGTGATGGTGACTACAGTTTGCGTGTACACATTGATGAGAATACTTGACAAGTTAGGCATATTCTGTTAAAATGTGGTACTTTGATAACATGATGATATCCAGGCAATTTCTCTCCTTTCCATTCAAGAGATAGCAACACGTTTATGATTTTGGGCAAGGAAATCACTTCCAAAGATAACGACAACCTCATAGTAGTTTGGAGGAAAGACTCATCAAGTTAGCCCCCCTGATTAAAAGAAAGATCTTTTGAATCGAACGCATGACCAAATACAAATGAATTTAACAAAACTTTGTGATTTTCCATTCTCATGAAGGTAATTATTCTAATTTAGGATAATCAATATAGGGTGAAGTCCTGTTTTCCGATCATCGTTGCTTTTCTACAGTAAAACGTATTTTTTTAACAATTACATTTAAACCGCGACATTAACACATGTTGAGCAGAATACATGACTTCAGACACTAGATTTAAGATCGTGAATTGGGCTATGATGATCGAATAATATGCTATGAGTACAAACCATCAGGGAAAGCCCCATCACATAAGGCGATCGTTACAACAACGACGTTGGCTTTGAGTCCGGACTTGGACGTCCACTTTTGTAAGGACCCGGGCTCGAGGGCCCTGGACTCGGACTGCTACTCAGACCCGGAGGTAAGGACACGAGAAATCAAGTAGAGTCCATCTCGAGTCCAGTAGAATAAAACAAAATAAGACTTTACATAAAAAGTTTTTACTCTGTATCAGGGTGAACGTAATTAAACATGCGAGTAAAGGGCACTCGTATAAACCAACAAAATTGGCAGGATTATCTCAAATATCCTTTATACATTTCTGTTAACATGATTTGTTAGTATTTCGTTGTTTCTATAACAATTTGATGTCCTGATTCCGAATCTCTTTCATGAAAGATAATAACACCTAGGTATTTATGTTGAAATAGTAAAAACAAAATGGTCCATAAAAAAGAAAGCAGTTTATGGTAAATTTGGAGAAATGGCACAAGTTGAATAAAAAAAAAAAAAAAATTTTAGCTAGTTTAAAGCTCCGGTAGATAAACGTTTGGTTGATATCATTTAGCCTAGTCACGTATTATGATTTTCAACATGCCAACGATTGTTCGAAACATTACCAATGGCCTGGTACACAATGTACTTAATTAATTTTGTTGCAAATCATCTCGACTACCATGGCTAGGTTTCGCAGAATTCAGTTTTTTGTGAAGGCAATATCTGGATACAAAAATAAACTTAATGTTTAATGGATAATAGCTAAAGTGCGATGTGTATGATCAGTGAATGGAAAGGTTACTTGTCAGGAACCCGTCAGGTTCATCTCCGCTGCTTCTAACAACATGACCTTGCACAATGATAGTACACACGAACTAAAGGTTTCCTCCTAATAATACAGTAGAATCCTGCGATGAATTATAGTACCGCGCATAGAAAAAATGGAAATAAATGATACTGGTCTTATTTTTAAAGTAACCATTTCGAATCATATAATGGTAAATAAAAGTGTTTACTGGTCGAAAGGTTTATCCTGTTATAATTTATGTAGAATCAGGTATTCCCGCATACAACGTGCCTCATAACACAGGCTGCTATTGTAGAACATCAAATAAGCTTTCCAAACAACGATTAGAGGTTTGCAGGAGATACCAACAGTTGACATTTAATTAATGTGACATAATTGAATGACCTCGTCGAAACTTGTTGTCCCCTGCAATGGCAATATTTGACTTGCCACAACAGTTTTATTTTTGCTCAAAAGTCATATTTACCTGTGTGGACAGTATCCATATACACAGGATTATGGGCACCTAGGGACAATGTGTCAGAAAATACATTGGCCAATCCACAAGGGGTAGAGGAAGAAAAGTACCCATACCCCTTCAGCATATCTGATGTAGAATACATTTTCAAACAAACAGTTATGATATCCAATGCAAGGTAGTTTCAATGGCTCAGACGGTAATTAACAATTATTCATGCAATAAGTAAATAACCCATGTTACATGTTCAAATCAGAAGACGCACATAAACGCTAAGAGCTATGTATGCCGGTCCGTGTGTTAAATACATTTCTGCGAATGTTGAAAAACCATTCAGTTGACCAATGAATCACAACCTTTCGTATTAAAAACTTGAATTGAACTAAAGCCATATAAATAAATACCATAGAGATACCCTGCTTTACAGTAGTTTATTGTCACATTCATATTTTTAAAAAGGCATACATTTCATTAAAACTTTATGGGTTTCCTGCTACCAAAAGTGTTAGATACTCTTATTTGGTCTCCATGAACAAAAATAAATGATAATGTAACATTAACTTTAAAACAAATAGAAACTTTGCAAAAGATAAGCGGTAAACAGAGGCCACATGGCTCCACTTTTTTAATCAACACTGGTTACTAAGACCAGTCACACGATCACCGTTTGACAGAATATATATGGGTTTACAGGTACACTCTACACAGGCGGATCCAGCGGGAGGTACAGAGGCACGCTTTTGTTTTTCTTCATTGTTTTAACCCCAAACAACCCTTCCAGTTAAATGATATTGCATCAAAATACAAAATAAATGCTATCAGAGATAACTCATGATGGCTGCTCTTTCTACCAAGTTTTCTCTAACTTACACCCCTAGCCAGGTCACTGTTTCTCAAGGAACCCCCAGCAGTCAAAGTGATAGGAAATGCCAGGTTATCTCCTGGGCAATGTATTGTCAAACACGATTAATTTTTTTTCCCAATTAATATGTTTGTGAACCGCCCTTTTTTATTTTGCACGTTTTGTGATAAAGTTAGTTTTAATATTAAAGTTTTAATCTCATACACTTAATTTTTATTTTATTTTGCCAATAGACTTTGTATTTTGGGCTGCACACCATAATAGTAGTCCCCCCCCCCCGAACCCGGACCCGAAATATTGACTATTATTCAATGAATATCATATGAATAGTGATTCTCTCTATGCCCAGATAAAATGACACATTTAGGGCATGCACACATGAGAGATAACTCGCTTGCATATGTAGAAAAGTTTACACCAATATATGTGAAATATGGCTTTTTCAGTTTAATGTAAATTGGGCAGTTGCACATATTCGTATATGGACAGGACGTTGAAAAAATCTCTTTATTAGATGTAAACTCTGCCCAATATTGTCATTGTTTGAATTCATCCAGCTGTGAAGAAATAGCTCCCAACCTTAACTCTTGTCATACATGCCATAGTTGGGCCTGATGTTTTTGGTAAGTTTTTTTTATTTTATTCTCTCTAAATCAGCTCATTTTTGAGGTAACTGCATGTCCTGAAGAATTATTGCATGGTAAATCAGTCTGAATACAAGAAGAATACTTGCAGTGTTAATGTTATACGGAAATATTATCATCAGTGCTGGATCTGTAAAAGATTTCAATCCATATTAAAAAATGACACATCTTTATGAAAGCTATGGTCCCAACAAATCACATATTTGGTATTGGTGGTTAAGTAATTCCAACGGCTTCAGCACAGAGGAGGATACTGAAAGGAGGAATTTCGGGGCGGCTGTTAAATCCGGTACACTACACAAAAGAAACTAGTATTAGGGTTCAAACGATTTAATTAAAACAAAATTTCTCCAATCTTCCCCAATATATTCATAAAATTCAAGGATACTTCGCCACGGTATAAAATCTCCCATAGATACATTGTTTTGACTTGAACATAATTTAATAAATTAACTGACCAGGTCTTCTTCTGGGCCTCTCGGATCCCCAAATGACTTTTCATTGATCGGAGACATTTTTTTCTTTAATTTCCATGACTGGGAAAAGGAAATATCCTTTTCCAGATTTATGCTAATTTCCAGGATAGCAGGTGATCCTGTATTATACATATAGTCAATGAACGAAATGATGTTAAAGAAATGGTTATAACTTAATTTCTTCCTGATATTCAGTAACTTATAAAACCAATCTCTCTGCCAGTCTACTTCATTGTATAAAAACGTTGTTTAAATATACAGTCGAACCTCTATAATAATGTTGGCACCCTTTGGACTGGGCCAAACTACCCACTTTACGGAGGTACCCAATATATGGAAGTAATAGCTGCCATATTCAGTGATGCCACCTACCTTGAAATATTACTAAAGTTGCTCCTGTTAAAACTAATTCTTCATTAATTTGATGCATGTACTTTCGCCCTCTTTTAAACATAAGGGTTATTAAGAAAAAATTGTTTGAATATATATATTGTTACAGGTGCTCTTTTTATTATGTGACATGGGCGTAACTCCTGTTGTGGCGCTCGTGTCTGGCCGCGTATTACATTCTATGTTTAATCCGTACTGGTTGAACTCTCGTTGTCATGTGAGCCTAGAGCTTTCACGCCTGGTCGTGGGTCACGTGATGAGCCTGGTGTGTAGAGATACACGGCGCTGTTTTTCTAGAGAATTCCTGAAGCGCGTGTTTACTGTGATTTTCCAAGATCTTATAGACTGTTCGAGAAGTGGAAAATTCTCGGCTTGAGGTGTGAAGGTATATAAGGGCTGTGTTTAAGCAGGGAGCAGGGCAGAGAACAGAGAAGATTCCAGCGGACGCAGAAGCGTGTCAGATACATTTTCAAAGACTTTCTCCTGGATTTTATGCATTTGGACTTCAGTTTACTTTCTGGGTTGTTGCAAGAACTTTCCACTGGACTGTCATTCTCCGAGAGTTTACATCTAAAGGACTTATCGCTGTGATGGTGTTGGTATCCAGGTACTGTACACATTATTTTCTATGTGATTGTATTGACTTGTTGCTATACCGCTGTTTTACTGTATAATTGTATTGATTGAGTGTATTGTAATGTTAGGGCTGTTTCAAGAATAAATTATAGTTATTTGTTAACAAAAAAACCACTGACTTCTTTATTCATTTCCCTAGACATTTCACGCTGCCTAGTGTTACAGAATCTGATTTGTTTTTATCTCAATTACACAATTTGTTTTCATCACGCATAGGTGATCTGTTTATATTAGGTTCCGTAACAATATATATATATATATATATATATATATATATTTATATATACATACATATATTCACATATGTATATACATATATATGTGTGGGTGTTATAACATATATCGATTGACATAACCCACAAGCATTGGTCCTGTCATTTAAATCTTTCTAATATTCTACCAATTAAGTTACCCAGTGCATCCTTAGTTATATCATACTGTACTACAAACTAACTCTGGGACAAGCCACTCTCAGAATCTTTGAACAGGTACACTTTAAGGGCTATGCCAGACTTTTATTTTTCAATTTTTGGGTTTACATTTTATACGTGGACAATAACATAGACATATTACAGGAAATGCATGGGAATGATCAGTGTTTTGTTTTGATCATTTAGTGTAACTCCCATTATCAATACCATACTGAAGAAGCACATGCGTGGCGAGGTGAGGACGTGTCTTAAAGACCTATCGCAAATGTGCCTCTAACCTGGAAAGTCTCATAATTATCACAGAATAAGCACGGACGATCAGATGATACTTATAGTAAAAACTGTTCAGGAACTATGAATTCTAGTATATTTCCATATAAAGCCCAAGGAAGTCACTGTGCCCCTGTAATCAGTAAAAAGTAACGGTCAGCAAATTGTGTAAAAGGAAAGACTATTGTAATAGGCATTAGGGCAGTGAACCGTAAGCTCAGAGCGGCTCAGTGAGACCATGGCGTGGCCGTCTGTCAGTACAAGGGCACTTGTGGGCGAGTTTCATGAAATACTGAACGAGTGGTCACCATTCGACTCTTCAGCAAACACCTCGCTTGGTGAAAACGTAGACGAAACATTACGCATCGTAAACTACGGACCCCGGGAGACGACATGGTGCAAAATATTTATTAATTCGTGCGCACGAATTACTACTCCGTGCGCACAAATTACTAATCCGTGCACACGAATTACTAATCCGTGAGAGGCAGGGTTTAAATAGTCACGAACATTTTTCTTAAAAGAATCTATTGAAGTAGACTGAATTATTGGAAGCTGTTCCAAAGTTTTCAGGCTATTGAAAGGAAAGAAAAGAAAATTTGAAGGATAGAAAAGCGACTGTCTTTCCGTTTGAACCTCGGTATCCATAGCAAATGCGATTTGCGCGGACATGTAGGGCTGAGCATGAGACAGAGTTTGAGTTTCATAAAATGTGGATAGTATAGCCAGCTCTCTTCTCATTTTTGTACTTGACCATCATATCTCTTTTAAAATAGCTACAGTGCTGGTAGTCGATAGCGCTCCAGTACATGTTTAACCTGCTTACTGTATGTATACTCTCCAGCTGGTAGACTGTCTGGCAGAACAATTGTTGAAAATTAAATCATCACACTATAGCACTTGCCGTATTAATGATTTTTAAATAAGATCTAAAACTTTCATAGAGAAATGGAATTTATAATAATAAAAAATTTCCAAACGCTTATTGGCTTTCAAACATATTATGTTTTTGTGTTCCTGTCAGGAAAGCGAATCAGTAAAGGTGACTCCCAAATATAATATGAGATGCTTCAGTTTCTGTGAAGCTCATTCCACCTAGTTTATGTGTAATTTGCAATGTAGCATCATCATCAAATTGCGGTTGAGAACTGTAACTGTAGTGACTTTGTGAAGCAAAATAAATGTTGAAAATTTCAGCCTGGTCGGCTTTGTCTATACAATTATGTTCCCATTATGCTCCCACGTTGATAATGTAGGTTGTTGTTTTTTACCAAATAAGCCTTAGAAATTTTCCACCATGCACAACACTGAGTATATGGGTCTATGAGTTTTATATTTATATTCTTTATGTATAGCTTATATCCCTATCTATTTTCAATCACTACAGAGTTCCAAATTGATCAAGTCAGAAAGTCACGGAAATATCGGAAGTCGTTGGGCTCCATTTGGACAACCGTATGTGCCCTCAGAATCTGCCAGCCTGTGCCGAGACTGAGTCGATGTGTACTAGCTTCACATTGGCTAGTAATTCGTGCGCACGGGTTATTAACTCGTGCTCACGAATAAGTAGCCAATGAGCACTGAGCCAGCAACTTAAGAAAGCTGTTCTCATTGGCCACTGATTCGTGCGCACAGATTAGTAATTCGCGCACACGAATTAATAAATACTAGCTGCTCCCGTGGAAAATCCACGGCTCTCTCTGTTGCATATTTTGGTAATGAGCTGATAGGAGCGAAACGACGCATATTTTAATCCTTAGGTTTTTGCAGGAACTTTTGTCATGTGTTTTACTTATATGCTATATATATTACTTATGCTATCATTCTCCAAGAACACCCTCCCCCAAAATATCAGCATAGAAAGAAAAATTATTCTATTCCAGAAAACACACAAAAAATCATTTTTTCCCGATAAACAACATAGGTCTGACAGATTCATTGCTTGGAAAATTTCGTAGATATAACGATTGTATACAGAAGCATTCTACCGTTAAATTATATGAAAAATGCTTTGTATTAGTTGAAGCTCAGGCGACATCGTAAAACATGATGTTTATTCAGTTTAGTCAGTTGTGGGTATAGTCTAAGGCATGTTAACAGACACATGCGATATTTGTATACACATGCAAATGTCGTTAAAGTCTCTAGTACGCTAAACGTATAGCTGCCTATGTGAAAAAATAGGCCGAGAAAAATATATTCCGACAGTATTAAATCTTTGGTTAAAGTGCTGTAAATTGTCTTGGTAAACAGGTCTGATGCAAAATTGACAACCCCCCTGAAAAAAAGGAAAGCAGGTTGATATTTCGAAAAAAGCATTAAGCAAAGAAACCGCTTCAGCTTTAGTTCGTTGCATTGTCTTTCAGCGAATTAACGCAAAATGCAATATGCAGATTTTGCTGAAATTTTGTAGAGGGGTAGAGTAACACTGCATCCGTAATCCATTACATTTTTTGAGGTAATTGGAATCACCATTATATATTTTTTTCTTATGTGCCATAATCACAATTCCACAAAGGAATAATTTTAAATCTTTACTTCCTTTTGACAGAGTAAAATTCCTTAACAGGCGATACAATGGAAATGGGGTTCAGTGAGGATTAAAGGTCGCCTCCTGAAAAAAAAGCTGACAGGCGAAAAATGTTTTGCTGAACATTTGTAGAGGCTTAGGGTTAAGACATATCAATAGTCCATTTCATTTCGGGGGTAATTAGAATCACTACAATGTATATTTTCTTGTAAACAATTATGACAAAGGACCATGCCTTTGTCCCCGTGTGGAAGCCACCCATTCGTATTTATTTATTTTGCCACTCGCAAGGTGATCTCGTGTTAGTGAAGCATGACAGTGTTCACAAATGAAACGCATACACGTGAACACATGACTGATATTTAAGGAGATTCTCAATCTGATGGGGGTCTGTACGCCTTGACTACATATTCTAGTTTGTTATAAATTTAAAGATGTACTTGTGGTATTTGTTCATGTTTCACCGTCCCTACAGACAAACGGATCTTAACAAATATATGTGTACCCCGACCCGAATGATAATTAAGCTGTGGGGCTTCTTTTTGAAAAAAAAAACTAAACCATGTTTATCATGTAAAGATATGTTTGAATGTATAAAATTCAACATACCTGTAACCCATAAAAAATTGTCAAACGGTGGTCACATCACTGGACTCAGTGCCCAGTGGTGACCAGACTGAAAGGCCCTCGCATTGAAAGCGGAGCCATGTTGTCTTTGGATTAAAACCTTTCCTTCCTTTTGAGAGCGAAAATTCCTTTAGAGGCGTAACAATGGATATAGGGGATCGATGGGGATTAAAGTGGACCGGTGTGACCGCGTATTGCACGGAAATGCCTTTTGAGCAGGACATGCGCTCTGGCCAGGGTCTTTACAGGCCAGTGAAAATCCCCGAGGCGCCTCTTGAAAAAGCGTCACAGGCGTGGAGGACCTTGCAAACACAAAAGAAATAGGGGCACCTAATGGGGAAATTATTAATTATTCAGCTTAAAAAAGGCATAATCTCGAAAAATAAAACAAACTTGTCCTAAAAGAGCACACAACCGATCTGCCGAATTTTGAGAGTCAAAACGGAAGCAGATAAACCATGGTCTAGAAAAAAAAAAACAAACTCCGTATTAATTATATAGATTTTTCACTATGTCGTCTCCCGGACTCCGTTGGAAACAACTATATCGAGAGAAGATATATGTAGAAACCCTTCTCGAGGCAGTAAGATCACAAATAGTAAGTATCAGCTGTTTCCTAGCCTACGTAGTTAGCCTCCTAGTGAGGCTTACGAGCACTCTATATAAAATATTGTTCTGCGGGCGAGGACAAATATTTTAAAATAAATCATAAAATTAGCTTTTCGAAAGAAACAAACGTTTGGGAGAACCATTTCTAATTTATTGTAACGAGTCGATCTTAAACTCGTCTGGTTTGTGGATCTTAAACTCGTCAGGTTCGTTTCTGAGTTCTCACTCAGGGATTTGCCTTATTTTTTTTCGCTTTTTCCAGGCCAGACATTCCCCTTCAGATTTGGTCTTGTGTTACATAACAATAAAGCAGGTAATAGCGGGAAATCTTGTCGTGGAGACGGCATTCGCCTCCTACTGTTGGTCGTGCCAGCAAGCCACTTCAACTATATTTTGTCTCTGTTGTTGTTGCAGGTGAATTATCATTTTTCTTAATTTTACCCACCTTTATAACTCTCGTCTCTAAAAAGTCTCTAAATATAGGATTTAAGGGTAACTCTTAACATTGACTCCATTTATCTCTCGAGCTTAAACATGATCTCAGTTTTTTTAACCTTAACGAGGTCCGATATTGCGCATGCACAACACATCCTAAACAAGGAGTATTCTAAACTAGTCCATACATGGACCTTCATGTCCTCTGATATAACTCTGCTGGATGGACATTACTTCCATGGACCCAGTGAAAATACATTGTAGAACCTATCGTAACAGGTCCAGTGTTCTCAGCTTAAATGACATGCGCAGCATAGTGTGATCCCGTGTATCAAGTCCCTGAGCCACCGCAACACGCGATGTTTCCCCCGGCGGAATTATACATAACATTTTAGGGAGCAACATAGTCAAGGTTTCTTCTAATTGACAGGTGCTCTTGCTCAAATATGAACTTGTTGGTCGTGAAACGCCTGTTGTAAGCTTGAAAAGAAAACGAACAACAGGTGGCGTTCGCGCTATGCTTATGATGGCGCCAGTGATCACGCCCGGTCCACTTTGTTAACACTCCTTAGACAACGGTTTCAGGGTAATATTATGGCAGGTAGTATTATATTTCAAAGAGAAAACACCATTTTACTTGTGTATTCAAAATGCTTTGTGTGAGATATGGACCCTTTAATCTCAGAGTCATTAGTTTTAGCCCCACATTGCTTAGTGATTCTTTTCTTTCGGTTTGATTGTGATATTTGAAGCGGAATCGCTTAACAAAATATGTTATATATATATACATATATATATATATATACATATATATATATATACATATATATATATATATTATGTTATCATGACATCGGTTGAACAAGCCAATAATAAAACCATTTAACATGAAGAAGTTTCTAAGCAATCGGTTTTTGATATATATTACAAATTTTACAAAACCAGAGATACAACTTGATGGCCTTAAAATATTATAGCTCTGTGGAATTTATTTCAGAATGCTTTTGCATTTCATAAAAGAAAGAGTAACCGGTAAAGATGAACGCATCTTATTTCTTCTTATACGGGTAAGAAACTCTCCTTGATGAGCGGTATATTTGATGAGTAACAGAGACTGAGCGGCTTGTCACTTGACCTATGGCCCATCCTCATTCAAATAATAATTAAATAAAAATTATGCTTTCAGATATCTCGTGGAAAAGTATTTAGTTAGGAATTTCGATCTTGTTTCTAACACAGTTCCTTGAATTGGCTTTTTGCAGTGAATCTGCGCTCATATCTCAAACGAAGATAACCAGAAGTAATATGATTTGCCTTGCCTGTTTGAGGTATTTTTGGCCACATCAGGTAAAAAAGCCGATACCCGCCTTATGTGTACCATGACCCTAATGATGGAGATAAATAAAATGATGTTGCTGTAGCAATATGTTGCTATCAAAAACTACCCTACATAACTAATGGGAGAATGAAACCAAGAAGGCAACTAAAATGGTGATTGCAAAACAGGAGAAGTATAAACAATTGAGTAATATGGCTTTACAAATTAACCAGCAGACCTGAGTGTTTATAGAGAGAAGAAAAGAGCTTTCAAAAACGTGTGCAAATAAACAAAAATACAAGGAGGAAAACTACTGATCAGTTGATGAGGTGTCAATGTATGTTCTGCAAAATGAAACATCTTAGAGGAAATACTGGTGTAAATTATTAAAAAAAGAATGAAACACATATTTTTAAAGCTTATTTGCAATAAAAGACATTCGGAGTATGACTTTGAATATAGCATTATAGAATTAAATATATATATATATATATATATATATATATATATATATATATATATATCACAAACTGGTAAAAATGAAAACTCATAAGACAACGAGCTTAAAAGAGAAATAACCTCTTTAGATATTCAAAAGTGGTAAATAAAATGAAATTAGGAAAGCAACAGGAGCCGATGGCTTGGTCGCAGAAATATCTAGTGATCTAAAAGGTTTGCTGCTGGTGCTACTTATTAAGACTTATTAAAACAGATGGTAGAAAAAGTAAGAGAATACATATATCTGAGTAATATGATTGATGACAAATTCACTTACGAAACTAATGTGGCCAAAAATTTACTAAAAGGCTAGCATAAGACTATTCTTCTTGAGAAAACTTCACATGATGACACAAAAATAATGGAACTTTTCCACCTGTCAGTAATACAGTCTGTACTTACATTTTGTTTTGCAGGCTGGTTACCCTGGTTATGAAACTGCAGTGTTCAGTCAAAAAATAAACTTGAAAGAATTGTTTCCTTGAGTAAAAAGTTGGGCCTAGGGAATGTTAAACTGTTTAATGAGCTCTGCTGTTCCAATGTTACACGGGAAACAAAGACTGTCATGGCCACATGCGCTTTTAAGCTTATATAACGCACCAAGGTCGAGAAAAAGGCTAAAAGCCATACGGTGCCGAACAGCAAGATGTAGAAACACTTTTGGACCATAAAGTATCAGACTTCTTAAAATGGGAAAGCTACAGTGATAGCATATGAAAGATTCATTTATTGATTCATGTTTTAGGTGTAGGATGGATTCACTTTTATTTGTAAAATGTTTGTGATTTGCTTTTACGAGTGTGTATGTATAGATATATATTTCCTTTGTCCTTTCTTAGTTACATGTACAAATACCTGTGCTGTAAATGCTTGCAACCACAATGTTATACTTACATGACTAATAAAGGCTTATCTGATCTTATATATGCTAGTGAACTATGGGATGGGGTGATTGCTGTGACTTGAAACAATTAAAAAAAAACATTTTGAAAGTTTTTCTTTTGTTAACATCTTTCTCTTTATCTCACTGATATCTCACTGTGCAACGTGATCGTGTCCTAAACATTTTTTGCCAAAGTCAATGAGCATAGGGGTGATACAATGTGTGGTACCTGGGATAATATGTTATACCTACCTTCTGGCCGAACTCGTCTCCGAATGGAACCGAGTATCCAGAGTATCATGTCCGTGGCGTTTATTGATTTGTACCAATTTGTCTAAATCTGCGTAAACTGAGGGCATGTAGACAGCAGACGAGACGATAGCATGGTTCCCAGCCTTCCTTGCGCCACGCTCAGGCAGGCTGGGAATCATGCTAACGAGACTACTCTGGGGGTCTGTGACGTCACATTGCGCCACTGTCACTTCCCATGACACATGAGTTTCAAGGTATTTGACATACTTCTCTTTTGTTCTTGACCAAGACACAGGGAATTCCGCTTAGCGCTGTATCTTAAACTATTGAGTATGGTCTGGATAACTAACATGTCAAATTTCAAGCTTTTTATTTTATTTTTTTCAAAATTCTTCAAAGTATATAGCTTAACCACTGAACTGTCCTGCCATCTTGTGTCGGCATAAGAAGCTAAGCGTTAACTTTTGGTTACTTCTATCATCATTACATGTACATTATATCTTTCACACAGATACATTTACGTATTACATTGTTACAGCAATCAGGAATATGTATACACAATTTGCTGGAAATTTGAGGAACATTCTCCTATTAGGCCATGGAGTATATGCAGTGGCGTCAATTTAGTTGGTGGCTTTTGAGATCGAGTTCAGCCCTCTGGATTGGCTGGTCCCTGCTGTTGGTGCCGGTGCCGGTGCCGGTGCGTGGCCCTCTCGGGGCATTATGGGTGTGGGTACTGTGACTTTACTGGGTAGACTGGTGGCGGCCTCTCGCGGCATCCTGGTTGGCTTTGTGGCATCACGTTTTTATGCTCTATCTAAATCTCAGAATTACGCGTAAGGAGCGCGCATAGCTGGAGTCTTGACTACTGCAACCTGTAGCTGCTCGAAAATGCTTAAAATCTTCAGTCAGTCAGTCAATTTATCTTCAAGGGTGTGTGTGTGTGTGTGGGGGGGGGGGGGGGGGTTGACTCAAACTTTTTTTAACCATGCATATATATATATATATATATATATATATAGATAAACATATTTTATTTTTTTCTGTGACACATTTCAAATATATAATAATTAAATATTAGATTTTATAAAAGAAGGTATATATGTTTCCATTATAGGTTAATTCTAAACAAGGTTTAGATATATAATATTTCATAGTAAACTCAGAAATGGAACCGAAGTCTATATAATTCTAATTGTTAATATATTTCATTTTCAAAATATATATTTATTACTCTCTGAAAAGCGAGGAAGATGATTAAGTTGACCATCACCGCTTTCAAAATGTGAGCGAAATCTACCTTTATCACCCCGTATTGACGTCCCTGATTATACATACTACAGCAAATCAATATAATATTGTGTGACTCCATCATGGATTAAGTCTTTGAGCTAATGAAAGTGAAGAAACCTAGGAAACACGGAATATCAGTTGTCAGTACTTTGCCAGGTCATTCCATAATGAATGGGGTTGACAACACGCATCAATACTGGGTTTTATACAAACAAGAAATGAACGAACGTCACATTTCTAATTTCAGACATCATCCCATAGTGGTAATTCCCAACAGCTGACTCTCCTGGAGTTCTGAAGACATATTTGTGGTTTTGAGATAATTATTAGCGGTTTAGCGATTTAATATAATTGGAAGATAATGTACGTCGTGTGTAAGTAGATGTCGATAAGCTGGCGGGCATAAGATATGGGTATTTATATTTTTATTTTTTTAAGACAGGGTAGCCTGTTCCGTAATATAGTCTGTTCTTCCACAGGGCCCTGTAACCTGTAACCTTAAAATATGATATAATAATATTTGGTACAAAGATTATAAAATACACAGTATGCATATGTTACACAATATATGAATCACCAAAGATACATGTACATAAATATTATATACATGACAAGTAAGTAAGTCATGATATGCAACAATACTTAAATCGCTGCAATAGGTAAAATTCACTTTTTGTGTGAACAACATAGTCGTATATAAAATTATGTAATACATTCCATGGGTAATGTATGTAAGAAAACGAGTAAAATGCACTATAATCGTAAGAACTTGTAAAGACACTTCATACACTTTCTATCCATATTGCTATGACTGTTGGAAGCAAGCTCTTGAAGCTAATCATAATGCCGGGCGCACACTAATGAACCTGATCGACCCTTTCATATGCTTTTTTTTTATATTTTGTTTTTGGATGTAACCGACTCCATTTTTTTAATGCTAGCGTCACTAAGTATATTTATATCTGCAGAATTACATTCCGGCTTCGGACTTCGTGACAGAGCAGTATCACATGCTTCCTGTCATTTTATATGCTGATGTCAACCAGTCCCGGTTATATCTGCAATGGAAGTGTAATTGTTCCCATTACTGGGCCAAACCACCTAGGACCCCCCGAAAGGCGCACTTTTTAGTGAAACTCGCCCGTTGGGTACGGCCTTCCTATTAAGCCTGCATAGCGCTTACCCTGGTTATGCGCCCACCGTGGAAAATCTCACCGCCTCGGCAGAGATTGGAACTCACAAGCCCCTGGCTTTGAGTCCTGTGCTCTATCTCTTAGCCAGGATTCAAGAGTCCTGAGCTCGTGAGTCTGAGGCTCTCATCTGGTTTACCCCATAAACTCATTATTGCAAAGCTTTGGGCATAATGTTAAGTCCAAGGAGGTTTGTGCCCTCATGTAGGACTGCCTTACATGTCGTCTTCAGAGATTAGATTACAAGGAAGTGTTAGTTGCAGGCTTGATTTGAAGAAAGCCGGGCCATAGAGATCTATAATGAGTCCGATGTTTTTTAACCTCTTCCCTTATGACACCTATGTGACGGTGACCACAGTTAGCGTGTACACAGTGATCAGAATAGTTGACAAGTTAGGCATATTCTGTTATAAAATGTACTATGATAACACGATGGTACCAAGGCAATTTCTCTCCTTTCCATTCAAGAGATAGAAACACATTTATGATTTAGGGCAAGGAAATCACTTCCAAAGATAACGACAACCTCATAGTAGTTTGGACGAAAGACTCATCAAGTTAGCTCCCTGATTAAAAGAAAGATATTTTGAATCGAACGTATGGCCAAATATAAATGGATTTAACACAACTTTGTGATTTTCAATTCTCCTTAAGGTAAATATTCTAACTTAGGATAATCAATTTAGGGTGGAGTTCTGTTTTCTGATCATCGTTGCTTTTCTACAGTAAAAAGTATTTTTAACAATTTAAGATCGTGAATTGGGCTATTATGATCGAATAATGTGCTATGAGTACAAACCATCAGGGAAAGCCCCATCACATAATGCTATCGTAACAGACAATGACGATGGACTCGAGTCCGGACTTGGACACGAGTCCACTTTTTTAAGGACCCAGACTCGGGGGTTCTGGACTGGGACTTTTACTCGGACCCGGAGTTAAGAACATGAGAAATCAAGCAGAGTCCAACTCGAGTCCAGTAGAATAAGACTATACATAAAAAGTGTTAGCTCTGTATCAGGGTGAACGTGATTAAACATGCGAGTAAAGGGCACTCGTATAAACCAAAAAAATTGGCATGATTATCTCAAACATCCTTTATAAATTTCTTTTAATATGGTTTGTAAGTATGTCGTTGTTTCAAAAACAATTTGATGTCCTTATTCCGAATCTCTTTCATGAAAGATAATAACACCTGGGTATTTATGTTGAATCGGGAAAAACATAATGATCCATGAAAAGAAAGCAGTTTATGGTAAATTTGGTGAAATGGCACAAGTTGAATAAAAAGCAAATAGTTTTAGCTATTTTTTAAAGCTCCGGTAGATAAACGTTTGGTTTATACCATTAAGCCTAGTCACGTATCATGATTTCCAACATGCCAACGATCGTTCGAAACATTACCAATGGCCTGGCATACAATGTACTTAACTAATGTTGTTGCAAATCATCTCGACTACCATGGCAAGGTTTCGCAGTATTCAGTTAGCTGTATTTTTTTTGTGAAGGAAATATCTCGATACAGAAAATAACTATATGTCTAATGGATAATACCTATAGTACTATGTGTATGATCAATAAATGAAAAGATTACTTGTCAGGAACCCGTCAGGTTCATATCCGTCGCTTCTAACAACATGACCTTGTACAATGATAGTACACACGACTAAAAGTTTCCTCCTGATAATACAGTAGAATCGTGCCATGCATTATAGTACCGCGCATCAAAAATGGGAATGAATGGTACTAGTCTTATTTTGAAACTAACCATTTCGATTCATATTATAGAAAATTAAAGTATTCACTGGTCGAAAGGTTTATCCTGTTGTATTCCCGCAAACAACGTGAATCATAACACAGGCTGCTATTGTAGAACATCAAATAAGTTTTCTGAACAACGATTAGGGGTTTGCAGGAGATAGCAACAGTTGACATTTAATTAATGTAACAATTATATAACTGAATGACCAACGTCGAAACCTGTTGTCTTTTGCAATGGCAATATTTGACTTGCGACAACAGTTTTATTTTTGCTCCAGTGTCATATTTAGCTGTGTGGACAGTATCAATATACACAGGATTATTAGCACCAAGGGACAATGTGTCAGAAAAAATATTGACCAGTCCACAAGGAGTAGAAGAAGAAAAGTACCGTACCCCTTTAGAATATCTGATCTAGGACACATTTTCAAACAAACAGTTATAATAACAAATGCAAGGTAGTTTCAATGGCTCAGACGGCAATTAACAATTATACATGCATTAAAATAAATAACCCATGTAACAAGTTCAAAGCTGAAGACGCACATATACGCTAAGAGCTATTTGCCAATCTCTATGTTAAATACATTTCGGCGAATGTTGAAGGACCATTCAGTTGACCAATGTACCAATATTTACGTATTAAAAACTTGAATTGAACTTAAACCATATAAATAAATACCATAGGGATACCCTGCTTTACAGTATTTTATTGTCACAATCATATCTTTAAAAGGCATATATTTCATTAAGACATTATGGGTTTCCTGTAACTAAAAGTGTAATTTACTCTAATTGGTCTCCTTGAACAAAAAAAAATAATCATGTAACATTAATTTTGAAACAAAGAGAAACTTTGCAAAAGTTAAGCGGTAAACAAAGGCCACATGGCCCCACTTTTTTTAATTTACACTGGTTACTAAGACCAGTCACACGATCACCGTTTGACAGAATTTTCATGAGTTTACAGATACACTCTACACAGGCTGATCCGGGGGGGGGGGGCACGCTTTTGGTTTGCTTCATTGTTTTAACCCAAAACGACCCTTCCAGTTAAATGATATTGCATCAAAATACACAATAAATGCTATCAGAGATAACTCATGATGGTTGCTCTTTCTAATAAGTTTTCTCTTACACCCCTAGCCCGGTCACTTTTTCTCAAGGAACCCCCAGCAGTCAAAATGAAAGGAAATGCCGAGTTATCTCCTGGGCAATGTATTGTCAAACACGATTATTTTTTTCCCAATCAACATGTTTGTGAACCGCCTTTTTATGGATAAAGTTAGTTTTAATATTAAAGTTTTTATCTCATTGAGATAAAACTCAATTTTTATTTTATTGTGCCAATAGACTTTGTATTTTGGGCTGCACACCAGAATAGAAGTGCCCCCCCCCACCCCACCCGGACCCGAAATATTGAATATTATTCAATGAACATCATAAAAATATATTTAAAGTGATTCTCTCTATGCCCAGATAAAATAACAAAATTAGGGCATGCACACATGATAGATAACTCACCTGCGTATGAAAAAAGTTTACACCAATGTCGTGTGAAATATGGCTTTTTCAGTTTAATGTAAATTGGGCTGTTGCACATAGTAGTATATGGACAGGACGTTGAAAAAAAACCCAACATTATTGGATGTTAACTCTGTCCAATATTGTCATTATTTGATTTCATACTGCTGTGAATAAATAGCGCCCAACCTTTACTCTTGTCATAATGGCATAGTTGGGCCTGAGGATTTTGGTAAGTTTTTATTTTAATCTCTCTAAATCAGCTCATTTTTATGGATATACAGAATTCATGTATACTAGCTGCACCCGTGTAAAATCCACGGCTCTATATGATGCATATTTTTGTAATGAGCTGATAGGGACTAAACGACGCATATATTTTAATCCTAAGGTATTTGAAGGAACTTTTGATCGTGTTCTACTTATACAATAAAAAGATTACTTCTGCTAGATTTCTCCATGAACACCCATCCCCAAAATATCAACATAGAAAGAAAAAAATATTCTATTCCAGAAATCTCACCAAAAAAATTAAATTTTGGAAAAAGACGTGAGGCATATACAGGGTGTACGAATTTTTAAGTGAGAAGTTTTTTTTCCGATAAACAATATAGGTCTGACAGCTTCTTGCTAGGGAAATATCGTAGATTTAACGATTGTATAAAGAAGCAATTTACCGTAAAATTATATGAGAGATGCTTTGTATTTTATGGAGCTCGGGCGACATCGTGAAACACGATGTGCATTCAGTGTAGTTGCTGAGGGTATAGTCTAAGGCATGTTAACAGACACATGCGTTATTTGTATACACATGAATATGTCGTTGCAGTCTTGTACGCGAACCGTATAGCTGCCAATGTGAAAAGATAGGCCCAGAAAAATATATCCCAACAGTATTAAATTTTTGGTTTAAGTACTGTAATTTGTCATGGAATATGCAGGTTTGATGCAAAATTGACAATATATCTCGATGAAAGCATTTATTATACATCATAGAAACCACTTTAGCCTTCGTTCGTTGCATTGTCTTTCAGCAAATTACCGCAAAATGTCATATACAGATTTTGCTGAAAATTTGTAGAGGGGAAGAGTAAAACTGCATCCGTAAGCCATAACATTTTTGAGGTAATCGGAATCACCACAATATGCTGCCATAATCACAATATCACAAAGGAATAATTATAAGGGGTTATTCCTTTGTCCCCGAGAAGAAGCCGCAAATCCGTATGCAATTGTTCTGCCACTCCCCTTGTGAACCAGCGTATCTGAACCATGACAATCTTTTACGTTAAACGTGTACGTATGAACGAACGACTGATCACAACAATATATATTTTCTTATAAGTCATTATGACAAAGGACCATTCCTTTTTCCTCGTGTGGAAGCCACCAATTCGTAATTATTTGTTCTGCCACTCGCAAGGTGAACTAATATATGTTGACCCCCGCCCCCCCCCCCCCCCGACCCCTACCCCACCCAACCCGAATGATAATTAAGTTGTTGGGGATTCTTGAAACTTTGTTATTATGGGAAGATATTTTTGAATGTATAAAAATCAACATACCTGTAACCCATAAAAAATGTCAAACGGTGGTCATTAATTTGCTGGACTCAGTACCCAGTGTTGACCAAACTGAAAAGCCCTCGCATTGAAGCGGAGTCATGAGGTCTTTGGATTAAAAACCTTTACTTCCTTTGAGAAAGAACATCCTGTAGAGGCGTTACAATGGATATGGGGATCAATGGGGCTTATAGTGGACCCGCGTGACCGCGTATCGCACGGAAATGCCTTTTGGGCAGGACATGCGCGCTGGCCACGGTCTTAACCGGCCAATGAAAATCCCCAAGGCGCCTCTTGAAAAAGCGTGGAGGACCTTGAATCTCAAAAGATATAGGGGCACCTAATGGGGAAATATTGAAATACAGAACGAGTGTTCAACATTCGACTTCTCAGCAAACCCCTCACTTTGTAAAAACGTTAACGAAACATTACGCATTGTAAACAACTACCGAGAAAAGATTATGTAGAAACCCTTCTTGAGGCAGTAAGATCACAAGAAATAAGTATCACCCGTTTCCGGACTAGCCTACGTGGTAAGTCTCCCAGTGAGGCTTACGAGCACTCTATATAAAATATTGGCCTGTGAGCAAGGACATAGATTTTTAAATAAATCATATAATTAGCTTAAAAAAAAAAAAAAAAAAAAATACGTGGGTCTTCACCTGGGTGTGTGATCCATTTCTTATTGATTGTAACGAGTCGACCTTAAACTCGTCTGGTTCGTGGATCTTAAACTTGTCAGGTTCGTTTCACCCTCAGGGATTTCCCTTTCCCTTATTTTTATCGCTCTTTCCAGGCCAGAGTTCCCCCTTCAAATTTGATTTTGTGTTACATAACAATAGAACAGGTAATAGCGGGAAATCTTGGCGTGGAGACCTCATTCCGCTCTTACTGTTGGTCGCGGCAGCCACTTCAACTATATATTGTCTCTGTTGTGATGTAGTAAACGTTTGCACCACCGCCCGGCGTCACTTTGTCTTTGAGAACTTGCATCTCCCTGAACTCATACTAGTATCTACGACCCCGTTACATTGATTAAAACAATAAAATGTGCATGTAGCCACCAACTCAGCTTGGATACATTATGTCTGTTTTAGTCACTAGATGGCACTATTTTAGGGACCCGGCAGTAAATCTTATGCTTGGATTTTCATGATGAATGAGCCTGAAACCCCACAGCCAATCAGAAGCACTTTGAAAACTGGTTAGAAACCTGCTAACATCGCCTCCTAACTTTTACCTGGATATTTTTTTTCATTTTCTTATTTGAGCAAGTAAACAAGTAAGGTGTCTCAGTTAAGGATTTCAAAGTTTGATTATGTTTGTATATATGGCTAAAGGAGGGATATTTTGTAATATCATACAGGGCACCAGCAGAATACACACTGCGCTCTCCGTCTCTAAACAGAGACGGATACTCTGTCTATATTCGGGCCTATTTGTTTGATATCGCATCTTCTGCTACCCATTTCCCAGGAGGTGTTCTGATAAAGAGACAAAAGCGAAAGGTTAAGCAAATTATAAAAAAATAGCAAACGACTGTCACGTTCTACAAGCTTATATTAAACGGGGGTAAGCCTGCAGAACTAACAGACGTTCTTAGAGGACACCACCGCAGCAGAGCTCGTTGGACATTGGTCACAGCACCACTTAGACTTGATTTAGAATGAGGCTTACAACAAGCAGCAGATATTATGAAAGGACTTGATTTAAACACAAAGATGAACTTGACAGTGAATGTTACCATTTGCAGAAAACATGTGAGAAAGAAGATGATTACACTGTTTAAAAGACAGTGTGACATAACAGCGTAGCAAACTAGAATTAGACACGAAAGTGCTACGTACAACAATAGAGGATCAAAAGAATGGAATATAAAAAATTGCAGAGGAATTACACAGCATAAAAACCATTCTCTCCGATCAATCGACCACAACTTACCTAAATGATCAATACGATCCACTCAATGCAGAAATCAAAACACTCGAGCCAAAATCACTTGACGTAGAAAGAAACATTGATCTTTTTAAGGAAATAAAAACAATCTCTGTGTCAAAATATGTAACCTGGCTTAGGAAGGAAATGAACGACACTGTGACAAGAGAAACTACGTTCAATGACTCATCCTTGTCCGTCGCTGTGCGTAACGGCATCTCGCTATATAAACCTGAACTGAAGACTCTCACATGTTAATATAATGCTCAGTGCCAGTCAATGATACAGGCAGACAAACATTTGCCAACTGCCTAATAAGAAACTTGGTTATACTTTGTATTATCTCAAGGTTCACAGTATTAGTAGAAAAATGGTGCAAAATCCAAAGTTTTTGCCACGGCATGGCTATGCCAGGCGATGGCACCAGAAACAGAAAAAATTGAAATTATTACCCGTATTTTGTGACTCAACACTGTAATCATAATATAGTGTATGAATGTAAAGAACGCTTGTAAAACATTTTGATAATATGCCTGAAGAGCTTAAAAATATTACAATGGCGTGTTACAGCATACGTGGAGCCAACGTATTTGAGTAGAATTCTTGATGAAAAATTAATTGGTATCTGTGTAGTTAGTGAACACTGGCTGCGTCAAGATAATTTAGATTTTTTTGTCTCCACTACACACAGATTATCATGTATATGAAATTTGCAACTCTTCCTTAACAGATTGTTGTAATACAACGACCAGGCCGGTGTCGCATTATTGTACAAGACATCTTTATCTATCAAAATGTGTCAAGTAAAAGAACTAAAAGATGATAGAATAATAGGAATTAGCTTGGAATGTAATGGTCTTGAAAATTCATATATTTTTGGGTATACATGCCCAGCACAAAATATAGTATATCTCAGTATTAATCAAACATAGAATCATTATGTGATCTGTATAACAAGTATTTTGTTCATGGAGATGTTATATTTTTAGGTGACTTCAATTGTGAAGTTGTGAAGCCAGGTTTTTCAGGGAAACTGTCTAATAGAAATATATAATTTTTTTATTGTCAGATTACGATCTACTATCTTAAACTGTACAAGGCATGTGTAAGGGGCCAGGTTATACAGGGCATATCAGAGAAAAAAAAGAATGGGCGAGAATTTTGAAATTGACATGAATAAATTTTGGAATCTTCTCAGACGAAAAAAAAGCCAACTGTTCTCTCCTCGATTAATTTTGATGGATCTGAAGCCACAATCGGAACAGAAATATGTAAAGATAAGCATCTTATTTTAAAATAATGTATAGCTCTCTAGACTAACCAGAGTTTGATTAAAATTTTATATCTGAAATAGAGATTTAATATATAATAAACAAACAAAAATTGTAGATTGGATGATACTTGAGTGAAATAGAAGTAAAAGACTGTATTCGCTCATTAAACAAGGCAAGACTGCAGGCGAGACAAGATTTCCAATTAACATATTTATACAGGAGGTTCAGTGTTATCGATACATTTATTGCATCTTTTCAAAATAATATTTGAAAAAGAAGTTTACTTGTTGCTTTGAAAAAGGGCCTGATCGTAACAATCTTGAAAAATCCTTCAAAAATGCCCAAATAATTACAGAGGTATCAGTTTACTACCAAGTATCTACAAATTATTCGAACAAAATCATATTAGGAAGGACTGACAAATTTATTAATATCTACGAAATACGGTTTCCTAATCCGATGCAATGTGCATACCAGAGAGGCCTTGGAGCTTTGAACGGATCTGCTTATAAAATAGAAAGTGCATACCATAACTAAGAAAGGCAGTCGTAAGTATTTGCCTTCTTTACAGCAGCAAGGCTTACGATAGAGTTTGGCATTCTGGTTTATTTGTAAAATTATATGAATTTGGAATTAACGGTCCACTTTGGGGAACTATTAACTTATGTGGCATTAATTAATTATTCTCAAGTGTAGAATATACAAGAGCATAACTCATTCATGCTTTCTCTTTGCAGAACCCGATATCTCTGCCTGGTTAGCAAGAATGCAAAAAAAAAAAAAGAAACACTGGGTTTTTGTTGTGAAATGTGCTGACGATAATAAAATGGTAAGTTATTCCAGAGTTATTTCAAAATCATAACAAGTTTCATTATTACACGTAGAATTATGTATCACAAAGTTAAAAAAAAAGATGTAAAAAATACACGTATATTACGTTTATAATATATATTGTACTGATCAACTACGGCTTATATGGTATAAAATCTATCGTGTTTATGATATTTCCTGCCAAAACTTGCCAAAATATTGTAAGGTTGGTGACATTTACAATCCCAATACAGAGAGCTAGCGAGAGAGAGAGAGAGAGAGAGAGAGAGAGAAAGAGAGAGAGAGAGAGAGATGCAATTTGCGAACCAAAGACTAGAACGTATATATGTTAATTCTCAACAACTGGTGGCGTGACGTCCAATCTGTTTGCAGACCATAAAGCTTGCGTAATTTCTCTCAGTGACAGTTGTGTGACAGAAATTACCGGTATACACACACACCCACACACGCACACATATGAATATTTATCTTTCTTTTTTTATCTATGATCTCATCTGTTATTGTCCAGATCGATTCTTACGCAGCACGCATCATGCAATTACGGGATTTGTTGACACGGAACTAGTTATTTCGACCGTCGCGATTTTATCGAGTTTGCCGCAGATCACACAAGACATCAATTTTACGCATGACATATGGTTATGGATGGGAGACTTGAATACATAGAAACAATACATTTGCCCAAGGGACTTGTGTACGTTTGATTCGCTCACTAAGCCGTATCTGGCGTACTAGCCATATAAACATCGTAAAAGGCACTTAGCTGATCTCTATACATTCATAGGTATCGTTCCATCTTTTCCATTTTTTTTAAATAAAAGGTTTTTTGAAATAAGCATTATAACTGAAATACAATTCGGGGGGGGGGGGCACATGTTTTTAGAATTCGCAATCTTCAGGGACATTGAAACATAAGATCATGTTACCAGTACATCTTGAAGCTGGTAAGAATTCCATTGAAAAACTAGATTCTATAGCTGGAGTCTAAAACCATCAACCAGAATATTCTTATCAGTCAGTTGTTTATGTGTGTACACATTTCATGTATTAACACTGTTATCGGTCGTTATTTTGTTTTGCTTAATAAAAAAAAATAAGGAAAAACATGCAGTTGATTCTGATTACCTCCAAAGTTTTTTTTTAATGTTCATGCGGATTTACCCTAACTCTATCCAGATTTAAACAAAATCCCTATAATACACTACTTTTTATTTTGCGCTAATTCGCTTGTAGAGACAGAGCAACAAGCCATAGTTGAAAATATTTCTTTACCACCGATGATGTTAATCTGCCTTTTATCTCCGAGTTGTGTCAGTTTTTGATCAGACTACTTTTTTCGAAGCTGAGGACAAATACTGTTGGAATCAATTTACCTGGGCCTGTCTTTTTGCACTGGAGATATACTCGTTACATTTTTCGTGCAAGAGACTTTAACGAATTACATGTACATGTATCAGATAACATGTATAAGACTAACCTCAACTGAAATGAACACGTTTTTTTGTGATGTTCTCTGCGTAAAAAGTGTCTTTCCAAGTAAACGTTCACTATGCTATAGTGATATAATTTCACATCTATATACACTCGTTATATATTTTATGTTGTATGCATCACTCCGGTTATGATCATATTGCACCCATGCGGTTTATCGAAAAAGAAGTTTTCCCTCAAAATCCGTACATCCGTATTTTTCCAAAACGTATTAATTTGTGTCATTTCCTGAATAGCATAATTTGCAATTTTTTGCTGACATTTTAGGGGAGGGGGTTTCTTGAAGAATTCGAGCACAAGTAGTCTTTATATCATGTCAGTGAACAACATGAAAAATAAGCCCCTGAGAAAAGCCCAGGATTAGAGTATGCCACATTCAGTCTCTACGACCTCATTATAGAACTATTTATGTTATAGAACCGTAGATTTTCCACGACGTCATCTATATATTTTTTAAGAACCAGTGATATTAAGATACACACTTTCCGTATATGAGCGACATATACAATACAATAGGGGGGTCAAGGTACTTTAATAAAACCAGTCTCCGAAACAATTTCCCAAATCCCCAAGTCGTTACTCCTTCCTATATAGTTACATGATAACATTTCGTTAACCACATTTTACACACTTATCGTCTTTTTAAACATATTAGTGCCATATTGGACACAATATTTCGCAGATCATCAACAGTGGGTATTCAAGTTTAATGCTATCACCAAGATATACATTCTTCGGTCTAGCATCATTAACCAAAGACCCAGACGGGGTAAGCGTGATCTACAATAGCACGTCATGACCTGTTTATCTAATCATTCGTCATCATCAGTCTTCGGATTCCTACGAATCTGAACCCTGCGCTGGCCCTTATGACAATCTCTGACCTTGCAATCTCTACTTATCCCCCTTTTTACACAAGTTAAACAAATGTGGACTTTGTTACGCCTGCCACTTATGATGAAAGAACAAACATATCCTTAGAAGAGTATAAAAATGCCTATCATATCACATAACTCTCAATGTCAGCCAAAAAAATCCAAACCTGACAAAAATATAATAGACCTATCAGAAAACAGTCCCCTGCTCAAGCAATAAAATTAAGTGGATCTAAATTCTCAAAGCATTCATTAGTGTGATTTTCTGAAATTAATATGTTTATTGCTTCTAACATAGACATACAAATTATGATAACAAATTTTCATGGGACGTGGCTGAATAAAACCGTACACCATGAAGGAATTCAAAGATTCTCGCGAATTTAACATGTCAATGGGTTATATCGACAGGGATTATGCGGAAACGTTTAGAGCAAAATTCAGTGCCGCTACTTTCGTTTCAACTATTGAGGGAATAAAAAAAAAACAGTCGCACATATCAGAATAAAATATGTACGAATTCCTTAGTTGTAGTGATAATGTAAACATATATAGTAGTTCATCAAGCATCACATTCATATGGTCACCGTGATAAGAGTACTGACGTAGGTAGGTATAGGGGTACTATATTTTGTGTTTTCGTGACGCCAAGGGGTAAAGACCATCATGAAATTATTTCATTTAGCTTTGAATAAAAATCTCTTTTCCTGATTATTTGTGATTTTCAATTGATGATGAAAATGTTGTATTTTAGAGGGAACAAAAAAAAAAAACGTTTACGACGGAAATTGCATCTAAAATGAAATATTTATAAAATATTAAAGAAATTTAGTGCATGATGTTTCTGACTGCTCAGAGGAGGATTGACATAAATTTAAAGACCACATTAAAAGGCCACATATTATACTGTTATGATAAGATATTAATCCGTAAACTAATTAATAATTATGTGTTTTTCCGTAATTAGAAATAAATGATATGAACATGAGCAATAGATAATGCTACGAGACTTAAGATTTACCTTGCACATAGACGTCTATAACACAGGAGTCATTTGTGTTACAGAACATCGAGATATCCTTCCCCTGTGTGCTGAAATTTCATTACAAATCCAACATCGACAATAATAATGCAGTACCTATATATCTCCAAATCCGTTCATGAAAAAGGTGAGAGTTTAATAGTAGATGCTTAATTTTAATGGATGTGATTGTTCTCCTTTCATGGTTACAAGTATCATCCTCGACACAGATCACTTAAATCTGTTTTTTTTTTCTCTCACAAACATTGATATATTTAGTCGTTGTAGCGTAGGCCATACTTCAAAGTTATCCTCTTTACAGACCTTGCACATTTGTTGGATTTCCCTCGTCAAGCTGGAATGCAACTTATGGCGCTCATTCATTGTATGTTGTTTATCTCTGAAAAGATATTAATTGCTTCATATATTCTGCAAAGAAATACTTTTATTTGATTTAAAAAATGTTTGATATATCAGTACAATAAAGGTCACGGTGCAGATAATACAAAATTAGAGACTTATTCTTTGTGTTGTTATATTCAACCGTTCCATAATTGATGCTAAGAAACCGAACATAGTTTACATAAGCGACATTAATCTTACCATTAATACGTCCGTTTTCAGCCTGTACGACCACTTGTTACGATGCGATAAAGCAGAGTTTAAGCCGTAATTCATGAGCTGATTACAACGTCACACAACATCAGGATACGTAGGTGCATATGGATTTCCTGCCGGACTGAATGTGAATTTATTATTGTTATAATTATTATTCTTCTTATCATTATCATGATTTGGAGTGACTGCGGTTGACACGAATGCTTCCTGGACCATTTGTGCCTCATGTCAATATGTAACACATATGAACTAGAGCCCTG
Source organism: Sipunculus nudus (assembly GCA_026874595.1). Lineage (NCBI taxonomy): Eukaryota > Metazoa > Annelida > Sipuncula > Golfingiida > Sipunculidae > Sipunculus > Sipunculus nudus. The sequence goes on along the minus strand of CM049317.1, from coordinate 37,507,639 downwards.
CGCGGGCCTCAACCCGCTACCCGCCCCGCCCCGCCCTACGGGCCCCCGCGGGTCGGGTTTTTTAATGATTTTGCCGGGCGGGGCGGTCCGATATTATTCTGCAGGACCCGGGTTAAAACTGAGAAGTGCGAGGCGGGGCGGGTTGCATAAATAATGTTGCGGATTCTTGCCGGCCAAAAAGTTGTTATATGCAATGCATTTCTTCATGTGTACCGTCTCTTAATAGACTGTTATACATAAATCGCATTTCTTTGTATGAGTTAGTTTGTATATATGTGACCGTGTGTACATAATTTGCTATATATATATGTGTGTGAGAGAGACCAAAATGCTGATGCAATGAACTATATACATGAGAAAGAGAGGGATAAAATGTTGATGCAATGAACTATATATATATATATATATATATATATATATATACATACATACATATGAGAGAGAGAGACAGACAAACAGACAGACGGACAGAGAGAGAGAGAGAGAGAGAGAGAGAGAGAGAGAGAGAGAGAGAGAGACTATAATGCTGATGCAATGGACTATATACATGAGAGAGAAAGTGACTAAAAATGTTGATGCAATAAAATATATATGAGAGAGAGAGAGAGAGATAGAAAGAGAGAGAGAGTTCACATTACTGATGATATCATTATAGATCTAGTATACCCTCCACAGTTCACATAGCTAGAGGACAGTGCTTGCTCACCACAGTTCACACCTTTTATTTGACAAAGAAGTTAATCCTGTCCAGTGATGATCAGCTAATTAGCTGAAGGGGGGAAGGGCAATGGGAGTCAGCTCTATGTCATGGTTGTGCACACAAGAAAATATCAAATGAGCGCCATGCTCTTTATCAGATTCTGCTATGCCAATGCAGAACTCTTAACTAACCAGTGCTCTTTGGCTCATCCATGGTGGTAGCATACCTCAGTCCTTGTGAGATATGTAAAGCTATATCCAGCTGGTGACAGAGCCAGATGCACCCCTTGCGGTGACTAATATAAGATCACAGGTATAATCCTGGTACTCTACCCTCTGACATGTTATGTAATATCTCAGATTTGCTACAAGTATAGGCCTACAGTGCTGAACAGTCAAAATAAACAACACTATTGCCAGTTAATTTTGTACAATATTCTGACTAGTGCATGGTCGCTGCATTTTTTAAAATCTGTCTCAAAACTTGGGAAATTTTATATTCCACCAGTACAACATAGTAATTCTGTTCACAGTCGCTATGATACAGCATTCAATCAGCTTTTTACAATCATGCATCATCAACACTGTGTTATGAAATAAAAATATTATGAAGATAAATATTATGAATATAAATATAAAAATATTATGAATAATGCATCTCTATTTACTAGTGAGTGCGGGCTGAATGCGGGCTGAACTGTAAAATACGATTGCTGGGCGGGGCGGGTGCGGGTTAAATGCAAGATGTGCGGGGCGGGTGCGTGCCATGATTTTACTTTAGTTGCGGGGCGGATCTTCACACCTGCGGGGCGGGGCGGTTGCGGTTTCAGGTTTTTTTTTGTGTGGGGCCGGTGCGGGCTGATAAATCTGGCCCGCGCAGGCTCTAATATGAACACAGGACCGTCTATGGTACAAATTAGACCGGAATGATACGAGTGGTTATTCCTTTTACACCAAAAATCACTACTGAACCGTATAAACCTGGTTTGTTAGGCAAACCAATGCCAAGTGTCATGCTGGATTTATTATATTTTATTTTTTGTTGTTGTTTTTGCTTTGTATTTGTGTTTTTTTTTTTGTCACGTGTAAGGCGGGCCGCGCGGTGCTGAGCACCTGACTGCATTCTTTGGCGCCCCGTCAGGTGTTGTGTTGCCGGGGGCTTTGCCAGAGGCTTTGGCGTGCCTAATTCTGATTGGCTGGATTTCGCCCGCTTAGACAGAGTGGACTTGGAAGTCTACTAAAGAGTTGGATAGTGGGGCTCGAGAGAAACAAGATGACATAGGCGAGACTGGCGTCCTAGGAGTGTGGGACAGAGGGCTGATAGTTAGCCTGGAAGACGTGGATGATAGTCGCGAGGATGATTGGTGGTCTGAAGTCTGGCGGATAGGAAGATGGTTGAGAAGAGACTGTGGTTGAGTCAGGCATGTGTGTCAGGTGATAGGGAAACCTCAAGATAGGATACAACCTGCACCATTAATGCCCATCCCAGCTTTTGACGAACCCTTTTCTAAGGTTCTAGTAGACTGTGTCGGGCCACCGCCTCGAACTAGGTCAGGATTCACGCATTTGCTTACTATCATGGACGTGACAAGTAGGTTTGCCGAGGCAGTGCCACTGAGGCGGATTACAGCCAAGGTCGTAGTAGATGCTCTTGTACAGAGTTTTACTCGGTATGGCCTCCCGAAGGAGTTGCAGTCTGACCAGGGGTCAAATTTTATGTCCGGATTGTTCCAACAGGTGGTCAAGCAGTTAGGCATTTGGCAGCTGAAGTCATCAGCATATCATCCTCAGTCTCAGGGAGCTTTGGAGAGGTACCATCAGACCCTGAAGACTATGCTAAGGGCCTATTGTTTAGAAAACTCGGAGGACTGGGACAAAGGAATACCATTAGTCATGTTCGCTACAAGGGACGCGCCCAGTGAATCCACAGGATTTAGTCCATTTGAGCTGGTATACGGACATGAAGTGAGAGGTCCATTGAAGTTGGTCAAGGACAAGTGCCTGACTGATTCTAGTGAGACTAATTTGCTAGACTATGTATGTAAGTTCAGGGAACGGCTAAGCAGGGCATGTGAGGTAGCTAAGGAACATCTGAAAGGCGCCCAGGAAATTATGAAAACCAAGTATGATAAGAAGACTATGTATAGGGAATTCAGGCCTGGTGACAAAGTTCTCGTCCTGCTGCCTGTGCAAGATGATCCTTTGTCAGCTAAGTTTAGCGGCCCATACCAGGTACAGAAGAAGCTTAGCAGTGTTAACTATTTAATACACACATCGGATCGTAGGAAAGTGAACAGGGTATGCCATGTGAATATGTTGAAGGAGTACATCGAGCGAGAGACTCCCAGTAGTGTGCCGGTAGGTGTAGTTAACACAAGAGATTTAGGTGTTGACTCAGGTCAGAATGGCGAAGAGACAGGTGACATTGAACTTCAGAGTTCAGAACCTGAAGCATTAGGCGTTATGCTAAGTAATTCGCAGTGGTTACAGAATATGGACTCCCTGTTAAGTCATTTACCAGAAATGGAGAAAGCAGAGCTGATGTCTTTGATGAAGGAACAGTGTCAGTTGTGTTCTGATCAGCCAGGTTGTACATCTTTGGCAGAACATGATATAGACGTTAGGGATGCCAAATCGATACAGCAGCATCCGTACCGGATAAACCCAGAGAAATTAGCTAAGGTCAGAGAGGAAGTAAACAGTATGCTTGAGCTGGGAGTTATCGAGCCAAGCCAGAGTAGCTGGAGTTCACCGATAGTTTTAATTCCAAAACCTGATGGCTCCCAGCGATTCTGCATTGACTATCGAAAGGTCAATGCAGTGACCGTGTCAGACAGTCACCCTCTCCCTAGAGTTGAAGACTGCATTGATCGAGTAGGTAGGGCGAAGTACGTCACTAAAATAGATTTGCTGAAGGGTTATTGGCAAGTGCCCTTAAGTGATCGAGCTAAAAAGATAGCAGCCTTTGTGACGCCAGATGGTTTGTATCAACCAACCATGATGAGCTTTGGTTTACGGAATGCTGGTGCAACATTTCAGAGATTAATGAACCGCGTAATAACAGGATTGTCAAACACTGTAGCTTATATTGATGACGTGCTTGTGTATAGCGACACGTGGTCTTCTCACATGTGTCAATTGAAAGCGCTCTTTGATAGACTTACCGCAGCCAACCTAGTAATCAACTTGAAAAAATGTCAGTTTGCCAAAGCAAGAGTCCCTTACTTAGGTCATATTGTAGGTCAGGGCAAAGTCTTACCTCGTCAGGCTAAAGTTGAATCCATTATCAACTTCCCCGTCCCGACAAACAAGAAAGAGGTTCTTAGATTTTTAGGAATGTCTGTCTTCCACAGAAAGTTCTGTCAGAACTACAGTACCGTTGTTGTGCCACTGACTAACTTGTTGAAAAAAGGCATCAAATTTGTATGGTCGCAGGATTGTCAGGAAGCGTTTGATAAGTTAAAGGCCATTTTGGCTAACGAACCTGTGCTGGTTGCTCCTGACTTTAGCAAGCAATTTAAAATTGCTATTGACGCCAGTGATGTAGGTTGTGGAGCAGTGCTCCTCTAAGAAGATAAGGTCTGGAATAGATAGACCTGTGAGCTACTTTTCCAGAAAGTTAAACAAACACCAGAAGATGTATTCTACCATAGAGAAGGAGCTGTTGGGTCTTGTATTGGCTTTGCAGCACTTTAGTTCAGGGAATATCATGGTGTATACGGATCATAATCCGTTGGTCTTTTAAGACAAGTTCAAAACCAAGAGTCAGCGATTGTTCAGATGGAGTCTCTTGATTCAACCATATTCATTAAATGTTGTACATATTGCAGGCAAAGCTAATGTCATTGCAGATGCACTGTCTAGGGTTTAGAACATGTAGCTATTATTGGATGTATAAGGTATGATTTTGTTTTCTCATGTACTCTTAGTGTAGAAGAAAAATCTACTTTCGTAGAATTTTCTTTTCTCCCAGGAGGTGAGATGTCATGCTGGATTTATTATATTTTATTTTTTGTTGTTGTTTTTGCTTTGTATTTGTGTTTTTTTTGTTACGTGTAAGGCGGGTCGCGCGGTGCTGAGCACCTGACTGCATTCTTTGGCGCCCCGTCAGGTGTTGTGTTGCCGGGGGCTTTGCCAGAGGCTTTGGCGTGCCTAATTCTGATTGGCTGGATTTCGCCCGCTTAGACAGAGTGGACTTGGAAGTCTACTAAAGAGTTGGATAGTGGGGCTCGAGAGAAACAAGATGACAGAGGCGAGACTGGCGTCCTAGGAGTGTGGGACAGAGAGCTGATAGTTAGCCTGGAAGACGTGGATGATAGTCGCGAGGATGATTGGTGGTCTGAAGTCTGGCGGATAGGAAGATGGTTGAGAAGAGACTGTGGTTGAGTCGACTCTTGATAGTTCCAGTGCTGAAGATGGTTTGATTGTCCAAGTGTACGGACTGAGTTTTATGGTGTTTTTGAAAGATATCCAATATCCAGAGAGGTTTTCTGCGACGTTTGAAGTAGTGTCGGAACTAATGGAGTAGACCATATGATGGTCAGATTTCAGGACTTTTTGTGATGGTGACTGAGTGGATTTACTGTAACCGGATATTCTTGTAAGATGAATTACTATATCTATTTCTCACTTGTAAATGTTTCTCTAATGTAACTATTGGATGTTATTGTAATACCCTGTGTGACTATTTCTTATACCGTTTCTGTCTCATAGAAAGGATATGATTAATACAGAGTGGTTTTGACGTAAGAATTTCGGTTTCTTAGCATATCATTATTACGTTTAAAGTAGATCTCTAGAGTAGAGAGGATTGTATTACATTTGGATAATATCTCTTTTTTCGTATTGTATGTTGTAACATCCCTCTTATTGTGCTTTTCTTGAATGTTCATCTGATGGCCTTGCAATAGAAATTATGAGGATTTTGTATGATCCTGACTCTGATGTATATCGATGGTAACTAAATAATCTGAGCAATTTGGGATTGTACATGTGTCGATTGTTGTCTGATTAAATAATTGTTATAACTTTATTTGACGGTCTTGTGAAGTCTGTTCACGTCCTTTCTTTAACGTACATGGTCGGAAATAAACTTCCTTAAGGATTTTAGGGTTTCCTTTGGCCGTACCCTCTTTGATCGTTTGGTTATTATTGGGAGATCTCGAAAGGGGTTTCGCTCCGGGCCGTGACACAAGAAGTGAGAAATACCGTATATTTCAGAACCATATGTACATCTTCATTGTGTCTCAGCATTTACGTGATAATTAATGTCATTATACCGTCCCATTCCCAAAATAGCCAAATAAGTTAATAATTATAACTTTTATTTTAAGAGCAGCACGTAAAAATTGCGTAAAGCCTGATCAAATCATACGTTATGTATTACACGGTTTGCTCTGTTTTTAATCGCTCACTATATGTTATAACATATTTCCTTTACAAGGTTTCGCAAGATACTTGTTATGATGGAGGAAAGGTCCAGGATATACATTGACAAATGGCAATAACATCAACTGAAAATATACGGAAAAACCAGTGTAGAATTTTCATGACTTATTTGTTTAATCTGAATGACCTTCCTGTGTAATGTTGAGTCATAGTTAAGTTTTGACTATAGGATATTTATACTTTAATGGTAATTAGTGCGTGTTTATAAAAAAATGAACATCTTATACCATTGTCTTAAACCGTCCGTTTGATAAGGTTACCGTGTTAATCAAACCTTACAAGGACATTATTTATTAGGAAAGCAAAAAAGTTAACGTCACCAGTGCTTTGATACGTGTGCTTTATATACATTTTTTTGTGGAGGTAACCGGCTCCATTTTTAATGCTCTCTTATCTAATTCTTAATATAAGCATGTACATCTGCATCCATTTTGGTTTGGGACTGCGTGACAGGGCGGTAGCACTCGCTTTCAATCATATTATTTTTGTATACTGGTGTGACCTAGGCCGTGTTCTGAGTGTGTAATCATCCACATTGCTGGGTCCTTACACCGAGTAACCCCCAAAGACGCACTCGTTCGTGAGTAAAACGGGCCTTGGGCACAGCTTTCCCATTAAGCCTTCAGAGCGCTCACCCTAGGTGTGGCCGACCTTGAATATAAGCTGCGATTTGAACTCATGATCCCCCGGCTTCGAGTCCTGTATTCTAACCCTAGACCACAGAAGCCTGGTTATTCAAATACCTAAGCAGGTTTTGCATGGCCTTGTATTTATGGTATTTTTTCGATATATGCTTCGGATAACGAGAAATAAAGTTTCCCTGTAAGGCAAAGTATTTATACCTGGCAAGACGGTCACGTGGACAGACGTTCAGTCAGATTGACGGTCATTTTGAGAGACGTTCAGTAATATTGACGGTCATGTTAATAGATATTCAGTCAGATTGACGGTCTTGGTGACAGACGTTCAGTCTTGGTTGACGGTCATTTTGACAGACGTTCAGTCAGATTGACGGTCTTGGTGACAGACGTTCAGTCTTGGTTGACGGTCATTTTGACAGACGTTCAGTCATATTGACGGTCATGTTGACAGACGTTCAGTCTAAATTAACGGTCATATTGACAGACGTTCAGTCATATTGACGGTCATGTTGACAGACGTTCAGTCTAGATTAACAGTCACATTGACAGACGTTCAGTCAGATTGAGGGTCATATAGACAGACGTTTAGTCAGATTGACGGTAATGTTGACAGACGTTCAGTCAAGGTTGAGGGTCATATTGGCAGACGTTCAGTCAGATTTACGGTCATGTTGACAGACGTTCAGTCGCATTGAGGGTCATGTTGATAGACGTTCAGTCACTTTGAGGGTCATGTTGACAGACGTTCAGTCTAGATTGACGGTCATGATGACAGACGTTCAGTCCAGATTGACGGTCATGTTGACAGAAGTTCAGTCAGATAGAGGGTCATATAGACATACGTTTAGTCAGATTGACGGTCATGTTGACAGACGTTCAGTCCAGATTGATGGTAATGTTGACAGACGTACAGTCAAGGTTGACGGTCATATTGGCTGACGTTCAGTCAGATTGACGGTAATGTTGACAGACGTTCAGTTAAGGTTGACGGTCATATTGGCAGACGTTCAGTCAGATTTACGGTCATGTTGACAGACGTTCAGTCGCATTGAGGGTCATGTTGACAGACGTTCAGTCACTTTGAGGGTCATGTTGACAGACGTTCAGTCTAGATTGACGGTCATGATGACCGACGTTCAGTCCACATTGACGGTCATGTTGACAGAAGTTCAGTCCAGATTGACGGTAATGTTGACAGACGTTCAGTCGCATTGAGGGTCATGTTGACAGACGTTCAGTCACTTTGAGGGTCATGTTGACAGACGTTCAGTCTAGATTGACGGTCATGATGACCGACGTTCAGTCCACATTGACGGTCATGTTGACAGAAGTTCAGTCCAGATTGACGGTAATGTTGACAGACGTTCAGTCAAGGTTGACGGTTATGTTGAAAGACATTCAGTCAGATTGACGGTCATGTTAACGATGTTCAGTCAGATTGACGGTCATGTTGACATACGTTCAGTCAGATTGACCGTCATGTTGACAGACGTTCAGTCAGATTGACGGTCATGTTTTCAGACGTTCATTCTAGATTGACGATCATGTTGACAGACGTTCAGTCCAGATTGTCGGTCATGTTGAGAGACGTTCAGTCTAGATTGACGGTCCCGTTGACAGACGTTCAGTCCAGATTGTCGGTCATGTTGACAGATTTCAGTCTAGATTGACGGTCATGTTGACAGACGTTCAGTCATATTGACGGTCATGTTGACAGACGTTCAGTCAGATTGACGGTCATGTTGACAGACGATCAGTCCAGGTTGTCGGTCATGTTGACAGACGTTCAGTCCAGATTGTCGGTCATGTTGACAGATTTCAGTGTAGATTGACGGTCATGATGACCGACGTTCAGTCCACATTGACGGTCATGTTGACAGAAGTTCAGTCCAGATTGACGGTAATGTTGACAGACGTTCAGTCGCATTGAGGGTCATGTTGAGAGACGTTCAGTCACTTTGAGGGTCATGTTGACAGACGTTCAGTCTAGATTGACGGTCATGATGACCGACGTTCAGTCCACATTGACGGTCATGTTGACAGAAGTTCAGTCCAGATTGACGGTAATGTTGACAGACGTTCAGTCAAGGTTGACGGTTATGTTGAAAGACATTCAGTCAGATTGACGGTCATGTTAACGATGTTCAGTCAGATTGACGGTCATGTTGACATACGTTCAGTCAGATTGACCGTCATGTTGACAGACGTTCAGTCAGATTGACGGTCATGTTTTCAGACGTTCATTCTAGATTGACGATCATGTTGACAGACGTTCAGTCCAGATTGTCGGTCATGTTGAGAGACGTTCAGTCTAGATTGACGGTCCCGTTGACAGACGTTCAGTCCAGATTGTCGGTCATGTTGACAGATTTCAGTCTAGATTGACGGTCATGTTGACAGACGTTCAGTCATATTGACGGTCATGTTGACAGACGTTCAGTCAGATTGACGGTCATGTTGACAGACGATCAGTCCAGGTTGTCGGTCATGTTGACAGACGTTCAGTCCAGATTGTCGGTCATGTTGACAGATTTCAGTGTAGATTGACGGTCATGATGACCGACGTTCAGTCCACATTGACGGTCATGTTGACAGAAGTTCAGTCCAGATTGACGGTAATGTTGACAGACGTTCAGTCGCATTGAGGGTCATGTTGACAGACGTTCAGTCACTTTGAGGGTCATGTTGACAGACGTTCAGTCTAGATTGACGGTCATGATGACCGACGTTCAGTCCACATTGACGGTCATGTTGACAGAAGTTCAGTCCAGATTGACGGTAATGTTGACAGACGTTCAGTCAAGGTTGACGGTTATGTTGAAAGACATTCAGTCAGATTGACGGTCATGTTAACGATGTTCAGTCAGATTGACGGTCATGTTGACATACGTTCAGTCAGATTGACGGTCATGTTGACAGACGTTCAGTCAGATTGACGGTCATGTTTTCAGACGTTCATTCTAGATTGACGATCATGTTGACAGACGTTCAGTCCAGATTGTCGGTCATGTTGAGAGACGTTCAGTCTAGATTGACGGTCCCGTTGACAGACGTTCAGTCCAGATTGTCGGTCATGTTGACAGATTTCAGTCTAGATTGACGGTCATGTTGACAGACGTTCAGTCATATTGACGGTCATGTTGACAGACGTTCAGTCAGATTGACGGTCATGTTGACAGACGATCAGTCCAGGTTGTCGGTCATGTTGACAGACGTTCAGTCCAGATTGTCGGTCATGTTGACAGATTTCAGTCTAGATTGACGGTCATGTTGACAGACGTTCAGTCAGATTTACGGTCATGTTTTCAGACGTTCAGTCTAGATTGACGGTCATATTGACAGACGTTCAGTCTAGATTGACGGTCATATTGACAGACGTTAAGTCCAGATTGTCAGTCATGTTGACATGTCGACGTTCAGTCAGATTGACGGTCATGTTGAGAGACGTTCAGTCAGATTGACGGTCATTTTGACATACGTTCAGTCAAGATTGACGGTCATGTTGACAGACGTTCAGTCCACATTGACGGTCATGTTGACAGACGTTCAGTCAGATTGACGGTCATTTTGACAGACGTTCAGTCCAGATTGACGGTCATGTTGACAGACGTTCAGTCTAGATTGACGGTCATGTTGACAGACGTTCAGTCAGATTGACAGTCATGTTGACAGACGTTCAGTATAGATTGACGGTCATGTCCACAGACATTCATTCAAATTGACGGTCATGTTTACAGACGTTTAGTCCAGATTTACGGTAATCTTGACAGACGTTCAGTCCAGATTGACGGTCATTTTGACAGATTGCACAGAATTGCAATCTAGATTGCATGGACTTTGTAATGCTGTATTTGTAGCCATAATGTATGAAATCAATAAATGATCGGTTTGGAAGTTGCCTTGCACTTTAAACGTTACAACCGTATATGCCTTGTGGTTTATTTTGTAGTTATTATGGAAAGGCGACAGAGCCAGGGATTTAGACGGAAGTAATCAAGTCCCCATAACAAATGCACCATTGGGCAAGTGTAACGTATCAACATTTACGGAAATCCTATTTACGGAAACAAAATTTAAACATTGTTTTAATTTAAAAATTTAGAGGGTGTTTTATTTTCAGTTATGTGCAGAACGATTATATCTTCAATCCATTTAGAATTGTCCTCATATAAACAGGACAATGCGAACAGAATTGATCCAACATATCGGAATGAACCACATGACAAGAACCTCTGAATTTGTTTTATATGTGTGATATGTGTGATGCTAAGGATCTTTTTTATTTCCCAGCGTACAGACAAAGATCTACCTGAAATTAAACGGCAAGACGAAAGGACATTCGTGGAAAATCGATATAAAAGATATGGATTTCAGGAACGTTAAGATATTCCAAAAGGAAATTCTATGCAGCGATAAATTGGAACGGCGAAATGCGGGTTTGACAAGAATTGACCCATGCTCGTGATTCAAATTAGTGTGAAACATAATAATATTATATTCCATCAACTTAATGAGAGCAATATTCTGACTATATTTTAATCTTCTGCAAATGTTTAGTAATTTTTTTTATCATAATTCAAACTTGTATTTCAGTAAGGCAACCTTGGTAAAAAAGGAGCAAAATGTAATAACACAATACTCAAAATTAAATCCATTTAAAGTTGGACCGTTGGGCAAACTGATTGTGAATTCTTAAAGGTCAATAAAGAAGAAGAAGAAAAACAAAGCAACGAAAAATGGCAGTGGTTATACATATAAAGGCATATATAAATATATAGCTTTCAAGAACGCGGGAATAAACGTCAGAGACGCACGCTACCGGTCTGGAACTCACGGTTTCAGGTTGCTTTAACTCAAGGTCAAAGGGGGCTACGTCATATATGCTTACACTACAATTATCCAAGCTTGTCGTAGGCAAGTCCGTAGAGGGGTGTTCAATGTGCGCGTATTTGCGTATATGCGGGATAAAATAGCCATATGATTCTGTAACTGGGATGTTTCCATGTATCCGTCAGCGCATATGTGTGAAAATCGCCACAGGAGCGATTTTCACGCATAGGGTGTGCATGGACTCGGGCATTCCGGGTAATATGACGTCACTTCGCATTTTTTTGGTTGAAGGCCTGCTCGATCCACTTGAACAAATATATCAATCTGCCAGATGACGCATATACGCGTACATGAAAACACCTAAGTTTTCACGCACATACGCACATACGAATATATTCGCACATGGAAACATCCTTAAGTGTGATCACAGCTGGCCTGAGATCTAATTTATCAAATCACGACGGTCGGCGTACTTGTCTGACTACATTAATGTGACGTATTTGTTTGTCCAGATCAAAGTGTTATCTCAAATCCACATCCCGGGCAGGCCAAACTGTTAAGCTGACGTTGCAAATATCAATTTTGTTTTCATGTTACAATCAACTAAATCTTTTACATAGACCTTACATGAAATTTGCTATACCAATACGTATAATATTATCTCAAGGTCTTATTACATATTTCTGGTATTATGAGGACTAAGTGCAACAGAATGATAATTGTGATGCATATTCAATTGAAGATTCATTAAAAAAGGAGATGTTAAAAGTGTATAATAAAATTTACTTAAGATCTTTTCAAGTGTACTTATCCGGCGCTCTTGTAACGATATTTGCATCCGTGACTATTTATGAAACCGATGTACTTTTCATGAGAAACGCGAGAACTTTTATACGATATGGGGTTGTTTCACCGTTATACGCAGCGTGTATCTGCATACGTTACGAAACCGTAGGTTTAATCAATAGCTGTTTCTTATTAAAATGTGTCTCTAGTCCGATCTTCAAGTATTCCTGTTGAATGAGTTTATGTAACTGTAGAGCTTCTATATTCATATACGGAACACATTGTTTATTCTTGGTTGCTTACATGTGTGCTGACACGCTTCATTGGTCACGCTCAATGGCGCTCATTTACATCTCCATCTCGTTAGCTATTGACGTAATCTGGGTGTTATAATCAGAGCCTCGGTAAGTATAAATACAGGGCATTTTCAATGTTTATTCACATGCGTTCAAGAATATGAATGGCGTGCATAAGTTCTAACAGATCATAACTATTTCAGAAATAAAGCTAAAATTATGCAAAGTATTGTGTCTTTATTTATTTGCATTAATACATGAATAATGATTAAAAAAAAAAATTTGATTTGATGCAGACCCTTTAGTAGTAGCCACAGACCGCGAGACGCTCCAAAATCCCGAGGGACTCTCCAAAATTATAAATATAAATAATATAAATTTTGTAATGGAGATAAAAAAAATCAGATTCTGTAGCACTAGGCAGCGTGAAATGTCTAGTAGAATGAATAAAGAAGTCAGTGGTTTTTGGTTATGACTGTAATTTATTCTTAAAACAACCATAACATTACAATACACCAAATTTACAATTACACAGTATAACAGTCCTTTAAAATGTATAAGCCGGATGAAAAGTTCACACAAATTCTCTTGGAGAATAACAGTCCAATGTAAAGCTCTTGTAACAAACCAGAAAGTAAACTTGATACAGACAGCACTAAATTGTAAAGTGTTAGTAATAGTAGATAGGGTAGGTATAACAAACTGACATACCCACGTCTGTGTCCGCTGGAACATTCTCTCACCTCTATCTCGGCTCTAAAACACAGCCTCTTTATATAACTTTTCATCTCAAGCCAAGAATTTTCCATTTCTCGAGCCATCTAAAGAATCTAACACGGTATATACGTTCAAGGAACATACTAGAAAAACGAATGCCGTGTATCAACATACTAGGGTTCACACGGGAGCTCGCCCCGGCTCGGCCAGGCGAGAAAGCCCCAAGCTAGCATGACAACGAGAGTTCAACCAGTACGGATTAAACTGAGAGTGCAACACGCGGCCAGACACGGGCGCTACAACACGAGTCACGCCCGTGTCACACAATAAAAAGGGCACCTGTAACAATATATATATATATATATATATATATATATATATATATATATTGTTACAGATGATTGTTTTATTGTGCGCACGGATGTTCCATGTATTGTTGAAATTTGGCTTGTTAAGGCACGCGTAGCTCGTTGCCATGACAGCATCGCCTGGCCGAGCCGGTCTGGCCCACGTGTGTTCCCTGACACGGCGTTCTCTGTTCCAGATGTTTCCTAAAGCGTGTGTACTCTGTATTATGTATTGTTTTTTTCGATTGTTCGTGAAAGGGAATTTTCTAGAGGTTTCGGATGAAAGGTTATAAATAGGGGCTGTGTTTTAGAGCCGAGAGGAGGGAGGGGAGATATATTTCATCGGACACGGAAGCGTGTTCGTCAGTCGTGGGACCTACCCGATTATCCAGTTATTTCAGGGATTCTACTAACTCTATACAATTAAGTGCTGCCTGTCTCAAGTTTGTTTTCGGGATTACGACAACAGCTTATATTTGGACTATTTGAACTGTTTACGTGGATTATTGACTTGTCGCTGTGACAGTGGTTGTATTCAGGTACTGTACACTTTATATATATACTTGTATTGATTTGCTATTATACTGTTGTTGTACTGTGTAATTGTATTGATTTAGTGTAATATGGTGTTAGGATTGTTTTAAGAATAAATTATAGTTATTTGTTAATAAAAAACAATGACTTCTTTATTTATTACCCTAGACATTTCACGCTGCCTAGTGTTGCAGAATCTGATTTTTTTATCTCCATTACAAAATTAATGTTCGTCACGCATACTTGATCTGTTGATATTAGGTTCCGTTACATAAAATTGTGGTCTCGTCTTGGAGGCTAATAGTTTTGAAAATTTATTAGGCCTTGACCTGGACACCTTTTTTTATCATACATTGTTTTTCAAAATTACATATTGTTTACATTACATTGTTTACAGGATTTATCTCAGTGGTATTTTTTTATTGTTTTAACATCTTATCATGGCAGATTTCAAACCTGAGACATTTGTTGACGATCCCGACCCTGATTACCTTGAACAGTTGACAAAGGAACAGTTGTTGCGTTTGGGAAACACCTAGGGCTAAGTGTGAAAAAAGCTTTGAGAAAGCCTGGTATCATTGTTAAAATCATCCAGGATCTAGTTAGCAAAGTTTTTTGAAGAGAGTGAAGTGGAAACATAAAAAATGACAGCCTTGCTATGCAATTAGAATATAAAAAGATGGAAATGCAACGCGAGCTAGCATTAAAAGAGAAAGAAAAAGAAATTGAGTTAAAACGACTGGAGTCAGAAAGACTTAAACTAGAACATGGTCTACGTGCTGCCCAACTCATAGTTTTGATGTTACTAAACACATTAGACTGGTCCCACCTTTTCAAGAAAAAGAGGTTGATAAATATTTCTTACACTATGAAAGTAGCTGAAAATTTAAAATGGCCTAAGGAAAATTGGAATATGCTATTACAAAGTGTATTGACTGGCAAGGCCAGAGAAATTTATACAGAGCTTTCATTAGAAGCCGCTGCTGACTATGACCAGATTAAACGGTTAATCCTAAAAGGTTACGAGTTGTTTCCGAGGGCTTGCCGCCAAAAAATTGGAAATAGGGAAAAGCGCAAAGAACAGACCTACGTCGAATTTGCTAGTACAAAAGAGCAGTTGTTTGATCGCTGGTGTAGTTCTAAAAATGTAATGAAAGATTATGTCAATTTGCGCCAGTTGATTTTGCTTGAAGATTTCGTGCGCTGCATTAACGCAGATGTTAAAACCTTTCTTGATGAGAAAAGTCCTGAAGGGGTCCATTACAGAATATAGGTTCGTCACGCACGCGTGATCTGTTGATATTAGGTTCCGTAACAATATATATATTTATGTACAAGTGTTTTTGCATTGAACAGTATTTTTCATGGATACATTTATTGCCAATATGTTTCATTTATACTCACTCTACAAATGTAGCGATATCTGCCATGTAAAATATATAAAAAAGACAGGAGTTAATATGTAGAGCTATGTTGATGCATGATGTAACACGAACTGGATAGAATAATAAATATAAATTAAGATAACCCATTTTGAGTTTTAAACATCTTTCTCTTTTCAACAATATATTGTCATCTATCTTTAGATGTGCCTCGTGACTTACTGGTTCATTCGACTTTGTGACAAAAGAAAACAAATTCTGATGTTACAACCAACCCAAACCTATTGTTCAGGAAATATATAAAGACGTGTGCAGAACCTAAGTCAGGCAAAAACTAAAGGCTTCCATTGCAGCAACTCATAATTTGTAAAACAAAGTATTTATTGAATGCTCCCATATGCAGCACCCTTACTGATTTTGGTAAGCCGGTATGATTCATTGTAAGTAAGACAGGAAGATTCCAGTGGTATGTACACGGAACAGATTGTTATCTAGAGTTATATTTTTGTTCGGCGCCCCGTTACGCATACAGTATAGACAGGAGTTGATCTGTCACCCAGTTGATTTAAAATATCCTCTCTTTGGTTATTGTTTTGCAGATATATTATACGTAATGATGGGAAGAGTAGATAATAATATTATATTTAAGGATGAATACTCTATCCAAGTAAGTTGAGGCCTCTGTCGTGGTTAGCACATGCAGATGCTACAGAATATATGAAGTCATATAGGTTCACACTGTATATTTTATAAGTAGTGTTAAGTTTTCTTACATAAGAGTGTTACACTGAGAATGTACAAATAATACTTTTCTGATGTGCTTCTTACTGACTTCTTACCTCATTATTATGCGGCTTATTTATCCATTCCATGGATACCCCCGCCGCATATGAGGCTTCAAGTAAAATGGAGAACTTTAATCCTGTACCGGACAAAAAATCCTATACAATTAAACATTGTGTGTATAACAGGGAAACTTATGCATTCGAGGGTATAAAAAGTTAATGTATTCGAATGAACAAGAAATTCCGCTGATATTACTGCTTTAATGCCTAAACCGACGCATGCACTTGCCGCGCGGCAATTGCATACATAGAAATAGAACGTAGCCTATTAAATGGCTAGATTTTCGCCGCGCGGCAGCAGCGCGGCAAACGCTGGTAAAACGCGTACATGGAAAAAGCACCCTTTGGAGAGAGCACAGGAGCTAGACCTAACCGACTTCTAAAGTTGTATTCCACACTGCTCTGTCTCGATTCATCCTTCCTATTTGATAGTGCCTCCTAATTCTACTACTCACTGTCCACTGCCTTTCACCGATCTTACCTACTTACTGAGTAACCTTTTCTAACATTTGAATGCCTTCACAGATTGACTATTATGGATGAAACGGATATGAATTAAACAAATAATCCGTCATAGTAACCATCTGTGCTAGTGTAGGACATGATGCATCAAGATGTTAATCCATCCTGGTTATTGGAGGCCGGTGAGCTTATTCATGAAATTTATTTCCAGTACACATGTATTCGGTATAGAAGATATGTGAACATATGAGTGATGCCCTTTTTTAAAATTATCTGTAGGAAACCTTTAGGAATTCTCCATTCTGTGAAAATCATGAACTTGACCAACCATAGAATATAAGGACTGTTTCAATTGTCATGAGTACAAATTAGACTCATTCTGATGTGTTGTACATGGCGTTATGACAGAATGAGCATTGAAGTAATACCGTTTGGGCCGTTTTGTTTTTCAAGAAAATCATCATTTAAATTTAACTGTTAGTATGGCGAATCATTTATACACCATTCCTGACATCAGTGAAAACCACATTTATATCACCGACATTAAGACGACTCTTGTATATAAGTGTTTTAATATGGAAATCCATTATTTTCAGATTAACGATATTGTAATTATCAATATTCTTGATGTAAACACTGCATGATTATTATCTGATAGAGATAAATCAAAACTGGCAAACACACACACACACACACACACAAAAACAGTAATATGAAAAGCCTTCCCAGTGTAGCTTTAATTGATGCATATTATTCATGATCGGATTTTCGGGGTTATATTTGCAGAATTTTTGGGTATTTTATTCTTTCATATGGAGCTGACAGGTACCAGATAAGACCTCTAGCTTGTTTTGAACAATATATCTTGGACAGTCGCATAAATATCCTGACCAACATTTACCGTAGTTCAATTGGACCTGCTTTATGTATACATTAGACGATACGAACAGCAACCCATGCTTATTGCCAATATACAGATAGAATAAGGTAACACATTAGGAATAACATACCGTAAATGAAACAATTCAGAAACAAATAAACAATAAAACGAGGCTTAATACAACATGATATCAGAGTGAACTCAAAATACAAATTCAAGTCAAACATGGTCAAGCAAATAAACAGTATATAGCGCACATAGCAACTGAACTCAGTCGCATGGAGCCTTATAACATTGAGCCTTCCCGAGCTGTCCATATTAACAGAAACTTGATTGCTGATGGAGACCCTAAACGATGTAAACGATAAATTATATTTTGTAATGAAATTTTGTAATTAGACTGAATATGGCACAATTGAAGCCCAGATTTACTATTAGTTCAAGTAGTAGAGTGTTTTTGCCTTAGTCCATCTCCCAGAAAATTACATCGATATTCCAAACACACCTGTTAAAGATTTTACAAGAACACAGATACTAACACAAATGCACGGCTTTACAGCTGAGAAGGTTCATAAGGTTAAATTGTGAATTGTATGAGTGAATAATTTTAACATGTGAACACGTTATCTCATCCTGCACGGCCATGTGAGTGAAGATGATGCACAGGAGCCTGACGGGTTCCTTCCTGCCTGCGGTTAGATACTGTGTTATGTTAATTCAACCATCATATACACGCCATATCAAAGACCATCGGATCGTCGTCACTGGCCCTGACGACAAGAGAAGGAAATCATTACAATGAACTTTTGTCTCACTGTTAGAGATGTTCGCATACTTGATTACCTATTCCATCTTCCAGATTCCATATTGATCGGAATACTGACTGATGCTCGAGACAAAAATTCAAATGAATAAAAAATTAACTCTACTATATACAGGTATATCAGAAAATGTCAATTGATAATAATATATCAGATTCTTATCAGTCTTGGCTACCTTACCGGATATATGGGTGTTTATGAGGTAAAGAATGCACATACAGGTAAGCTTTAAGTGATGTGTGCATATTGAGTAAAAAAAGAGGGTGCTTAATTTATTGATGTGGCTAGCTATGCTCTTAATGCAACATATCAATTTTATCATTTCTAGTGGTCTATAATATTTATAATTAAAATTTTAATCATCGAGGCGCAAATACGTGCTGCAGGATATGTGTGGAGTGCAAACATAATACTAAACTACTCCAAAATATTGTTTTTAATTTGAATGGAATAGGAAGATGATAAAGAAAGCATGGCAATCATACTTACCAATGTTTAACATTCTGTCCATATGCCAGTAACATTTAATTTTCAGAACAGAAATAGATAGAGGGGATACGTTTAATCATAACTGTATACTCAATAGTTTTAAATATGTAGGACCTCTAACCAAGTTTGAATATGACCTAATGCTCCCTCTTTTTCGTATTTACACAGGAAAGATGGGTCACTTTATAAAAGGTCCCTTTATATGTTATGAAATTGGCATTCTGAATCTTAGTTCAATACTTCAAACATTCATACTTCGTGCATAATTTCGACCGATTCGACCCCTTCACCTATTTTCACTAGCAGCACCACTCTAATGCTTTAATCAAAAGTATAAAGAATTACAGTGCCACAGTTTCTAAGGTGATATCTACACTTTCCGTTTCCGGTTGGGTTCCAAGATACGATCGAGGACCTAACCGCGTTTGATCATTATTTTGGTTGAATAGATTGAAATGCAGTTCGCACATAGTATGTAAAATTGGTTAAACCAAATGGCGAGAAAAGCAAAATATATTTGAAATTAATAACAACAATAATAATGATTATTTCTACTCGATAGTTCAAGCAGGGAGAAACACACCGTTGTAATGATGTCGATATATTACCCTGTGCAGTTAACGCTCGTTCCTACTTGAAATTCCTACCACATATTCTCCTTTGCATTAATACACACATCAATCTAACATTGATACACACATTAATCTAACATTAATACACAAATTTACTTAACATTAATACATACATTAATCTAACATTAATATACACATTATTCGAAGATTAATACACACATTAATCTAACATTAATACACATATTCATCTAATATTCGTAAAGTAAGGCACTATCGATTCACATAATCATTTTGTTTACCCTATAAACAAAACAAAAACAGTATTATACTTATTCCAATCGATATGTAAAGTGTTGCGCAATGTATTCCGGTAATCTGATGTATCAAACATGATATCCTTATTCTAAATAGATGCAACACGATAAAACATGCTTAAGTAACTTTCTAAATGTTGAAAATCTGTATACTGGCATATCAAAACTTGGAACATGGAGATCGTGATACGCATAATATAATAGGCAATTACATTTTGAAAATATACCTCTGGCACAGGATAACCTCACTCACTCCTTAAGTCGAGCTGTAGATGACACAATATGAACATATTGCATTTATGTATTCGTCTGGAGCTGACAGAGAAAAGTCAGAATGCTCTCAGTGTCTTTAAACAAAATGATCTTGCAGAACCACAGTACACATGGGTGAAGCTGACCATCGGACCGGAGTTACCAGTGGTATTAACTTAGAACATACTCGTTTTCATGCACGACATAATTTGTAAAACAGTATGAAACACATCATTACTTCTTTGGGTTTTAATTTTTATGAACAAATATTTAATTGGTTGGACGAAGCATCTTTGCTATATGAATCTATATGAATTCAAGTGTGTAATTATTTCATAGAGAGTCAGGATAGAATGTCAGATATATTCTTCAACAATACCTGAAGCGAGTGGAAAGGGACAGGTTAAGACAGTATAACATATATCAAAAGAATCGATTTCCAAAATTAACAATATAGAACATTATGCTGGAGTGTTAATGGCAGATACTAGCAAATATGTTAATTTAATACATCGTTAATTTTTTTTAACTCTACCGGTGCATCTACACGCAAATACATAAGACGTGACAAAACTGTCATTTCTTATATGGAATAAAGACAACATAACCACTGCGTTTACGTTTGCATTTAGTTTGGACAGTCGCACGTCTTTATAAAACGGCGCACACTAGCCTTTCAAGAATAATTGTTTTATTAAAAAATAATACTTATGTTATGAAAAAGTTAGAGTAAGAAATTCTGTCACTAGCTGTAATAAGACAAAGGTGTGCTGGTAGTTTCATTTAACAGAGCCTGTCAATATTCATTTCTTGAAACGACTGTTTGAACATTACCAATATCCAAGTATACCCGTGGCCGAATATACAATATTTGTTAAAACAAAATCAGCTCTCGACTAGTGGGGATTGCCTTCCTTTACAAGATTCAGTGGTTATGTTTAGGAGACGTCTTCATTAACAAATAATAATAATAATAAAAATGACTGTAATGCTTGATGAGTAAGACCTATAATACAGGGTGTGTGACAGTTTATGGACAAGGTAGTTTTATCAAATCATAGGAAGCTTAGGAGAACCCGTCAGGAACAACTCCGTCGCTTCTAACAACATGATCCTACACAGTGATAGTGTACATGGATGAACAGAATATTACCACACATCGATCCATAGTATCTTATTTAAAATATTAAATCTAAAACGTCTGTGGATGGTAGTGGTTTTATTTAGAAATTCTTTTATTATGGTTATATCCTAGCCATTTTATTTTAATTTTATTTGTTAAACAGGAATGACGAAGTATCCTAGAGAGATTGTTTAATGTCAAACATTCAACTAATCGTATACTCAAACAAGCACGTGGAAAAGGGTAGAAAATCAAATATGTTGTTGAATAATAATTCAAGGTTGTTTGAAGAGAGACAAGTAGAAACCTGTATAGATATATAAACATATAAAAGGGCAATTTCAAAACCTACAAAATTACGTTACATCAATCACAAATGTGTCGGCTTCTTCTGCTCAGATCGATAAGTGTTTTTAATGTTTGTTTGTTACAATAGTTGAACGTCACCTCTAGAAATGGCTTATAAAATCTAAAAGTCACGATGTTATTCACTCCTTGTAGTTTTAACACAAACAGGTAATTTCACGTCCGACATAGGGTTTTAACATATCCGACTACCTTTGGTAAGGCTACGCCTATTTGGGAGTTATTGTGTACCTGGGTCTTCGTCAAGAATATTTCACAACCATGCTCTGATATTTCGTGGAGATTCTGAAATATCTACCGATCACATGTACATGAGCTCCGAATGCTAGAAAATTCGATAACTGGAACCTAGACATATACTATCACCATGTTAAGTGCACCACATACATTTTGTTACATTCTACATCTTACTTATTTCTCCGTTTATATGTACAACTGGCCTTTTGTTAATTTAACCGCTTAACTGTTTCCCAGGTAATACTTACAATCACGGAAAAAAAATCAGAATAACATCTTCGAGCAGTAATTGAACTCTGTCAATCGATGAGGGGAAATGTTATCATGCATAGTTTAACCTGGCCTTAATTTTTGTTCCCTTTTCGCTTCGCGAATCATGGTACCATTGCATAAAAATTACCTAATGATATCTAAATCGGAATTACTTTTCATGGAGTTTATCTGGGTTATCATGTGTGAAAATGTTATTTTATGATAAGCCTCTGGTACTCTGGTCAGCTGCATCGATATCCAAATCCCACTTTATAAGTGCGCAGTGATGCTAATAAACAACTTATTAGATATTCAAGGACGATAACTATTATCATACAGGATATATAAACACACAACTAAACTGTAACTTAACAAGTTCTGAAAGCTGGATGCTCCTCAACCCGTGTCTGCATTCACTTATTCGGCCAATATTCGTGGGCAATTGATCAAATAAAAACACATGAACAGAGATGAACGTATACCCTCCTGGCGAATACAACTATCGTTATAAAATTTATTTCGCCGGGGTTGTAATACCTTTTTAAAATTGGTTGATCCTATTTCAATTAAGGCTTCATTGGAGAGGCCAACTGTTAGGTGCTCTGTTTACCTCGGAACTGAGGGCACGCGTTTCGAAAACACTATGCAGTCACTGAAATCTTGGTGCTGAAGTTCATACTTTTTACTGTCCAGTGTGCAAAAGCCGTATGGTAGATAATTAAGGGCCACCTTCACTCCTAAGTACGGGGTGTTCGACCGTGACCTGGGCAGGGGAGCAGGCCACCTTGAGGGGTCCACCAAACCCTGGAGTGTGCCACAGGTTCAGACTCTGTAACGCACCATTCTCTACAGATGAGATCTGTCTATTAAATTCAAGGATAGATTGTTTCAATAGTTCTGTTCCCTGTACGAGGTTGGTGGCGCACAAGGCTGGGCCGTGTTTGCATTCACTTACTCGGTCCATTTTCTCAGGTTCATTCGTGCAAAAGCCACTGCACATTTGTGGAAATTCATTGGTGGTGTATTTGAATCCGGGTTAATTATGCTTGATTCAAACCAAAATCTAATCAATTCTTTGCCCGTTCTAAAAATTTCAAGTGATCCCGTTCATGATTGCATGAAGAATCACATGAACACTCACACGAACACACACAGTAACAGAGATGAACGAATACCTTCTGGGGGAGGCAACTATTGTTATATAACAAATAAAAAATAAGTACTTAGTAGTTAAGGTTGGCTCGTACTCATTTAAGAATAAATAAGCCGTCTGTATTTTAAAGTTCCGAGTCCAAATACCAACTCTTTAATGTGAAGATACACGGCATAGTTAAGGAGAATGACCAATATAGTTGCGAGTATAGCATTTGGTAATTACATGATGAACTGGAATTAAGCCCATTTAGAAAAAAAAAAAAAAAAAAAAAAAAAAAATTTTGAGCACGTCTGCCGAACGTCGGTTTCTTTTCTCTGATTTATAACTCTAAATGGAATTAAAATTTAATGTATAACAGGCTCAGGTGATATAATTGAAATATTGCTTTTACAGAGTATATTTATTACTGCCATAATAAAATATACCTTAAAACAGAACACATATACGTTAGCCGGCCACAATGATAAAAACAGAAAAAAAAAAAAAAAAAGACTCGTCTAACTATAATGCCTTATGAATTTTAAAGGGACATGTTCTATTTATAAATTTCAGTGGCAGACGGTCAAAACAATTCTATCAATTTTAAGACAAATCATTCAGGTCCACAAACAAGCAAGTTTCTAAAAATGGGAAACACATGCAGGGCAACCATGGAGTCTATTATACTTTCAGCTAGGTTTCAAAGCCCATTCGCTTAGATATCAGTTGGTTTTATTTCATGTGCAGGATGGGGTAATTTGTGCCATCGGCAATATATTATTACTGCCAGGCCCTACACTGCCAGTTACATGTGTTACTATTATTTATAAAAAAAAAGAAAACAGTCATGTGCAAAACACAGGTGCCGTTCCAAAACTATTGGTTACGTCGCCTGCATCTGAGTTCAGTGCATGGCTGATTACAGGAAAGACCATGCGTGGATACCATAGAGATCGGATATACACATTCCCACCTATCTTTTACAAGATCGATTCAACACAATGGTTGACCATTGCAGTGCAATAGGGGGATAGGTAAAACCAATAGAAATGTCTCTTGACTGGTTGCTTTTCGTAGTTACCTAAAACTTATTTCTATCTAATATATATATATATATATATATATATATATATATATATATATATGTATATATTATGAATATGTGTGTGTTTGTCTACAGAAAAACTCAACTTGAACACATATTTATTTTATTTGCATGTATGAAATGTTTGAGTTAAATAATAAAGCTCGTTGTGGAAATGCTGTATTAACAACTTCTTAGGAAAGAATTGAGATGGTTTTACTCAGTAGACGTTCCTGGGTTTTGCATTATTCAATGATAGGTTTGAGGAAAAGAAAAAAACCCCATAATTTCTGACGTATAAGAGTCATAGTACGGCTTGTATGATAGTCTGTGAATAGATTAATCTTATCTTGTAGAGAGTTCATTGTAAATCGTCAGGAGCTCCTCCGTTGCTTGCAACATTCTGATCTTACACAGTGATAGTATATGCTGTCCAAAGCTCTCCTGATATTACTGAAATTTAATACCATGCTAAATAAAAAAATGAGGGTTAATGGTACTGCTATAATTTGAAAATGATTCATTGTCGTATTTTTGTATCACCATCAGTTTGTTTATTGGTTGGATAAACTATATTCTGTATGCGTGTATAACATCATTAGCTACCTTACACATTCAGTCAGTTTAGGGCCGGTCTATAGTATCAAATATTGCACTGAACATGTCTTGAAGGGACCTAGCCTGTTTAAATTCCTCGCAGGTATCAAATGAGGTTTTACCCCGCAAGCTACGGATTCTTCTTTGGAGTCAGACCGCACGTTGGCCTCCGAAGAATCAAACTTTTTTTTAGAGTCAATAAAGGATTTGTACCCCTTATTTACATGAAAAGAGCTTGGCTCTTGTACTATGCTATGCATTGATTTTGAAACAAGACCAGAAGATTTGCTCTATGTTTTTTTTTGCAAGTTTCAAGCAGTCAGATATTAGATGACCTTCCTTTCTACAGTAATTACAGATTTTCTTGGACTTTTTTTACCTATCAGGACTACTAGTACTGGGTGACTGGTTCGTGAATGACTGGTTTGATTTGCTAGTAAAGAACATTTTATGTGTTAATGAATAATCATCAGCTAATTGAGCAGAATTGAGCAGGACTTTTCTCATCAAGAAAAGTTTTAACATCTGCGTTAATGCAGCGCTTAAATTCCTCAAGCAGAATCAACTGGCGCAAATTGTCATGATTTTTCATTTCATTTTTAGAACTACATGAGCGATCAAACAAATGCTCTTACGTCCTAGCAAATTCTACATAGGTCTGTTCTTTGCGCTTTTCCCAATTGCTGAATTTCTGGCTGTAAGCCTCTGGAACTAACTCTTAACCTTTTAAGAATAACCGTTTGACCTGGTCATAGTCAGCAGCGGCTTCTACTGAAAGCTCTGTATAAATTTCTCTGGCCTTGCCAGTCAATACACATTCTAATAGCGTAGTCCAATTTTCCTTAGGCCATTTAAAATTTCTAGCTACCTTCTCAAAGTGTAAGAAATATTTATCAATCTCTTTTTCTTGAAAAGGTGGAACACGTCTAATGTGTTTAGTAACATCAAAACTGCCAGTTGGGGCAGCATGTAAACTATGTTCTAGTTTAAGTCTTTCTAACTCCAGTCGTTTTAACTCAATTTCATTTTCTTTTTGTTTTTCTAATTCTAACTGTTTTAATGCTTGCTCATATTGCATTTCTATTTTTTTTTTAATTTTAACTGCATAGCAAGGCTGTCATTTGTTGATATTTCCTCTTCACTGTCTTCAATTAAACCTTTGCTAACTAGATCTTGCATGGTTTTAGCAATGATATCAGGCTTTCAGAAAGCTTTTTTCACACCTAGCCCTAAGTGTTTTCCCGAACGCAACAACTGATCTTTTGTCAACTGACCAAGTTGATCAAGGTCTGGATCATCAACAAATGCCTCAGGTTTGAAATCTGCCATGTTAAGATGTTAAAACAATAACAAAAAAAAACAATGATATAATTCTTGTAAACAATGTATTGTGAAAAATGTATCAAGGTCAAGGCTAATAAATTGTCAAAACTATTTGAGCCTCCCGAACAAGCCCACAATTTTTTGTTAACGAACCTAATAACAACAGATCACATAATCGTGATCAGCATCAATTTTGTTACGGAGATTAAAAAAATCAGGCTCTGTAACACTAGGCAGCGTGAAATGTCTAGGGGAATGAATAAGCAGGTCAGTGTTTTTTTTGTTAACAAATAATTATGATTTATTCTTAGAATAATCCCAATATTACAATACACTTAATCAATAAAATTACACAATGTAACAATAAAATGTTCAGTACCAGAGTGTCCGGATCCTAGGTTTTGATTCAGGATACGATCACTGTCACAGTCCAACAAGAGTCCTTTAGAACCAACAATCCACGTAAATAGTAATAATCCAAAGGCAAACTGGAGACAGTCCATATTTAATCTGTATTAAGTCCGTTCAATATCTGACACCACTGCAATTATCGGCAAGGTCCTAAACTGACGAGAAAGTAACACTCCTAGTGCTTGCCGGTATATTCCTCTCTGCCGAATCTAAACACAGCCCCTAATTAAAAGCTTCTCACCCGAAAATTCTAGAATTGGAAAAATCCCAAGGACAGTTGTTACGGAATCTAATATCAATAGATCACGTATGTTTCATGGAAATAAATTTTGTTAAAGAAATATAAAAAAAATCAGATTCTGTAACACCAGGCAGCGTGAAATGTCCAGGGTAATGAATAAAGAAGACAGTTTTTTTGTCAACAAATAACTATAATTTATTCTTAAAACAACCCTAACATTTCAACACACTAAATCAATACAATTACACAGTAAAATAAACAAAGAGCACAGTACCTGAATACCACCACTGTCACAGCGATAAAATGTATTTAAAATGTATAAAATTGGCAAACAGTTCACACGAATTCTCTCGGAGAATAACAGACCAATGTAAAGCTCTTAATTGTAACAACCCAGAAAGTTAGCTTGAGGCAGGCAGCATTAAATTATATAGAGTGAGTAATAGTAGAATCCCTGAAATTACTGGATAATCGGATAGGTCCCATTGACATAGACATGTCTGTGTCCGCTGGAATATTCTCATACCTCCCTCTAGGCTCTAAACACAGCCTCTTTATATTAATGTTCACCTCAAGTCGAGAAATTTCCATTTCTCGAACCATCTAAAGAATCTAACACGGTATACACGTTCAAAGAACATATTACAAAAAAACAAACGCCGTGTCTCAACTTATTAGGGTTCACACGTGAGCTCGCCCCGGCTCGGCCAGGCGAGAAAGCCCCAAGCTAGCATGACAACGAGAGTTCAACCAGCACGGATTAAACTGAGAGTGCAACACGCGGCCAGACGCGGGCGCTACATCACGAGTTACACCCGTGTCAAACAATAAAAAGGGCACCTGTAACACAATACATACGCACATGAATAGACCTGAAACATCTAGAACAAAGAACGCCTTGTCTCTACGCTTCGGACCCAACAAGCGAGCCGGCGCCCAACAAGCGAGGCTCCCTTAGCAACGAACCATGCCTGCGCCACACGAATCAGAATGTCAAGAGACACGTGTAACAGTACTGCGCACAATAAAACAGACACCTGTAACAATATTGATATACAATACATACATATTATGTGAAAAGATTGATGAAACTGATGGCAAGTAAAACATAGTTGAAATTAACAATAATAATAATGTTTATTTCTACTCGATAGTTCGAGTAGGGAGAAAAACACCGTTCTAAGGGTGGCGATATAGTACCGTTTTCAGTTAACGATCGTTCTTAACTCAAATTCCTACCACATTTTCTCCTTTAGAAATAATCATTATTATTACTGTTGTACCTTTACGGCTCTAAACACACAGTCTACACTGACAATAAGTCTCTGACATATATTCTGACAAGTGCTCGACTGGATGCGACTGGACAGTGATGGGTGGCAGATCTGGCGAACTATGACTTCAGTATTCAGTATCCGCCTGGAAACAAACATCGACACATAAGCCCTGTCTAGAATATTTAGAGCAAAGGACGACCAGGAACGAGGTGAGAAAACCATACCTGAAAACGTAATTAAAGCTTTATGTGAACCAGGTGTGTCCTCCCATGACATCTGTTGTTTCTAGTTTTAATGTTCATCCAGAGTTTAGCTCTGTCATGAACATGTCTTGTACATCCCTCATACACGACAGTCAAGATGTTAAATCTGCCCTATTACAAGATTCCATCTGACTGCCTTTTATGCTTCATTTGAGAGACCACTGTCGAATTTAAACACACAACTTGAATGATAAGCAACTAGCTTTGTTCAAAAAGCGGAAGTCTCTAATATTTAAGGACAACCTACTTTACCATAAAAGAATTGAAAATGGAGAGAACACCTATCAGTAGGTGGTACCAACTATAGCCTCCGACCAATGGCTCTTTCAGGAGTTCATGACGATGTAGGACGCTACGGTCGAGACTTGGCTCGAAAATGATTCTTTTGGCCAAATATGACATAAGATATCAAACAATATGTAAAGAATTGTTCTCGTTGTGTCAGAAGAAAACACCACCTGATACGGCACCATTGGTTGCGAGAACATCACCAGAGCCAATGGAGTTACTGTGTATAGACTTTCTTAGTTTAGAACCCTCCAGCGGAGGTACCTACCATATTTTGGTAATAACTGATAACTATACCAGATATGCCCAAGCCCTCCCAAGCAAATAACTAAGGCGAAAGCAAATAGCTATAGGATACCTTCATCAGTCATTATGGTTTACCAATGAAAATTCACAGCGATCAAGGAGCACAATTTGAGTCTCGAATTATCAGATTATTATGTAAATTAACTGGTGTCAAACAGACCCATACAACTCCTTATCACCCCCAAGGGAACCCCGTGAACGATTCAATCGATCTCTACTTAATATGTTGGGGACATAAGAACCAGATCAAAAGAAAAAACTTGAAAGACCAGGTCGGATCTTTAACCCATGCATTCAGTTGTACCCGAAATGATGCAACAGGTTATTCACCTTTTTTATTTTCATGTTTGGTGGACACCCACATCTTCCTATAGACATAATTTTGGGACAAACACAGTCTTCTGATACTACACTGTATCAGACGTACGTGGCTGAATTAAGAACTGGCTATCTCTTGCGTACGAAATGGCGCAGCGTATTGCCACAGCAAATAAGGCTCGACATAAATCATTATATGATTGTCGATGTCATAATACTACTTTAATGCCTGGCGACAAAGTCTTGGTACGGAATATAGATCTAAAAGATAGGAAAGAAAAAAAACTTGCAATTAAGTGGGAAGAAACAATTATTTATAGAGTCCAGGTCCAGCCAAGGGTGGAAATCCCTGTTTATGTTGTTACCCCACTTGATGATAATGGACGTCGGAGAATACTCCACAGAAATATGTTACTTCCTATTAACAGTTTGCCACTAGATACAAACCCAAGAGCAGAATTTCGTCAAACGAAACCCCGTGTTATTAACGCCCGTGGTCGCCATATAAGTACTAGCACGACTGTTGAGTCTTCTGATGAATCCTCGGATGTCTTTATTCAGATCCCGGTTCGTCTGAATCCGTATGGTAGTCGTGTCTTCCAAAATGCAGGAGAAACTGTAGCGACAGCTTGTCACCCCAAACGTCGATTTTAGATCTGAAGACGATGGGGTGACAATACAAGCTATTGTGTTCGCATCAATTCTAGAATGTGCAGATGTGCACGCCATTCCTGCCACTGCTTCTTAATTTTTTCATCTGCTTCTCGAAATGTAATTTTCATGAGTTAAGACAAAAAGTGACGTTATTCTGTTGGGGAAAATAATAATTATTACATCCACGGTTGACTTTACGGTGGCTGATTTAGGACACAGAAAAAAAAAAATATTTATCTCGAGATCACGAGATAAAATCTCGAGATCTCGACATAAGTTTCGCAAAAAAAACCAAAAATTGGAAGCAAAAAAAAAAATTTAGGAAGCAAAAAAAATCAAACAATTTAGGAAGCAAAAAAAAAAAAAAAAAAATTTTAGGAAGCAAAAAAAAATTTTCGAAGCAAAAAAACCATTTTACGAAGCAAAAAAACATTTTAAGAAACAAAAAAAAAATTTAGGAAGCAAAAAAGAAAATTTTAGGAAGCAAAAAAAAAATATAAATCTCGAGATCTCCAGATAAAATGTCACACTTTTACGAACCATTCGTAGCTGAATTGACATAAAGCAAAGCAACATTAAAGGGACAGTATACTTTAAGAGTGCTTACTATTGCAATTATAAAACAAAGACTATTTTTACTGTGTTTAACTGAACGGTAATACAATATAATTAATTTAAATTCAATCAAGTTTTTATATCCCCTAAGATAAGGCGAGTTGAAGAAAAGTTCAATATAAATTCAATATTTAAATATTCATATCCGTAAGTAAGATGTCGAAGCCTAAAGAAACTGAAACATTCTACCTGAACGGCAGATTCAGAGCCATGCTATGAAATCACTCAAATAGAAATGTTTAGGTCTGCATGCATGCATTGTGGGTACCTTATTATTTTAAAAATACTAAAAAATATCAGCTTCTTTTGTACAATTTCTTTCAGGTTTTGTTTTTATTGAAATGGTGTGCTGTTTTACGGAACATGTATTAGACCATCATAAATTAAAATATGCTAAAAATGATTACTGTGTTTTCGGGTAGGTACGCTGGGGGGGGGGGGGGGTGATTCATCCCCTAAAGCCCAAGTCTTGATCCACTATAGCTATAACTATAGCTCAGATTACCTTAAGTCAAACTATCTTCATAAATGTTTTATATTCATAAATAAACGGCTTAAATATTTCGATTATCTCTCATCATGATTTTTCTTAAGCAAAATCCTCTGCTTTGGTCTAAAAGTTGCTAATCACCTGCTTTATTTATAGAATCTTTGTAATACAGGCTAACTCTGCATATACATATTAAAAAAGTGAAGGTAATCATAAACAAAATCTGGGTAAACATAATCTATTAAACCTTTCATAAAAATGGAGCCAATCCCATGGGTATCTATATCTACGTGTTTTTATAACATTGGTGGGGGGGGGGGGGGGGGGTGCAAAAATTGCCACCGATCGTAATAGAAAGACGTCCGGCAGAAACATCTGGCTTCAGTTCAGAGAGTTCAGAGTTCTGTAAATGACAAATACTGCATTGCTTCACAAGCTCTAATGAATATCAACTAGTGATCTTTCAGTTACTCGGTTACATGTTTTTATCAGTATGTTATCACTTGCTAAAGTGCCTTGTGTACAAGTAGCCTGTAGATAAAATGTTTATACGTCATAGTGGCGTTATAATACTACGGAGCCCGGGAGACGACATGGTGAAAAATATTTATTAATTCGTGCGCACGAATTACTAATCCGTGCGCACGAATTACTAATCCGTGCGCACGAATTACTAGGTGTGAAAAATATATTTCCAAGGTGGAAAAAATATTTATTAATTCGTGCGCACGAATTACTAATCCGTGCGCACGAATTACTAATCCGTGCGCACGAATTAGTGACCAATGAGAACAGCTCTCTTATGTTGCTGGCTCAATGCTCATTGGCTACTAATTCGTGCGCACGAGTTACTAGCCAATGAGAAGCAAGCACACATCAACTCTGTCTAGGCACAGGCTGGCAGTTTTAGCGGGCACACACGGTTGTCAAAATGGAGCCCAGCGCCTTCCGACAATTCCATGACTTCCCACCTTGAAAAATTCGGAATTCTGTATATTGAAAATAGAAAGGGCTTTAAGCGATTCTAAAAAATATAAATATAAAACTCACAGACCCAGTTGCCGTGCATGGTGGAAAATTTCTAAGTAAGGCTTTCTCTGGTAAGACAAAACAACAACAAACCTTATAATCGTTGGGGCATAATGGGCACATTATTATAGACAAAGCCGATCAGGCTGAAATTTTTAACAGTTTTTTTGCTTCACAAAGTAACTACAGTTACAGTTCTCAACCGCCATTGACGATGATGCTAAATTGCAAATAACACATAAACTAGGTGAAATGAACTTCACAGAACTTCTTATGTCATATTTGGAATTCGCTTTCCTGACAGGAACACATAAACATGATATGTTTGAAAGCAAATAAGCTTTTGGAAATTTTGAAAAAAAATTATAAATTCCATTTCTCTATGAAAGTTTTAGATCGTATGTACAAATCATTAATACGTTTAGTACTGGAGTGTGGTGCTTTAATATTTAACAATTGTTCTGTCAGACAGTTATACCAGCTGGAGAGTATACAACGGAAAGCATGTTTAACATGTACTGGAGCGCTCTCGACTTCCAGCACTGGAGCTATGGTAAACGAGCTATAAGGGTCAAGTATAAAAATAAGAAGAGAGCTGGCTATACAATCCACATTTTATGAAATGATTAACGGACTAGCTCCAGATTATCTGCTAATATATTGACTCAAACTCTGTCTCATGCTCAGCCCTATACAGTCCGCGCAAATCGCATTTGCTACAGATACCGAGGTTCACACGGAAAGACTGTCGCTTTTCTTTCCTTCCAATTTTCTTTTCTTTCCTTTCAATAGCCTGCAAACTTTTGAACAGTTTCCTATAATTCAGTCTACTTCAATCGATTCCTTTAAGGAAAATGTTCGTGACTATTTAAACCCTGCCTCTCCAGAAATATACAGTTATTATTGCGACAAACATCGTAAACATGAAATTATCCATACTCGGTTACGACTAGGTGTCAGTAACTTAAATCAATACCTATTTTCAATTGGAAAGACTGATGATTATAATCTAATTGATATGCTCGATATGGACTGAGACGTTTATTTTTATTGTATTACGCCTACCAGTAATAATATACGTATAAATATCAGTGTATGTGGAATGTCAATCTGTATTAACGTATATTATGTATCTATATATATATATATATATATATATATATATATATATATATATATATCTTATCGTGTGTGAATATATGTGTGAATATATGTGCACTTTTCTAATCTGATCATTTATATATACATATATATATATTCATGTTAATTTTTCACTTTCTTTTAATTTAGATGCAGGAGAGCAGTTGCATTAGCCTTATCGGCTACTTTGTTATCCTATTGAAATAAATATTTTCCCACCTTGCAAATATATTTTTCACACCTAGTAATTCGTGCCCAGGGATTAGTAATTCGTGCGCACGGATTAGTAATTCGTGCGCACGGATTAGTAATTCGTGGGCACGAATTAATAAATATTTTTTTCCACCTTGGAAATTTATTTTTTCACACCGAGTAATTCGTGCGCACGAATTAGTAATTCGTGCGCACGAATTAATAAATATTTTTCACCATGTCGTCTCCCGGGCTCCGTAACTTTTTAATTTGTGCGCACGACTTATATTTTTTGTGCGCACAACTTACTATTTCGTGCGCACGACTTATAATTTTGTGCGCACGACTTATTATTTTGTGCGCACGAGTTAATAAGTGGTGGATACGAGGTATTATGTCAATTTTGTCCGTCAAGGCACAGGCGCATATGGCTCCATTTAAGTTGTAAACCTAGGTCTGGAACAATACTATAGACATCCAGTGAGGGAATTCCGGTCACTATTTAATATATATATACATACATATATATATATATATACATATATATATATATATATATATATATATATATATATATATATATATATATATATATATATATACAGTAGCTGGCCATTCAGTTACCAGCATTAATATCGGGGGCCACGACCGACCGTCTGTTATGAGCATAACGGTATGCTGTAAAAGAATTGGTGATACAGACAGGCAGATAGACAGCTATCTTTTATATATACATGTATATATATATATATATATATATTCATGCATGTGAGGTCATGGAGACATAAATTTATACCACAGTGGAGGTAGTCCAGAGGAAGTGTATATAAGTTAAACAGAACATGCGATGTGATTATGATATTGATATCAAACATTGTAGAATGTTACATTTTGTATCGATGGTGTAAATCATGATTTCGGAATTCAACGAGCGGGGATTAATAGCCAAACTTATGCAATTTAGACATCATAATAAGCTATTGTAGTGATTAAAATTTCAGTCTAATGGACATTTTATCTGATAGCATGCAGAAATGATATCAAAGTGACCTAATTTAACATGTGAAAATAGATTTTACCAAAAGTGAAGAATAAATAAATAGCCCTGAGAAACGGTGTCATGTTCAAGGTCTCATACAAAATTCAGGGCCAGATGTTTAACATTTTCATTCTTTATCACACAGACTAAATGTAACTTTGTTTTACTTCTGAAACTAGGTCATGGGAGTTTTAATTGTATCCCCAGAAAAAGTCGGAATAGTATGGTTTAAGCACGGTCGCGCCCCGCCGCCGCCGCAGAGATTTCGTTTCGACGCGATAACTCAAAAATATTTTACGGATCTTTACCAAACTTGGCATTTCCATAGATATTGGTAAAGGAACGAAGCTTATTTGAAATGGGGTTATGACCTTAAATAGGAGAGTGAGCTTGAACTTGAATAACATTTAACATTTTAGAGAGTCCTTGCTAGACATCCAGTTGGGTCTGCAGAAATCTCCTTTGAAATACATAATTGGATCATGGTTACATTCTGCATGCTAATGGGCAAAACCTGATTTCAAGCACCTAGAAAGTCTGACCCCTGAGAATATTTAAGGCTAATCTTTCTGTGTGATTCAAATTTAAAATCAGTGCACCTCAATTATATATATTGCTTCCAGTGGGGGAGACGGCTTTTAGCCTGTCGTTGTCATCATCATCAGTCTTCCTCTGTGTAGTTTTTTTGCTCAGCTGACTTTCAGTCATTCTGAGCTATAGCGATGGGACTTTGTCCTTCCATCCGATCGTTCATTAGCAGGGAACAAATTGTAACCGTAAGGCCAAAAAAAATAAATAAATAAAAGGTATGGTTCTCAGGCACCGCCCGCATCAATTTTAAAGCCCCACATCAAACATAAAAAAATTTATTTTGATTTTTAATAGAAACTAACCAATTTTGAGCTCCAGCCACTCGGGCATTTCTTTCAAGAAGATAAAATCATACAATTTTGATTAAATTTCCTAAGTTATGCTTTTACTTATTTAGCAACATAAATCTGTTATTATCATGCTTTTCCCTTATCATTTGACATTTTAATAAAATCATACCAAAAAAATAAAAATAAAAAAAAAAACAAAAACGCCCGTCCTCATTGATTTTTAAAAAAAAAAGTGCCTGAGAACCAAATCTTATTTATTTTTGGCCTAAGGGCTAGGATCACGAACCCTATGCAATCTTAGAGGTCCTAAAAGGATCTCCTTGGAAAAAAGAATTTAGGTATTTGGGATCTATATTCTCCGAGTAACCGGGGGTGTGTGCACCCAACAGAATTAAATCTTATAGCCAAAAGATTCATTCAAAACCTTCCATCTTTCACATATGGCTCACCTACCAACAGGGAAAGAACCATACTTACACATAACTACACAAGGTTAAAGGTCAAGGTCACATGACCCACTTCTTTGAAAAACTTGTGGATGCATCTAAAGCCAAACCTTTCATCAACAAGATAACGGTGCTATAACTAGACATATATATTTCTGTCATCTTACAAGGTTTGAGCTAAATTAGCAAACAAGTTCTTCAAATATTTGACTAGAAGTTGTGAATCTCAGCCCATAATGTCATAGCTCAGCTGAGCGTCATGACCCATGGGTCGCTTGTTTTTTCTGTCACAATTTTTAATGTTCTCCATATTTTACCTTAAATGAGTACACAATCTACTTTCATTTTTTAACTTGTGTTTGGGGGCCTTTGAAAAGTACACTCTTTTGGCATTGTGCCTTGTGGCTTATAGTGCATGCTATTTTGTAAATAACGCAAATATTAAGAGGCTGCGCATCATCTCCACTTAATATCCCATTTTCCATGCAGATTTTAACCAGATGGATTTATATGATATTAAGAACTGGTGCATGTACCTTTTCAAAAGGAAATTGGGAACCTTTGGAGATTCAGTTCCATCAGTTTGCAATTGCTGAAAAGGATTGTTCTTGACACTTTTGAATCCAGTTTACTTTTTTATCACCAGCTTCTTGCATATCATTACTTTTTCCTTCACATTAATTGAGCCAGCCAAATTAATAATTTGGAAAGAAATAATGGATTCTGTTTGGACACCTTTGTAGCTGTAACTTTGAATAGACTATGGGCTGGTTGACTCCTGATTTTCAAACCAAAACAAATATTAAACAAATATTGACAAATACCTCCCATCTTTTCCAGGAACTGTGGCCTGTGGGCAATGTTTGAGTGACAGAGAAAATATTACCTGCAAGGAGAAAGACTCCATCTGGATAAAGATCCTACTGGAAAAGTTCCCTCCCTAAACCCACTCCTCTTGCTCTTTCATTGAATTCCCTGCTGGGAATTCTAGCCTCTTAAGATGCAGATTCTGAAAACAGGTTCGAGACGGCATAACCTGTGTTCCCGGGGGGGGGGGGGGGTACTCGTTTAATGTTTTATTATTGCTAAGTAAAGTGGCAGGTGCACAGGGGAGTTTTAAGAAAGGATACAAGCAGAGGGGTTGGTGACATTAAGCGTCAGTCTAAAATAAGCTTAAATTTTGGTAAAGCACTTATGCATTAAAATTATTCATTTAATAAGTTAAATAGTAGTAGAATATAGTGGACATGAAGGCATAACCTGAACCCGAGTTAGGGGCTGGGGGATGAAGCTGATTTCATCTTTCATAAAATATATGTTGCTCTTTTTATTAGAATGAAGGGGATCAAATAGTTAATTTTGTGCCTACATTAAAATTGTTTCATTACAATCTCCTTTAGAAAAAAGCAAGAATTATAATAATATTAAATTTTTGCACCAAGATGAAAACTCATCTCTTAAAATAAAAATGGTAACAGATAAACTGGAGAAATGCAGCAGGCAAAATGTCGACAGGCCAAACATTGTGCAAAATCAACCAAGCACTTAAGCCACAAAATGGGTAAAGGCCAGCCTGGATTATAGACAATGCCTCCTCAGGTTCAGAAACGGCTCCAAATATGCAAATATCACCTTGCAGGACATGGTCTCTGGTCTCAAGCTCGTCTGAGAGCTTGGCACAAATCCTGCATGTGCAAGTTCGAAGACAAAATATTGTGCCCTAAAACTATCCATGTTCACAAAAAAAAATGACAGCAGACAACGACGATATGCCAAAAACAGTATCTCCCACCCCATACACTGGAATTAAGGTTTGCCATCATAAGTGTGTTTAGCTCAGCTGACTGAAATTCAACTTAGGTATAGGAATGGCGCTTTGTCTGTCTGGTCGTCCGGACACAAATTGTATCCGCTGGACCTAGAGACATTTAAGTGAGGTCAAACAAATCTCTTTTCGAACGTGAAATAGGTCACTTCGAACTATATCATCCAAGCTATGGGACTTGTAAGTCCCCCCCCCCCCCCCCGGGGTAATTAAAATTTTGAAACAAAGCCTCCAGTACCTTTATAAGAGACTTTCCTTTGCCTTTTAGACACGTTTTCCTTGTATATGTATATAAACATATCATGTTTATGAGAAGAATGAGAAGAAATTTTACATTGGACAGACCCCACACGGTAAGCTGACCATACAAGGTGTACCTGGTGTTATGGTGTGTGTGTGTGTTGGGGGGTGGGGGTGGGGGTGGGGAGACGTGCAGGCGAGGATCCAGATTTTTTTCCCCGGCGGGGGGTGGGTGGGGCATAAGATGCTTACGCACTTGTTTATGTTATATTATATTATATATTTATGCACTAGTGAGGAGGCCCTCCCAAGAAACTTTTGATCATCTTGAAGGTCGTAGACGCCATTTCCCGGCTTTAAACAACTCACGAAATAACTTTTACGGTGTCTCCTTTTCGGCGCAAAAATAAAAAAAAACCGGGTAACGTCAATCATATCGATATAGGATTAAAATAAAAGTGTTATTTATAAGAAATTGAATTTGGAGTCCTTTATTTTCTTACACCTCCATTCTTCAGTCAAGCCATACATTTTTTTTACTCAAATTTCTCAGTCACTGTCAGTCATTATCTTGTAAGATAATGGTATGATTAGATAAAGTATACATTTAATAATGACAGGTAGGCGAAGGATGTTTGGGCACGCTATGTAGTGGCCCACTTAAAAAGCTGGATATATGGAATTGGCCTGAGGCTAAATCACTACTAGGTTTGATAAAACCTAGTATTTTATATAGTGCCGACAAGTATGATAAATAGTGTCTTTTAGGATATTCTGAGCAAATTGTTTAACATACTTCATAAGTCTCTTGGGAAAAAAACGGTGATCAGGAGCGGGTAGGGGGCAGGGTGACTTGGTCCCCCCTCCGGATCCGCGCCTAGGTGCAATTGTCCATTCTTACGTCCGTGTATCACTAAAAGCTGAGTTCGGAATGTTTGAAAGGCTATACATGTATATGTATATGGAAAAGGTCTATATAAGCCGGCAAATTTTAAATTTGCTAGTGTGTGTGTGATTTTAGCCACATTTGCTGAAGTTAATGAAGCTGCCTTTACACACGCGTGAATAAGATAATGAAACATCTGCAAATCTGCAATTATTATCCTTGACTGACTAGTCAGTGGGGTTTTTTGTGAGTTTGTTAATATTAATTTGTAAAACAATAGTTTGTAGACAGTTGTCAGTAGCAGGCTACTATAATATTAGTCAATAAGGTCCCCCCCCCCTTGAATACGCCCCTGCTTACCATGAAAAAGCTCGTATACAAATATCCCTATACACAAATTTAGCTGAGCGTTGAGACCCATGGGTCCCTAGTTTTCATGCGTTTTCTAGGTCCTCAAGTTTCCCCCACTATTGCCAAAGAGAGGAGGGGGTATCTACACCTTTTTTTTTACTTTGTTCACTAGCAACTTGTTATGTAAATAAAAAATGTGCAAGAAAAATAAGAGAACCGTTGATGGCATCCAAAATCATGTTCACGGGTAAAAGCTACATATATGATGAACGGAAAAACAACTTACAGGTTAGCCTTAAAATCTAACCCTAAATACTTTTAAACAAATGAAACATCATAAGACGAGGTTTGATGCATTGAATGAAGATTCGCACTATCTAACTCATTCACGTAAAAGTTCAGAACAATGTACTTTAACCGATTTCTTAAAGTGATTGTCCCATTCCTAATTTAAGTTGTATTTCATGGCCATGCATGCGTCTATTCTGCAGACTTTACTTTTCATAGAGATACGTGGAGAAATGTTACGTTAATAATACAGAGGGGACTTTAAATTAGAACCCAACTTTTTGGAAGGAATGCACTGCAATATCATGAGTATATTGCTGCTAACTTTTATGCACTTATTTTCATGTATCAATCAGTCCTCTTATAACTGTTCTGAGTTCAATGTACAGGTCCCCTTGTAGGCATCCCTCTGGGGACTAAGGGCATACTCTGCCATCAACCGAGTGCTTAGATTGAAGATGTCTTTATCACAGGCAATGGAGCTCCGAAACGTGCACTGAACACCGAGTTCATTGATGTTTTCATCTTGCACGCGACATACATAGTTCTGAGTTGCATATAACTCTGGAACACTGTACATTACAATGGGTCGACCATGATTAACCTTTTCATTTTTTGATGGTCTGATGATGTGATTGTTCCAAACATCAACCGTCTCATCCAGTTCATCCTACCAAAATATAAAATATGAAAGGCCATGCAGATAATAATGGAGAAACAACAATATAACAGGAGTAAAATATCCCAGGTAGCTGTATCTCGTAAACACAACAGATGTCCGGCGAAAATCCCTATCAAGATTCGGGGTAGACCATATCAAAATCAGGTTTAGGTCGGACAAAACCCCGATTAAGATTTAGTCCTTGAAAATGGTTCACCCCATATCCTAACCCCTGGGACACAACTCCTTACTGCTCAATGTTTGGACATTCTTATTCTATATGTTCAGTGAACAAGGAAATTAAAGCCAGCCATTCACTTACCTTGCATATAAAATAATCGTATTCTTGGCTATCTCTGGGTACAAATTCATGATCAGGAAGTAACTCCCGCCCAGAAAAGCATTTATAACGTTCCTGTAGCCTGTTTCGTTTTAGTTTGTTTATATACAGGCTGTTTGTAAACATCAATAAACAGTTTGTAAATGGGCACCTTTAATTAGCCAAAACATCTTTTATCTTACGAATTTTGATACCCAAAGTTGAAACTGCATGTGCTAAGTATACTTAGACGGATTTCCAGGTTGTCCAGAGTGCCCTGTCTGCCTCTACATGTCGTTGGAGTACAATGTGGTGGGTCCACTACATGTTATCAACCCGTGAATATGAACAAGACGGACAACCTAGGCACCGCGGGATCTTTTAGTTTAGTTTTATGAAAGGTTCAAGATATTATGTTCATTTAATACACGTCAAATATCGAAATAGGCCCCTTTAAATAATACAACCGTCCATACAGCTGATGATACAGATTAGCTTAAACTGGCTGATAAAGAGAACGAAAATTCTAAGCAACAATTCCCCTTAGTAAAGATTAAAGTAGGTCAATTCGGCTTTAAAAAACAGATATACATAGTTACTTGAAATGGTTGTAATTGCGAAAAATACACAGCCAATAAACTCGAAAGTGTAATGAAAGGATTCCATGAAATATCTGGAAATTAGTCCATATTTATATGTTTAAAACAGCTCCGGTTTATTGTTATAAAGGTGTGGACTAATTTAATCAATAATATTACCAGCACTTTTTGGTGGAACCAAAAATACATTACGTTAACTTCACGTCACTTGAACTTGAAAATTGAAAACTTTTCTGCCATTGTACATGAAATGTTATACATAATACTCTTTTTAACATTTGATAACATGAAACAAGAATAAATTAGGCCAAAAAAAAATAAGGTATGGTTCTCAGGCACTTTTTTTCAGAAATCAGTGCGGGCGGGCGGTATTTTATTTTTGACCTTTTTTTGAGTGTCTCCATAAAAATGTCATATGATCAGGGAAAAGTATGAAAATAACAATTTTTTTTGGAAAACAGGGAAAAGCACTACATAAATTGTAATATTCATCTTCTTGAAAGATAAAAATCAAAATAAAAATTGTTGATGCGGGGGGTAAAAATTGACGCGGGCGGTGCCTGAGAACCATACCTTTTATTTTTTTTGGCCTTATAATTTATTTTTATTAACTGAGGCATATAAACAGGATAAACTTTTAGTGCATGTGTACAGTTCACATCTGTCATTCTGTCATTAATAAACAGGCTTGAACAGCAAGAGAACAAACGAAAGAGGCCGTTATTTTGAAGTGATATCCAAACTAGGTGGGCGTCAGGCAAAGTTTTACTCTATCAAATATATATATATATATACACATATATATGCTATACACAAATGGAACCTTTGGATTTGTAATATGGGGTTACTTAGAATTATTCATTTATAATTACCTCCACTATTGGTAATAATAATACTAATACTAATACTAATACTAATAATAATAATAATAATAATAATAATAATATTATTATTATTATTATTATTATTATTATATTATTATTATTATTATTATTATTCCAAAAATGATATATATATATATATATATATATATATATATATATATATATATATATATATATATATATATATTGAATAGACGAATGAAACCTTTGGATTTGTAATATGGGGTTACTTAGAATTATTCATTTATAATTACCTCCACTGTGGTAATAAAAATAATAATAATATTATTATTATTATTATTATTATTATTATTTCAAAAATGTTATATTTATTAAAAAGAATTTATACCTGTATTATGCCCAGGAAGCAGAAGATCATTAAGTTCTTGTCAATAAAATCTCCTTCAAAGTGTCCTTCGTCCTTCAGTCTGTGGAAAAGTGCGATCCAGAATTCTATGCATTCCTTCCTCAAGAAACCCAACCAGCTCTCAATGCGTTGATTCGTTGTACTTGCGCCATAAAGGAAGCTTTTTTCTCCTTTAATAAAAAATAGTAAATACCAAATATCTCCATCATCACCATCATGTATAAAGTACAACTGACAGTAAATAGTACATGACCATCATCATATAGCATGCAGTTAGCCTGGTAGATAATAAATGTGGCCTCTATCATTTCAACATAAAAATCACAGTCACATAGTAGATCACTTGCCGTAAATAGTTTAGCCCTCCTCCATCATCATAGAATAGTTAAATTAAATAAGTAATCGAGGTTAAGTTCCTTCCAAATCGATGGGCATTCACCGGATGGTTTTAACTGCTGTCCAAGCTTTGTTTTCTTTAATATATTCATTATTCTTCACAGTTAGCAAACTCAGGATGGTGAACTTTTATTACCATAATAACCGTTTATTAATTCTCTGCCATAGTATATATTGTTTACAAATCACCAGGTGTATTTGAATAAATTTCAGGAGTGCTAACATTTTGCGCTATTGTTTTTGTAATAATTCAAAGGTAATGTGTCTTTAGTGTTAGAGTTGAATACTTAACAGATAAAATATCAGACGCTTCATTTTAGATAGGACAAATTCAGACGCTATGT
The DNA here is from genome assembly GCA_026874595.1 of Sipunculus nudus. Classification (NCBI taxonomy): domain Eukaryota; kingdom Metazoa; phylum Annelida; class Sipuncula; order Golfingiida; family Sipunculidae; genus Sipunculus; species Sipunculus nudus. Next base: position 37,464,457 of record CM049317.1, on the reverse strand, counting down.
TCATTTAAGATAGGAAATTAAAGCAAATACCTGCAAAGGAGTCTTCATCATCTTGACGCAAGGAGCGCTGGAACTGGCATATACTTACATTTTCGGTTCCTCTGTCCCCCCTTACAATTCTTGGGCAACCACCAGTCTCACTTAACGCTTCAATAAAATATCCCCCAACAACTTTCGGATCACTGCTGGTGTGATATGCTTTCACCCAAATTATCTTTCTTGAAAATCCGTCAACGCATCCCTTTATACAGATTCCAAAGGGTTTCAATTTATCGTAGGAGTCGATATGCAAAATGAATTGACCCTTAGAAAAATAGGAACGCCGATGTAATCTTCGGGACCTGCGTTCTGCAGAACCAGCTGGGTCAAGAATTGAGAGAAGTCCACGGACATCCTCCTTTCTTATTTTAACATCATTTTGTACACATTTATGAAACATCCTTCTGTAGCCATGTAATGATCCTGTTGTCTGAATTTGGTGATTAATAAACCTAACAGCGACACCAATATCTGCGTATCTCCGGCGAACTAGACCTAGTTGTTTAAGTATCCTATGCAGGTGCCACATTGATACCACTATTCCATGCTTTCCACTTAGAATAGCCAGTATGTGTTTGTGGGGTAAACCCAAGTCAAAATAAAGACGAATAAGTTGATCACGCTCCTCCATATCGCCACTGACTGCTATATATAAGCCTAGTAAGGCTGCTTTTCATTGGCTGATAATTCGTGCGCACGGATTACTAACTTACGGACTAACTAATGAGAATTAAGCCAGCTCTTTGTTACAACGATCCTCATTGGCTACTAATTCGTGCGCACGATTTACTAATTCGTGCGCACGGATTAGTAATTCGTGCGCACGAATTAATAAATATTTCCTTCCACCTTGGAAATATATTTTCCACACCTAGTAATTCGTGCGCATGATTTACTAATTCGTGCGCACGGATTAGTAATTCGTGCGCACGGATTATTAATTCGTGCGCACGAATTAATAAATATTTTTTTTTCCACCTTGGAAATATATTTTTCACGCCTAGTAATTCGTGCGCACGGATAAGTAAAAATATATTTACGGATAAGGAAAATATATTTACAAGGTGGGAAAATATTTATTTCAATAGGATAACAAAGTAGCCGATAAGGCTAATGCAACTGCTCTCCTGCATCTAAATTAAAAGAAAGTGAAAAATTAACATGAATATATATATATGTATATATAAATGATTAGATTTGAAAAGTGCACATATATTCACACACGATAAGATATATATATATATATATATATATATATATATATACATAATATACGTTAATACATATTGACATTCCACATAAACTGATATTTATACATATATTATTACTGGTAAGCGTAATACAATATAAATAAACGTCTCAGTCCATATCGAGCATATCAATTAGATTATAACCATCAGTCTTTCCAATTGAAAATAGTTATTGATTTAAGTAACTGGCACCTAGTCGTAACCGAGTATGGATAATTTCATGTTGACCATGTTTGTCGCAATAATAACTGTATATTTCTGGAGAGGCAGGATTTAAATTGTCACGAACATTTTCCTTAAAGGAATCGATTGAAGTAGACTGAATTATAGGAAACTGTTCAAAAGTTTGCAGGCTATTGAAAGGAAAGAAAAGAAAATTGGGAGGAGAGAAAAGCGACAGTCTTTCCGTGTGAACCTCGGTATCTGTAGCAAATGCGATTTGCGCGGACTGTATAGGGCTGAGCATGAGACAGAGTTTGAGATAATATATTAGCAGATAATCTGGAGCTAGTCCGTTAATCATTTCATAAAATGTGGATTGTATAGCCAGCTCTCTTCTTATTTTTATACTTGACCCTTGTAGCTCGTTTACCATAGCTCCAGTGCTGGAAGTCGAGAGCGCTCCAGTACATGTTAAACATGCTTTCCGTTGTATACTCTCCAGCTGGTATGACTGTCTGACAGAACAATTGTTAAATATTAAAGCACTTCACTCCAGAACTAAACGTATTAGTGATTTGTACATACGATATAAAACTTTCATAGAGAAATGGAATTTATAATTTTTTCAAAATTTCCAAAAGGTTATTTGCTTTAAACATATCATGTTTATGTGTTCCTGTCAGGAAAGCAAATTCCCAATATGAAATGAGAAGTTCTGTGAAGTTCTTTTCACCTAGTTTATGTGTTATTTGCAATTTAGCATCATCATCAATGGCGGTTGAGAACTGTAACTGTAGTTACTTTGTGAAGCAAAATAACTGTTAAAAATTTCAGCCTAATCGGCTTTGTCTATAATAATGTGCCCATTATGCCCCAACGATTATAAGGTTCGTTGTTGTTTTGTTTTACCAGAGAAAGCCTTACTTAGAAATTTTCCACCATGCACGGCAACTGGGTCTGTGAGTTTTATATTTATATTCTTTAAGAATCGCTTAAAACCCTTTCTATTTTCAATATACAGAGTTCCAAATTTTCCAAGGTAGGGAGTCATGGAATTGTCGGAAGGCGCTGGGCTCCATTTTGACAACCGTGTGTGCCCGCTAAAAATGCCAGCCTGTGCCTAGACAGAGTCGATGTGTGCTTGCTTCTCATTGGCTAGTAATTCGTGCGCACGAATTAATAACTCGTGCGCACGAATTAATAGCCAATGAGCATTGAGCCAGCAACATAATAGAGCTGTTCTCATTGGTCACTAATTCGTGCGCACGGATTAGTAATTCGTGCGCACGGATTAGTTATTCGTGCGCACGGATTACTTATTCGTGGCCACGGATTAGTAATTCGTGCGCACGGATTAATAAATATTTTTTCCACCTTGGAAATATATTTTTCACACCTAGTAATTCGTGCGCACTGATTAGTAATTCGTGCGCACTAATTAATAAATATTTTTTCACCATGTCGTCTCCCGGGCTCCGTATAATTATAAGACCAATTCCCAGCTTGGGTTAACTTTATTTATTTATTTATTTTTTTTGCTTCCTAAAACATTTTTTTTTTGCTTCCTAAATTTTTTTTTTGCTTCCTAAAATTTTATTTTTGCTTCCTAAATTTTTTTTTGTTTCCAAAATTTTTTTTTTGCTTCATAACATTTTTTTTTTTTGCTTCCAAAAATTTTTTCATTGCGAAATTCTATGTCGAGATCTCGAGATGTTATCTCGAGATCTCGAGATATATATATATTTTTTCTGTGTCCTGAATCAGTCACCGTATGACTTACTGGTATTCGTGCAGCAGTGTTTAATTCCGAGGCTTGTTTTTACTCGAAAAACTCGTCTACACGGCTTCAGCGGGAGAATCATAACTTCCAGCAGGGGATTCCCAAATGGCTATGTGTAAAACTCGGAAGTCCGAAGTCGGAAGCAAGGATTTTCTTTTAAATAAAGCAATGATAGAAGCATAACTTAAAATGCTACAACATCAATGGAAAGTACCATTTTATTTGTATTGATAGAATAAGGTCTTTTCTATCATTATGTAAAGTTAAATTCGAAGTTATAGACTATTTTTTGCTCGGAAATGCTCGGTTATAGTCCAAATGTGTAAAACTCGGAAGCCAGTAATGGCTTATGCACTGGTCATCATAACGCCAGCAAACGTGTCAAGCATTTTCAATTTCTTCAATATGACATGTTTTTCATAAACTTAATCTGTTTTGTAACATTCATGATGCTTTTTTTTTGTAATATATTATATTGATATTTTATTTCATTTGTAAAACAAGATTATATTAACTCGTCAATATTTTAAGTTGTTACCATGTTTTATGATGGAGTAAACAGGAAAAAAATTAAAGGTTTGATAATATTTTATTCATGTTACAAATGTGCTCCTATAAAAATTACCCTGAGGATATCATAGAGACATAAACAGAAAAATTGACAGAACCTCAAAACGTCCAGTAAATGTTTTTAGAAGGTTGTTTTGAATAGAATATTTTATTTTTCATGTATATATTGAAAAACACTTTTCTCTTCCATTGACAAAAATATTTCATCAGGATATGAATCTCTTAAGCTCTTATCTATAATGTAATACTTTTTATGCCAATTTATATTTTACATTTCATGGTCAGGTTGCACACATTGATATATATATGTATATATATATATATATATATATATATATATATATATATTGTAAAATAAGTCAATTGAAGAAAAATCAACAACAAATCAATAAAACATCAAACAAAACATTTGGCATAGCCAGAAAAGTTCTGTAAATGTTTGAAAATAAATGGTTAAAGAGCAAATGTTATAGATATTAAAAAATATGTTTAATAATAGAAACTGATACCAGCAACTAGTAAGTCTGGAGGGAAGGAGGTCGGAAAGCGCACGGTACTACTGTATCGAGAATTCCGACTACAGTCCGGTGATTACCAGGCCTAAGAAAAAGCTTCCGATCTGTTAATTTTGTTTCTGAGGATAAAAATATAAGAATCAAATAATAATAGTGAGTATACCCTGAATATTCAGATGGATTATATAAAGATAAAAAATTACTATATAGCAAAAGTAGAATAGGAATAATGATATTTGAAATTGAAATATTTATCTTAGCGGTAAATATCTAATTTTATTTATCAAAACGGTTTGGTTCCATTATTGCATGGTGTCATCATTTTTATGTGGAATTTCAAGGTATGAATCTTAGATAAGCAATAGGTTAAATAAAAATGCCTATATCCCGTAGCATCTTTAAGACACCAGGTCACCTCTAGACAGAATTTTACTTGAAGCCCCAAATGTCTTACGTGTCTATAAAGATTCTATATGGTTATTTATCAAAGATTTTACATTCAACGATCTCCTCTGTACACAAAATTGGAATTTTTTATCGAGATCGTTGTAATCGTACTGGAATCCGAAGTTGAAGGGAGCACATTCTGTTTAGATGCCCTTATCATGGATACATGTTATAACGTTTTAGAGTAAAATCAGTTGCAAATACATGTATACTTTAAAATATTATTAAATATCCATTTATTTGAAGTTGAAATGTTATGTTGAAACATCAGAGTGAAATTATTAAAATATAAATATCATTGAAAAATTTTGAAAGAAAGTGTTAAAAACTTGAAAAATAATTAATTTTAGTTTAAAAAAAATAATTATTTGTTTAAATATACAAATCGATCAGATTTTATAATCACACATGTTTTTGTATGTTATATATTAGCTGGACTGTTGTATCCCTTTTCTAAAATATATTTTAACATTTTTTTTTAATTTCGTAGTTCTCTAACATATTGAAAGACATTTCGTTTAAGTTTTGTGTAGTTTTATTACAGCGATGTCTTACTGCGATATATTGAATTTTCATATTTGTTCAACGCATGGAAAATATATAACTATTTTTATATTGAATGAAATCGTAATTTATAACGGCATATTTAATGCCATATTAGGGTTTATTATACCATATTTATTGTTCAGTGGTGCGTCCATAGGGGGGCCCAATCCCGTTCAGACGTAATATCTCTCATTTTATCGAGTTCTTTTCCCATTATTCGTGATCAATTTTCATTTCTTTTTCAGATTACCTTTTTATTCCCTAGCAATTTCATTATTACATTTATTACTTTCCAGTTCATAAGTTGGCGATATTATTGAACAACTCCACTTATAGACAACCAAAAAATATACTAGTATATTGAGAGATGGAGTCTTACCGTTATCATATGTCACTTTTCTCGGTCATAACACGGCGCCTCGGCTGATGATCAGACTCACGCACTGTGCTCTGCTGTCCGAGCCTTTGCGCTCACAGATCACAAAAGTCGATTAAATGCAAATATTGTCAAAAGACTTAAACATATCAATTATTTTACAACGAGTACTTCATATAAAAGGTGACATTTTGCAAGTTATAAATGTATAGACGCGCATTTCATCATTGACATTTCTTGTTACGAACTATTGAATATTTGGATTTTTCAGTTTATACCGTAATTTTATAGAATTATAAATGTTAAAGCCCAACAACCTAAAGTTAAATACATTGTTCAAAAAGATGTAGGAGTGTAGTTGCGGAACAGCAGAATCATGCAAAAGTAATATAAATATATGCATGCAACTATAATTATAATGGAACTGCATTTGGGCTGTCGTTCTTAACTGACCACAAGTTAACCAGTGCGTCTCTGTGACTTCTGAGTTATACACATTTGAATCACATACCAGCACTTCCGAGTGACTTCCGAGATGGCTTCGGAGCACAAAATCGTCCATAACAGATCAAGGAATGGATAACTATAATTGTTCACAGAATGATAGTGAAGATCTTATTCTATTGGGAAAAAAGCAAAACGGTATTAAAGCGTTAGCATTTTGTACATGCTTTAAACTGCATTATTTATAAAACAATTCCTTGGTTTCCGGCTTCCGGCTTCAGACTTCCAAGTTTACATACACAACCCCGTCATGACACCTCAGTTTCGAACGAGAAGTACCGCTTCACCTGATTCGGTGCCACAGTGATGAAAGGAGGTAATAAATGTAATTATTTTTGTGTAACAACACTTTTTCTTCGATATTAAGCACATATAATACGAACATGCATATAAGCCTGTGATGCTAAGTAATACCAGACAGGAAACATTTTGATCCGACCCTTAGAAAGGGCGTTCTGTTGTGACTGCCATCATGACTCCCGACCCTATCAGTTTATTTCCGAAGGCCTGAGTGTCATGTTGTCATGGCTAGAGAAACTGTTGACCAGCATGAGGACCAAGAACTGATAGACCACGACGAAATTGAAGATTCTCTAGGTAGCGGTTAAGGAGGAAGGAAAACGAATTCTGCCAACCCTGATGAAAGTGAAGTTAACCAGGGTCACCGGAATCTGCTCCAGAGGAAATTTTGTCATACGTATCCGAGCCTATGTGTCCATCAGATGTCGATATTCCTCAGTCTAACATTCCGGAAATACCACTGGAGCCGGTTTCATCAGAACCAGAACCCATGCAATGAGCCTGAACAGAATGTATCTGCTCAGGAACACATTTCAACCGGGACTTCAGATGATACTCCACAAAATTTAGGGAGACCACAACGACAACGAAGACCTCCTGCTCACCTGCGTTCAGATGAATATGTCGTACTAGGATTTAAGAATAGATAAATATTGTTGTATATTGTTACTAATGTTCATCATTGATTCATGTTTCAGATGTACCAGCTACGAATAATTCTTCATGCTGGTCCTTGCTTGTCATCAGGACAAGATATCTGAATCAAATAATGTAACTGTACATAAATAAACAAGTAAGATAATGGGCGATATAAACGGATCAATAATGGTTATCACTGATAGGTGTCATAACTGATACTTTAAAAAGAATATTAATTGATGCTTGTCCATTAGTCAGCTACCTAATGACACTCATTCAATTGATCATTCAACTAAGATCATACGAGTATAACAAATTATAAACTTACCTGTTATGTCGGTATCATGAATGATTCCCCTGGAGGTCCCGATATTCCAGTGTTCTCCTAATACCCAGGAAAACACATCTGATATTATCGTACAAAGATAATTAATGAAACTTTGATATTCTATTTCCATGTGTTTGCATATTCGCCACACAGTGTGCAATACCTGTGTTAAAATTGTCTGGACGCCAATTGAAAACAGGGGGGAGTGTGTAACAGGCTTATGTGTATACAGAAATAGTGTAAGTGATGCCCAATAGAGGCACGCCATTAATAGTATTTATGTTCATTTTAGTGTCCATGATGTCCAACAGGGGGCATAACTAGTCGTTAATTAGCCGCTTGTAAATATTTTCCTTAGAGGGTTAAGTTCACTTATTTAATATGCCCACGTCAAACTGTACCTGACACCTGAGTCTGCCGCCAAATCGATTTAAATGTTCTTCATTTTTGCGCCATTCCGTAATAAAACGTTGTTATGGCAACACACTATAAACGTTGTCTATTTCTTATCCACATATTGTTAAAGATATCTTTTTTATTGTGTGATACGGGCGTAACTCATGTTGTAGCGGCCTCTCCTGGCCGGATTTTGCATTCTCAGTTTAATCCGTATTGGTTGAATTCTCGCTGTCATGCAAGACTGGGGCTTTCTCGCCTGGCCAAGCCGGGCCGGCTCATGTGTGAACCCTGACAATTATAGACACAGCGTTCCTTTTCTAGATGTTTCCTGTCACGCGCGTGTGTACTGTGTATCATGTTAGATTCTTTAGATTTTTCGAGAAATGGAAAGTTCTCGGCTTGAGATGAGAAGCTATAAAAAGGGGCTGTGTTTTAGAGCCGAGGGAGAGGTGAGAGAATATTCCAGCGGACACAATATAGTGGGACATTTCCCGATACATGCAGCAGTTAGAGATTTTCTTCAATTTTATGACGGATTTTATATAGCCTTCAGCTTGCCTTTCGGATAACTGCCAGGATTTCAGTTTTGGATTACAGTAGATTGATTTTGTATTTACATTGGACTGTTATTCTCCGAGAAGATTTGTGTGAACTGTTCATCCGGCTTATACATTTCAAAGGACTTATCGCTGTGACAGTGGTGGTATCCAGGTACAGTGCACTTTGTTTATTTTACTGTGTGATGTTAGTGATTTGCCGTTATACTGTTGTTATACTGTGAAATTGTATTGATTTAGTATATTGTAACGTTAGGTTTGTTTTAAGAATAAATGATAGTTATTTGTTAACAAAAAAAAAAAACACTGACTTCTTTATTCATTTCCCAAGACATCTCACGCTTCCTTGTATTACAGAATCTGATTTTTTTTTATCTCCATTACAAAATTTATGTTCATCACGCATACGTGACCTGTTGATATTAGGTTCCGTAACAAGATTAGCATTGCCCTTATTTCATACGATATTCATTACTATTCACGTTCATAATTGCGTACAACAATTATCAATGTTTGTGTGTAAGTGGCGTAATTCATTCATCTTATAATTTTCAGTCCCGTATTATTGTACTCTATCCTGCCTCATATTTGTCTTCACAAGAGTACCACTGTACTTTGTATTATAGGGTTTTGTCTAATGATATAACCCTGTAACACTTCTTGTAACCCATTTGCAATCGAATAGTGCATTTCTTAAAATATGGCTCTGCATTTTAAATATCACATGGTATATAATTCCATTGTTTTAGGAAATATTCTTCATTTTTACGCCATTCCGTCAATAAACTTAGTAAGGCAACACGCCATAAACGTTGTCTATTTGTTACCTACAGTAAACTGGTTCAACTCTTTGGTCTTTGAATATTGTTTGTTTGACGGAGACGACACTTCCCCTTTATTATGAACTCAGTCGAAGGACTGTTTGATATATATATATATATATATATATATATATATATATATATATATATATATATATATATATATAGAGAGAGAGAGAGAGAGAGAGAGAGAGAGACAGAGAGACAGACAGACAGACAGACAGAGGATAACCACTCAGGTCGACAGACAAAATTTAGAATGATGGAATTATTTATTATTTTATGCAAATTAAATTTGCAAACTTATTTCTGTGTTCACCATTGAAAAAATACACTATTGAAAACGTTTTGTTTGTATTTTTATCTGTTTATATATAAAAGAAATTCCAGCAGTCGTAAGACAAAGAAAGAATAAAGTACAATAAATGAATACTTTTAGTTTGCGGAAGTATACCACTCATAATCCGTTTTAGCTATGAAAGTGAAAATATATGTTAAGTTTACAGCAAAAAAATGTGAATGGGGGTGGCTTCATGATAAAATATATATTCAGGGAAGTGTAATGGCGCCAATAATATATAAAACATTTGTTGACCTTATTAGAAAAAACATGAATTTTGTCTAGTATTCGATCTTTTTATCGATGGATATAAGAACAAAAATTTAAAATGCTTTTTTTTGTTAAGATAAATGAAATTAGAAATGAAATTTATATTATCCAGAGAATATCAGATAAAATGAATTACAAAGCATAAGTCATTATATCCGTATTTTAAACCAGTCGATATTTCTCACTACCAGTATCAGGATTTTTTATTTTGCCCTAAAATAAGTTTCGGTAGCCTTCGACTGAACCCGCCAATTGCTAATGATTTAATTAACATCACAACGAGTATTGCCGGAAAAATTGGCCGAGAGATTGTGTATACAAATACAGCTGTGTGGCCAAGCTGTTCACATCTATCCGTTTTTTTCCTTCCGCTCCCGCACCCGCTTCCGTCATCCATCGCCCGTCAAATTCGAGTCAGTTAAAGATACATAGGGCATTCACACCCATCCGCTTCCGCACCCGTCACACCGTCCGCACAAATCGGTCTTGGACAGATTTACGACGGAAGCGGATGACGGGTGCGGACGGGAATTCCGACAGGGGCGTTCACACCTATCCTTTTTTTTCCTTCCACACCCGAACCCGCTTCCGTCATCCGTTGTCCGCCATCCGTTGTCTCTGTTCACATCTATCCGCGCTTTTTCCGTCCGCACCCGCACTCATCACCTTTGTTTTATATTAAATACACTATTATCTTTCACGTATGTTTATATATATATATATATATTATTCGAATCTAACCTAATAACAAATAATGTATATATACCATGAACCCTCTTAACCTTGAATTTGACCAAACTCGTGTAATTGAGGTTTAGAACTATGATTCATTCAGAAACCCCCGTTTCCACAAAGGCGCTTAAATTATTCTCCATACATTATGTTCAAATTATATATAATTATTATTATTAAATATATAACTAATTTATATAATAGGTTACATTTTATTTTTTCGTGGGCTTACTATTAAATTTATTTTATATCCATTTACTTATCAGTCTTTATTCCAAATGACCCAGCCCCCGCTCGTTTTATGATTCATACGCATGATTTTACTTATAAAATCGCTTTAATTATATCAATTAATAAGTAAAGCTTTCACGAACGGGAGAGTGAGGCATTGAATGCTCACGCGTAGGTTCCAAATTGTCAAAGTGAAAATAAACCACTTATGTCATTCTTTATCATGGGGAAGGCCAGAGAACATTCAAGAATATCCCCATTAATATTATTTCATAGTATGGATTCCCGTCCGCACCTGTCGTCCGCTTCCGTCGTGAATCGGTCCCAGACCGATTTGTGCGGACGGTGTGACGTGTGCGGGTGCGGAAGCGGATAGGTGTGAACGCCCCTTACCACAACTGGGATACTGTGGAATGTCCTTGTGTTTTTGTATGGATAATAAAAGGCCAAAAAGCAGCAAATTTCAGTATGAAAGGTTGGAAATTGCGCGTGAGCATTTACTGCTTTACATTCTCTCTCATGAAAGCTTTAATGATTAATTGATATCATTAAGACATTGTTGGAAGTAGAATCATTTAAGTCATCAAAGGTGCGGGGACGGCGCACTTTGGTCAATGCCTATAAAATAAATTTACAAGTAAGACCACAAAAAATATATATATAACCCCCCGTATTGACGTCCCTGCATGGTTATACATACAACAGCATATCAACATTATATCCTGTGACGTCATCATGGATTAAGTCTTTGAGCTGACGACCGTGAAAAGACCTAGGAAACACGGAATATCAGGTGTCAGCACTTTGCCAGGTCATTCCATAATGAACGGGGTCGACCACACGCATCAATCCCTGGTCATACACGTACAAGAAATGAACGAGCGTCACATTTCTAATTTCAGACATCATTCCATAGTGGTAAATGACGACAGCTGTCCCTCCTGGAGTTCTGACGATATAGTTGTGGTTTGTAGATAATTTCTAATTTTAGACATTATCCCATAGTGGAAATTGTCATCAGCTGCCTCTCCTTGAGTTCTGACGTCCTGTTTGTGTTATGTACGTCGTGAGTAAGTAGATGTTGATAATCTGGCGGGTATAAAATACAGATATTTATATTTTGTTTCTTGACAATCCACCTACTGACTTAAACGGAGCCCGGGAGAAGACATGGTAAATTATATTTATTAATTCGTGAATTTAATAATCCATGCGCACGATTTACTTATCCGTACGCACGAATTACTATGTGTGAAAAAAATTTCCAAAGGTGAACAAAAAATATTTATTAATTCATGGGCACGAATTACTAGCCAATAATAATGAAGCACACTTCGACTCGGTCAAGGCACAGGCTTGCAGATTCAGTAGGCCCACAGGGTTGTCAAATGATTCCAATAGTTCCCAGACTACCTTGGAAAATTCGGAACTCTGTAGTGCTTGAAAGTAGAAAGGGCTTTAAGCTATACATACAGAATATAAATATAAAACTCATAGACCATATCGTGCATGGTGGAAAATTTCTAAGGCTTTCTTTGGTAAAAACAACAAGCAACATCATCATCGTTGGACCATAATGAGAACATAATTGTAGACAAAGCCGTCAGGCTGAAATTTTTAACAGTTATTTTGCTTTACAAAGAAACTACAGTTATAGCTCTCAATCGCCATTTAATAATGATGTTACATTGCAAATTACACATAAACTAGGTGAAACGAGCTTCGCAAAAACTGAGATATCTCATGTCATATTTGACTCGCTTTCCTGCGAAATTAATGGTTATTGGACTTCTTCCAGGTTTTCTGCTTAATATATTGCCTCAAACTCTGTCTCATGCTCAGCCCTACAGTCTGCGCAAATCGCATTTGCTAAGAATCCCGAATTTCACACGGAAAGACTGTCGCTTTTCTTTCCTTCCAATAGCTTGCAAACTTCGGAACAGGCTCTCAATAAAAAAAATAAGTCTTTTTCAATAGATTCTTTAAAGAAAATGTTCGTGACTATTTAAACCCTCCAGCTTGAGAAATACAAATATTGAACATGAATTTATCCTCTCTCGGTTAAGACTAGATGGCAGTTGCTTAAATCAATATCTTGTTTCGATTCGAATTACTGATGGTTTTAATCTCATTGATAAGCTCGATATGGACTTAGACGTTTATTGTTTTATTGCATTACGCCTACCAGTTATAATATATGTATATGTATCTGTGTATGTAGACTGTCAATCTGTATTGACGTATATTATGTATCTGTCTATACCTCACCGTGTGTGAATATATGTGCATTTTCCGGTCTGATCATTTGTATGTACATATATACATTCATGTTAATTTTTCACTATCATTTTAATTTTATGCAGGAGAGCATTTGCAATAGCCTTATCGACTACTTTATTATCCTATAGAAATACATGTTTTTGAACCAATTATATTTTTTCACACCTAGTAATCGTGAGCAGGGATTAGTAAATAGTGCGCACGAATTAATGAATATATTTTTCCACCTTGGAAATATTTTCACATATAGCAATTCGTGCGAACGAATTAGTAACTCCTGCGCACGGATTAGTTATTCTTGCGCATGGATAAGTAATTCATGCGCACGGATTATTAATTTGTGTGCACGAATTAATAATTATATTTCACTATGTCGTCTTTGGGGTCCTTAGACTTAGGCTTTTGAGACACCATAAATATATTACACTTTCTATCCCTATTGCTATGACTGTTGAAAGCAAGCTCTTGAAGCACATCATTATGCCGGGCGCGTACTAATCAACCTAAGCGTTAAGCAGAATTAATGACTTCAGACACAGGATTAAACATCGTCAACTGGGCTATAATGATCGAATAATGTGCTTTGAGAACAAAAAGTCAGGGAAGGCCCCATCAAATAAGGCGATCGTAACAGACAATGATGTTGGGCTCGAGGGTGCTAGACTTGACTGCTACACGGATGTAAGAACATCAAGTCAAGTAAGAACAAGAAATCAAGTAGAGTCCATCTCGAGTCCAGTAGAATAAAACAAAAGTAATACTATACATAAAAAGTGTTAGCTCGGTATCAGGGTGAATGTAATTAAACAGCACTTGTAAACCAACAAAGGTTTGCAAGATTATGATTGAATCGGGAAAAACATAATGGTCCATAGAAAGAAAGCAGTTTATGGTAAATTTGGTGAAATGGCACAAGTTGATTAAAAAGCAGATAGTTTCAGCTATTTTTATAGCTCCGGTAGATATACGGCTGGATGATATCATTTAGCCAAGTCACGTATCATGATTTCCAACACAACATGCTAACGATCATTCAAAGTATTACCAATGGCCTGGTATACAATGTATTCAATTAAGTTGCAAATCATCTCGACTAGCACGGTTAGGTTTCGCAGGATTCAGTAAGCTGTTTTTTCTCTGTGAAGTAAATATCTCAATACAAAAATAAAATTTATGTCTGATGGATGATAACTAAAATGCGATGTGTATGATGAAATAATGATAAGATTACTTGTCAGGAACCCGTCAAGTTCATATCCGCCGCTGCTAACAACATGATCCTTTACAATGATAGTACACACGGACTAAAAGTTTCCTACTGAAAATATAGTAGAATCGTGCGATGCTTTATAAAACCTCGAATGTTACTGGTTTTATTTGGAAAGTAGCCATTTTGAATCATACCCTGATAAATAAAAGTGTTTACTGGTCGAAAGGTTTATCCCGCTTTAATTTGTGTAGAATCAGGTATTATCGTATACAACGTGCCTCATTACACAGGCTGCTATTATAGAACATCAAATAAGTTAAATGAACAAAAAGCAGGGGTTTGCTGAAGATACCAACAGTGAATATTTAATTAATGTTTCATAATTGAATGACCCCTGTCGAAAATTGCTGTTTCCTATTTTAGCAATATTTGACTTGACACAACAGTTGCACTTTTGCTCAGATGTCATATATAACTAGGTGGATTGTATCCTTATAAACAGGGTTTTGGGCACCAAGGGAGAATGTGTCAGAAAATATATTGGCCAGTCCACAAGGGGCCGAAGAAGAAAAGTACCTGTACCCCTTCAGCATATCTTCATGCAATAAGTAAAAAATCCATATAACAAGTTAAAATCTGAAGACACACAAAATTGCTTAGAGCTATATATGCCGATCCCTGTGTAAGTACATTTCGTCGGATGTTGAAAGACCATTCATTTGACCAATGCATCACAACTCGAATTGAACTAAAACCAGATATGAAGTAAATACAATATGAATACCCTGTTTTACAGTAGTTTATTTTTTATGTCACAACCATATTCTTAAAATGCATATATACCATTGAAACTTTATTGGTTTCCTGCTACCAAAAGCTTTCGATTATCTATTGGTTCCCCTTAACAAAAATAAATGATCATGTATAATTAAATTTAAAAAGAAAGAAAAACTTTTTAAAACAAACATGGTTAAAAGTTTCAAGTGTTTGTGAAAACATACCCCCTGAATCCTTTAGTTACCACTTATCAGCAGATAAATATCAAATAATTGGATATCAGAAATCTGGTTTATGCCTCCTGAGGTGACCACTCTGAGTGATACCTCGTGCTAAAAAGATGGGCCAGGTAAGCTTGTTCAGGCATCAATTTTGATATGTGTCTTCCTAAAAATGCAGGTGTGCGAGATTTGAGGATTTTAAAAGTACTTAAACATGAGATGAGTACTTTTGCCGCAATTTCCAAAAGCACGCGTGTACGAGTACATAGTACTCAAAACGAGTACTTTAATCAGTATGTCTTTTTATTAAACCTACATGCATTTCGCGAGTTCAGACAAACACACTGTTTTTGATAAAGCTTTATAAATACCCATGATATAGAAAAACTTTTGGACCTTAAAGTATCAGACTTTAATTAATGGGAAAGCTACTGTGATAGCATATGAAATATTCATATATTGATTCATATTTTTTATTTTAGGTGTTGGATGGATTCTCTTTTATATGTAAATTTTCTGTGATTTGCTTTTACTTATGTGTGAGTATGTTCAAGTATATATATATTTCCTTTGTCATTTCTTAGTTACATGTACAAATACCTAGGCTTTGCTTACTACCTGTGCTGTAAATGCTTGCAACCGTACTTGCATGACAAATAAAGGCTTATCTTATATATGGTAGTGAACTATGAGATTGGGTGATTTCTGTGACTTGGAAAGAGTCCAAACAACATTTTGAAAGATTTTGTTTTTGCTGAAATTGGGTTCATCTGCACAAATACCTTAAAACTAACCTCTTTCTCTTTATCATAATGATATCTCACTGTGCAACGTAATCTCTTCCTAAACATATCTTGCCGGGGCCAATGAGCATAGGGGTGATACAATGTGCTACTTGAGATTATATGTTACACCTACCTTCTGGCCAAACTCGGCTCCGACTGACGCCGATTATCAAGAGTATCATGTCCGTGAGTTCTTTGTATTGCTTTGTACCAATTTATCTAAATATGCGTAAACTGAGGGCATGTAGACAGCAGACAAAACGATAGCACGGTTCCCAGCCTGCCTTGCGATACGCCTCGTGAGCGTAGCGCAAAGCAGGCTGGGAACTATGCTATCGTGACGACCCTGAGGGAGCTGTGGCGTCACATTGCGCCACTGCCGCTTCCCATGACATGAGTTTCAAGGTATTTGACATACTTCCCTTTTGATCTTGACAAAGATAGAGAGAATTCCGCTTAGCGCTGTATCTTAAACTATTGAGCATGGTCTGGATAACTAACGTGTCAAGTTCCATGCTTTTATTTATTTTTTTTTTTTAATTCTGTAAAGTATATAGCTTATCCACTGAACTGTGCTATCTTGCGTCGGCGTAAGAAACTAAGCGTTAACTTTTGGTAACATCATAACATGTACATTAAATCTTTCACCCAAATACATTTATGTATTACATTTGTCAGCAATCTTGAATCCCCTTAATATATGAGTACATTTTGCTAGTAATTTAAGGGACATTCTCCTATTAGACTATGGATTATATGCAGTGGCCTCAATTTACCTTGGCTTATGACGAAGTTAGCGACCGTTCGTTTGTGTCTTTTTTAATCGAGTTCAACTCTCTTGATTGGCTGGTCTCTGCTGCTGGGGCCGGTGCCGGTGCCGGTGCGTGGCCCTCTCGGGGCTTTATGGGAGTGGGTGTTGTGACTTTATTGGGTAGAACGGTGGCGGCCTCTCGCGGCTTCCTGCTTGGCTTTGTGGCATCACGTCTTTCGGCCCCATCTATATCTCAGAATTACGCTTAGGGAGCGCGCATGGCTAAAGTCTTGACTACTGCAATCTGTAGCTGCTCGAAAATACTAAAACATCTTCAGTCAGTCAGTCAATTTATCTTCAAGGTTGTGTGTGTGTGTGGGGGGGGGGGGGTGGGGGTGGTGTTGGGATTGACTCAATTTCCTTTATAACCATGCATATATATATATATACATATATATATATATATATATATATATATATATAAACACATTTGTATTGTCTCTTTGACACATTTCAAATGTAGAATAATTAAATATTAGATTTTATTAAATAATGTATAGTGTTTCCATTATTGGTTAATTCTAACCCAGGTTTAGATATATAATATTTCATAGTAAACTCAGAAATGGAACCTAAGTCTATAATTCTAAGATATTTCATTTTTAATATAAAAATGTTTAAAAAAACGAGGCGGCTGATTACATTTATCATCACCCCTTTCTAAAAAGTGGGGGATATATACCCCTATCCCCCGTATTGACATTCTTGGTTATGCATACTACAACATATCAACATTATATTGTGTGACTCCATCATGGATTAAGCCTTTGAGCTGACGACCGCAAAAATACCTAGGAAACACGGAATATTAGGTGTCAACACGTTGCCAGGTCATTCCATAATGAATGGGGTTGACCACACGCATCAATCCCTGGTCTTATACGTACAAGAAATGAACGGGCGTCACATTTCTAATTTTAGACATCATCCCTTGTGGTAATTGTCATCAGCTCCTTCTCCTAGAGTTCTGACGTCGTGTGTAAGTAGATGTCGATAAGCTGGCGGGTATAAAATATGGATATTTATATTTTGTTTCTGGACAACCTCCGGACTGACTGAGGTTGCATGTACAGACACCATATATGTCATACACTTTCTATCCATATTGCTATGACTTTTGGAAGCATGCAAGCTCTTGAAGCTCGTCATAATGCCGGGCGCGTACTTATGAACTTAAGGCGACCTTTTCATCTGCTTTTTAAAACAATTTGTTGTTGGAGATAACCGACTCCAATTTTTAATGCAAGCGTCACTAAGTATATATACATCTGCAGGATTACATTCCGGTTTCGGACTAAGTGACAGAGCAGTATCACTCGCTTCCTGTCATTTTATATGCTGATGTTAACCAGTTCCGGTTATTTCTGTGTATTGGTCCCCATTGCTGGGTCATACCACCATGGAGCCCCCGAAATTCGCACTTTATTTAGTGAAACTCGCCCCTTGGGTATGGCCTTCCCATTAAGCCTGCATAGCGCTCACCCTGGTTAAGGGCTTTTATCTGGTTTACCCCATAAACTCATTATTGCAAGCTTTGGGCATAATGTTAAGTCCGAGGAGGTTTGTGCCCTCATGTAGGACTACCTTACACGTCGTCTTCAGAGATTGGATTATAAGAAAGTGTTGCAGGTTTGATTTGAAGAAAGCCGTGCCATATACATCCATAATGAGTCCGATGTTTTTTAACATCTTCCTTTATGACACCTTTGTGACGGTGACTACAGTTAGCGTGTAAACAATGATGAGAATACTTGACAAGTTAGGCATATCCTGTTATAATTTGGTACTATGATAACATGATGGTATCCATGCAATGTTTCTCCTTTCCATTCAAGAGATAGAAACACATTTATGATTTTGGGCAAGGAAATCACTTCCAAAGAAAACGAAACCCTCACAGTAGTTTGGACGAAAGACTCATCAAGTTAGCCCCCTGATTCAAAGACAGATCTTTTGAATCGAACGCATGACCAAATACAAATTAATTTAACAAAACTTTGTGATTTTCCATTCTCATAAAGGTAAACATTCTAATTTAGGATAATCAATATAGGGCGAAGTCCTGTTTTCTGATCATCGTTGCTTTTCTACATAAAACGTATTTTTAACGATTAAATTAAAACCGCGACATTAATACTTGTTGAGCAGAATACATGACTTCAGACACTAGATTTAAGATCGTGGATTTAGTTATAATGATCGAATAATGTGCTGTGAGTACAAACCATCAGGGAAAGCCCCATCACATGAGGCGATCGTAACAGACACTGACGTCGGCCTCGAGTTCGGACTTGAACAGGAGTCCACTTTTGTAATGACCCGGGCTCGAGGGTCCTGGAAACGGAACGGTACTCGGACTCGGAGATATAGACACGAGAAATCAAGTAGAGTCCATCTCGAGTCCAGGTAAATAAAACAAATATAAGACTATGCATACAAAGTTTTAGCTCTTTTGTTCTATGGTCAACACTTAGCCAGGTCATTCCACAATTAATGTGGTTGACCACACGCATCAGTCCCTGGTCATACACGTACAAGAAATGAACGACCCTCCCATAGTGGTAATTATCAACAGCCGCCTTTCCTGTTCTGATATACTGTTTGTGGTTTTAAAATAAGTATTAGCTGCTTAGCGAACTAATATAAATTAAAGCGTTATGTATGTCGTGTGTACGTAGATGTCGATAAGTTGGCGGGTATAATATATGGATACTTATATTTTGTTTCTGGACAACCCTTCTACTGACTTATAGTTATAGGCCGTTCAGGCGCGATTACTACACACAGTCAGGCGTAACTCTTAGAAACCAGACAAAATTAAACAAGTCAATCATTTTGTATGAAAAAGTTATTAACGAAAGACATGCAAAGTTATCATCTCATATAGAATTACTACGGGCCCCCTTCCGCTATTTCTTAATGGGAAGGTCTGGGCTCTACATATACTGGGCTGTCTACAACTGCGTGCTAAAATTTCCCCGCGGCCATATTGATCTAAATTCGGCAAGGAGGGATCCCCCAGTATACTTTCACAGTTTATAATGGCCACTTAATTATATTACAACCTGTGATACAGCCAGAACTGGTCCTCACTAACTAAACACTTCGATGTCAATCTTGCACGCACCGCCTAAGACTTCATTCCGGATATATCGAGCCCTTTGCTGTAGCATCAGTCCACAAGTTGCTTCTCTAGAAAACAACGTTCTCCCCACCACGTCCTTAAGCCAACTGTCTTCTCTACTGGGCGACTTCGCCCCTTACAGGTTCCCAACATATCAACCTCGTCCCTAGGACGATCTCGCCACACATTCATCCGCAGAATTCCATTCCGGTTTCGGATTACGTGACAAGGCAGTATCTTATTTTATATCCTGATGTTAACTAGTTACGGTTATACCTGCACTTAGGTGTGTAATCGTCCCAACTGCTGGTTCATTCCACCCAGGAGCCACCGTAAGGCGCGCTCTTTTTCAGTGAAACTTGCCCGTGGTACGGCCTTCCCATTAAGCTTGCAGAACGCTCGCACTGGGTAGGGGCCGACCGTGAAAAATCTCACCGACTCCCAGAGATACGAACTCACGAGCTCCCGGCTTTGAGTCCTGTGCTCTACCCCTGAACCAGGACTCAAAGTCCGGATATCGTGAGTCTGCTCTAAATTTAATATCCTTACCACATAAACTCATCATCGCAAAGCTTCGGGCATATGTTAAGTCCAAGGAGGTTTGTGCCCTCATTTAGGACTACCTTCCATGTCATCTGCAAAAATTAAGTTGTAAGGACGTGTTAGGTACAGGCTTGATTTGAAGAAAGCCGTGCCACAGAGATCTATTAAGGGTCCGGTGTTTTTTAACCTCTTCCCTTATGACGCCTATGTGACGGTGACTACAGTTAGCGTGTACACAGTAATAAGGAAACCTTGACAAGTGAGGCATATCCTGTAATAAAGTGGTACTATGATAATATGATGGTATCCAGGCCATGTTTCCCCTTTCCATTCAAGAGATGGAAACACATTTATGATTTTGGGCAAGGAAATCACTTGCAAAGATAATGACAACCTCATAGTAGTTTGGACGAAAAACTTACCAAGTTAGCCCCGTGTTAAAAGAGAAATCTTTTGATTCGAATACATGACGAAATACAAATTAATTTTGCATAACATTATGATTTCGCAATCTCATTAAGGTAATTACTCTAATTGAGGATAATTAATATAGGGTGAAGTCTTGTTTTCTTATCATAGTTTCCTTTCTCAGTAAAACGTATTTTTAATTATAACATTTAAACTGCGACATTAATACATGTTCAGCAGAATACATTACTTCAGACAATAGATTTAAGATCATCATTTGGCATATAATGATCGAATAATGTGCTATGAGTACAAACAGTCAGGGAAAGCCCCCTCACATAAGGCGATCATAACAGACAATGACGTTGGACACGAGTCCGGACTTGGACGCGAGTCCACTTTTGTAAGGACCCGGGCTCGAGGGTCCTGGACTCGGACTGCTACTCGCACTCGGAGGTAAGTCGAGTCCAGTAGAATAAATATAAAATAAGACTATACATAAAAAAGTTTTAGCTCTGTATCAGGGTGAACGTAATAAAACATGCGAGTATAGGGCATTTATAAAATAACAAAACTTTGCATGATTATCTCAAACATCCCTTATAAATTTATTTTAATATGATTTGTAAGTATTTTGTCGTTTCTATAACACTCTGAGGTCCTGATTCCGAATGTCTTTTTATGAAAGATAATAACACCTTGATATTTATGGTGAAACGGGAAAAACAAAATGGTCCCTAAAAAGAGCAGTTTATGGTAGATTTGGTGAAATGGCACAAGTTAAATAAAAAGTAGATAGTTTCAGCTATTTTATAGCTCCGATAGATATACGATTGGTTGATATCACTCAGCCAAGTCACGTATCATGATTTCCAACATGCCAACGATCGTTCGAAATAATACCAATGGCCTGGTATACAATGTACTCAATTAAAGCTGTTGCAAAACATCTCGACGAGCAGGGTTAGGTTTCGCAATATCAATTGGCTGTATTTTTTTGTAAAGGAAATATCTCGATACAGAAATAAACTATATCTCTGTTGGGTAATAGCTAGGGTGCGATGTGTATGATCAGTGAATGAAAAGATTACTTGTCAGGAACCCGTCAGGTTCATATCCGCCGCTGTTTACAACATGACCTTGCACAATGATAAAAGACACGGACTAAAAGTTTCCTCCTGATAATACAGCAGAATCGTGCGATGCATTATAATGCCGCGCATACAAAAAAGGGGTATGATTGGTACTGTTCTAATTTGAAAAGTAACCATTTCGAATCATATTACGGTATATACTGGTAAATAAAAGTGTTTACTGGTCAAAAGGTTTAATCTGCTATAATTTGTGTAGATCAGGTATTATCCCATACAACGTGCCTAATTACACAGGCTGCTATAGTAGAACATCAAATAAGTTATCTGAACAATAAGTGGTGGTTTGAAGAAGATAACAACAGTGGACATTTAATTAATGTGGTATAATCGAATGACCCCTGTCGAAACCTGTTGTTTCCTGCATTGGCAATATTTGACTTGCCACAAGAGTTTTACTTTCAAATGTCACATTAACCAGTGTGGACAGTATTCATATACATAGGAATATAGGCTCCAGGAAACAATGTGTCAGAAAATATATTGGCAAGTCCACAAGGGGTAGAGGAAGAAAAGTTTCTGTACCCCTTCAGCATATCTGATCTAGAATACATTTTCAAACAAACAATTATAATAACCAATGCAAGGTAGTTTCTATGGCTCAGACGGTAATTAACAGTTATTCTTGCAACAAGTAATTAATCCATGTAAAAAGTTCAAATCTGAAGACCCGCATAATTGCCTAGAGCTACATATGCCGGTCCCTGTGTTAACAACATTTCGGCGGGTGCTGAAAGACTATTCATTTGACCAATGCATCATAACATTTCGTATTTAAAACTCGATTTTAACTAAAACCATATAAGTAAATACAATACGGATACACTGCTTTACAGTAGTTTATTTTTATGTCACAATCATATTTTAAAAGGCATATATACCATTAAAAACTTTATGGGTTTCCTGCTACAAAAAGCTTAGACAATGCATTGGTATCCCTTAATAAATGATCATGTAACACTGATTGTCCAATCAAAGAGAAACTTTACAAAACCAGCATGGTTAAAAGTTTCAGGCCTTTTTGAAACCATCCCCCTGAATCCTTTAGTTAGCACTTATCAGCAGCCAAAATATCAATTAATTGGATATCACAAATCTGGTTTATGCCTGCTGAGGTGACCACTCTGAGTGATATCTCAGGAAAAGTCGGGTCAGAAAAAATCTTGTTCAGGCATCAATATGCATCTGCGTCTTCCTAAATAAAAAAAATAACCCGTGTGCGAGATCTAAGTATTTTAAAAGTACCTAAACATGAGTACACCTTTTGCGCGGAGCGATTATAGAATCCGTCCAACCGGTTTAATGACAAAGTTACCTTAACACCTTTGATGTTACTATTTTCCACTCGCGCATTTTTCAGACTCATTTTCAATCTCCTTGCCTGTCTACAAATCTTATATTATTGGTAACACATGGTACAACTGTAAACTGACCTGGTACTACCTGGGTTTGAACCTACAATCTCATGATATCTGACATGATGCAAGCACATCTGTTTCTTACAGAGAGAATTTATTGATACCTTATTGTTTGGACACCAAAAGAAGTTTAGCAAGAGAGAATTAAACCTGATCAGTTGTTTTGAAAATATGCACTTAAAAAAGCGTTTGCTTTATTTCGGAAACTGGTCGGAAGATATTACACACGTCCAGGATCTGGTACACAATAATCTAGTGATAACAATCAACATAAGGGAAGAGCAAGCAGTAGCAAAGCAGCCCATCAGTAAATGAACAGTGCCACTGTGACATTGTAACCAAAACTTGACCAATATTATTCCTAAACGTGAAGTTTTTTTTATTTTATAGTTTTATTTGAGTTATTCAAATGGAACAACAGATGCACACATGTTTGTCAATGAACATGCTACCAATGCTAATTTATCAAGTTAAGTCAATTCATTTTCATCTTTGTTTAATACATAGTCAATAGGCAAGGTATCCTGTAAAAGTTTGTATTTTTGTCGAACTAGACCAATCACACGTTCTACATGAATGCGAACATGTGCAAGTTTTCTTGGTTCTTCCACTTCAAAATGAGAGAGTTGTTTCTTTCCTCTTGTAAATGCAGGTATTTTAACAGAAGCACAGAACATTTCAACATATAGCTGAATATCAAAGCCCCTGTCTGCCATGACATCATCACCAGGTAACAGATTGTTAAGGATAGCTGCTATGGTCTGCAAGATACTTGTCACTGGTTCTACCACCCCATACACGAGAAATGAATGTAATGGCACCCTTTGGACATATACCAATAAGAAATTTCATGGTATTATGGTGCTTATAATTTGACCATCTTTGGGCCCTTGCTTTCAAATTAAATGGTCTTTCTATAAAAAAATCCTAAAACAGTCAACAATAACTGCAATTTTCCTCCCAAAGCGTTTCCTGAACTCCTTTTACTTTCTTGGTATCACTACTTAATGAATACTCTGAATATATTTAGTGCTTTTAACTTTCTCCCTTAGAGTGTATATGGAATCGTTTCTATTCATAAATTCCCTTTCTATATTTGTTATATTTGTATAAGTCATATCTGTCTGAGTTGAAATTTCACATGCGTGTTTAATCCCCTCAGTCAATTCACATGTATTTTGATCTGTAGCGGTGATGTCAACTGACACCTGAACATTCTCGATACATGATTTCTTCAATAAAACCAGATTCAGCTGCCTCCAGATCTTGTTTTTCATCTTTCTCTTTTTGGCACGTGAATAGTGGTCATTAGCTGAATGTGTAGTTTTCTCAGCTGAACCTCCATAGCCCAAGTTCAATGTAGGTGACCAGTCAGGATTTGTTCTGTCATACAGCTTTGATGGTTTACCTGAAATAACATGCAACTCTTCCTGAGTTTAACAAGTGTTTAACAATTTACACATCTTATTTTAAAAATAGAACAAATAATAATATAAATATAATATTACAAAAATATGAAAAATAATAGAAAATTGTAATAATACAATAATATTCAGTATATATACTTTTATTTTACTGTCACATTTTATGATGCATATCCTACAGAAAATAAACAATAAACAACCATGGTATAATGGTACGTGATGTCCATACGCATTTGATGTTATCAGCTACATGTAAAGCATTTTCTACATTTAGATCATAATTCAATGCATCATCAAAACCAAATTTAATTCTTCCTTACCACTGATGAAACGATCAGAGCACACCCCTGTATACTGGTAGGCCTCCTCTTTGATGTCAGCCCTGTTGATTTTTGGCCAGCCACTCAGTCCTAGGTTTTTCACTCAGCTCCTTTGTTAAATCTCCCTGGCTGTTAATTACACTTGGAAGTCTAACGAATGATTTCTTATCCCTACCACCTCTATTTCTACACCTAATTACAGCACAACAGTTAACCATATTTAGGGCTGCTGAACTTAACTCCTATATGTGATGATCATGAGGGGAACAAAGAAAGTACTGCTGGGCTGGCAGGCTGTGTGGAGGTCAGCAGGGTGCTTGTTCTCCAGTATTGTGACAGACCCAGCTGGCTAGGTTGTGATACGTCACATGCAAAGGGTCTAATAGTTTTTATTTTAAATTTGGGGCCGCGCCCCAAAATCCCCGCTTTGGTTAGGAACCCCAGATTTAATTAATCAACATATATATTTATTTTAAATTTGCGGCTGCGCCCCAAAAGCCCCGCTTAACCTAAAAACCAAGGATGATATTTAAGGACCGGGGGGGGGGGGGTCCAATATTTTATGCAACACCTCAAAAATGGAGGATATGCTGTGAAATGAGTTAGAATCAAACAGTGTTCATGATGGGGTGCTACTATAGACCGCGGGCTTCAGCCCATCATTCTAAGGATATATGCATGAAGTCGTATAGCTGCTTGTATTGCCACTTATTTTTAACTGCCACTAACACTCTACACCATTACATAAATCCTAAACAGTACGTCCATCCGCATATACATTCATTAACTAGTCGACACAGTTCTTTGATGATCCAACAGTCGCTCTGAAGTCCGCGTTCTATAAAGGCTCCAAAGAGGGAACTATGGATATACCAGCGAATGAAAACGAGATAGGGGTCATACAAGCATATCTTAATGGTGTGGTACATGCATGTTTTGTCACAATGATGTGCCCTGAGGATCATTGTTGGACATGCACGGTAGGACGATTCGGTGGTTCTGCCTAGGGGCGGGGGGGGGGGGGGGCGCAGGGGGCCATGGCCCCGCCCCTGTCGCATCCAGTACTCCCCGTCCTTTCGGAATTTCACTTAATCTTATACCATATATATATATGTATATATATATATATATATATATATATATATATACCGTGAACAATCTCGCGGTTCCTCTGGTGATACCGGTACTCGAACTCGCGATCTGTGGTCTTAGCAGTGTTGTTTGCTGTTGAGACCATGGGACCCGGTAAAATGCAAACTTTAACATAAGACTTCAACATATCAGTTATTTCACTCCGAGCATTACATTTAAAAGATTTTGCAAGTAAGAAACGTAAATGCGCTTTTGCGTCATTGACTTGTTTGAAAAAGATTGAAATTGTATATCCTTATTTAGAAGAAATATAAATATTAAATATTAAACCTCTCTACAGTTTGACTACATAACGCAAAGCCATAAAAGAACAGTTTATCAGGCATTTTTTTGTTGAAAATTGCCTCAAAATGTCCTCTTTACATTGCACAATCAAAAATATTTTCCAATATGGAAGGGGGATATCCCCTCCAATACCCTCTTCAATTACCTGTTACTAACCTAAATGAAAGCATGGTTCATATTTGAAAATAAACATAAATAAATTTTCATACACTAAAATATATAACGTACAGTAATAATATTAATAATAGTATATATATATATATATATATATATATATATATATATATATATATATATATATCCTCTTTACATTGCACAATCAACAATATTTTCCAATATGGAAGGTTGATATCCACTCCCATACTCTCTTCAATTACCTGTTACTAACCTAAATTAAACCATGGTTCATATTTGAAAATAAACATAAATAAATTTTCGTACACTAAAATATATAACGTACAGTAATAATATTAATAAAAGTATATATATATATATATATATATATATATATATATATATATATAAATACATATACACGTATATATATAAAAGTTTTCATAGTACCAATACATTCTTATACCCCCTTCCCCCCGTTTTGGAATTTCAGGATCCGCCGCCCCCTCCCCTCCCTCAATCCTGGGTACACCCCTGGAAAAGGAAGTGCCCCCCTCTCTCTCTGCCTCTCTGTCTCTCTCTCTCTCTCTCTCTCTCTCTCTATATATATATATATATATATATATATGGGTTCTAGGCAGTTTAATAAAATTAGCCTTCGATACAATGTCCCATTAGTCACAGACAATACAACAATAGCCAGAACTATCGATCACTATATATATAGAAAAAATGTTAATTTTATTGCTGAACTGAAAAAAGTAAATGGTGCATTCAGATTTACTGGTAACATGACACCATTTTGCTTCGTTTCAATAGTTAATCTGTTACATATTTCTACTCAATATCTTTATAATTTATACACTGTTGGGTTTTCTTCCGTACCAAAGATTTACCGGCTTTCACTCTCATTTCCGCCCTGAAACGTGTCGTCGGTGTATGCTCTCTAAGAACAAGTTTGTTTCTTTGACAGTATTTCTTCTATTTAGCTAAATGATTATAATCATTATAAAATTTACCCGAACATGCCCATTATCCCATTGTGCTTTAATGGCCTCGCCAATTTTCCTGCATTTCCAGCTCACAGGCCAGAGGTCCAATGCGGGTTTTGTGCAATACACGGTCATAGGACCACTATTATACCCATTGATGCCAATATACATTATAACGCCTAAAAAATAATGCCCCCCCCCCCCAAGATATTTAAGCGGTAAACAAAGTCCACATGGCTCCACTTTTCACACAATCAACGTTTATCAGACTTTCACACAGGTTCACTCTACACAAGCGGATACCGCGCGGGGGGGGGGGGGCACAGGGGGCACGTGCCCCCTTCTGCGTTCCTGAGTTTTGTTTTGCTACATTGTATTAACCCCAAATGACCCTTCCAGTTAAATGGTATTGCATTAAAATACACAATGAATGCTATGAAAGATAACTCTTGTCTTATGATTGCTGCACTTTTTAATTATATTTCTCTTATTTTCACCCCCTTGCCCGGTCACTGTTTCTCAAGGTACCGCCAGTAGTCAAAGTTACAAGAAATACCGAGTTATCCCCTCGGCAATGTACTGTCAAACACGATTAATTTTCTTCCCAATCAATATGTTTGTGAACCGCCCTTTTTATTTTGCATGTATTTGTTATCAAGTTAGTTCGGACATTAAAGTTTTCCTCTCATTTACTCAATTTTTATTTTATTTTGCCCATAGCATTTGTAGCTAGGGCTGCACACCAGAACAGAAGTGCCCCCGAAATATATATTTTTTCCATGTACAACATATGTATATATTTAAAGTGATTCTCTCTATGTACAGATAAAATAACACAAATAGGGCATGCACACACGATAGATAACTCAATTGGATATGTAGAAAAGTTTACACAAATGCCATGTGAAATATGGCTATTTCGGTTACTTGTAAATTGAGCAGTTGCACATATATGGACAGGACGTTGAAAAAAACCTTATTATTGGGAGGAAACTCTGCCCAATATTGTCATCATTTGATTTCATCCTGCAGTGAATAAATAGCTCCCAACCTTTATTCTTGTCATATATGGCATAGTTGGGGCTGAGGATTTTGTTAATTATTTTTATTTTAATCTCTCCAAATCAGCTTTTTTATGGATTTAATGAATCCATGTACATGATCAGATGAACATGTGATGAAACTAGTATTGGGTTTCAAAGCATTTCATGAAAACAAAATTTTCTAATTTACCCCAATATATTAAGACAATTTCAGGATACTTCGCCACGGTATCCAATCTCCCAAAATATAAATTGTTTTGACTTCAACATAATTCAACAAATTAACTGACTACGTTTCCGTTGGACCACTCGGATCCCCTTAGACCTTTCATTTATCTGAGACATCTTTTTTTAAATTTTCATGATTGGGAAAAGGAAATATTGTTTTCCAAATTTTCGTTGATTTCCAGGATAGCAGGTAATCCTGTATTATACATGTAGTCAGTGAACGAAATGATGACAAAGAAATGGTTAAACCTTTTTTCCCCTTTCTATTCAGTATCTATACAAATGCCTCTAAAACCTGGAGAGTCTCATAATTAACACCGAATGAGCACGACGGATCAGATGATATAAGTAAAACCGTTCAGGAACTGTGAGTAAAACTATGAATTTTAGTATGTTTCCATATAAAGCTCAAGGAAATCACTGTCGAGTCTCCTGAAATACTGAACTACTGTACACCATTCAACTTTGTGAAAAATTAGACCAAACATTACGCATTGTAAATAACTACGGAGAGAAGATTAGGTAGAAACCCTTCTTGAGGCAGTAAGATCACAAGAAATAGATATCAGCTTTTTTTCTGACTATCCTACGTTGTAAGCCTCCTTTCCAGAAAACCAGAATACACGTACATAAAGCGCCCTCCGTCTTTAAATAGAGGCGGATACTCTGTCGGACCTATTTGTTTGATATCGCATCGTCTGCTACCCATACCCCACGAGACGTTCTGATAAAGAGACAAAAGCGAAAGGTTTCACAGATTCTGAAAATAAATTATCAAACGACTGTTACGTACTACAAGCTTTTATTAACGGAGGTAACCCTTCAAACGTAACAGAAGTTCTAAGAGGACACCATCGAAGTAGTGATCGTGGGACAGTGGTCACAGCACCATATAGACTTGATTCAGAACGACGCTTAAAACAGCAAACAGTAGATAGTATGAGAGGTCTTGTTTTAAACACAAAGCAGAACTTGGGTGAGCTTGACAGTAAATGTTACAGTTTGCAGAAACAAGGTGACACAAGAAATTATTACATATCCAAACAAATAATGAAATTTAGGCCAGAGATCAGTTGTTTAAAAGACGGTTTGCCAAAACATGGTAGCAAACTAGAACTAGACATGAAAGTGCTACGTACAACAGAAGAGGATCAAAAGAATGGAATATAAAAATAATAACAGAAGACTTAAAGAGCATAAAAAAAATTCTCCCCGATCTATCAACCACAAATGACCTAAATGAACAATATGATTCACTGAATGCAGATATCAAGACAGTCGAGGCAAAATCACGTGACGTAGTAAGAGACGTTGATCTTCTTATGGAAACAAAAACAATCTCTCAATCTCGGTCATAATCTGTAACTTGGCTTAGGAAGGAAAGAACGACACTGTGACAAGAGAAACTACGTCCAATGACACATAATTTTCCCTTGCTGTGCGTAACAGCATCTCGCTATATAAATCTGAAATGAGGACTCTCACAGATTAATATAATGCTCAGTGCCAGTCAATGATACAGGCAGAGAACTCGTAAAAGATAGGGATGTCACACATACCAAGACATACCTAGGTCTCTCCCCGTATTCCTTCAGACATAGGGTCTACTGATGGGAATGGATCGACTATACGACGTGATAGACGATCAGATCGAGGTGATGATTCAGCATTTGTTGACTTTTCTGTAGGCAATGTGCCTTGCAATGAGGCATTTTTTGTAGCAAATATTCGCCATCTGCCTGATAAGTCTCTTAGTTATACTTCGTATTATCTCAAGGTTCATAGAATTAGTTAAAACGTAGTGTAAAATCCAAAGTTTTGGCCACGGGACGGCTGAGCCAGGTGATGGCACCAGGAACATAAAGATACGAATTGTTTTGATACTCAACACCGTAATCTTATATAGTGTATGAATGTAAAACACGCTTGTAAAACATTTTGATAATATGTCTGAGGAGCTTAAAAATATTACAACTGCGTATTACAATATACGTGGAGCCATGTATGGTTCAACGTATTCGAGAAGAATTCTTGATGAAAAAGCAATTCATATCTGTGTAGTTAGTGAATAGATTTTTTTGTCTACACTACACACAAATTATAATGTATTTGGAGTATGTGAATCATCCTTTACATATTGTAGTAATACAGAGGTAAGGGCGGTGTCGCAATATTTTACCAGAAATCTTTATCTATTAATATATGTCTACTATGCCTGATGATAGAATAATAGGAATAAGCTTTGATTATAATGGTCTTGAAAATACATCTATTTATTGAGTATACATGCCCAGCTAAAACTATATTATTCCTAGTATAAATCAAACAGAAAACATTATATGATCTTTATAACAAGTGTTCTATTCATAGAGATGTTTTATTTTAAGTGACTTCAATTTGAAGTTGTAAAGCCAGGTTGTTCAGGGAAACTGTACAGTTGAAATGTAACATTTAATAATTTTTGTTGTCAGATAATTATTTGATATCTTTAATTGTACATGTCTTGTGTGAGGAACCAAATTAAACAGGGCATATCAGAGGAAAACAGGAAAGGTGGACGAGAATTCTTAAACTAACCTGAATAAATTTGAAGTCTTTGCAGACGGAGACAGAGAAAAAGGTAAAAATTTTTACCAATGCCCTGGTATACAATTTACTGAATTAAAGTTGTTGCAAATCATCTCGACGAGCGGGGTTAGGTTTCGCAGTATTCCCTTGGCTGTATTTTTTTGTGATGAACATATCTCGATTAAAAATTAAACATAATGTCTGATGGGTAATAGCTATACTGTGTACTGTGTATGATCAGTGAATGAAATGATTACTTGTCAGGAACCCGTCAGGTTCAACTCCGTTGCTTCTAACAACATGACCTTGCACAATGAAAGTACACACGAACTAAAAGTTTCCCCCTGATAATACTGTAGAATCGTGCGATTCATTATAATACCGCGCATAGAAAACATGGGTATGAATGGTACTGGTCTAATTTGGAAAGTAACCATTTCGAATCATATTATGGTAAATAAAAGTGTTTACTTGTCGAAAGGTTTAACCTGTTATAATATGTGTAGAATCAGGAATTACCGTATACAACGTGTATTATTACACAGGCTGCTATTGTAGAATATTAAATAAGCTTTCTGAACAATGAGTATAGGTTTTCAGAAGATCCCAACTGTGGACATTTGATCAATGTTTCATAACTGAATGCCCCTGTTGCAACTTGTTAGTTTCCTGCCTTGGCAATATTTGAATTGCCACAACAGTTTTACTTTTGCTCAATTGACATATTTACCTGCGTGGACAGTGTTCATATACACAGGATTATAAGCACCAAGGGTTAATGTGTCTGAAAATATATTGGTCAGTTCACAAAGTGAAGAGGAAGAAAGCATTCGTACCCCTTCAGAATATTTGATCTGAATTACATTTTCAAACAAACAGTTTTAATAACCAATGCAAGGTAGTTTCTATGGCTCAGATTGTAATTAACAATTATTCATGCAATGAGTAAATGATCGTTGTACCAAATTCAATTCTCAAGACGCACATAATTGCTAAGAGCTAAATATGCCGGTTACTATGTTAAATGCATTATGACGAATGTTGAAAGACCATTTATTTGACCAATGCATCACAAACTTTCGAAATAAAAAATCGAATTGAACTAAAACCCAGAAAAGGAAATACAAAAGGGATACCCTGAACACAGCGCGTGACCTCCTGGTGACCTTTCTCTAACACGCTGTGAGAAATAGCAGGATTCTTAAGATTTTGCAAGGTGCCAAACACCAAGTCAGTTGGCGCTGGATACACTACAGTCTGATTGGCTCTGCGTTTAAACAAATCTGCAGAGCTGGTTGAAGAAATCTGATTGGCTTAGCGTCTAAACAATCATGGCTGCGCCCGTGGTAAGCTCGTGCAGCACAGCATGAGTGGAAATATGCAGACAGTGAGGGATAACTAAACCCAGGCTACACCAGCAAGTCAACATTGAGACTTTATTGAAAGTTCACGATTGCATCGTGTGTATTCTAACGGGACACGATTGCTTATTGCTTCTCACATAAACATACGAATAATGATAAATTTTCATTGGACGTGGCTGAATATAATCGTAAACCATGGAGGAATTTAAAAACTCTCCCTCGGATTTTCATTTCAATGGGTTCTTTTACGGGTTATCGGAGGGGATCATGCGGAAACGTTCAGAGTGCAATTCAGTGCCGCTACTATCATTATCGAGGAAATAAAAAAAATTAAACTCAGTCGTATCCATCAGAATAAAATATGTACGAATTCCTTAGTTGTTGTGATAATGTATACATATATAGGAGTTTGTCAAGCATCATATTCATATGGTCACCGTGAGAAGAGTACTGATGTAAGTTGGTATAGGGGAACTATATTTTGTGTTTTCGTAACATCTAGGGGTAAAGACCATCATGAAATTATTTCATTCAGCTTTGAATGAAAATCGCTTTTTATGCTTATGTGTGATTTTCAATTGATGATGAGAATATTGTATTTTCGAGTCATTTGTTACAGCACATCGAAATATCGTTCACCCGTGTGCTGAAATTTCATTACAAATCAAACATTAACAATTATAATGCAGTAACTGTATATCTCCAAATCCGTTCATGAAAAAGGTGAGAGTTAAATAGTACATGATTAATATAAATGGATGTGATTATACTTCTTTCAAGGTTACAAGTATCATTCACTATACAGAAAGTGTTTCAATATGTTTTTTTTTCTCTCTCTCACAAACATTGATATAGTTAAGTTATTGTTGTGTGGGCCACATTTCAAAGTTATTCTCTTTACAAACCTTGCACATTTGCTGGATTCTCTCGTCAAGCTTGAATGCAACTTATGGCTCTCATTCCTTATATGTTGTTAATCAGTGTGAAAATAATATCACGCAATTCCCCTTAAACTGGAATCCTATCGGTAAGTGTATAAATTCTATAAAGAATCTGACTGGAGAAAATGATAATATTTTTATCGAAGACCATTACAATGCTGCCATCTCGGGTAAGGTGACAAATGACAATGTTGCTTTAAGACTAATTGGAAATAAATTGCAGTGAAATTCCAAACAATACATTACTCACTTGCGCGATTATACGACTTAAGTAAGGAAATCACTCTGAAATTTATCTCTGGAAAGAAATTAATTTCTCCAGATATTCTGCAAAGAAATAGTATTATTTGATTAAAATCATTTTTTATATGTCAGTACAATAAAGGTCACGGTGCAGACAATTCAACATGACAGACTTATTCTTTGTTTTGCAGATTTAACCGTTCTCATAATTCATGCAATAGGTAACCGAATATCATTTACATTAGCGATATTCAGCTTACCAATTATTTGTCCGTTTCAGCCGGTACAGTGCGATAAACCAGAGTTTAAGCCTAATCCTTGAGCTGATTACAACGTTATCCGCTTCAAACTTGCTGTATATGCCTATGGTCACACAACAGCATCAAAAGAAGTTGATGCATATGGATTTTCTGCAGGACCGAATGCGAATTTATTATTATTATTATTATCATGATTCGGAGTGACTGCCGTTGATATGCCTACCTCCTCGACCCCTTGTGCTACATGTCAATATATAACCAAATATGAATACAGGACACGGCATGGTACAAACTAGTCCTGAATGATGCGAGTGATTATTCCTTTAAACACTACAAATCACCACTGAACCGTATATCAAACCGAAGCCAAGAAGTAAGAAATACCGTATATTTTAGAACCATCTATACAACGTCATTATACCGTCCTATTCCCAATACGGCCAAATAAGTTAACTGTACTAACTTTTCAAGAGGTGCAGGTAAACATTGCTTAAAGCCTTAGCTAGTCATACTTTATATATCCAACGTCATGCTCTGTTTTGATTCGCTCACTATATGTCATAACATATTTCATGTACATGGTTTCAGTAAATACTTTATCATAAATATGATTGAGGAAATGTCCAGGATATACATAGACAAATGACAATATCATTGGATGAAAATTTAGAAAACCAGTGTAGAATTTTTATGACTTATTCGTTTAATCTGATTTACTTTCCTGTGTATTGTAGAGTAATAGTAAAGTTTTGACTATAGGATATGTGTACCCTAATGTAATTAGTGCTTGTCTATAAAAATATGAACATTTAATACCATTGTCTTAAACTATGGGTGGGTATTAATACAAACTTCATGTGATAATCCCCTCAAAATATGAACCTTGCAGAAATATTTAGGAAAAAATATTTTTGAATTTTTAAAGTAGTGTTACCCCCTGTACATGGCCTCTGAAAGCTGTGAAGTTGTAAAAATCATCATAAAGTCAACTTCTAAAAGGATAAAAGGCTAACAAGGATTGATGAGTTACTACTATACCAATATTTTTGTTCACTTGTTTGGGTAAGAACCCTATCAGGTCCCGCGGAGTATAAAACCATTAAATAATTTTGCTTCTCTCTTATTCTGGTTTAATTGTTGGTCAGTTGCGTATGTCTGTTTGTGTGTTTGTGTGTTTGTTTGTCAGTACTCTCCTGGCCACAATTTTTAAGCAATCGATTTGAAACTTTCAGAGATAATTGAAAGTCAAAAGTCCTAGAAGCCTCTTATTTTTGGTCATCATAGGTCAAAGGTCAAGGTCAAGGTCACCGAAAAAACATCGAAATTTTATTTTCATCATAACTTTTTAACTATTGGTCCTATCTTCACAAACTTAGACTCATTTTCTTCCTCTGTGTCTTCTTTATAACATGGTCTTGTCATCTTTGCTCAATTTTGTGTCACTTATGGCCGCTAAACTTCATCAACGTATAATTTTTTGACGATATCTCCGAAAATATATACCTGAATTACATAAACTATAGCTTAATTTCTTCCCCCGAGTCTTCTCCATAACTTGGTCAAGTCATTTGGCCTCAGCTTTGTGTCACTTAAACAGTATGTCTGTCTATCTGTCAGGTGTCATCAATTTCGCCTTTGCTTGTTCTTGTGTCTAACATATAGCATTCTACAGGCCACAGTTTTGCAGGAATCCTTTTGAAACTGATACATCTTATGTCCACTAATAAAGTAATTTTTCAGTTTCGGAAAATAGCTGCTAGGGGGCGCTGCACATGAAACACTACAACATAACATTTTTTGCCCATATCTCTAAGACTTTAAACCTAAATTTCATAACTGTAGCTTATTTTCTTCCTCTGTCTTCTTCATAACATAGTTTAGTCTTTTTGTCTGTACTTTGTGCCGCTTTGTCAGTATGTCGGTCACTTCAAAACACTTCAAAATGTTATTTTCCTCATAACTTTGTCCATTCTGGTCCTATCTTCACAAACTTTGGCTCATTTTATTCAACTTCATCTTCTACATAACTATGTCTAGTCAACTGGTCTCAACTTTGTGTCACTTTGTCAATATATCTGTCTGTTTGCACGTTGTCCTAAATGTTGCCTTCCTACTGGTTCTTGCCTTTGTTATAATAGCATTCTATAGGAAACAGTTTACCAGTAATCACTTTGCAACTTTCGCCTATCGTATATTGGAACGATTTCTTGAAGCTGTATATGTATTTTAAATAGGTCAAAGTTTAAGGTCAAAGTCATGAAAACACGTCAGATTATTATTATCGTCGTAACTTTGTCAATATTGGTCCAGTCTTTACAAACAATGGCTCATTTTCTTCCTCTTTGTCTTCTTTATGACATGTTTAGGTCATGTGTTTTCCAATCTGGGTCAGAGTATTTCCGGCAAGCGCGTGACCTCTGGTGGTCTTGTTTTTCTGTTTTTCTTTCTTTTGCCATTTTGTGCTATATTTCACATACGGCTGGTTTTCAAAAACTGACCTTTGTGCATAATATTAGTCTGAGGTGACAGAGTTGCACCTGATATTTACTATTTGACTCCAGGTTACTTTAACAAAAAAGTTGTAGCAATTTATGTATATATTTTTTGCCAAATTTTTACTCTCACTCTCAAAATAAAAACACCTAGTGTACGTTAAACTAGAACATCTTTGTAAAAATATGCTATATATTATTGCTAAAATTTGGAATATCACAAATTGACCATTAAACATTCAATCTGGCACCATCTTTAAAGATATCTAAGATTAACACGTGCAACAAATAATAAGTTAAGCCACGCAATAATCATGAAGAAATCGTTTATATTTTTACCTGAAATGACCATGAAAAGGGAATTTTCACATCCATAATTCCTTTTATAAGCAATATTGCCTAATTTTGTTAAAACCTTGAATGATGACCACACAACAGGTATGTCGGATGAATTTTGTTTTCAAAGTCAGAAAAAAAAATAACTTTCATAAATGTCAGTTAAATGTAAAATGTGAATCTCTGTAGAAATCGAAAAGAACTCGCTACAAAAAATATTAATTATAGGTGGCTCATGTACAAAAGATAAATTTATCTAAGATGGATAAGCATAGCAAATTTCAAAGCAATGTATTGATTAATTATTGAAAAATGGAATTCCTTATAAACGTCAAATGAATAGAAACTTTTGAAACTAGGGCAAATATGTTCAAATGTATGATTGATAACAGGAATGAATATGTTCATGATATTTATTACTGAATAATTCATATTCAACGGATAGCGAGTAAACAAATAATCAGTCATAGTAGCCGTCCGTGCTAGTGCAGGACATGATGCATAAAAATGTCAGTGCATCCCTGGTAAGGGG
The DNA here is from genome assembly GCA_026874595.1 of Sipunculus nudus. NCBI lineage: Eukaryota > Metazoa > Annelida > Sipuncula > Golfingiida > Sipunculidae > Sipunculus > Sipunculus nudus. The sequence goes on along the minus strand of CM049317.1, from coordinate 37,426,629 downwards.
AGGCCTGAGAGCTAATCAACTGAAATTCATTTCCAGTACACATGTATTCAGTTGCCAAGACATTCCTATTAATAAAGACATACCATTTTATCCATCAATATAACTTTATTAAACTATATTTCTAAATTAATTCTACCGGAATATTATTAAATATATCTAATCAGGATTGTGAAATGTCTCCATTTTGTTAATTTCATTATAGGGAATAGGTAAGTTGTTGATAAAATGAAACTATTTATTTTATGTCTTCAGAGGACCAAACTGATATTTTGAGAAAATTATATATAAGATGCTTCAAAGAGAGCCTCACGCTGTTTGCCAATATACAGACAGAACAAGATACCAGATTATGAATAACATGCACGGAACAAAAATTCAACAACAAATAAACAATATAACGAGGCTGAATACAACATGATATCAGAGTTAACTTTTTTTTTAAAAAAAGGAAAGATGGCGCTCGAGCGCCGTAGTTGAGGAAGTCAGGGACCCCCGCCCTAGGCGCTTCTTCAGCAACGACAAAGATGATATCTAATTGCATGTTTAATTATTATCTATTTACTATTAGGCCCACAGTTTAGGAGAAACTCAGAGGAGATAGAGATGAAAAACTAAGGTTTTATAAATAACTCAGGTTTATAAATACTTAACTGGGTGCAAGTTAAAATCAAGCTGACTTGAAAAGCCTGCTTGCTTAGCGGATGTGATGTTAGTCTCTTTCTACATAGGATGTGGTAGGATTATGTCTAGAGGAGAAAAGAATTAATTTTTGGCTATTGTATGCTTGTGGTCTTTTGTTAAGATCTGTATTGAGTGTATATGTTTTATCCTGTTGTAAGTATTGACTGTTTTTCTATCATGTAGTCTTTAACAGTCGATGTGTTCGTGCGTGCTCTTAGTTCTGATATTTTAGTGAACCTACTAACTCTTAAGGCTGCTCTGAGGGATTTATTTTGTTGAACTTCTAGTTTATATAAATGTGTCATAGCTGCACCTAAGGAAGCTATGATTCCGTATATGCCTATGGGGCGGATCCATTGTTTATATAGGTGTGCAGCTGTCTCCAGTTGAGGTCCGTCCTTCTTATAACACACAGCCTGTAGAGCATTAATCCAACTCCACATTCGTTGACTGATATGCTCTACGTGTGGGCGTCAAGTGGCTTTTTTTGTAAAAAATAACACCTATGAACCTGGCAGCGTCAGTGTTTTTTAAATGTTTACCTAACAGTTTAAAGGGTTCCAAATATTTTGGTTTGTACGCTTTACTAAACAAAACCGTTTGTGTTTTTTTGTTGGATTCAGTTTGATTCTCCAGGTTTTGGACCAGTTGCTTATGCGGTCGTACTGGGCTTGGACTGCGTTGCGATAATAGCAAACGTTGGAGCCAGTGGCTCAGATGGGTATGTCGTCAGCGTATTGTGAAACGCTGACCATTTGTCCCGTCTTCGGAAGGTCGTTAACATACATGATAAAGAGTAAAGGGCTCAACACTGAGCCCTGGGGAGTCCGAGCTTCAAGCGTAATCTCCTCAGATTTTGTACCCTTATGATTAACCATAAGGGATCTTTCTGTCAGAAATGAGGAGATTAATCTCACTAGTTTATGTGGTAGATGGGATCTCATAACTTTAATGCGGAGACCGTCAGACCATACTGTATCAAAGGCCTTTTCTACGTCGAGAAATGTAGCTAAGGTGTGCTGTCTTTGCTTTGTTAACGTAAATGTTAACGATAAATGCACTTTTTTTAAAATCATGTTATAAATTTATGATTATTGCTGTGATTGTTTTTAATTCAAATCAAACTTCCGTGACTTCAGATGACAATGGCATAGCGGCAATGGTATGCCCTTGAACTTGAATGATTCAATCATGTGCCATCCCATTAAAATACCATAATACCATTAATTTTTTATGAATTCACATAAAATTTCTTGACGGAGTGTGCCATAGGCCTAGTAGGACGTGCTTAAATTTTAGCAGATCGATGTTTCAGAAATGTGAGGAGAAAAAGGTATGAAAAAGACCGAATATGGCACGATTTTGATAAAAATTTACAAATATTACAAAACACTATTTGCATTTTAATTGATGTTTCAACATGAGAATTCCGTTTAACATGTTTTGAAAAACAATTCTTTGATTATTAATGTTATGATTTTTGATCAAGGGAGAAATGTATATAATAAGATATCTTCTGGAATAATAATGGCCTATAGATGGCATAATTTTTCATGTAGAGTAAATTGAAAGTACCCTGGCTGCATAATTCTTTGATTTACTGTTATAAATTTCAAACCTTTTCATGACATTTTAATTTGCTTCTGTCTGACCATGCTTCAGATAAAGACTTCCTGAGATTCTTTTCGCGGACAGTTCCGAACCCGAGGTACATTGCTTATCATGCTTTTGTTACGTGTGTGTTATTTTTCGAAAACTCAAAGTCACAATGAAATCACTGTCCAGAAATTTACCCAATATTTGTATATTTAGGTGCCAATTTCAATCCACACCATAAGTTAAATATATAATGAAAATTAATGTTCAGAATACTCATGATAATGAGTGGATTTTTTTTTCGGCTACAACATGCTACATATATATGACATATATCCAATAATAATAAACCTTACTTGATTTCTATTATTTCTGAAAAGCTCATGTAAACTAGTAACTGTATGAATTTCCGGCCGCTGAGACAAAATATGGTCTTTGATAAATATGGTTTTATTGTATTTATCTTGTCAAATCATTCTTGATATTAGAAAATGTGTTTATTCGCTGTTAACGGGAGATCAATGGTATTCAAAGATCAATGTAACACAAACTAGCTTCAGTATTAACTAGCCTGCTTAAGTATTATGGTGCAAAAATTCAAACAATATTAAATTTACTCAGGCGATAAACCGTACATCTGGAACAAGTCCGAATGCTTTAAAAGGATATATTTAATCGGAAACTCAAACAACTTTATCCTGTAAACAAAATGAAAACCGTATTATACTTATTCCAATCAATATTTAAAGTGTTGCGCGATGTGTCCGGATAATGTGGTGTATCAAAAGTGATATTTTTATTTCAAATATATGCAAAAAGGAGAGACATTCTCAGATAACTTCCTAATTAACATACCTAGAGTGGCTGACAAATACAGCAACATCGAAGTTAATAGACAGCTCAGAATAAATCATTTCAAACTTTTGACCACTTAAAAAGTACCACGCGCATTTCACCATGGCAAGTGGAAAATGCTTCATCAGATGCACGGCACTGTTGAAACTTCTTTATACACACCCACAGATACACACTCACACACATATTATATATCTATGTATAATATACACATTTATCACAGTTTAAAATGATTTCATGATCTGAGCAATCGATACGAAATGCTTTATATGTGATTTTGTATAAAGCTTTCATTATCTTTTTATCTGTTAATAGTTTGTAGGCTGATTTGTTGAAATTCTGTATACTGGCAAACCATAACCTGAAACATGGAGATCATGATAGGCATTATATAATAATCTATTACATATAGAATATATACCGCTGGCACAGGATAGCTCACTCACTCCTTAAGGCGAGCTGTAGTACAGCGATGATGATAGAATATGAACATATCACTCTTATACATTCGTCCGGAGCTGCAGACAGGAAACAGTCTGAGTCGTCAGGGCGAGGCATATTTGCTACACATTATACGAATATGGCTGTGTAATTATTTCATAGATACCCAGGTTAAAATGGCAGATATATTCCTAAATAATACCTCGAGGTGAAAGGGACACGAGTCGATAAGTGGTCCATAAATGCAGTATAAAATATATCAAGAGCTGGACCTGGAATATATTTCCAACATTCACAATATAGGACTTTGTGCTGGAGTGTTATTGGCACTTAGATACTAGCAAATATGTTAATTTAAACCATTTATAAGGGTTTTTAACCTATTAACTCTACCAGTACATCCACACGCAAATCCACAATACGTGATAAAACAGTTATTTCTTATATGGAAAACAGAACATAATTCTTGTATTTACATTTTCATTTACTTTCGACAGTCGCGCTTGTCTTTGTGACGGCAAACACCAGCATTTAAAAAAAATAATTGTTTTACTGTTAAATAATCATGTTATGAACAAATTAGCGTGAGTAACTCTACTGTTTCACTAGTTTTAATTAGAAAAAAATGTGCGGAGATTTCGTTTAACATAGTCTGTGAATAAATGATCATGTTATGAACAAATAAGCGTAAGAAACTCTTTCACTAGTTTTAATTAGAAAAAAGTGCCGAGGTTTCGTTCAAAATAGCCTGTCAATATGCTTTTTTAGAACGACTGTTCTAACATTACCAATATCCAAGTATACCCATGGCCAAGTATACAAATATTTATTAAAACAAAATCAGCTCTCGACTAAAGGGGTTCGCCTTCCTGGACATGATTCAATGGTTACTTTAGGAAAGATCCTTAATAATAACTTCAATGCCTGATGCGTAAGAGCTGAATGATAGGGGGTTATGGCATTTTATGGACAAGGTAGATATATATATATATATATATATATATATATATTAATCACAGGAAGCTTAAGAGATCCCGTCAGAATCAGTTCCGTTGCTTGTAACAACATGATCCTGTACAGTGATAGCGAACATTGGTGAACAGAAGTACACCTGATATTACCGCAGACCCATCCGTTGTATATTATTTACAATATTAAGCGTAAATCTTTTGTATGGTAGTGTTATTTTTTTTTAAATTCTTTTTAATCATGCCTATATCATGGCAATTTTATTTTTTTACAGAAAGGACGGAGTATCCTGCATAATATCTGACATTCAACTCAAGCACACTAAAGCAATTTAAACAGGGCAGAAAATCAAATATGTTGTTGAACAATAATTCAAGGTTGTTTGAAAAGAGACAAGTAGAAACCTTTATAAATATATGAAAATATAAAAGAGACATATCGGAACCTACTAAATAACATTACATCATTCACATATGTGTCGGCTTCTTCTGCTCAGATTGAAAACTGTTTTTATACGTTTGCTTGTTAGTTATACTTATAGTTGAACGTCACCTCTTGATATAGCTTATAACATCTAAAAGTCATGATGTTGTTTCGTCAGAATAAGCCTATTTGGAAGTTATTGTGTACCTGGGTCTTTCTCAGGAATATTTGACAAAGATGCCCTGATATTTCGTAGAGATTCTGATTATAACATTTCACCGATCACATTTACATGAGTTCTGAATGCCAGGATATTTTATAACTGGAACCTAAACGTTGACTACCACAATGTTCAGTGTACCACATACATCTGGTTACTTTTAACATCTAAATTCTATCCCCGTACTTTATGTATCACTGACCTTTTGTTAATAATTTTTACTAAATTGTTCCCGAGCAAATAATAACAATCAGGGGAAAAGATCAGAATAACATTTACGAGCATTGAATGATCTCCCTCAATCGTTGACGGTTACTGTTATAGTGCATTAAACTAACCTTGCCTTCTCTTGCCTTTTCCGCATCGCGAATCATAGTAGCATTGCGTGCAATTTACACAATAATTTTAAAATCAGAATGATTGTTCCCGGAGTTTATCAGGCTTATCATGTGTGAACATGATATTTTATGATTAACCACTGATATTCTGTTCAGCTGCATCCATATCTAAATCCTACTTTATAAGTGCGTAATGCTGCTAATAAACAACTAATTACATATTCAAAATGAATATATGGGAAATATAAACGCAAAACTGAACTGTAACTTAACAAGTCCTAAAAGCGGGATGCTCTCCAACCCATGTTTGCATTCATTTATTCGGACAATATTCATGCGTGATTGATCAAACAAAAACACACGAACAGGGACGAACGCATACCCTCCTGGCGGATGCAACTATCGTTAAAATAAACAGTTTCGCCGGGGTTGTAATAGCTTTTTTTTAAAATTGGTTGATCCTATTTCAATTGGGACTCCATGAGAGAGGCCAACTGTTAGGTGCTCTGGGCAGAAGGTATTTCATCTCAGTACTGAAAGCACGCGTTTCAAAAACCGTCAGCAGTCACTGAAATCTTGGTGCTGAAGTTCCTACTTTGTACTGTCCGGTGTGCAAAAGCCGTATGGTGGATAATCACGGGCCATCTTCACTCCTAAGCACGAGGCGTTCGCCCGTGACCTGGGCAGGGGAGCAGGCTACCTTGAGGGGTCCACCGGCCCCTTGAGGGTGCCACAACTTTAGACCTTGTGACGTACCATTCTCCACACATGAGGTCCTTCTATAAAATTCAAGGATTTCAATAGATCTGTACCTTGTACGGAGGTTGGTGGCGCACGATGCTGGGCCGTGTTTGCATTCACTTATTCGGTCCATTTTCCCAGGTTCATAAGTGCAAAAGTCACTGCAAATTTGTGCAAATTCATTGGTGGCGTATATGAATCCGGGTTATGCTTGATTCAAGCCGAAATCTAATCGATTTTTGCCTGGCCCGTTCATGAAATGCCCTAAAAATATCAAACGATCCCGCTCATGGTTGCATGAAGAATAGCACAAACACTTGCACGAACACACACACGAACAGGGATGAACGGATACCCTTCTGGAGGAGGCAACTATCGTTATATAACAAATAAAAAACAAGTATTTAGTAGTTAAGGTTGGCTCGTACTCATTTTAAAGTAAATAACCCGTCTGTACTTTTAAGTACCGAGTTCAAATACCAGCTCCATGATTTTAAGATACATTGCTTACGAAAGGAGAATAGCTAATACAGCTACGAGTATAGAATTTGGTAATAACATCATGACCTGAAATTAAACCCATTTAGAAAATAGCACTATCAAATGTCAGTGTTAACACTAGAGATAGCTCACAACATGTAGTATATGGCAACAACGTATGTGTTATTAAAAAAAAGTAATCAAGGCGTCTCTGAATTAAAGGTCTAGATAGAAGCCAAGTAAAAACTTTAACTAATTCATGTTTTATGCGCCATATATCACATAAGTTTAAAGTATCCATTATCATTGAGATTTTATTAACAGAGTTATGTTTAATACTTAATCTTCCTCCATCAGCATCCCGATCAGTGAGATGTACATTAAAATCCCCGCCCCATATTATTTCTTTGCCTTTATAATTGCTGATTTTCAGTATTTCTTGAAATACTAGTTCATATAATTCAAGATGCTGTATTTCAGAATTTGGTGCATGGGGGTTATTGATCAGAGGTGTTTTGTGTATTTATGCTTGTAATTTGTGATGCAGTGAATCCACAGAATTTACAATGGATTTTAATGATAGGTTGTGCAAGAAACAACCCTGCACCTACAAGAAGTTTCGCTTTGTCCGTTAACATTGAAATCCATAACTAGAAATAAGATCTGGATCTCGATCCAGGAAAATTCGGGACCTTTTTGTCTGCTATCCAGGTTGTTTTCCATAACGTACAGGTCCACCAACAACGGTAGAATATACACACTTATTGAGGTTCATTAAGAAATAAATTCACCATCAGCCAATCTGAGCCAATAAAAACAATATCAACTCGATAAAGCCTCCAAATGTCTAAATGAGCTTCATTTTTCCATCTTGGAAGGCAAATATATTTTTTACTTTTGTTTCATTGTTTTACTTTTTGTTTGCTGTCAATATGAAATAAGGTTTTCAATGAATTTCAATGATTTAATATTGAATGGTGGGTCATAGGTTGTATCAATTTTTAGCGGATCTGGATATTTTACATTTGATGACAGCGGTAAGCGATCCAAGTGTCATTTATAGTTTAGCATAATATTAATTTGAGTTTATGGTAGATAATCAGGGCCCACCTTCACTCCCAAGTACGGGGTGTCCCGTTTTTAAATTTCAGTGGCCGGCGGACAAAACAATTCTATTAATTTTAGGACTCATCACACAGGTCCACAAACAAGTAAGTGTCTAAAAATGGGAAAAATCCAGGGCAACCATAGAGTCTATTATATTTCAGCTAGGATTCAGAGCCCATTCACTTTGCTTCATTTGATTTCAGTTGGCTCGGTGTCATAGTTTGTGATATCCGCAATGTATTATTGCTGTCAGGCCTTACACTGTCAGTTACACGTGTTCGTGTAATAATAAAAAAAACCTACTATGTGCGAAACACAGACTTTAGTTGGTTAAGTCGCCTCCATCCGTGTCCCGTGTCTGGCTGTTTGTAAGCAAATCTATGCATGGATACCATAGAGATCGAATATACACATTAAAATCCGCCTATTTAATTCCTTACTCGTATATCCCCATGTAAACGTAGCCGGTTTTTACAAGTAAGATCGATTCAACACGATAAAAGACCAGTGCAGTGCAATTGTGGGATTGGTCAAACCAATAGAAATGTCTCTTTTCTGGTTGCTTTTCGTAGTTACCAATAACTAATATTTATCATATATACATATGTGTGTGTGTGTGTTTGTCCACAGAAAAATCAACTCGAATACATATATATTTTCTTTGCATGTATGAAATGTCGGAGTCATAAAATATAGCTCATCGTGTAATGCTGTATTTAACAACTTCAGTAGGAAATAATTGAGACGGTTTTACCCAGTAGACATTCGTTGGTTTTTGCATTATTCAACAAACGGTTTGAGGAAACTAAAATAAACCTAACTTCTGACGGATAAGAGTCATAGTACGGCGTGTATGATAGTCTATGAACAGATTAATCTTATACTGTAGAGAATTCATTGGAAACCGTCAGGAGCACCTCCGTTGCTTGCAACATTATAATCCTACACAGTGATAAAGTGACCAAGAGCTCTCTTGATATTACCGTAATTTAATACCATGCTAAATGAGTTTCGGGCCCGGCTATAGTATCAATTATTGTATTGAACAATAAAGAGTGGTTTTATTTCCAAAGGGAAATAATAACAATCACTAATGAAAAACAATATATAAGACCCCGTAGAAAACGGCGGAGGTAAACCTTTTCTTCGGACTTTAAGGTTATTCTTAATTAATGATTACAGGCAGGTGCCTTCAGCAAATCACGAGTCTTTATTACACAATAAGCTTCGTATTTTCCACTGTGTCACATCGGCAGTCTGTGTTTTTTCTCCGAGCTATACTGCGGCACTTCTTAACTCCTCATTTCTCTTTTAATTGATTCACTAATATATATATATATACGGAACGACCGGCAATCTGAAGGTCACCGAAAGGATCGAAATTTCTGTGTATTTATATTCCAGTTCTCTATACAATGAACCAGCATGACTGTTCTTACATTTCTCTATTATATATGCCACACACCATATAAGACCCCAATTTCTCAATGTTGCTTGCAAAGTTGCTATATCGACACGACTGGAACCTTCTTAGTCCATGAGCCAGACCCTGAACATTTGGTCACTGGAACCATCTGAGGGGAATAATTCTAATAGTGATATTTGGCATGGAATACAACCCTGGAGTTAGAAAATGTGTGATAGCATTGAATCGGTGGTAGCTTTCTGAGTACATATGCCCGTTTATATGTCTATCGTCAAACCAATTTATGGCACCACTTGTGTAAGACATATAGGGGTAGGGGTAACATTTGTATGTAACATTTGCTATTCAGAAGGGGAAAATTTTAAAACACTTATCATCATAACACTTTGCGATTCAGAAGGGGAAAACTTTAAAACACTTATCATCATAAAATATATTTAATTTGCTTCATTATATTAAACATGACGACCTCGGAACATTTTTTAAGGTCAAGGAGGTCAGCAAGTGCAAATATGAATAAACAGTTTTCATTTGTAAAAGGTTTCATCGTTGCGATGGTTACATAAAATAACATATATTATTATTCCGAATGAAAGAATGGCCTCTGTGGATAAATTTGGTGTCATACGCTTACCTACTGCACTTTTAATGTTACTGATAAGGGGTTGTATATGTACATTTGACCTTCTTGTGCAATGGCTATCTGTAGGGAAAAACATGGTGTGATTACACTTTTTTTTGTATCATTTGAAATACTATATACATTTAAAAATGCAAATGACCTACCAAATTCGTCCATCTCCAACCAAACCAAAGCCAGGCAGCAGAGTATCAAATCAGAGATGATCTGTTTACGCGTGTGTGTGTGTTGCATGTGATGGTGTGTGTGTGAGCAAATATTTGAAATATAAACACAAATTCTTCTTAGTTCAAGAAATATAATGTACGTCTTAACATCTACAATAATACAATAATATAAATAATTATATATTATATATACATATGTGTGTATATATATGATCTTTTAATATTCTCTTATAAAAATAGTACCGTTTTGTAACGCAAGATTACATTTATTTAAAAAAGTATAATTTACTTTATATATATATATATATATATATATATATATATATTGTTATGATGATTTTATATAAATAATGCATTATGGTTTTAAATTGAAGTAATTATATAAACTCAATATATATATATATATATATATATATATATATTATATGTATATTTGTAACACCTCGGTCGTATAGGTACGGATTGGCGGCGTCTTAGGGGGTTGGGCTGCACTACCAACAACAGCGTGGTGGAAAACTGTTTTGTTTGCGAAATCTGAAAAAAACCGCATCACATCACATTGACTGACTCGCTGCCAAATATTATATACATATAATACATTACATATATGTCATGAGTCATTACCTTATAATAAACAATATTAAATGATTATACATAATTACAAGATTCGGCATGAATATTAGAGGCTGACAACGATATCAGTTACAAGCGTCGTCGAAATAGCTTATTCTTGCGTAGTTGCTCTATACACCACTTGATACGAGATAACTGGTTAAAATAATCCATCAACGATCAAATAAATGAAAAATGTGATTTATCCAACAGTTGTAATAAATTTACGTTACATGACTATGGTACTTTACAGCTAAAGAACTTTTCAAAGTACAGGAAATACATACACGTACCTGAAAAAACGCATCACATCACATTGACTGACTCGCTGCCAAGTGACGTTGGTTAAACATTTTTGCGGCAAGACGAGAGACATGCTATTCTTATGTAAATTAGATGGTTACACAAACATAGAGTACAGTTCGTTAGCTTCCTACATTTAGGTTTACACATTGCAGAATAACCAATAAACAAAAATTGAGGTACTTCAGAATAACTTGGGTTCGAATATAAATATAAAATTTAGTTAATGACGAGGTCATAGTTGACGCCTGTATGGTAACTACAGGTGTTCCGCACGTTTGACTGTACTGCCCCCTACATTAAACGAAGTTATTACATAGAGCTCAACGTGGGCCACTAATACATCAAACTAGGCCTACATTGCACACAAGATAAACCGTTACAAAGTACCAATAACATGACAATAACAGGAGTATATCATTTCCCAACCTGTATGACAACAAAATTACAACTGTTGTGACGACCTATTACATGTAACGTTTAAGTGACTACATTAATCAAACTTGTAGTATTTGACTAAACAAGGCTTACATAAATCACACCCTGTCATATATATATATATATATATATATCTGCAAACTTTATTTGTTTAACTTTAAATTTACACACTTAATTACTAGTATTTATTAGGCCTATATAAAGAAATAAATTATACATGTCAATAAATTATATGTAGGGTTCATTCTCTTTCTGGAATTACCTTATCACATCTTCATCAAACCTATCAATAATAGGTGATGTCTTCCTTAAGGTGGTCACTTGAGGTAGAAACGTACTTTAACGTATACCCATCATGGCACACACGCGTTCTGCTGGCCTCTTCAGAACAAAAGGAAAAAACGCGATGGACAAAATGAGCCATCGTGAGGGTACCTCAGTCTGAGCAATCTTCACCAGAGGTCACAGCCGCTACGCTAATATTACCTCTGTTAAGGGCTAGGACAATCTCCTCTTGACCTGGTCATGATCCCGGGTCACTCTTCGCTCACATGTTGGCAACATAGCCAACAAGGCTGTGGAATATATATATACATATATATTTATATATATATATATATATATATATATATATATATATATATATATATATGTGTGTGTGTGTGTGTGTATAAGAAGTCGCAAAGGCATATAACAACCGTTTTTGCTTGGGGAAAAGCAGATTCAAGCATTGAAGCATTTACTTACGTCCAAGGAGCATTTTACTGCGAACTTACCGGTCGGTTACATTACGACTATGATTTACCATTTGTGTTAAGTACTGATCAGTGGTAAGAAATGTCTGCTCCAGGTTCTCCCCATCCATGTCGGGCTCGCAGCGGCTTGGGTAAACTTTCTTTACAATGTATCAACTGCCAGCGGTGTTGCTGTTTCGAGTGCCAGGATGAGAGCTTTAAAAGTGAATCCTGTTTTCATTTACAAACACAATATTTATCTAATTGCTTTAGTCATAATCCAAACAAATTACTATTTCTGCAGCAGATATTTGATTTTTGTTCTGGCAAGGGTTTCGAGTTCTTGCATTTGATTTTTTTTTTAAGCTTTTATGCAGCAGTATCATATTATCAAGGATCCTGGATACACTTACGACTTGTTGCCAGAACTGTCTGGGAGAAAATGAATCAACACCTCATTGGCAAATTATATTCCTCACCAGTAATTTAAAACAGACATTCAGTGCATAATGTTCAATGTGTGTTTACTTACAACTTGAAGGATGAATATGTGCCTTGTTATACCAACAGTGCCCTATTTAAGAATTCGCGTATGTAGTTCTTAGTGATTACGCAAAATAATCAATAAATTATATATACTTCGAATATAGGATTACTTTAAAAAATAGCATCATATTTGGGTCCTAATGCATATGTTACTTTTTGGGAGAAAACTCTCGTCTTTGTTTTGGGCAAGAATCTTGCCAAAAAGGCGAGCGATTAACAGAGGTGACCATTAGGATGTACAAAATGGGCCGCCATGAAAATTATTCAGGCAAGGTCAAGACCATGGCAGGTCAACCGGACATCTGTTGTGCGCTTTGCATGGGCAAAACTACATAATTTGTGTACAGATACTGTCAACCCTCACATATTCTACCTTTGAAGACCCAGGAAACAGAGGGGAAATTCCCATGTAATCTGGACCGGCCGAGGATACAGTTCCCCGAGTACCCCGAGTGGATGTATAGGGGCATTAGTAATAAACTGAACTGTCTAGATAAATTACTGTCGGAACCTGGTAATAGTTGATGTTTAGCAACATATCAAGCCCACATAATACACATTGTTATGGCAAAACAATCTATTCTTTGTGGAAACTGTGACCATTTCTTAGACGTGTCAGTAAAAATGGCAAACCAGTGGATTTTCGGCAAACTTTTCCCAAATTGGTGGAGTATCATTAGGTCATACATACATCCGAGGCTAGTAGCGGTAGTGTTCTCTGGCGGAGAATACAGTCTGGGATGAACTTGCAGTTGACCAGTGTCACATACATATGCATTCACGTGACACCCGTGACATCATGGTTAGGCCTACGTCATTCCATTATGACGCGCACTGAGTTCCGGTTGACATGTCGAGGTGAAAAGACGGGAGTGTGAGGTCTTCGGAAAGAATTACATAAAAAAGTGAGAAGACCGAGATGATATAGTGTTATGGATACAAGACAGAAAAGAAAACAAAAAGAGCAACCAGAGGGCACGTTGGACAAGTACGTCATTTGTGAAACAGAGACCAGTGGCGCTGGTAAAACTCGCAAGGCAAGTTTCACTGAGGAAAACATGGCCTCCCGTGCAGACCACAAGGAGAGAGCACCTGAAGGTGGGCGTCAACATGACATTGAGAAAAATTAAATGATTTTAAAGATACGCTGTTAGGGGCAATAGACACTCTCAGAAACTCTTTGACAACTGAAATAAAAGTAAATTTCAAAGTGTTAAAAGAAGATACTAACGCAAATGTGACAAAATTGTAAAACTTGAACAAAGCCTTGAATTCTCCCAGAAAGAACTTAAAAGATATAAAACGCACACAAATTAATTGACAAAGGAAAAAAGAAAATTGAAAGAGGAGTTGGCAAGTGTCAAGACATTTCAGAGTAAAATGGAGAAAGATTTTGGAGAAACGAAAAGACAATTGCTTGAAAAATTGAATGAAGCAGAGCGGCATTCAAGAGAATTTAATGTTAGGGTTGCCGGGCTAACTGAAACTAATGGAGAAAACTGCGTGAAACTGGTGGCTCAAATAATATCTGAAAAGTATCTGATGGGAAGAAAACCAGTGGAGGAAATAGAAAACCTGATTGAGAATGCCCATCGTGCAAGAAAACGGCTACCAAACAAGCAGAGGCAAATAATTGCTAAATTTGTTAAAAGAACTGATCGAAATACAATACTGAAGAATGCAAAGAGTCAGCTGAATAGAGTAGAAGGCGCCAAAATTAAATGTTCGAAGACCTTACAAAAGTAGATTATAAGCTAAAGAAAAGAGCGCAACCGCAGATTGAGGCTGCATATAATGACCAGAAGCAGGCCGTGTTCCGCCGAAGGAAACTAATAATAAATGGACACCTGGTGGAAATGCAAGGCAAAGGCGGAGCCCGACTCGAAATGATAAGCCAGCGGAACGTGGCCTAAGCCCTGGGTTGAAGAATCGCCTAGATACCGAACGGCCAGAGACCACATGCTTGAATGCTCATGACTGCAGCTCTACCCGAGTCGAGTTTGGGTGCAATGTTTTAGGACTGTGTGTCTTTATTTTCAGAGTCATAGAATTGACTCGGTTGAATGTTTAATATTAAGGACTGAAATTATAGATGTAATAACAGTGTAAAAGAAGACTTGAAAGTGCTGTAAAATAGTTATTTAAAATGTGTTTCATCTTGTTCTGTTAATTTATGTTTAATATCGGTGATCAGATCGAGGCCTGGCTGGTAATGTTTAACCGGATTACAGTTCTTGTCGTTTACTGTGTGGATCGTGACCGAGCCTCTATTGTCGCTCATTACCAAGTGGGACGTGAGTTGTGAAAGACTCAGGGGTAGGTTCTGTGATATTTGTGTGCTGTATAGTAATATGTCTGTATTTGCCATTTATGTTGATGTACATAATACAACCATGAGTAATGTACGGGCATCATTTAGTATGTCCTTAATTAATTTACCTTTTGGTTCATCCACCGTCACCTTTTATACGAAGATTCGACCATACCTAACGTTATTGGTAAACAATAATATGTCACGAAGATATATTCCTTGAATTTACAGTAGCGACCCTCAATACCAGAGGGATTAATAATACAAAGAAAAAGAGGACAGTATTTACATGGATAAGGCGACAAAAGGCAAATGTTATATTTTTACAAGAGACGTATAGTAGTAAATCATGTGAAGTACAATGGCGTAATGAGTGGGGAGGTCATATACTATATAACCATGGAAGTAATCATAGTAGAGGTGTTGCTGTTTTATTCAAGCCGTAGTTAGATTATAAGATAATAAGAATTTATAGTGAGGAAGAAGTAAGAATACGCAAAGTGGAAACATTAATTCAAGACCAAGTTATATATTTCTGTAATGTATATGCCCCAAATCAAGAAAGTAAACGAATTGCCTTTCTTTAAAAAGACAAAAAAAAAAAAAACATAGAACCTGGAGTGGATGAAGATGAAAATCTGATTATAGGGGGTGATTTAAACATTGTATTTGGTAATATTGATAAGGATGGAGGAAGATAACAAAGTAAAGTAAAAGTAGTAGATATAGTGAAAGATCTGTCAAGCTGTTTTAATTTAATTGATATATGAAAAACTAGGAATGAAACAACAGAAATGTTTACCTGGCATCAAAAAGAACCTGAAATTCATTGTAGATTGGGCATGTATTTAATGTCTCGTGCCTTACAAGATTTTGTTAATAATTGTGACATTATCCCAGCTGCAATGACAGATCACTCTGGTATAGTTTTGAAATTTGAAGATACGAAGCAAACCACAAGAGGGAATGGGTACTGGAAATTTAACAATGATTTATAATGACCCTCAATATGTAGGTATGATAGAAAATAACATTGAAAAATGGTGTAAAGAATTGGCAAGTACAAATTGCAGCGAAAAGTGGGAATTATTAAAATATTTTATTAGAAAAGAAACCATAGTTTACCCAAAGAAAATAAAGAAGAAAATGAATGATCATTATGATCAATTATCTTCAAGACTAAAATATTTAGAGAGAGAGAAAACACAGATACTGAAGAATACTTCAAGCTAAAAGAAACACTGAACTGTTTAAATCTTAAAAAGGCTGAAGGGACAGAGCCAGAGTAAGATGGAGAGAATGGGGAGAGGGGAGTTCAAGGTGATTTGGTCAGCTAGAGAAAAGAAATCCAGTAAAGAAACATTTTAGAAACTTAAATCACAGGACACTGAAGACACTATATCTGATAAATAGAAATTTATCAAGAGTAAAATCATTTTATGAAAATTTGTACAAAAGTGGATATCGATAAAAAACTTTTTATCTGAAGGTCAAATAGTTTTTGATAACCCAAGTCTGGTCAAACTTACAGATGAACAAAAATAATATGTGAAGGTCTACTTACTCTAGATGAGTGTAAAAGGGTAGTTAAATCCATGAAAAATAATAAATCCCTTGGAAATGATGGTTTATCCATAGAATTTTAAAAATGTTTTTGGAAAAGGGTGGGGCCCTTGTTAGTTAATTCATTCAACGATTCATACAATGTAGGGGAAATGTCCCCTTCTCAGAGACAGTCAGTTAAAACACTCCTAGAAAAAAAGGGGAAAGACCGATTACTTATTAAAAACTGGCGCCCAATTTTTTTTATTGAATAATGATTATAAACTAGCATCCAAAGTAATAGCAGAAAGAATAAAAAACGTTCTCGCACATGTAATACATATTAACCAGCATGGTTTTGTAAAAGGAGATATATAGGAGAAGAAGTCAGGACTTAAACATCAGTAGACGCCCAGGAGTATAAGTATGCGTTGATTTTGAAAAAGCTTATAATTCATTAGAATAGGAATTTATGTTTAATTTATTAAAACACATTAATTTTGGGAATGATTTGATATCCTGGGTAAAAATATTTAACATAATATCGCTACATGTATAATAAATAACGGATATAGTTCAGGCTATATCCCAGTTGAGAGCGGTGTTTAACAAGGGGATCCCCTCTCACCATCTTTATTTATCTTAGCAATAAAACCCTTAGCAAAAACAATAAGACAGACTAATCAGATACAAAGCATTAAGATAAATAAATAAACAGAACTTAAGTTTATATTGTTGATTTCTTAACTTGTTAATGGGGTTATATAAAGGCCTCAATCCAATTGTCTCAAACCACTTCGTTGCGATTTAAAACCAACATCCGCCTAGCCTCTTTGCGTAGTGCAAAACTATAGGTTCACACCTGTTTCTTTTTTTAAGCACATGCTTGATATCTTGTAAGAAAGAAATTCTACAACATTCATTAAAAAAAACTTTAGGAATAGTGTCCCTTTCTTAGTAGGGATCTTCAAACAATAATTGTTTACAATACGATTTGTAGAAGCCCCGTCTCACATTACATGGTCAATATGGAAAACACACTCTTTCAGAATATCGACTGTGTCCCAAATATTTGCCAAGAGCTGGTATGCTGTGACGGGTGTATGAGCAAAATATGCAAGTGGCTATCTAAAGCCAACAACAGCTGCAAACAGAAATTGGATGGCATGTGTAGCCTTCTGATACCTTTCTTGCCATTTTGATTTCAACACTCTAGCAGAGCGGTCCGGTGTCTCAGACTCCAACAAGTTGCCAACTGTCATCGCGCCTAACCACTTTGATATCTTCCAGGAAAGACCATCTAAAATAAACCCACCACGGCGAAATGTGTTGGAAAATTCGCTGTCGATCAGCTTCAGGTGGCATCCATGAGACTTCTTTGTGATTAAATGTTGAAAGAAGTGTTCTTTTAACCGGGCACAAATCGTAATCACTATAGACCTTGAATCTTCCAATTTGACATCAAGGAAGGTCCATGAAAAGGCTCAAAAGTAACCAGAAACTATGTCTCTGTTACCCATATCCTCAAAAGTATGGGGCTCAGAATTAGCGGCCAAAAATTTCAGAATTTTATACAAAAGCTCAATTATCTGAATAACTAATGCATTGATCACCATCATTCTTTGCCTGCATATTGATCATGGGTTCTCATTTTCTGTAGATTTGTGGCGCTACCTGGATTTAAAAAAAAATGTTAGAATTTTTTCTATACTTTTGAAACCTTGAAAGATGCAGTCGTCTGCTAACAGGGCACAAATCATTACGATTGTTCCTGGAACCTTCTGATTTGACATCAAGGGAGTTCCATGAAAAGTCTTCTTGGAAACCTGAAATTAGGTCTCTGTTAACCAATATTCTCCGAGCTATAGGGCTTATAAGCACCCCGCAGAATAACTGATACCAAAGCAAGGCACAAATCATAATTATATGACCTAGAATCTCCTTATTTGACATTCCGAGAGTTCCTCAAAGTTCTCCTCTAAAACCTGAAATTAAGTCACTGTGACCTATATTCTCTTCATTAAAGTCCATGTTTGAGCCCCTGAAAAATGCAAGATACACACAAATTGCCAGATTCCTCAGGAACGGCTGGATGGATTGTCATCAAACCTCGCCCGCTAATGGGTCTTTATGAACTTAATATGCTCAGCTAATATGCATGAACTATGATGTCACCTACATTTTATTAATTAGTTGCCTGTGCAAGGACACTGTGATTATGTCAGTCGTCTGAGCATCATGACCCATATGTCACTTATTTTTAATAACAATTAACCATTCATAATACAGATGCTGTCAAGTAGTACTGTCAGATTAATAAAGATAAATGAAAATACAAGATTACACAGTTAATTTTGTTTTATTTCCCTTTTGAAATACATTCAACAAAAAAATTTATCTGACATAAATATTTCTAGTCATGTTACATAAATTGATTTTCAAGCCGATTTTTAATTAACCCTATTTCATTAGAGTGCAAGAAATAATCTTTAGTTTATCAATACAATAAAGGTAATGCGGCAGATAATTTCCAGGTACATATGACCATGCAAATATATAGTTTTCTAATACACAAGTAAAATTATATGAAACATATCTCACCTCAGTTCATAATTGATTAGTCCATTTTATCTACATAACTTTGAAAATTCAATGCACAGTTAATGCATAACTGCCGAGGGTAGTTCCCTTTTTTTATTATAATTTTTACAGTATAATCTGGCACAGCATTCGAACTAACCGACAGCGTTATTAGCTTCAACTGGCTGCATACGCCTATGGCCATACTACTGACACAAGGTCGACCTGGGAGGCAGCGTATGGGTTATCGGCGGGAACCGTTGGTGAGTAATATTTGTTATTATTATTAATATTATTTTTATAAACCCCAGTCACTAGAGTTAGTCAGAATGCTTCCTCGATGGTGGTATCTCGTATGGTTTACACTCAGCGATAAAAATTATTAATATACGGTAAATTAAATTTTGTATTCAACTGAAGAAATTAATTGATTCTGTCGAATATGATTTTTTTTATAAACAACTAGTACACGACCTGCACCCAACCAGAAAACCCATCATACATCTTGTAAATATGTATACAGTATTTGACACATTGACTGAAATTTCAAGGGGATGAGATGATATAATAATAAATAAACAAGTTTTAAATTACCTCTATTTGACATACCTTACTAAAGTATTCATATATTTTACATCATTGTATTACACAATTTAATATTTCATTTAATCAAAAGCGTAAATTTGCTTGAAAGATCTAATATCACCCCCAAAACAAACATATTTTCTCAATGTTTTATAATTTTACCAGTGGTGTATCCACTACCTTATTCGAGTTTCAGGGGTGCGAAAGAACCTCTAGAGAAGCACGTTAGTCTAGGGCATGTATCATCCGACGGGGTGACTGTGAGGGGGATTAACATTCAAAACATAAGCAATTCTGGTATAAAGTAACAGGAAATATTATTGCTGCAAAAAAAATAACATAAAAAGCGTTCGCCCAAAAAATGTTAAAGTAGCAGGTTCCACTGAGAGCCCAAATTCTATTAAGGGCAAAAAGCATGATTTTGAGTTCTCAGACAGTCAGACGAGAGTCAAATTATATCCATTATGCCTAGAGTCTTTTAGCGAAACATCCTTGGAAGTCTTGGCCAAATCACCTTGGAAATATGAAATTAGGTCACCGCGACCTATATTTCATGAGCTTTGAGTCGTAAACCTGATGTTGATCACCCAGACAGCAAGACAAGGCACATATTTTAGCTGGTAGGCCTAGAATCTTTAATTGTAACATCAGGGATGTATGTGGAAACAAGAAATTAGGCCACTATGTTCTATATTCTGTAAGCCATAGAAAAACAATTCTAAAAAGAAATCGTATCTGTCACACCTGGAATCTTCTAACGCGAATTATTTGGATGTCCTGCCAAAATCTCGTTCGAAAGCTGACATTTGGTCAGGATAACCTATTTTCTGCGAGAAATTAACCAAACGCATGATTTTGAGCAGTCATTAATTGTGCTCGTAGACCCTAGAATCTTCTAATACACCATATGTGGAGATCCTTGATAATTCTTTTTGAAACCTGGAATTAGGTCATAATGACCTATATTCTGCAAGCTACAGGCCAAAAACTAATTGAGCATCTTGAGCACCATATGGGTACAGATTGTATGCATTAGGCCTATAATCTTCTAACGCAACACCAAGAGATGTCCTGGGCAAATCTCTTTTCAAATCTAAAACTAGATCATTGTAACCTATATTCTGCAGGCTCCTGACGAGAAGCATGCTTTTGAGCAGTCAGACAGAGCGCAATTTCTACCCATAAGCCCTAGACTCTACTATTATACCATAAACGGAGGTACATGGTGAATTGTTTTGTACACCTGAAATTAATTAATGATATCCTATATCCTACGTCCTTCTTGAAAACAACGCGATTCTGCGCACTCACACTGTAAAATTGGGGACAACACTAAAATGTTGGACCTTGAACCTTCTACAGGAAAATTCAGAGAGGCCGTGGCAAGTCTCCTTTGAATCCTGAAATTAGTTCACTGTAACATATAATCTGTACGCTAAAGGAAAATATGATATTACTACTGTGAAAGTGAGATGGGTACAAATCAAAATGGCCAGAAATAAAACCTAAATTTAAGGGTGTCTTTGGCAAATCTCCACTAAGTTTTCTCACTGTTTGTCACGGTGTCACCGTGACGGGCCGTGGGGGAGGAGACTGTCGACTTCCAGAGGTTCATGGTCGAACTACGGTTAAGCCCACGGTCTACCACGAATACCAGTACTTTTTCTCCCGGCCCTCTACGTTCTATTAGGGTTCCTCACGTTCTTATCAGGGTCGGGCACTTTTTTTACGTTCTGTCAAGGCTTTCTACGGTTGAAACTTAGATGCCGGGCAGATTTGGGGCACGTTTGTGTCCACGGTATACACCTACCAAGCAAAAGCAATCATTGTATTCTGAGACTTCAATGAAAAAACATCATGAATGCCCAGGATGAACAAGATTTTGTATTTGCGTGTTTGCATGGAGCATACATCCAGGCTTTGTATCAGGCAGAAGAAGGCCAGCATCTGCTGCAGAGAGAATACCAGAGTCCAGCAGGCAGCGAGAAGGCGAAGAAGGAAGATGAGAAGGCCAAGATCTATTTAGTTTCGTAAATGGTTATCTGAAAAAATGGGGGCAGCATCTGGGTCACTATTCAACATGTCAACTAAAGATGTCAATATCTTTCAGAACTATCTGAGGGTGCCTCAGGAGCTCTTTGATGAGATCCTCCTAAGGATAACACCAGCCATCGAGAGACACGACACGAAGTTCCGCGCCACCCTACCACCAAGACTGAAACTGTCAGTGACTCTGAGATATCTAGCCACTTGGGACATTTACTCATCACTCTCCTATGCGTTCCAGTGCAGCAAAGCAGCAATCTGCATTATCATGCAAGAAGTGTGCAAGGCCATCTCTTGAAGCCTACAAGGATGAAGTGTTTGCTGTTCCTGTGACTCCTGATGAGTGGAGAGTGGAGAGAAGTGGAATGTGCCTCATGTGGTGGGAGCACTAGATGGGAAGCATATTGCCATCAGCGGCTGGGCTGCCGACATTGGCTGTGGCTGGTTTCTAGTGATGGGTGGTGGACAGGTGATGTCTGCAGTTTGCCCGGACTTGGTGAAAGCTTTCTTAAGTTTGCCGAGATTGGTGCCTATGCTGTCTTACCTCGTCTTGATTTTGTTTGGTGTACGATTCATCTGCTTCGTTTCTCTGTCCACAGTCTGTCTTTTGCCAATGCATCTTTGTAACCAGCCAGCCTCTTTGAGTAAAGCACGGGATTCTGCTGTAGGAAGTCAATGATAACCTCTTTCTCATCCTCAGAAAAGTTGGTGGCGACCCTATTACCTTTCTCCTAGCAGGTGCGACTTCTGCAATCCCTCTCGGCATCAGGTCAATAACAGCACACTCCTATAGCATACTTATAGCTTTGGCATAGCTTTCTTTCTAATACATACAGCTTTCCTTTTTACCTCTCTTAGTAATGTAGATGCCGCTTTGTATTGTAAACGCAGTAATGTGTCATGGATTTCTCATGACTCGAGCTGCCATGCGGCCAAGGCGGCGAAATTGCTACAAAACACCTTATTTCGCTTGCCATAAGAACCCTGACAACACGTGTCAAAACGTGCAAAAACCGTGGGAGAACGTGACAGCAATCGTTACAAAACGAGCACTCAACGTGGGAGAACGTGACACAACTTGAAAGGATCGTGATATTACCCTGCTTACCGTCCTACTGCGGACATCCTCCAAGTTTAGTTACCGTGTTTTACGTACTGTTTCGTTTCCTTGCGTTCATCCTGTTTTACTACGGCATACTAGGTTTCTCATCCGAACCGTGACTGCCGTGGCAATTTTTTTTGACAGTTTAAAAATCTCGCACGGCAACCACGACAATCATGGCTAGTCACGTTTGCCCATTCCGTCCCCCCCCCCCCCCCCACTTTGTCCCACGTCCATCCCGTCTTGTCCACGGTGGCCTACAACGGGGCTGCCGTGGTGCCGGGAACATAGTGTAAACGTATCATTGCACGAGGGGTAGATAACACCTTTTCGCGTTGGCCATGAAATCACTTTCTTCTCCTATTATATTAATAATGTTTTCTTTTCACCCTCTTGAGTTATCTCTCTATACAGCTCGTGTTTTACACACCGTTAAAAGATACAAAATAGCCTCCAGACTCGCATGAATTTTGTGATGTTTCTCTATAAATCCAGTCGATCAAGACTAGTGCGGTGTAAGAATTGTAATGTGCTATTCAATTAAATGATGCGTGCTCACCATGATTAATGTATTAAGAAAAATACTGGTCTTGGGATACCATTCCTTTCATAAATAAAGCTATCTTTCTATTTCTTTTTTTGCCGAGAAAATCACCTATCTACCTGGGAACACAGTGGAACATTCATTGCAGGGGAAGTATTTGATGTTTAAGCTACAGGGTTTCATTTCGAGTTTACAAACGGACATTCCTATATGTGTGATCAACAATTGGTCCCCGACTAAATGGAATGAGGTCATTTACATTTTGTGAGTGTTGTTGAAAATAACTATGTTTTGTCCTCTTATGAATGTTATTCCTCTTTGCGTATTGTTAACCACTTTCCCCGAACATTGATAACAAGGGGATATTCAGGAGAATAAAAGGGGATTAATATAGTATCATCCTTTTAAATCTTTCCAGTTAAGACAAATAGTGGCCAAACAATCAAAACAATTTGATAATCTTCTTGAATTAATTTACTTGATTTGTGCTGGCAAGCGTTAAAAATACGTATCAAAATATTTTCGTCTGGCAATGATTGATAATGCGAAAAGAAAATCAGTTTTATAGGAAATAGTAACATCTATCACGCAGATTAGCTTAAAATGTCAACCCTTTTCCAACTACCTATTTTAAGCGGCATGATCTACTTGTGCACTACTTAATATTCTTATTTGTTTTCCTTCCTAGCTAAAGCAATATTGTTGTGCATGATAGAAATGTCTTAGTAACCGCGATACACAACTCATAGTTATGTCATAATCGATATCTTGACATAAGGCGAGGGCCAGTGCCCCACCGTGTGTCAAAGGTTATATCACATGTGACTTTTTTTAGTTGGAACTTATTTTCAACTGTGAAAGAACCCTTATACAAACGTTGACTTGAAGGGCATTTTGGGGCTAAGATTTAGTTCTTGTCGCCAGGAACTTACGATTATTTGGCCGGTTATTAAGATGAGCTCATCCTTACGTATCTGTTTCATAATATCTTTGTCTCTGGGAAGATAAATGAGTAAGATGAATTGACAAGGTAAAGCCAGGCTACATGAACTGACAAAGTGAACAATTTATATCAGCAAAATTTATCAGCAAAATCTGTTTATTTGCTGATGATTTTTTCAAATGAAGTTAATAATGCTTGACCTGATTTGATGTGAAAATATGAGTTATTAATAACAACCATTCGTTTTCCATATGGTTAGATTGAACAGTCTGGATAGTATCAATGCACTGGAGATGAAAAGGGTTTTGTTTGATAAATCAAATTATGGATCTCCCTCACGACACCAATAAGTATTTCCTTGATGGTCGATACACTTCCTTTTACTGCATAGGATAAATGAATATACATCAAAACCTGTAAAAGACAGGCAGATCATATTTTGCTAGATCATCCGGTTTCCTTTGAAGATTTTTATGTTCGATTTTATCAATAAATCAACGTTTTGTGTGAGTATACTGCCGGATTATAACAGCTTTTCATTCCCAACTTAACCACCAATAAATGTAATTCCCTTGCCGCATGCAATTTGAAACCCAGAGACGCTGAACAAGTGAAAAAGAAAATTTGCAAGATCTTTAGCCAACTTGGACTGAAAATCACAACCGAAGCCAATAAAAAAAACTATAGACTTCCTGGACATCACATTGGACCTAAACAGAGGAGAATACAAACCATTCATGAAACCAAACAATATCCCAACTTATATCTATAAGCACAGTAACCATCCCCCATCCATAATAAAGAATATACCAGCAAGTATCAGCAAAAGACTGTCCACCATATCATCCAGCGCAGAAGTATTTGCCCGAGCTGCACAACCATACCAAGATGCATTAAGAAAAAGCGGATATAACCACAAACTAAAATACTCCGAACCACAACAACCCAACCCAAACAGTAAGAAGAGAAAAAGAACGAGACACATCACATGATTCAATCCACTATACAGTGCAAATGTGAAAACAAATATCGGAAAAAAGTTCCTGCAACTCCTGGATGTGTTTTTCCCCGGACCACAAACTGCATAAAATACTGAACCGAAACACTGTGAAATTTAGCTACAGTTGCATGCCAAGCATGAAACAGATAATTTCGGCACACAACCAACGACTCCTCAGACATGAAAGAGAGAATGAAAAAACTGAAGTTACCAGCGCAAATTGCAACTGCAGAAATAAAAATGAATGTCCGATCAAGGAAGGATGCCTTACAAAAAGCGTAATTTACCAAGCCACAGTCACCAGACAAGATAATAATCACGTGGAAACATATATTGGACTGACCGAGAAAACCTTCGAAACAAGATATTATGGACACATCAGTAGTTTTAAGAATAAGAAATACAGAAACAGTACCACACTTAGCCAACATGTATGGACCTTGAAAGAAGATAAAGGGCCATATGCCATCAAATGGAAAATTATCACAAAACGCAAAGCCTACTCCACCACAACGAAAAAAATGTAACTTATGTAACACTGAAAAATAAAATATTTTATTATATGCAGAACAGAAGAAAGCACATTGAACAGTAGAAGCGAACTGACCACGACTTGTAAACACAAGGCCAAACACCTGCTTTGTAACGTTAAGTAATCAAACAAATTCCCACGGAACCAGCGCAACACAATAGCCACCTGGGCCCCAACGACAACCCCACCGAACCGAATGACCCCAGATTAATCCGACCTATTATGGCGAACTTTACCCGCACGTCTGACCAGATCAGTTAGTACCTGAAGAGTGAGCCGTCTAGTCAACTCTACTAATGAAACAGTTCTGTAGTACATGAAGTAAAACTAACTGTTTATGATACATTATTAATGCTCCCTGCATGGTCGAGCACTTTTACTATGATGTATTGAAATTCTATGTGTATTACTTTGATTATCATGCTCCTACTTTTGTTGAGCACTCTTCATATCATCATGGATCCAGTAAGTTAAAATTACTCCACAAAGAACATTCCCCTGCCAAAGAAAGAAGATTACATGAAATGCCTGATAGAAAAGTCCGAAAAAATTTATGAACAGTTTAAACTGGCGAGTATTCCACTACCTCAACCCCAACACCGATTGCAACCACCAAGAGACATATGGATTCAAAAGCAGTAGAACCCCACCATTCTTACCGGAAACCAAGGAATTCAAGGATGGGTGGTTCATAATACTTCAAAATATAGAATTCACGGACAGCACAAACAACCTATTCTTAAGACAATTAGGAAATGACGCCAGAATGATCCGAGGAGAAAACAAGATGTTTTCCCCTGCCGACAAGACCAACAACTTCTACAAGCTAGAACCACAGACCTATAACAAACTCCTTGAAGAAAATATAACAAAAACCTACAAGAAATCGGGAAAAAAAAACTGCAGCACATGAAACTAACCTTGAAAGACCACAAACCCAATTTTTGGAATAAGCCCACCTGCAGACTGATCAATCCAGAAAAATCGAAATTGGCAGAATCAGCAAACAAATACTTGAAAAAATTAACATTTACGTCCGAAAAACACTTCGACTGAACTATAGTGGCGTGACATGAGAATAACTCGACTCGACGGATACCACATTTATTCAGCTCAATACCAGAAAACACAGATTCAGTATCTGTCACGAAAACAACAGAAAACAGTAATTCAAGTACGGACAGTAGTAACTCCACTACATCCCCCGGGTCTTCACATTGACCTCAACCTAGTATTAGCAGTGATATAAATCAAGATCAAACAGAGACAGTTTTCACAACAATCACATATCAGTACTCATATACATGATCTGACAAGTCACAGACTATTTTCAAGTTTACAAGGTGGGGAATGCCCAAAATATGATTTGCCAAACCGAGACATATAGGAGACTTCACAATTACCTTCTGTTGTGTGCTTAACTGACTGCAACATATAAACGTCTGATTCATATATTAAAATGGAATGATACAGGCACTATCATGGTAAGTTAACACAGTAGTCCTTCAAATAACTTGGACGATTTACATGACGTTTTGGTCTGACAGAAACGGATGGGTCCTTAGCTGACTGAACACTTGCATCGGCCAGCGATGCCGTGTCGTTCTCTTTGGCCTTATCCACGACTCCTCCATCTACCCGTTGTTCATGCTCGCTGGGTTTTGTTTCGGCATTTATCCGCTTGAAGTGGCTACTGTTTCGTGCTTTGACCTCACTGCCTTTTTGTGCGATGATCATAGATCCTTTTGTGGAAACCACTTCAAATGGATCAGGTTGGAAGCTTGGGATTGTTTTTCCTTTTGTTTTTACGTTTTTTAACAGAACCTTGTCTCCAACCTTAACTTTTGACTCTTTGATGTTTCGTGTACGTTCAGCGTTTTTTTTTCATTATGGATATTGATTTGCGGTCTTTCGTCCTCATCTCAGTGTCATCAATCTGTTTGGATATTTCTGGTAATTTCGTTTTCAATGGGTAACCATTGAGTACAGTGGCTGGTGCACGTCCAGTGCTCCCATGAGGTGTAGCTCTGTAGCTGCGTAAGAATATAAGAGCTCCTGTTTCTACGGTTTCTCTTCGACTTATGCACACTTGCATACTTTGCCTATGGACCTCATGAATCTTTCTGCAGTACCGTTAGCTTCAGGCCAGTATGGGGTTATGCGGCAATCCTGAAATCCTGTGTATTCTGCGTACTGTTTGAATAGTTCGCTTTGGAATGGTGGTCCATTGTCTGTTTTCAGGATCTCTGGTATTCCACGGGAGGAGAAAAGTTTATCAAATAAAGAAATGATAGTTGTGGCAGCTAGACTGGTAACAATTACAACCTCTGAAAACCGGCTATATTCATCCATGATTACTAGAAGATAGTGTCCTGAAGGGAGTGGACCATAAAAGTCTGCACATAACTGAGTCCATGGTCTCTCTGGAAGTTCAGTCATTTTCAGGAGTTCTCTGGGTTGTGAAACAGAGTTAGAATGGCATTCTGTACAATCACTGATTTCCTCTGTTACTTTAACATCAATCCCTGGGAACCAAACTTTTTACGCAGGAGAGCCTTGGTGCGGTTTATTCCCGGATGTCCTTCATGCGCTAGCTTAACTGCTCTCTGATGCATGCTGGTAGGAAGAACAATGAGATTACCTTTTAGTAATATGCCGTCCGCGGTAACATCAAGTTCCTTGCTTACTGACTGCAATGATTTAAGGATCTTAAGATCAACACCTGGTTTCTGAGACAGTCCTTTATCTACTAAGAACCAACGCTGTTTCTGTACGAGTTCTTTTGCAAGCTCGAGGGTCTCATCATGTCTGGTGGCTTGTACTACCTCGTCGCGAGTCATTGCCTTTGGAATGGCATGCTGAGCTATGAAGTTTATGTAATCCTCTGCGATGGATTCTTCATGGCTGATGGGCCATGTGGAGTCACTAGGATGTCTAGAAAGGTAGTCCGCCGGGTTATTTGCACCTTTCTTGTATTTGATGGTTATGTTATATGGTTGTAATCGCAATGACCATCTCTCGAGACGCATTGTCAATCTAGCATTTGGTTTGCCGTATATGCTCAAGAGGGGCTGATGATCGTTTATGACAGTGACTTGGTTGCCAAACACATACAAATGGAAATGTTCTAACGCCCATATCACAGCAAGAGCTTTGCGCTCTACTTGAGCGTATCGTTGTTCTGTCTGAGTCAACGAGCGACTTCCGTATGCGTCAACCTTGGTTTGGTTTTTGTTGTCTTGCTGAACTAGAATAGCCCCAAGACCAACTGGAGAGGCGTCTACGTTTAGTTTAGTTTCAAGATTTGCATCAAAGTAGGACGAGACAGGTTCGCTGCCCAGGATTTGTTTAAGAGTAGCGAATGCGTCTTCCTGGGACTCGTCCCAGTGGAAGTCGGTTTTCGCTTGTGTCGATTTCCTCAGTGGGGCAGTAATAGTGGAGTACTGTGGAATGAAACGAGAAACGTAGTTCGTCATTCCAAGAAGGCTTTGCACTTCAGCTCTTGTGTTTGGTGTAGGCATCTTGTTCAGAGCCTCAACTTTCATCGGATCAGGTTCAAGTCCGGCTTTTAACCTGATATCAGGTCTAGCTTGCTAAATACTGATGATCCATTCAGACGGTTCTGAATATCATCTAACGTGGGGGCAGGGTGTCGTTCCCTAACAATGGCAGTGTTTGCAATTAGCATATCAACATACAGCCGCACTTGTTTGGTTTCTTTGGTTTAGGGGCTGCGACTAGTGGACTTACCCATGGGGTAGGGCCATCCACTCTCTCTATGATATCTAACTCCTCCAGACGTGATAACTTCTGTTCTACTTTCTCTCTAAGCTTGAATGGTATTCGCCTGTGGCGCTGAGCCACAGAGGAAAAAGACTTGTCAATATGGAATTTAACTGTGTACCCTTTCATACTACCAATACCCTCAAACAGATGTGGGTTGTTTGCAACTAATGTCCCAGCAACAGAGTCAGGACTGAGTGAACATAGTACATGATCAGCAACCCGAAGTAAACCAAGTTTCTGACTGGTAGAATAGCTCAACAGACAACCATAACTCCCTGGCATGACATAAAATACATCAGCAATACACTTGTGATTACCACATGCATAAAACTTGCTCAGCTTGTTTCCTCCATATGCATTGATAGACTTACTATCTGAAACATGTACAAGGTCAACAACATCATTCAATGATTGCATAAATGAACTTTCATCAATGACATTACATGATGCAGCACTATCAGCAACAAATACAATATCATGATTCAATATGTTAACAGTGAACTTGGGTGGTTTGTGTGAAAGTTTATTCACAGTGTTCTGATGTAACTTCATGTACAGTCCTGTGTGGGGGTCTCCAGTGGGTCTTGTCCTTTGCTGTGGTTTGCCTGCTCTGATGCTGATCTTGCTTTGCTGGACCAGTCGACCTGCATAACCGAGCGAAATGATTTCTTTTGTGACAGGCATTACAACGTTTACCCCAGGCTAGGCAAGATTTCTGACCACCAGGGTGTGGGTAGGAACCGCCACAGTTACGACACTACGTCGATGTTGATGATCTTTGGCGTCGGTGAATAGTTGTCAATTTATTAACAGATTTTTGGTGATGGTCCCCATGTAGCTGCATTTCAATATCTTTATTTTGCGCATCACACAGTTCATGGTTGCGGCCAAGGTTTAATATGTCATCAAGGTCCATGGATTCATCACTTAAGCCTTTCTTTCTTAATTTTGAATCATATGTTGTTTGAATGATGTGAGATTTTATCTCAGAGTCAACTTCTGTAAAGTTACAGTTTGCATCCACTTGCCGCAATCTGGTGTGATAACTGTCTATTGTTTCTTCAGGCTTTTGTCTCATGCGGCGAAATAAAGCACGCTCATATTCCCGATTCACTTTGGGTTCAAAGTGGGCTGACCACTTCTCTTTTATAGTCTTTATAGTCTGTGCCACTACTTGGGAAAGTCTGAAATTTATCAAATGTGTTTTGGCTAACATGGTGCAGCAGCAGTGCACGTTTCTGCTTTTCGTTTGTTATGTTCAGCGCAGCTAAATAGTTTTCGAATCTAGCGAGCCATTTATTCAATTTCTGGCCTAAACCAGACTGTTCGTCACCGACCTCCGCATCAAACGTGCAAATGGGAGACAAGTTGGGCAGAGACGAAGCCATTACAAACGTCTGATTGGATAAATCTGTTCCTGTTAAAATGTGCAACGTGCGCGGGCCAAGGTGGGCGATAATGTGTGTCCTGATTTTGTTTTCTTACTTATGCGCCGGGTCGACAGTTCTTGGCGTATGCCGTATAGCGTGGGCTAGCTGTAGGTTCGTTTGAGCCGTACACATGCTTTTGATACACTGAAACTTAGCTGTTAACCCGATTCGTCGCCATTTATAGTGGCGTGACATGAGAATAACTCGACTCGACGGATACCACATTTATTCTGCTCAATACCAGAAAACACAGATTCAGTATCAGACACGAAAACAACAGAAAACAGTAATTCAAGTACGGACCGTAGTAACTCCACTACATGAACCAATGGAAAAACTCAAAGGATGTAATAGAATGGTTCAAAAGAATTGATAAAAAGGTAACACAACATTTATAGGATTCGACATATGTGAATTCTATCCTTCGATCACTCAGCAGCTACTAAAAAAGGCCATCGATTTCGCATCGATAATTGAACACATACCAGAAGCAACAGAAGAAATAATAATGAAAGCAAAGAAATCCCTGCTGTTTAACAACAACACGGCCTGGAACAAAAGAAATAACAAAGGGCGATTTGACGTAACAATTGGCAGCTAAGATGGGGCAGAAACTTGCGACCTGGTTGAACTATATTTGCTTTCAGAACTTCGAATAATTGATGGTATCGACGTAGGATTATACAGAGATGACGGCCTTGCCGCATGGAACTTGAAACCCAGAGACGCTGAACAAGTGAAAAAGAAAATTTGCAAGATCTTTAGCCAACTTGGACTGAAAATCACAACCGAAGCCAATAAAAAAACTATAGACTTCCTGGACATCACACTGGACCTGAACAGAAGAGAATACAAACAATTCATGAAACCAAACAATATCCCAACTTATATCCATAAGCACAGTAACCATCCCCCATCCATAATAAAGAATATACCAGCAAGTATCAACAAAAGACTGTCCACCATATCATCCAGCGCAGAAGTATTTGACCGAGCTGCACAACTATACCAAGATGCATTAAGAAAAAGCGGATATGACCACAAACTTAAATACTCCGAACCACAAAAGTTCCTGCAACTCCTAGATAAGTGTTTTCCCCCGGACCACAAGCTGCATAAACTATTGAACCGAAACCCTGTGAAACTCAGCTACAGTTGCATGCCAAGTATGAAACAGATAATTTCGGCAAATAACCAAAGACTCCTCAGACATGTAAGAGAAAAAGAAAAAAACGGAAGTTCTGTAGTACATGAAGTAAAACTAACTGTTTATGATACATTATTAATGCTCCCCTGCATGGTCGAGCACTTTTGCTATAATGTATTGAATTTCTATGTGTATTACTTTGATTATATATATATATATATAAATAAATATATATATATATATATATATGTATATATAACTCTGAAGAAAAACGACACTGTAAATTCACTACAGTCTGTTTCACGGGATGCGACCCGATCTCCAGGTGAATGTTTGTTAGAATGAGGCTAACGGCGTGGTTTGAAAAGCCGAGACTTTACGAGATTATGAGATTATGCTTTGTGCGTATTGAGGGGAAACTTTAATGAATGACACTGAACCTGTTCTCCTCGGGGGCACAATAGGATTGGGCGGGGTACACGTGCGATTCTGGAACAAACAGGGCACAGAGATTTATTGTGGTTTTAATGTTTATAATAAATACAAAGATATTTTACCAGGAAGACCATTAGCAAGTAAGCTGATATTAAATAGGGTCCTGGGTACAGTATCATTTCAGTAGTATACACATATGATATAAAATACAATACACATATACTATGAAAATTTACAATTCAAAAGGCAAATATACAATATAACAAGGAATATAAAAGGCAAATGTACTATACTCATACCAAGTGGTGCTGGTCTCCTAGCTGAAGGTCATATTCTTAGTGTAACATATTACATAAAGAAGGTTTTATGGCTATAACTTTTCATGTTCACAGTATTTCCCCTGGGTTTTTCTCTTGTGATGAATTACTATAGGGCTATGCCCTGTTTACCAATATTCATTGATATATTCAATAAAAATACTATTTACCGTTACATCAACATTCTGAACAGAACCAAACTTGAGACAGGAATACCCTAACTTTGGGGTGTATATCTTCATTTGGATATGATGCCATATTTTATTCCATTGCAATGGACATCTTGTGTGGACAAAGAGGTGGTAAACTTTACCATATTGGTTTCCTGTGGGGGAGGACGACCCACAAATAAAGAAGCTCCGTATCCCCAGGGTTGACATGTTAACGTGAAAGGTTCATAATCGAGTCTTCGCAGAAGAGCGGTGCCGAGTCCTCTTACAGGACCCGTGGAAAACGGAAAAATGCGTCAGTGTGGTTTTATTTCAATGAGGCAGCGAGTTTACTCAATAGATATAATTGTTCTGAAGTCGGAGTCCACAATACAGTGAGTCCTGTTGCATGGAAAAAAAATAAGTTGATTGTCAATAGGGCGAGTTCCGTGCCAGCGACATAAATAACAGTTGATTATCAAGCGGACGACGTTCTAAACAGTAGGGGGCGATCCAGAAGAACAGTACAGGTGCGGTTGCAGAGGTTACCAACACCACGGCGTCCACTCAGAAGAGGAAAAGTCGTGCGATACAAAGGGGTCCACACCCCCCCCCCCCCCCCAAAAAAAAAAGACAGTAGGTGAGGAGAACAAGGCATGAGTGATTGTTATATTACAATCTTATACATTGTGAATCATTATTATTATCAAAGCACAACACTCAGATCATCATTATTATCAAAATACACATCAAGACATAACAATCCTACTTTTGAGTAGGTGAAAAAAAACACATTAGGACAGAGCAAACCTACTTTTGAGATTATAACTAGAGACAATCAGGTCACAATTCATGTCATCTCGATAACGTGTCGGCGATTATGTTATCGGAGCCTTTGATATACTTAATAACTAAGTTAAACTCTGACAGAGCTAAGCTCCATCTAATCAGTCTCTTATTATTCTTCATATTATGAAGACACGTGATTGAATTATGATCAGTATTAACAGTGATATGATAAGGAGTAGAGCTCAAGTATACTTCAAAGTGCTGTAACGCCATCAATAATGCAAGTTTCCATCTCAATAGTGGAATAATTCTTTTGATGAAGTAGGGAATTTCTCCGAGTAGAGACAAACTGGATGACCTATATCAAGGTCATCCTCTTAAATAAGCACAGCGCCTACACTGTGATCGCTGGCATCTGTTATGAGTGAGAATGGTTTGTCAACATTTGGAGACAGTGATACAGGTGCATTTTGTAATATTGCTTTGGCTCTTTCAAAAGCACATTGGCATTTTTCTTCCAGTGAAATTCTTTGTTCTTCTTTAGTTAGTAGACTTACTACCTCTGCAAAATTCTAACAATATTTCCTGTAATAACCAGCTATTCCTAAGAATCGCATCAGTTCCTTACGGTTTGTTGGAACTGGAAATTCTACAATAGCAGACACTTTGCTGGTAATTGGGTTAACACAACCTTGACCTACCTCGTGCCCTAAATATGTTACTGTTGCACGTTGAAAGTCGCTCTTGGTCAGGATAACTGTTAACCTAGCTTTATCTAATCTTGCAAAGAGGTCTAACAGACTTGTTTATGGCCTTCCTATGTCTGGTTGTACACAATGACATTATTACTTTAACAACTGCAGTTACCTAATCCAGACAATACACAGTTAATCAATCTCATAAAGCAGGATGGTACATTTTTCATTTCGAAGGGCATGACTTTGTACTGGTATGAACCATTCGGTGTTACAACAGCGGATATATGTTTAGCCCTTTCGGTAAGAGGCACCTGCCAATAGCCTTTCAACAAATCAAATTTGCTGATATATGTAGCAGATATCCAATCGTATCAATACAATCTTCTACCCTAGGCAAAGGATAAGTATCTGTTCTTGTTACATTGTTAACCTTTCGGTAATCCGTACAAAACCTAATCCGTAAGTCATAATAGGTTCCTTGACCAACAAACATGGGAACTCCAAGCACTACTTCTATTCTCAATGATAACATTCTCCATCATATACTGGATTTCTTTATTAATAGTTTGTAACTTTTGGGTGCCAGTTTAATGGGGGAAGCATCTCCGTCTACATAATGTTTTAGTATATTGGTTTTACTAGGCACATCTGGAAACACGGTTGCACAATTTAGTAAACAAAACATAAACAATGACACGATCATTCCTATCATTAACTTTTTGGGTGATTTGTATTTTCTCACTCTTGTTTCTTCCATCTGCTTTCTCCTCAGATCCTTTACGCTCATTATTAATACAACATTCCTATCTTCCTTTAGCTGTACTTGATCATTTAGGATAGACGGTTTCTCGCCATGTGTAATCCTAGGATTATCCAGGAGACTTGAATCTAGGGTTTGATTACCCTGTACTACATTTGTAGTAGATTCCTTTGGACTCAGTGTGCCACATGGATCACATGTATTATCTACGGGCGATTTTACATTTAATCACGTAATGGGCTTTCAGCCATTGACGTCATCATTTGAATGCGCCATGAAAGTTTGCGATAGGTCAAGTACAGAACTCTCTGGTTTCAGACTTGCCTTTTTTACTCATAGCTCGAGTCACCACACAGCCTGGAAATACGCCCGGAAACTCCTGCTGGAGCAGGTCTGTGTCCCTTTCAGTGCTCGGCAATTTTGTCATTCTGGGATCAATTTTCACTCGATCACATGCTAAATCGTTGCTTAGGAGGAGTGAAACGCCCTCTAATTGCAACGTCGAACAAACTCCTACTGTTACAAATTCAGAGACTAAATCGGACTCTAGTTTCACTCTATGTAATGTAACACCTAAGAGTTCCGAACTGACACCCTGTAATAGAACCGAACATCCCGTGTAGCTCTCTTTAGAAATGGGTAAAATAGATTTCAGAACGAGGCTTTGTGTTGCCCCGGTATCCCTTAAGATTTTTACACGAGCTTCCCTTGAATGGCTTCCCTCTAACTGAACTAAACCATCTGACACAAAGGGCGGAAAGCTCTCAATGACAGGGTTTTTTACACCTTTAATCTCTAGGTTACTGGGCATTGTTACCGGAGTCACGCTCTGCGTAACAGTTAACGCATTAGGCTTACTCTGGCTTTGTCTTTTCTTTATACGACATTCAAATTCTCTATGCCCCATGATTCCACAGAATGTACATCTATCAGGTTAAGTCCTAGGTGGCCCCTCTCCTTATTGAGCAGGATAGTCTGACTGACTTTTAAACAGGGACCTACCATTATTGGACTGAGGTGTTTTTGCGCCGGAGGAACCTCAGTAGGAAGGTCTACCCCTTCTCCGAACAAATGTTGGGCTTCTACTGCCCTCTCTGTTCTCACCATACCTTCATCTATAACTGGTGTAACACGGGCGGTGTGATATTTTGTCTATCTTGTGCTCACCCAAAAACATTTTAATATCGTTACGGAAATGTCTTTTAAATTCTTTTATCAAAATTAACTGTCACAGTTTTTCAAAATCATGACCAGTTTTTATGGACTGACACCATCTGTTAAACGAACTTTCTTTATCTCCGGTGTATTCTACATGTGTTTGTTTGACTTTCTTTGGAGTGTTCCTAAACTTTAAGCGATATGCTTCAGGCATCAATTCATAGGCTCTCAGAATGGCCTCCTTCACAGCAAAGTAATCTCTACATTGTTCGTCTGTGAGCGCAGTGTAAACGTCCTGTGCGCGACCAACCAGGACGCTTTGTAACAACAGGCTCCACTGGTCTTTAGGCCAAGCCATGAAAGTGGCCACCCGCTCAAAATAACTAAAATAGTGCTCCACTTCATTTTCGTTGAAGGGGGCCTTAGCAGAATTTCTGAATAAGAATTCAGAATGATTATTTATATTTGGAGGTTGACGGTTTTGTAATTCTAGCTCTTTCAATCTTATTTCCCTTTCAATTTCACATCTACAAGTTTCAACTTGAACTTCATATTTCAATTTCAATTACCACTTTCTTAACACTAATTCCATAGTGTTCAAGTGCTGTCGCACCGAGAGGTTCACTAGGGTTTTTCTCAAAATCTTTTTCATGTCTACTGTCTTCTACCTTACAATACAAAGATTCCTTAAGTACGCATCTTAACTCTTCAACAGTGTAAACATTCATGATATCAAGATTTAAATGAATAGCAATAATTTCATAATTTAATATGTTCATCTTTCTTTAACTTGTACAATAAACTCCTATTCTCTCTTAGTTGTGGTATAATTTCGTCTGGTTTAATTTCTATACCAATTTTTGTCATTAAGATTATGTGTCTGAGAATTATATGAAAATACTGGTAAATTTTAGAACAAGAAGTTACAGAGACCACTGTGTATTTTTACGTCCAAACGTAGCCGATATTAAGAAGTACAGGGTCTCGTGCGGTCGCCATTTTGTTACGGTTCTCTTTCACACGGAAAATCTGACAGGCCGAACCATAACACAAAACCTCAGACTAATATTCTCATATTAACGCAACAAGGGTTTAAGTGCAAATATGGTGCTATATTTATAAATATACATATATATATATATATATATATATATATATATATATATATATATATATATATATACAATATTTACAATAACAAGTAATCAAAGAATTAATAAATAACTAATACTAAACAAAGTTTCCTGTTTTGGCTGCAACTAAATAAATACCTAACTGAAGTCCAAATGTTTTACTGAAGATTCTCTGGCGGTCCTTAATAACAAAAGGAGGCAAGCGGATTAATAAAAGTCCTTCCTCTTCACAAATAAAAGTCCATGGTTTCCGGTGGGGGAGGACGACCCACAAATAAAGAAGCTCCGTATCCCCGGGGTTGACACGTTAACGTGAAAGGTTCATAATCGAGTCCTCGCTGAAGAGCGGTGCCGAGTCCTTTTACGGGACTCGTGTAAAGCGGAAAAAGTGGTTTTATTTCGATGAGGCAGCGAGTTTACTCAATAGATATAATTGTTCTGAAGTCGGAGTCCACGATAGAGTGAGTCCTATTGCAGAGACAACAATAAGTTGATTGTCAATAGGGCGAGTTCCGTGCCAGTGACAAAAATAACAGTTGATTATCAAGCGGACGACGTTCTAAACAGTAGGGGACGATCCAGAAGAACAGTACGGGTGCGGCTGCAGAGGTTCACAACACCACGGCGTCCACTCAAAAAAGGAAAAGTCGTGCGATGCAAAGGGGTCCACAACAATATATATATATATACATATATATATATATATATATATATATATATATATATATATATAGCTCCAAAACAAGGGAATATCGAAGGAATTATAGATTATTTAAACAAACGTTTCCATTAAAATATAAGTATTTTTGATAATTCATGCACTGAATCAGATGATTTATAGCCATAACGTTATCCTATGTTATGTTCCAATTTGTTTTGTTTTATATATAGCCTTTTAAACACGAGTAAGATCGTCTTATCTTTAGGTACGAATAGAGTACTCTACATCCTTGCTGGTTTTCATGTCTTTGTGCAACATTCACATTACAACAAAAATTGTGTAAATGGAGTATAACACTCAGTAATCAGCATAGGTGTTCTATACTCAGGTATTGTTTTGGCACAGGTACCACGTTCAACTTGTTGTGCTGACCGACTGAGCACAGAATCAAGTCGGTATCTTATCAGGCCCTCTGGTATAACCTAACCCTGTTTTGAAGACAGACTGCTTTTATAAATCTCTCAAGTATTTATTTAGTTCCTTTAATATAATATTGAGCCTAACATTAACCCAATGGTATGCAAACAAATGTTAAATAACGAATTTATAAAAGCCTTTACAGATCCGTTCCGTCTTACTCCATATATCAGTACAACAAAGGCAATGCGGCAGACATTTCATATTGAGAGCCATTCATGATATGTGTTCTGACACATTTTATATCAAACGAGCCGTTTGTAACCTTCCCTGTTCAGCATATATATACGAGAATAATGCTGCAGTTGGTATGATCAGGAAACATAAAATAGCGGTGATTATAATGATATCCGTGTAAAAATGGCTGGATACGCCTATGATCATATATCCTCATGTCTGTACGGGTATGAAATGTTACTCATGGTGTTACAGCAATGTAACTGTGTTGTCATTTAAAATAAGTAACAATAAAAGTCGGTCACTGATTGTAGGATATTACATTTTATTCTGGAAATAAATTTACAATGTGAAATCTATAAAACAAATAGTCCACAAATATCATCTGAATTATAGTTATTCATTCCATACTAATTTGTTGTGATTTTTAGGGTAAAGTCATTAGGAACACCTGTATAATTCCTCTGTGCTCACCGAAATATAATCAATTTAGTAAATTTTCAGTACCTTTATACCCTGTTTTTTAAATGAGTTTATGTTTTTTTTTTCTGCCACTCTAATTCCCACTCTTATTTATACAGGTAGTAAAGCAGAGGGTGAAGCCATAGCAAAGGGTAGAGATACTTCCCATACGTCGATATGTTCTTCGTGATTGAAGGGTAGTAAACCAGTACAAACAGGGAAAGAGAACCCATTTTTTTCAAAGTAATGTACTATTTGTAATTTGCTTCTGTTTATGTCAGTTGTGCACTCCAACAAATACATGAAGCATTGTTTCACTGTGTTTTTAACATATTTAAATGCAAGAGTTATTAGCCAATCTTGTAGTGCAAAAATGTCCTCTATTATCTATTCACTGAGTAACATTTTTCTGCTTATTAGGTGGTTGTTTCATAAATAGAACAATTCCACTGTGTATGAACATTACTTGATTTACAAATGTATGATTGTATGTATATTTCTAATTACAGACCTGTACCATAATTACCAATTTTTTTGGAAAGCTTTGGAAAAACTGATGTATAATAGACCATTGCAGCTCACTGAAAAGCATAACATTTTGTATGTTTACCAGTTGGAATTAAAAAAAAAATCATGGTACCAATTATGCTCTCATTACGTTAGTCGATAAGATAATGAATTATCTCCACAATGGTGACCATGTAACAGGTTTCTTTTTAGTTTTTCGAAAGCTTTGGATGCTGTGCGTAATGATATTTTATTGTCAAACTCAGATATGGTATCATGTGAACTGAATATGATTGGTTGTTTAGTTATTTACAAAACAGAGTAACGTTTGTTCATTATAAAGAGACTAGCTAAGAACTAAAGGAAGTTACTTGTGGGGTCACTCAAGGTATATTGGGACCTTTGCCTTTTTATTGTTACATGTTAATGATATGATTAATATTTCAACAATATTGTTTTCAATGTTTTGTTTGCAGATAATACAAAAATATTTGTAAATGGATAAAGGTTTACTGACAAAGCTAACATTTTAAGTAATGAATTATCTAAATTTGTTGTGTTGGTTAATGTTAAAGTTATCTTTGGACATTTATAAAACGCACTTTATAGTACTATAGAAATCAAGAAAAAGATTGGAGAATGGAGGAAACATTAAACTATTGATTAATAATACCCCAGAAAGTGTCAAAAACTAGATTTTCAGGTGTTATGTTGGATGATAAATTAAACTAGCATGATCTGAATATGGTATTACGTATCAAAATCTCCAGAGGGCTAGTAGTTTTATGTAACGCTCATAATGTGTTACCTAGTTCCTGCATGGTTTCATTGTATAAAAGTTTTATAAGCTCAGCTGACTGAAAGTCATCTGAGCTGTAGCGATCACCTTTGTCTGTCTGTTCCTCCGTCCGTTAACCAGGCACAAATCGTAACCGCTGGACCTGGAATCTTCTAACTTGACTTACTGGGAGGTCCATGAAACGTCTCCCTGGAAATCTAATATTAGGCCACTCTAATCGATATCTTCTGAGCAATGGAGCTCAAATAAAACCCCAGAATAATTAAAAAAAAAAAATTGATACAAAAGCTCCAGTATCTGAATGACTAGTGCATTTATTGTCATGATTCTTTGCACGCATATTGGTCAAATCGTATTCCATTAGTTCCTGCAGACTAATGCCGCCCCCTGTATTTTTTCTAATTTTTAAGGATTTTTTTTCTCCTTTTTTGAGACTTTTAAATGAAGCAGACATGATGTTAACAGGGCAAAAACCGTAACCGTAGATCATGATAACCCTATCTGTATATTCAGAGAGGTCTTCGACAAAACTACGGGCCGAAAAGAAGCTTTTGAACACACAGTGAGTAAGACGGTGCACGAATTGTAAATGCAGGACCTTGAAGCTTTTTTTCTGAACACCCATAGAGGTCCATCAAACAATCTGCTTGGAAACCCTTAAAATTAGGTCATTCCGCCTATATCTCCTAAGCCATAGGGCCAAAAGTACCACCCCCCAAGAATAATAATAAAAAAATGATTTAAAAGCTCCAGTATCTGAACAACTAATGCATTGATCACCATTAATCTTTG
This sequence comes from Sipunculus nudus, assembly GCA_026874595.1. Taxonomy (NCBI): domain Eukaryota; kingdom Metazoa; phylum Annelida; class Sipuncula; order Golfingiida; family Sipunculidae; genus Sipunculus; species Sipunculus nudus. The sequence continues at coordinate 37,385,050 of CM049317.1, read as the reverse complement.
CATGCATATTCATCACAGTGTTTCATCAGTTCCTGAAGACTGGTGGCCCAACCGTGTTTTTTGTTAATTTGTACACAACTTTTTTCCCTATTTTTGAGACCTTAAAAGATGGAATCGTCTTTTAACAAGGCACAAAACATAACCATTGCACCTACAATCTTCTAACTTAAAATCCAGGGAGGTCCATGAAAAATCTTCTTGGAAACCTAAAATTAGGTCTGTTACCCATATTCTTCAAGCTCAGAGCTTGTAAAAGCACCCCTCAGAATTATTAAAATTTTGATACAAAACCTTCAGTTTCTGAACAACTAATGCATTGATCACCATGATCTTTGCATGCAGATTAATCCTAGTGTTTCATCAGTTACTGCAGACTGGTGGCGCCACCTGGAATTTTAACGCATTTTTTTCTCTATTTTTGAGACCTTCAAATATGTGGTCGTCCGTGAAAAGTGCACAAATCGTAACCATTTAACCCAGAATCTCTTAACTCAAAATCCAGGGAGGTCCATGAAAAATCATCTTAAACCTTTGAAACTTGAAATTAGGTCTCTGTTTCCCATATCCTTCGAGCTATGGGCACAGAAGTACCACTTAGAATAATTAAAAATTTGATGCAAAAGCTCCAGTATCTGAACAACTAATGCATTGGTCACCATGATTCTTTGCACTCATATCCAGCATTGAGTGTTTCATCAGGTGCGCCACCTGCATTTTTTTAATTTCTACGCATTTTGTCTCTATTTTTGATACCTTCAAAGATGCAGTCGTCCCTTAACAGGGCGCATATTGTGACCATTACAACAAGAATCTTCTTACTTGAGATCCAGGGAGGTCATTGAAAAATCTCCTTGGAAACCGGAAATAAGGTCTCTGTAACCCATATCCCCCGAGCTATGTTTCAGTTGAATGGTGAAACCATCTTCAAAATGTGACATTAAGATGATAAAATTCCTTCTTTGAATGTCTTCTTAGCTGAGCGTCATGACCCATTGGTCACTTGTATAACCATACCTAACCTATTGTATTGAAGTTTGGGGTTCTTCTAAAACAAGATCTTGATATATTAATAAAACTTTAAAACAGAGCTGTAAGAATAATCACTTCAGGAGCTTATAGAACAAATTCTAATAAATTATTTCTGTTATTGAATATTCTTGAGTTACCAAACATTTATGCTTATTATGTGCTTCTCTTCGTGCATAGGTTTAACAAAGGTCTCCTATCGTCGATGATAAATAATTTATTTTCAGTAAATATTAATGTTTATATCGGACAAAGTAAATATTTTACATTCCAGTCAACAAAAGTGCAGCAATGTATGGAACTATCCGTTTTAAAGGTGTGTATTTATGAAATACGTACAGGTACGTGTCTCACAAGACGACTACCTGTTTAAGAAAAATGTTAAACAATATATAATGTCTCGAAATATGAATAATTAATCCAATTTTATACGTTCCTCAACTATTCATGCATAGTTCTTGTTTACAGCACTATATTTCCTGTTTGCTCTGATTAATGATTACAATGTAAATAATGAGGGGACAAATATAAGGTTTTGAAGCATATTTCTATTATGCCTTATGCATTATGCCTTGGTCACTATAATTCAATTTCAAGTTCAAGTTCATGGCAAGACAAACTGATACTTCGTGTCAAATAATGTAGATGAAAACTTTCACTATAGATACATGGCTGGGCTCGCCTCCTCGGGATTGAACACAAATAACATAAACCTTCGAGTTCATTCCGGTTTCTGTGGCTAAGCGGTAGGGCACAGGACTCAAAACCGGGAGATCGTGAGTTCCAACCTCAGTCGGGGCCGCGAGGTTTTCATGGTCGGCCCCTATAGTCCAGGGTCAGTTGTCAAGTTATATACTCCCTCGGGATTTTAATGAAGAAAGCTGGCAACATACATCAATTTAAAGCTTCTAACCTCAGCAATGTGAAAATCCATGTTGCCATTTTCCCCTTCAGTTTCAATGTCACCATTTCAATTGAATTTTACCAGGGTCAGTTGTCATTCCGTCGGAATTTCATGAAAATAACTGGCAATATACACAATTTTAAAGATTTTACCATTATCAATCTAAATATCAATAATGACATATTCCCTCTGTAGTTTCAAGGTAATAAAACAAGGTCAAAGTAATGGGTTTTGATTTTTATTAAAATTTTCCATGGTTAGTTGTAATGCCATGGGGATTTCATGAAAATAACTGACAACATACATACATATTTAAAGCTTATACCAGTCTTAAAACTTGCCACATTTTATTTGTAGGATAAAGTTCAATAAACAAGGTCAAGGTCATGGCTTTGGAAATTTCTTTTTCCTATTTTGTTATTACTTGGGGATTTCATGAGGAAAGCAAGGATCATAAATATGTTAAATCAGTGAATCATATCAATCTATAAATCTTTTTTGCAATTTTCTCGTAGATTCAAGGTCAAAAGATAAGGTCAAGATCGTGACATTTGATTTTTTTTTGGACTTTATAAAATATGAATACCAATGAATCACTTCCTGTGGCATGTCCCAGGACAACAGTTCTTTTTTATTTGAGGATAAACTTTCCTGAGGATCAAGGTCATTACTCAAGGTTAAGGTCATAACTCAAGGTCAAAGCACTGAACCGAAAACTGAACTGAACACAAACACATCCAAATTGTTAAAAAGTAGTAGCAAAATTCAAGTGTAAACTTTATTGTTTAAACTCTGTATTTTTGTAGAAATGTACGATATGCGCGGCAAAAGTTTATTTAAATAACCCGCATCCAATAACCATGTAAATAAGCCATAGGTGTTATACTGTTAATTAATCGAATATGTCCATTTGAATAAGTTTATTTTGCATTGAAAACTCCTTCTGAGCTTTGTAAACTTTCAAATTATATTTCACCCGACTGAGTATATGTTTGTGTAAAATCTTACGTTCAAACGGTCGCTGGAGCTGTCACTCAAAACGAAATGAACAACATTGGCTTCGTGTATTCCTCGCTTGGTTGGTAAACCGTTTTGTCTTCAGCACAGGGTCTCATCTGATTCGACCAAAATACAGTGCTCCCCTCTGGTGTAGAGATTTAGGATACAAGGCCATAACAAACAGCGCTAACGATATAGGTAGTTGGCCTATTAGTAAGCGCTATGTAAAGAGCGTAACCCCTATTCAGGCCAACCAAACAGCGAGCTTGACCATTTGCGCATTTTGTGATCTGATCGATCTTAAATAATGGCATGGTCTCCTGAAAAACTGTTATAACTTCACATATTTTGGTCAAATTTCATAATGGGCTAGCCAGCACATTGTATTAAATCTATATAAAAAGGCAGAGGATTATTTAAAAATGGAAAGTCTTGAATAGGGTAACACTTTTTCAATTAAAAACGGAAGTACTTCCTTCCTTCTCGAAGCAACGAGGTAACAGTGGAGCAGTTATAGGTTTGGTAGGAGAATTCACATACATCTCACTGTATAACAGATTTCTAAATTATGTGGTATCACATAAATCGCTAATGGACTGAAGTTAGCTGAGCTAAAACAATTTTAATAAATGAGCTTCTATGCAGGGCTCTTGTTTTCAGCTTAGCGGACTTTCCATCATGCTGAAATGTATAGATCTGAAATTTCTATCATCCTGCAATCTTGCCATCCGGCCAGCTGTCAATTATATGGCACGAATCATTACAGCTACAATAAGTAAAGCGTTTTTGAAAGTGGGGAGGGGGACGCATTAGGGTAGAGAGTTTGAGGGCGCGTAAGCGCACGCAGGGGTAGGGTGTGGTAGGTGGCCACCCCCTCACACGGTATGGACAATTTTGAAAAAAATAATTACATATGAAACATGCATTGTCCATGCATTGTTTTGACCATTTTCCCAATTTTCATCACATGCTGCACAACATAAAAATTATCATATTTTTTATTTACAGATTCGTGTGTGCAAAATTGATAATATTTATACCTTAAAAAAGTTATATTCAAATATCAATATCAAATATCGTCCACTCCAAAGCCTAGAAATTTCTTGCTAGAGATCCTGCCAGAACCCAGTGAAAGTTCATCAGACTCCCGAAATTCACTGTGACATGTAAAACACGAGCACAGAGATGCCTTTGAGCACACTGGAAGTTAAAATTTTCTAACTGTTGAAGGCTGTTGAACACAGATATACAAAGGGATCGCAAAACCATTAACGTAGATCATTGCCACATTATTCTCTGTCAACATGAAAAATTAAAAACAAAATAGAACCAAACAAGTTCATAAGTCAGTTATGCCCAAATACAAAGAGCTTGTCTGTGGCCCCAGAGGAAGTCATCCAAAGACAGTCTCGCAATATACTTGTTCCAAAATGTCCATTGTACCGGTTTTTTGCTCAGGGCAAAGATTATTGTAAGTATGGGCGAGATGTTGAATAGAAAATGGCACTAAACCTTAATTGTTGATATTGAAGTTTTTGAGAAAAAAATAGCAGTACATGTTCTTTAAATTCACGTCGTGAGCTGCAATATATATTGTGTCCTCCTTTCAAGGAAATTGCAAGACAGCTTATAACCAGACGACTGGCCATTAACTATCGATTCAGTGCATTGATCTTTAATGACCTTGACCTTGCATTACGATATCGAACCTCAGTGAAGCTCAAAGGCAAAAATACTACAGAACAGGAATATGCTTCAAAGAATGTCCTTGACGTAAGTAATTTCTATAGCAATAAAGAAATTTTAATATCAAAATCCATGCCATTGACCTTCTTTGTTGACCTTGAAACTGCATTGTAAAATTCATGTATTTACATGGTTACAATATTAAACATGATGTATGTTGCAAGCTTACTCATAAAAATCCAACAGAATCACATAAATCGCTAATGGACTGAAGCTCAAAGGCAAAAATACTACAGAACAGGAATATGCTTCAAAAGAATGTCCTTGACGTAAGTAATTTCTATAGCAATAAAGAAATTTTAATATCAAAATCCATGCCATTGACCTTCTTTGTTGACCTTGAAACTGCATTGTAAAATTCATTTATTTACATGGTTACAATATTAAACATGATGTATGTTGCAAGCTTACCCATAAAAATCCCACAGAATAAAAACTGACCCTTGAAAATAAAAATATATTAAAAGCCATGACCTTGACCTTGTTTGTTTACCTTGAATCTGCAGAGAAAAGATGGCAACATTGATATTTAGATTAATATGGTTATAAACTTTAAAATTTTATGTATTGTCAGCTTTTTTATGACTATTCTTTTTCATATCAACTGACCCTGGAAAAATCAAGACATATTAAAAGTAATGACCTTGATTTTGTCTGTTGGCCCGGCATCTGAAGGGAGAGACAATGATTTATAGATTGATATGGAAATCAGCTTTAACATAAAGTATGATGCTTGCTTCCCTCATGAAATCCCCAAGGAAGAATAAAATAGGAAAAAATAGGAATAAAATCATTGACCTTGACCTTTTTATTGACCATTATTTTAAAGAGAAAATGTGGTAACATAGGTTTTTAGACTGACAATGTAATGAGCTTTTAATTGATGCATGTTGTCAGTTATTTTTATGAAATTCCCACAGAATGACAACTGACCATGAAAAATCAATAAATATCAAAACCCATTACCTTGATCCTGTTTGGTGATCTTGAAACTGTTTAAGGAAAATTGCAACGTGTTAATAATGTTAAATTCATTAAAATGATAAATGTTGCCAGTTATTTTCATGAAATTCCGACGTAATGACAACTGACACGGGTAAAATTCAATATATATTAAAAGCCATGACCTTAACCTTGTTTGGTGACCTTGAAACTGTAGGGAAAAAATGGCAACATGGATTTTCAGATTGCTGAGGTTATAAGCTTTAAAATGATGTATGTTGCCAGCTTTCTTCATGAAATTCCCACGAAATGACAATTGATCCTGGACTACTACACAGGGTAAGCGCTATGAAGGCTTAATGGGAAGGCCGTGTCCAACGACTGTGTTTCATTTACAAACGAATGCGCCTTTAGGGGGTTCTCCGGTTGTTTGACCCAGGAATGGGGACGATAACCAACCCAGGGCCCACAAGGGCAGTATTCATCGGCCTGGTTAACACAATGATATAAAATGGGAGAAAGCGTGTGCTACTGCCCTGTCACGAAGTCCGAAACATGAATAAAATTCTGCAAATGTACATATACTCATTAAAAAATTGAGGCGGTTACCTTCAACAAAAACCTTCCTATTCACATTTATCAAAATCCTCACATTTGCTTTGTGTATGTATGTTGTATATACTTAAATAATAAAAAGTAAGCGTTGGAATGCACCGTGCATAATCATAGTTCAGCCAGACTATACTCACTCAGGCTCGGTAGTGTCATCATTTTTGCCACTTGTACACAATTAAATTGAATATCGTTCTTATATGACCTAATGTATATAAATACATAAATGACAAAACTCGAGCTTTCAGATAGCCTGGTTTTTATTACCGCAGAAATTGTTCAAATTTTAAACGTGTGGAAGAACAAATGAAAAACACCTTCATATTATACAGTTCAACAACAAATCACGTAGGACAATCGCAGACTATCTTCACAAATAGTTACCATGGTGGGTAGGTTAGGGGTAAATTATTCAATGATAAGAAATGAAATAAACTTAAGTGAGACTTGGGAGTCCTGCACGAGACACGTGCAAAATACCAACTGACTTGATGTGAGCGGAAACTTCAGAGACCCGGCTAGTGATTATGTAACATAGGAGTCTCCGCGTTACGGAGCGGAGACAGCTGCACAGGATATGCCCTCACTCATGATTTAAACAACAATAAAAAAAAATTTATTGTCCAAATAAATGCACGGGCTTCCCGGTCCATCAGTATTACCGGAACATCACTTTGATCCCTTGATAAATCGATGGGGATAACATAATAACTTCACATGACAAAGGTGCTACCTAAACTTAGGTTGTGACATTATATAAATAAGGTTCTCCTGCTTGAGGAGGCTTATTGATTCCCTACTTTTCTCTCTTTTGTTTCTTCTTCTTCTTATATAACTTCATATGCGTACTGACCAAGTACGAGGCAACACCTGATTAGATTTTGAAAGGTGTCTCAACAGCTTAATTATACAAATTAGCTTAACGAGCAGTTTTCTTTGCGCTCGAGCTCAAAACGTAACCGTTACTGTGATCAGTACAGAACATTTTCGATACCTTGAAAGTACCCCTCAGACATGTTGATTAACTGTTTGGGTCAATCTTTGCATATTAAGTAGGTCATTTGCATAATTATAAAAATCAGCCATGTGTAAATTTTTGTCAATTTTATCAAATTCTCAAGTCTATCCATTACATGTTTGAACATGTAACACTTTTTCCCCCGAGGACATGATTCTACTATATTCTTAGGAACTCTTTTGCATTCATATGCCTTTTTTTGCATGTTTTACCTGTTTTGCATATTTATTACCTTCCCACATGTACTTCCTTTGCCACCTTAATAAGTCAAATTCTGCCGGGCAAATCAGGCTGTAACTTCATATGCGTACTTACCAAGTATGAGGCAATACTTGATTAGATTTTGAGAGTTGTCTCATTAGCTTAAACAGGTTATTTTTAAAGATACCAGTGGGTATTATTGGGCAAGCCATGAATTACACTGCACATATAGATGTTGCTATAGGTGGCTATATTTTACTAAATTTATATAAATCATATGCTTATGTCGTTTGGCACCACATATAATATAATATTATACTGTCTCGTGACGGTACTGAGTTCTTGACTTATCTAGGTTTATTAAAACACTCAAGAGGAGATTATAATATCGGTGGAGCTAGGAAGAGTTTGTACTGCTAGTCTTAACAAATTCTGAAAGGAAAAACCCTGTGAATACAGTGTTATCGTCCCAGAACCATAAAGACGACAAGGAATGGAATATTGTATCAATATTATTTTAGATTAATTGTAAAATGTTGCAAAATATTGATTTCATTTTATATCGATCTTTTACATATGCTTAAAAATCTTGGAACCCTGCAAAACTCCATGGGATTCTCCAAAATATTGCCCTAAGTGGGGGATTTTCCTAACGATCTCGAAACTGTCTTTACGTTTTAAAACTGAAATGGCTAAAAAGAAGCATGAAATAAACTGGTCTTTCAGAACTTATATTATATTGATTACAAAGAGAAAACATAGTTTCAATCGGTCCTTCATCACACCACTTCGTTCATCGTAGCCCTGCTTTATCAGTAACGATTTCAGTATTTATTCACATGGATGATTAAGCGGGTCATTCCAACCAATGGACCCATAACATGCAAGCCACAATATACAAACGAAATGGAAAAATATATTAAGCACTACAGAAAAGACATTGTACAGACCTACGAAACGTCATGATGTGTTGGTTGGTAATATTGTTTTATGGATGCCTAGGAACCCGCCGGGGTCGGGATATAAGTCGCCAGTTTCAGCAACATGACTGTGGACAATGATCAGACTTCACAAAATAAATATCTTCGATATTTCTTTGTGTTTGCGGTTAGGTTGCCACACTAGGGAGACCTAGATGTAGCCTGTCAACACTTTATATATATTGTTAATATTATGTCATCTCAATACTATCCGGGTGTGTCGGTAACATATCCGCATGTCCCAAAAATAATTTCTATTTCTCAGCCTGCGCATTTCAGAATATTATGTGAGATAAGATACAACCGGCCTGGTGTAGTAGGGCATCCGCTGTTTGAAAGTTGAAGGTTTCCTGAACAATAATAAGCGGTTGGTGGGACATGAAAAGCTACTTAAGTTTTCCTTAACTGTTTTATTCGAAAATATTTGTATACGAACACTTAAAATCTCTAATAAGTATGCATATGAAATAAATACGAATAGAAAGTGTTGTCCCTGAAAACAAACGCCAATAATATTGGAATGTTCTGCATGTTGGAGTTAAAAAAATGCGAAGTTATAATAATAATAGGTGAATATGGATAGCTTTTAGGATGATCCATTTAATTATCCTTTCCTGCAAGCTATCCATGTTTACAGGTTTTGCACTGCAAGTTCACGAAGTATTAAAGTATCAGCAAACAACAGGCTAATAAATATTTACCTAATATCAGTAATAAAGAGGCTCTTGTTGATTAATCTGTTCAGAAAATAATTTTAAAATAACCTTGATAGCCTGAATTTTCTTCAAATGCCTGAAATAAATGGAAATTAATCGTACGACCGTGTTGTTTTAACTGAGTAAAGAGTAGGATCATATCAACAGACATTGTAACCTATTACTTTAAGCATATTTGATTTATGTGTACATCGGTGCGACAAAGGTAAAATGACATCCGAGTATTATAAATTCAGCGAATACATATAATAAATGACATGATTAGGGCATCATGAATAACGAAACCCTATTTAATAAGGTTTAGCAGTCGGATTTAAAATTCTCTTTACATAAAATAATATTAACGAACTCCCGGTGCATGTTATATATAATTACCAGAGATCAAGATCCAATATAAAAGTAATCAGGGGATTGATAATTTAGATTCACCAGGTAATATCAAAGGTTTAAATAAATAGAGAAGACCCTACCCTGAACCTTCGCCTAATTAGTGGCGAATTAGTTTTCGTAGAATTTAGATTATCTTTCTAATTTTTAATAGTTTTTCTCGACCGTTGTATCATGGAGATAAAATCGGCTTGGCAATTGTATGAAACTTCTGCATAAAGACCAGCGCCAGCAGGGTCACGGCCTTCAGTCTAAGGGAATGTAGCACCATTTATTCGACAGAAATCCTGAAGCTTCTGAACTTTTGCGTGCACGAACCGACCAGTTTAGCAAGTTAAGCTTCTCTTCCCACGCACGGCTCCGGTACAGCCTGACTGAGCGAAATGACCGAGTCTTTGCACAACGGCTGAGCGATCGCCAAGTCCTTCAGTCGCTGAATCAAAGCCTGTGCCGGCCAGTGGGGTGCGATGACTGTACATGTTGCTCCTTGTTGTTCTAGCACATCGAGAACTTTCGGTATTAGTCGTATAGCACAATTCAAGAAATTGTTGTGTAGAGCCCAATCTATTTAAGCTAATGCGTCTACACCTTGTGAAGTCGGATCGTAATACTGTCTGTTGTAAAGCGCCACCTGGTGAGACATTAGTAACGCGAATCTGTCGATTGTGTGGGGGCCAAACGCCGAATCTATGAATTAGAATAGTTTTGGATGCAGTTTTCGTCGTGTCTGGAAGACAGTCTTGACAGTCTGACGGCACGGTAATTCTGAAGGCCTTGCAGGTGTCGGGCTGGTCTGTGAGCGATATACCAAGCTCCAGACAACGGCTCTAGGGAGACTGTGCGAGGTCTGACAGCGACTGGCTTGGATACCCGAAATGATTGATGTATGCCACTGTTGACACGTTGTCGGACAATACCTGAACGTGTTTGCCCCGAAGTTCTTTCTGGAATGACTCTAGACTCATTATTATCGCCAGAAGCTCTTTGTAATTTGAGGGCATTCGCCCAACACGTTGATTCCATAGGCCACTGCCTTCTAATGTCCCTGTCACTCCAACCCTGCCGGTGCTGGAGGCATCTGTAATGAGCTGAGCGGTGATCTGTGGTCAGAGCATTGACTTTCCATTCCATGATTTAAGTCCCTGTAGCCACCATTGGAAATCACGTACGACATGTGGCGATAATGGAAGTATATGGTCATGACTTCACGGTTGATAGGAGGCGATATATATTACGCAACAGCAGTTTTGCTGGAATAAAAGCCTTAGTCATAGAGACGCACGTGCCTGCAATCCTCGCTAGTGTGGCGCTTGCACACGTTTGACAGAGCACCCTGTTTAATGATTTGCGTAATTTTGTAATTTTTGATTTTGGAATTTCAATCCAAGGTTCGTTATTTGTACCACAAGTATCAATGATGAATTCGATGGTCACGATCCTGGTAATGGGATTCAGCTGAGATTTATTCCAGTTAATACAGAATCCAAGATCCTGTAAGGTATGCACCAGTATGTCAATCTGACCAGTGATTTTTTTTCTTTTGAGCTCATTAAAATACAATCGTTCACATAAATGACTATTCTTAAACCTTGTTCTCTAAGATATGCAATTACCGGTCTTAAAACCTATGTGAAGAAATATGGATTACACGATAACCCAAAAGGAAGTATACAGTCCACTGGTAATAGTTATTTTGCCATTTAAACCCAGATATTTCTGATAATCAGGATGACCGGTACATGATGGAAGCCTTGCTTTTAATCTATAGAAAACATTGATCATCAGCTTGTATAAGTTCTGCGATTGTGTCTATGCCCTCGTAACTAAATGTAGGGGCATCATTGTATTTGTTAATAATTCTCAGGTCAGTTATGAGCCTTTGTTTGTTGCCCTTTTTAGCTACTGAACCAATCGAAGAGACCCAAGGAGGTTTATTGTTACATCTAATGATGCTGCCCTTGGCCAGTAGGCTTTTATTTTACTGTCAATAAACGTGACCTATGTCCTAGATAGTGGTACGTTCTGACATTCAAAAGCTTCCGGTAATTCACGAAATGGAATACATACACCATATGATACAATGTGTGAGGTATAATGTTTCAATGCTGGGCCATTACTTTTCAAGTAGGCCTACATGTCTAGTATACGACGGTGTCAGAGATATATACATATGCCCGATTTCAGACTGATATCCACTCCTGAGAAATAAGCAGGGACATACACTGTGCAAAAATTATTGTAGGTGGTACCACCAGTCTTGTATACGACAAAGCTTTACAATATGTATAAATTTGCCCAATTTCAGGCTGACATATCAAATTCCTCTGGAAAAATAAGGAGGCACATACACAGTGCAGAAGTCATCGTAGGTGGCGACACCTATCTTGTGAACGAGAAAGCTATCAAAGACCCATAGACAGGTCAAAATATCAGGCCAATACATCAAGGATCTCGAGTTTGATGCACTGGGTTGACCAGGCTTAGGTGAGAAAGGCAGTTGCGCCGAGTGAACTGTGAAACATTGCTGGCTCAAGCTACTGTAGTGAGTGAACTCTTGACCTGTACCTGGCTGCACTGAGTGAACTCTTGACCTGTTGCATACTCTGACTCAGTTGTCAAATGCCAAATCTATTAATAGATCGAGGCTGACCTTTGGCTCCAAATATGATACAGTGGCAGTCTGCCAAAGCTATAAATAGAATCCAGCTACTGCACTGAGTGAACTCTTGACCTTTACCTGGCTGCACCGAGTGAACTCTTGACCATTTGCCTAATCTGATACAGTTGCCAGTCTTCCAAAGCTATGAATAGGTCCAGGCTGACCTTTGGCCTGTTGCAGAATCTGAAATAGTTGGTAGTCTGCCAAGCTATTTAACCTGAAATCTAGTGGCATGATGTTATAGATGCTGTTAAACTGGTGCCAGGCTAGATGTAACTGCTTCACACAACTGACATATATGGTAAAATGACTAAATTCCGTCTCCATAATTCATCCAAAAATTATTCATGTAGAAATATTAAAGACAATTATTATAAGAATTATTGTGGGGATTATTCTTGTAAAATATTAAACAAATTGGCTTCAGTGGCCTAAGTCGAAACACGTTTTGCAGGTTTATCACTCACATAGGAAGATACAGCAAACAGGCTAAGTTCAGCTTCTCCTAACTCAGCCAAAAAGCACTGAACCAAAACCATTTGATCAAACTTGAATTATCAACATCTGAGGATATTTAATTTGTAAGATTTAAGAATTTGGCCCAGTGCTTTTTGAGAAGAAGATCTTTGTAGCCACTGAGCTAACATGGGCTGTTATGGCTAAATTCAGCTTCCCATAACTCAGCCAACAGTCATTAAACAGAGACCATTTGAACAAATTCCAGAAAGCACTACGCTAGGATCATTTCTCTGCGATATTAACAATTTGGCCATATCGTTTCAGAGAAGAAGTTCTTTGTAGCCCTTAGTATGATACAGAAACTGATGACCCATGAACAAAAAAGGCCGATGCAGGTGGAGCTACCAATACCTCAATTAAAGATATGACTCATGTGACCAACGTTGGCACAAAATTTGGTGATGATAGCTCCAGCCGTTTCTGAGATTGAAATTTTAGTATGTTTTTTTGACAGATTACTAGGTTTAACTTCCTGTAACTCGGCCAAAAATCACCGAACAGGAACGATTCGAAGAAACTTGAGAGAGATGGTGTAAGAGATTATTTCTCTGAAATATTGAACAATTTGGCTGGACCGTTTCGGATGAGAAGATTTTTAGCTTTTTTTAGCTTTTTCTCTATTAAATCTAAGAAAATGCAGTTAGCCAAAAAATAAGCGAAAATCGGATATAGTTTTTCAGATGGCTAATTTTTTGCTTAAAATTTCCTGATGCTAGCGCCTGTCGTTTTTAAAGATAGTATTGATTAATGTACAGACGACGGACGCCGGAGGACGGACGACGCCACACCATCGCATTAGCTCACAGGTTCGTTAAATTAACCAGATAACTTACCTAGTTTAATGTCAGCGTCAATATGTAATCTTTTTTATAACAATGGGAGGATGTGCTAAGCCTTTGTGATGCATATTACTTTTGTAACGTGGTTCGTATCACCTTTGTGACGTCATAACATTGTAAAACACGTACCTTGCGCCTGTACAGAAAAGCATGCCGGTTTAAGTTTATCCTGAATTGGCCAAGAAATGTAAAATGTAAAATTTTGAAAGCAAACACGGTCTCGGACGATCTCTTGCGATTACATGCATATAACGGCGGACAGAATCCCAAACGCATTTTGGAATTCACCATAGCCTATTACGGCTATGGCATAGGCACCCCAAACTAATGACTTTGTGTCAATTCCTTATTATATCCTAAACCGTAGAATTGATCATATTAGGTTACACTAAAAGTCTATTCTCTCTCACAATTTCGGTATGATTTCCCGCTTCGTTTGGCGGTGACAATGACAAGGTCCACTGCATCATGCTGTTGCTCGGTAGGCCTAAATAAAGGGTCTACGAATATGACTATGTATGGAAGTTACTTATGTGTAATATAAAATAATACCATTTGTAGAAATATATTGATTGCTATAATCGGTTTGTTCGTTAAAAAGGGGAATAATGTATTTTTTTGAAGTAAAAAAAACAATTTTTTAAAATAAATAAAAAAAAATAGAGAGCATATTAAACGCTCCACATTAAACTAATAGTTTTTGGTGCCAATAAACCAGCAAATGACAAAAACCCTGGCTTGAGATAGTTGTTCCTAAAAGTGACATAAGAGTTTTATCATACATGATTTTAGATGTGACTTTTTTAAAATCTCAATCTATTATTTCCTCTTATATATCAATGGTCGACCCGAGTGTCTACAGGAGCCGCCATTTAGTAGCGTAACTTTCCCGGTCCTGGTGTAACAATTACACATAGTCTCTCTGTCTCTCTGTCTCTCTCTTTCTATATATATTTATATATATATATACACACACACACACACACACACACACACATATATATATATATATATATATATATATATATATATATGAAAATGGTATATAGTGAGAGGTCGGTTCATTGACGGTGGGAAACGAACCAATGGTCTTCCGATTTCCGGTCGGGTGCTTACCACTTGGCTACGCCAGATTCCCTTCCTGTCTGTGTATTTGCACACTTTTATAGTAACCAGCGAAGTGACGTCCCGGTAGTGTCGGCACGGCGACTTTGCCTGCAGCGGGGAAGACTTATGGCCAAATATGGTGTGCTGATTATATTATATATAGGTGTATGAATATCAATGCTGGTTCATTGTTTTATAGATGGAAATGGTATACACTGAAAAGTCGGTTCACATACTCACCGTCAGTGAACCGACTTTTCTGTGTATGCCATTTCTATTTATAAAACAATGAACCAACATTGCTATTCACACACACACACACCCTCACACACACACATATATATATATATATAAATAGGTTGCCTTAAGTCATTAACCTTCTTATTGCAACAGGGCCAACGACCATATAACAACGAATAATTAACAACTGTGGCCCTCCCTGCTGAACGTTGATTTACCGACACCTTTCAGGGAAACGGCATGTACACGTGGAGTGACGTAATTGTCCTCTGTGACGTCAAGACTCGCACCCAAAATATGACCATATCGTCACCTGCGTGAACAAATATGCTAAGCATCCCCAATAAAACACTAGAACTCGGTCCGGGATTATTTACGGGATTATTTATAATTTAATCAATTGTTTCTGATATCATTATCGAGCTATCCTAAAAATCTCATCAGACTCCGTTGAGGACTTTTTGTGTTATCGTGCTTACAGACGAGGAGATTCACATGTGAACAGACAAACATACGCTACCAAACGACTTAACCACCGCCGCTAGACGTGGCGGAGGTAACAATATCCTGCCAGCATATCCCGCAGAAAATCCATAAGCATCAGCTCATCCTGACGTTGTTGTGTGACCATACGCGTATGCATCTAGTTAAAAGCTAATGTGTTGAAAGTTGTTAACGATAATTAACGGTTCAGTGCTTACACTGGGGTTTTCCCTACTGTTAAAAAAAATTCTTAAATAAACCACGGCCAAATCGAGAACAGACCGTATATTGATAATCAAGTATGTTCAGCTTTTGAAAGCACCAATTGTAACTATGATAAAACATTAAACAACAAATAGTGTTCAATATGTCTGTCACATGATCTTTTTTGACTGATTTGGTAAACTGAATTATTTGCATCACAGATTTGGAGCAGTTTGTTTCAGCAATTAAATTATATTAAACTTCGGATTGTGTTCAACATTTATATTGTATAATTTTGTATGTAATGGTGCACTGCAATATATTCTGAATCAGTCATTATTCATATTAAAAGTAATACTTATAATTCTTATAAAAAGCAAGTATATGTAACACTGATTTAAGCCCATTGGGTGTCCTGGGTACGTAAAGTTGATAACGATCTTGCAACCTAGAACAAAGGACCATACAGGCATTCAAAATATAGAAGTACTGTTCCGAATAAAAATTTAAGGAAGAAATTTTTGGGTGATAAAAGTGACTTTGATGTTAATGATATGTTTCGTTAGATAGAACTGTTAGTTTAATACTGTTACTCCTCTCTCTTCGGTTTACATCATTGATATATATATATATATATATATATATATATATATCTATTATATATATTTTGTATTAGAATAGATCATATAACAATAGATGAATAAACGTAACAAAGACACACGCATATGAGAGAGAGAGAGAGAGAGAGAGAGAGGAGGTATATTCTGAAATAGAAGTGTGATTAAGGGAAAGAGTGACGCCTTATATATATTTATATATACTTACATATAATTTTATAAGATGATTTTTTTTTTATAATTCTATGAGTTGAATATATTGTTTAATATTAATATTTAAACTTGTATTGCTTTTAAATCTATAAAATGGCAAAAGCCACCTTTATTATCGTTTACAATTCATAAATTTCAAGGTTCAGTTGTCAGAATATAATCTTTAAAAGATGCCGTAGATTGTTGTGTCAGATTTATGGTAGCTTTGTCTTGAACGAGTAAAGGAAACCAGGCTGACAAGTCCCCGTTGAAACAACCAGCACAGACCTTTGTTGTACAGATAAACAAACAACACTTGAACGTGATGTTTTTTATCATTGAACACAATACACTAAGAGCGTGATAAATCTTCCTGCACCAATTCACTTGGACTCTAGCTGTGAATACAGAACAGCACTATGTACTAACATGGCAAGTTAAACAGGGAATCTGTTCAGAATAAGGTTATTTTCAATCAGGCGGTCACCCCAGTCTATATTGGATGGTACCTTTGTCCAAACATTGCCCGAGAAAATATTACGAGACTATTATCTAATACTGTGGTCCTCTGATGTACATGTCTAGTTTTTCGAACAGTATTATTCACCAACTAATTTAAATACTCTTTGTTATAGCTAAGGTCTGCAGCGATAATATCCGAAGGACAAAGGCCTGTATGATCATAGATAGAGGTGAGCCGTTCCTCATGTATACTAATGTTCATTTGAACAATTATGTTCATTATTAACATATAAAACATATTTGAAAGAATAAAGAAAACAATACTCAAAAATAAAATGCTCTAATTGCTGTTTTACATAAATCAAAATAATTAAAAGCAAAGGTTTGACGTTCCAAATAATCGTTCATAACCATGAGCTTATGCTATTGACAATCTTTTAAATAAATGAAACATATAGTTAAAATGCTTTTAAGTTCATCGAACAACTCTGATAATGTTTTCAGCGGTGCCAAATCATGAACTAACTGAAATCGCAATTCACCTCACTTATTATTTTCACTGTATTTGAACGATTAAAAGCGACATTTCGAAACTTCATTTCACAGAATAAATGAAAAAAGACAAATATTATAATTGTATAATGCACCGATACATCTTTTTTACAAGCGATTACTGAAGTGGTACACATGTGTATACAATACCCGAGTACGAAATTATCTGAGCATTAGCTGTTGAATGGCTTCCCGCTGTGATAAGGTGGCGAAGGTCAAAATTCACGATAATACGTTGTTAACTCCACAGGCCTTAGAGCAATGTAACGAATAATTTGCTTTTTTACGTGACCGATTGCGATAATGTCTGAAGGGTAGGAGCTGCTCAACGGCGTGTATGATGGTACAAATAATTGAGGTTAATTAAAGGCAACTTTTAAATAAAACAGGCAGGATAATATCCGTCGCTTCGAACAACATGCTATTTTATGATGCTTACCTCTAGATCGTGTTTGTATTCAGTATTACCAAACTGCATTGATAAGCACTCTTTGAACAAATAAAACAAAAAGGATTCTTGATACGGCATATTATGTGATCAGTGACCAATTGGAATGATGTTACATTTACATTTTATCTTATAAAACATTTTAATTGAATACCCAGTGGTTATTTCCTACTTTTGGTTCGTCTTGCTAGGTTTCACGTCACAATGCAACTATTGTGCATTATTATGTTAAAGACTCGTAAACGATTAAGCGATATATATATATAATTACTTTAATTACTTAAATTATCATGCACCCATGCTCTGAAGTTCGTGAATGTCCTCCTAGCATTGTTCATGAATCAAGGGAGTAAATAAACCAATAACCCCGGTGTAAAAACTTCAGATTACCCCCCCCCCCCTCCCGTAATCGGAAATCGATTTAAGATTACCCCCGGGGATAGCCTGTACCTGATTTTAGGTTACCTCCTTCTGTTCAGATTACCTCCTCACTTATCAAGCTAATATAATTACTTTTTGAAAAAAGTGGGAGCTCACCGCTCCTAATATATTTATTTATTTACATCCTCAGTTGGCTTGATCAGGTTTTGGTCACACTTTCTTGATCTGAAAATGATTTGAGATTATTACCCCCGGGGGTAATCCGTAATCGGTTTCAAGTTACGGGGGGGGGGGTTCTGAAATTGATGGGAATCTGAAATCAATTTCAGATAACCCACCAATAATCTGAAAGGGGGTAATCTGAATTCATTCCCCCTTGCCAATTATAAAAAAAAAATATTTCGAACGTTGCACAGTGTAACTTTAAACAAATTATATCCCTTAATATAAGTGAAAACTACCATGTGTATCAATATATAAAGATCTTACATATGTATGTGTATGTGCGTGTAGGTGGTTATGAGTTAGCAGAGCAATGATTATATATGACCATTTCTAATGATATTAAAATAATGCATGTCTTTGTTGGGTACTTGTTAGTGACCGATTTACAACTATTTCCATCTTATGTACATTACGTTTGCATTAAAAAAAAGCTGGTGACAATTATTTCCCTGTTAAATATTTCAGTGCAGCTATACGGTACATTCACAACAGACCTTGAAATATAGCGAAAGTATTTTCAAGCAGACGGTCACCGCAACAAGTCACCCATGGTACCTTTGCGGACACATCACCAGAGTAAACATGTATTGGAAAGTTACAAGCGAAAAGTTTCCTGTGTAATAAACAATCAGGAAATAAGCCAATATTATAAGCACATTTCATGTCATAATGTTGCTTCATGTAATTTTTGTTAATATATGAAGGGGTAAGTATCAAGGTTTAATGTGATAATTAAAATTATATTAACTTGCCGAAAGAGCAAACTGAATCCGTCTGGCGCATATCCGTCGCTTTAAAAAATATAGATATGTAACATGTATATTGTTAAAACTGTTAATGTTGTGATGTTGTGATGTTGACGATAATAAGCTTATTTTTACAAGTTCCATCGCTGAATACTGCTAAATAGCGTAGAGGAGAGGCATATATAACATCCCCCCTGCTATTGCCCACACTTATTGATATTATAATTTGGATGTTGGTATTTCTGGTCCTACATATTCTCAGCCCACTTGTGTAATACCACTGAGGGAACAAGTATATATTCAGCGGTACAAAATTTCACAGAGCGGAAATTGCCATATGTTCATCTCTATCAGCGTTGCCTGATGAACAGTTTGAAATTACCCTGCATCTACCCATTGCACCTAGCCAAAACACAACTCAGCTCTAAACTGTTGGAAGCTTGGTTTAACATACAGAACGCGGTCCCATTTCCAACTTACAGTGTACACCATACGGATTTGCACAGTCAAAGGTATTATTGCCTATCATAGAAGAAAACAAATCCTCCACTGATGGTATGACTGCATGTAAATTTCCTTGCAATACAGGCAATCTAGACGACATTTTCACCCATTCTCAAGCAAAGAGCAACATAATTAAGCGTTCGTGTAATTCCCCAGATAAAAATATGTTTATGTTAAATATATTTCCGTTTAATTGGATCCGCCAAATCAGAGTTTTGCGAATACTATGTTTTCAGCCCACCGTCGCCGCCGCCGCCGCCGCGTAGGTGTCCGGAGAACTCCTCCGTAACCGCTCGGCGTAATTTTACGAAACTCGGGATTATGTTCGGGTCACATGTGAACTGCTGCGCCCCGATTTTGTTTTGACCTCTGACCTTTCCTCTGCGCTCTGCGTCCGTTTGTGCGTCTGTTTCCACACATAAACCCACATATCTCGGGAACCGTTTGACCGATCAGGAAAATTTGTTTGCACAAATGTAGCCCTTGGAGAGCTTTATGACATACACAAAAAATGGTGGCGCCACCTGCAACCATGTTTGCACAGTGTCCATCTGTTCGTCTGCCTCGGGTTAAAATCCCTCATATCTCTGCAGTGGTTTGACTAATTCACCTGAAATTCGGCATGCGTATACATCCTGGATAGCTTTTCTGATTTTATGACAGGTGGCGCCACCTACATTCATGTTTACGCTGCAGACATCCAAGCTCAAATCTTGAGAACCGTTTGACCGATTGGGCCAAAGTTTTGCATGTGTATAGTTCTCACATAGCTCTTTATCATACGCAAAACTGGTTGCGCTACCTGCAACCATTTTTGCACAGCGTCCATCTGTTTGTCTGCCAAGGGCAAAAATCACTCGTATACATGTTGTGGTTTTACTTTTCTGCCTTAAAATTTTGCATATGTATACAACTTGGACGGCTTTCTGGATTTTGTGGTAGGTGGCCCAACCTACATACACAATTTGGCTGCAGACATCCATGCTAATATGCAACACTTCACTCTATTTCCCCTTGCCACTCAATCCATGCCTCATTTCACCCGTTCCACTCTGATTTAGACGGATACACGTAGTCGCTTGTTGACTACCCGTATTCTAGTTTATATTCTTTTTACATCGCCTATTGTCAACTTCCTTTTGTTTTCCCTTCTCCAAACAGTAGAGGGGTATACGGTTGTTATTTAATAAAATACAATCTTTCTTCTTTTCAGGGTTTTTTTCAGCAAAAAAAAAATAAAAAACAAATAAATTAAACAAAATAACTAAATAGAAGTTCCGACATGGAGCAAATGTGACAGGAAGAGCACACGAATGACGGGGTTACATCTTTCTTTCGTCCTATTAGAGAAGGAAGGCCCTTCACATACAACATGGAAACTTAAAAAATGCAATTGTGGCAGATATTCTGCAAGCTACGTTTTAAACATGAAGACCGGTAGTAGAAGTTCAACCATGACCATCATCATAATTACCGGAAGTGAATGTTGCCAAGATAAACATTGTGACCCCTCGATATCAGGGTGTATCTCCACCTCGGTAAGAAAGTCACCTTCGGATAAATAACACTTTCTGTGTCTTGCCCTTAGGACAACTAACATACATACATATATCTATTACCATAACCCATCGGCTAGAGGAACGTCAAGACCGTGGTTTTCATCGTGGAGTCAGATTTATATCTGATTGTCTGCAAGGTGGTTTGCTGTTGTAAGGTCATTAATACCAACAGAACGACAGAGAGTTGCCATTTACAGTACTGGGAAATGTAATGATTCAAAACTTAAGAGAATCATATAGTTTTAATGCATGACAATGGTATTGCCTAGCTGATATATACAGGGCGCCGTACTTATTTTTTTCAACCCGGCTGCTTGCCTTTGATTTGTGAGACCATACAGTCACCATATGGTTTTTGAAAGCTACGCTTTTTTTTGCACCAACATAACCTACGGTGACCGTACGGTGACCTCTGGAACTTGGTTTGTAAGGGGGCCGTCCGGGATCCATGAGGTGACATTGCGGTGTTACGGCCCCTATTGTAATAACGTCCCCATTGTAATAATTATTACATTAGGGGTTACAAATGAGCTGTAGTTCATAATCTTTATTGTAATGACGTGCACTAATGTTGCAATTTCTACAACCCCTATTGGTATAACATTTTTATTACATTACTGGCTGCGGTTGCAAAGGTTTTTGCACACTAGGTTTGGTGAAAAAATGTGAATACTGTGGAACAAGGGATATATCGATACCTTTGATCATGAAAATTTGAGTGATTTGTTCTCAGCAAGGTATATCAACATTTTAGTGCGATATTGTAATGATGCTTTTTTATGATTTGTTTTTTAATTAAACAATATAAATGACTATTGTTTTTTAAATTGTTGATCATTTAATTATATTGATTTTTCAACGGTGTTGTGTATAAAGTGCATATATGTAGTACATATAATAGTGACTACCCCTACATTCATTACAGGCAACGTTATTATAATTATTCATTAATGACCGTACTGTTTTGGTCTAAATTGTGTTAAATGACAACTATTAAGACATTTTTTGTGTATCATAAATTTGGACACGTGATAAAAAGTATATGTTTGCACTAAATAACCAACATAACATAATAAATAACTATAAGTTTTTCAATCATCTTTAGCTCAGCTGACTGTAATTTATCTCAGCTATAGCGATCATTCTGTCCGTCGTCCGTCCGGCCGTCCGGCCACCCGGCCGTCTGTCCATTAACGGGGCACAAATCGTAATCGCTTGTACTGGAATCTTCTAACTTAAGATCCAGGGAGATCCATTAAAAATCTCCTTGAAAATCTAAAATAAGATCTCTGTTACCCATATTCTTTGAGCTATGGGGTTCCGAAGTACCCCCCCCCCCAGAATAATGGAAAATTTGATACAAAAGCTCAAGTATCTGAACAACTAATTCATTGATCACCATCATTCTTTGCATAGATATTAATCGTGGAGTGTTTCATCAGTTTCTGCAGACTGGTGGCGCTACCTGTTTTTTTTTTTTATTTTTTGCGATTTTTTTTCTCTATTTTTGAGACTTTAAAAAATGCGGTCATCTGTTAACAGGGCACAAATCGTAACGACTAGAACTAGAATCTTCTGTCTTAATATACACGGAGGTCCATGAAAAATCTTCTTGGAAAAGTAAAATTAGGTCTGTGTAACCCATATTCTTCGGCGTTTGGGGCTCCGAAGTACCCCCCAGGATAATAGAATATTTGATACAAAAACTCAAGTATCTAAACAACGAATGCATTGATAACCATGATTACTTGCACGGATATTGGTCATGGAATGTTTCATCAGTTTCTGCAGACTGGTGGCGCCACCTGTATTTTTTTCGAATTTTACGAATTTTTGTTTTCTCTTTTGAGACCTCTTAAGATGCGGTCATCTGTTAACAGAGCACATATTGTAATGACTAGACCCAGAATCTTGTCTCTCGACATGCAAAGAGGCCCATGAACAGTCTCCTTGGAAAAATAAAATTAGTTCTCTGTTACCCGTACCCTCTAAGCTATGGGGCCCTGAAGAACCCCCCCCCCCGGGAATAATGGAAAATTTGATAAAAAAACTCAAGTATCTGAACAACTAATCCATTGATCACAATGGTTCTTTGCATGGATACGGGTCATGGAATGTTTCATTAGTGTCTGGTGCGCCATCTGTATTTTTTCGATTTTTTTTATGTTTTTTTTCTCTGTTTTTGAGCCCTTTAAAGATGTGGTCAAGCTATGGAGCTTATAAATCCGCCCCAGAATAATGGAAAATTAGATACCAAAGCAGGGCACAAATCATAACCATTTGACTTAGAATCTTCTTATTTAACATCCTGAGAGTTCCTCCAAAGTTCTCCTCACTACCTGAAATTAGGTCACTGTGACCTATATTATCTGATTTACAGGCCATGTTTGAGCACCCCAGAAATAATGCAAATACACACACATTGCTAGATTCCTAAAAAACTGCTGGATGGATTGTCATCAAATTTGGTGTGCTTATGGGTCTTAATGAACTTAATTATCTCAATTAGTTGTTTGTGCAAGGACATGTTGTCAACATGCCAGTCTGCTGAGCGTCATGACTCATGGGTCAATTGTTTTTTTATTACAATAGCGTGATCACAAAACTGTTTTGACCCAAGTAACCCCTATTGTAATAAATGTCTTATTGTAATAACCATTCAATTACCGATGTCATTTACTAAACATAAAGGGTATTTTAATGTTTCCTTAAATCACATTTTTGTTAGGTGTCCTGCTGCTAATATGTAAATAAATTTTAACTGTTCATGAAGTAGCACCCATGTATTAAAATATCTATAATATTTTTTCAGGCATTAATCATTATTACAATAGGCAACGTTATTAAAATAGTGGTTTGGCCCAAGAAACCCTTATTGTAATAAAGTTCATAAATGTAATAACCACTCAATAAATGATGTCATTTACTGTATAAAAAGGTGTTTTAATATTTATTCAAATGCCACAGTTGTAGGGTTTACAACTGCTAATCTGTATGTAAATGATAATTGTTCTGTACGTACTGTTCTCCATGTACTACAACAATATCCATAAGATTTGTCTGGCATAAATTTTTCATTACAATAGGCAACGTTATTACAATAGTGGTTTTGTCCGAGTAACACCTATTGTTATTAAGTTCCTTAATGTAATAAGCACTTAATTACATATGTCATTTACGGTATAAAATGTGTTTGATATTGATTAAAATGCCACAGTTGTAGGGATTACAACTGCCAAACTGTCTGTAATTTATTACTGTGCTTAATGTGTCTCCAATTACTATAAAAATATCCATAAGATTTGTCTGACATAATTTTTTATAACGATAGGCAACATTATTACAATAGTGGTTGGCCCAAAGTAACCCCTGTTGTAATAAAGTTAATGTAATAACCACTTAACTACTGATGTCATTTACTGTATAAAAAGGTGTTTTAATATTTATTCAAATGCCACAGTTGTTAGTTTTACAACTGCCGAAATTTCTGTAAATAACTGTTCTTAACGTATCTCTATGTACTACAAAAATATCCATAAAATTTTGCTGGCATATTTTTTTATTACAAAAGGCAATGCTATTACAATAGTGGTTGGGCCCAAGTAACACCTATTGTAATGTTATCACTTAATATAATAACACTCAATTACTGATGCTATTAACTGTAATGAAAAGGTACTTTAAACGGTACCCGTATTGAGAAATAAAGTTGGTGAGATTCCTCACGATCGTCATATGTAACAATTTTTAAGTTTTTGGCTTGTACCCAGTGGTGACACATAGAAAAAATGCATGACGCCCTGCAGGTTTATAGAAAATCTCTCAACACGCATTTCGTATTCCGTACATAAGGAATTTCACACGTTACTTCTTGAAGAAATTAGCCCTCGAAACTTGCCAAAGTCGGGTTTTTGGGATCATCTCCCTTGGGAGTGGACTATCTCGTCACATGCGACGTCCCAGTGTAAACAGTAAATGACACAAACACTGACCTGAGCCACTTTATCCATAAAGTGACATCAATATTTAAATAAATCATACTTGTTTATGATTGTGAAGTTTTATAAATCTCCATCTATAATTTCCTCTGACATATAAATTTTCGATTCGAGAGTTTGTAGGAGCCGTTGTCAAGTATATAATATTGAGCCGCTGAACTCTCCCGTTCTGGGGATATATATTCTCCGTCTCTCTCTCCCTATCTCTCTGTCTGTCCCTGGGAGGGAGAGAGAGACAGAGAGAAAGGTTGCCTTACGTCATTTATATTCTTATTGCAGCAGGGCCAAGGACCACAAAACAACGAATAATTAACAACCGTGCCCCCCCCCCCCGAGTTTCTTGATCCGCCAGGGATCATGGACCTCTCCCCTCCTTTAATCAAGACTACGCCCCTGCGCTAACACATTAACACGTTATTTTTACCTATTCATTCAGAAGATTACAGTAAGAAACAGAGTTCGGTCCAAAAGTAATTGCAATTGAAGAAATTGTAATTACAATTACTTTTCAAGTAATTGTACTTGTAATCGATTACTTTTTGATATCCGTAAAAGTAATTGTATACTTGTAATTGGTTACTTTTGAAAAGTAATTGTTTGAACAATTACTTTTCAATTACTTTCAAGTTCTGTGTAAAATGTGAGAGTAAAAATACAATTACAGCATTCAAAGTGATGGTATTATTAAATATAAAAAATCTGCTTTAGGTTCAAAGTACACAAAGAACAATGCTCATATTACTATAGAACTATTACTTCACATGCCCTGCTAGGTCGCAAGATAATGCAGGTGTGGTTTGTTGTCGGCCAGTTATCACCTGGTCTACAACCGACTGTCAGGACACAAGTTTGCCAGCTGTAAGATACTAGGGATCTAGTGCATGGTGCTAATTAATTTACTGAATAGATCAGTCCACATACAGAGATTACCAACAGTCTGGCCTTTGATCACTAAGATGGTCTTACTTAGTGATTGCCCATTGCATTAATGATTGCCCATTGCCCATTGCTCAGGGGTGCCCATGTAGCCAAGCTTTACTCTGTTATTATGAGGCTCAGTTTGATGGGCAAACGTGAGTAATAGTAGTAAGTAAGAGTAATAGACAGCTTTTTTCAAGTTATAGATATAAACCTAAATATATGAGCTGAAATACTAATAATAATCGCAACAGCAGGCAAATTTATATTTAGATTAATACATGTATACTTATTTTCCATTCCCTCTTAGGTCATTAAGAAGATGAGCAAATATTTCTTAACAGTCTTTTTTTCTGTTTGAGTGTTCGCCTATATGATGTACAGATTGTTAAGGCAAGTTAATATAAAAAAAATGATAATCATTGGTGCAAATAGCATGAGAGTACTGGAACGCAGGATTCAGCACAAGCTACCTAATAAACTCTATCTGGCTCTTGATGACTAAAAAATCCATAAATATAGGGATATATAGAGAAAATATATTATTATTTTGACACGAACATCATATAATATTATTATTACAAATTTACAACGATGAATCCATATCTATTTTGAAAAAGGAAAAAGA
Organism: Sipunculus nudus; assembly: GCA_026874595.1. NCBI lineage: Eukaryota > Metazoa > Annelida > Sipuncula > Golfingiida > Sipunculidae > Sipunculus > Sipunculus nudus. The sequence goes on along the minus strand of CM049317.1, from coordinate 37,358,238 downwards.
GGGTAGAAAGAAATATTTTATTTAACATAAAGTAATTCTCTCTTATATATATATATATATATATATATATATATATATATATATATATATAACATATAATTTGTTTTTTGTCAGGAGACTTTGAATAGTATTAATTATCCAGGCTTTGATGGATTTTCCCACAACACTCAGTATAACTACTTGACGTTTTAACAATAGAGTATATTGCTCGAATTCATTCTAGACAGTGATGAGAATCATATTTACATTAAAGTCATATAAACAGTCATATTTATAGGAAGGTTGTTAATTTAGTTGACAATTCAACTGTTTGATAATTAATGCTTATTTTTAATAACTTGAAAATACCCTTGCACCATTATTTGACAGATAGTATTAATATGTAACATTTTTTTTGTAATAATTAAGTAAATTAAAAAAGTCTCATTCAAAATAAGTTTTTTATTAAGTTAAGTAGTAAAGATAAGAAACTGTGGCAATAGTAACTTAGTAATAGCAAAAGCGAAATAATAAAATAAAACTAAACGTAATGTTTACATAAAAAAATTGAACTAAACCCAACCCTGATGAGTATGTTCACATTTTTTCAGACTAAACATCCAGGAGTCAGCATGAGCAGAGAACTGTGTACACCAAACAAATATGTAACAATGTGTAATGATTTTGGAAAGACCCATGTTCAAATTATATAGAGTGCATTCACCACTGTTAGATGCATTTTTGTTATCAGATTTTGATTTGTGTGTTTATTGAAAATGAACTATGTAATACCAAGTTGTTTGTTTGTCACCATCACAATGTAAATCCCCTGAAAGCAGAAAAGTAATTGCAAAAGTAATTCCAATTACTTCAAAAGGTATTTGTAATTGTAATCGATTACTTCTTTGAAAACACAAAAGTAATTGTAATCGATTATTTTTAAAAGTAATTGTTTTTGTAATCAATTATTTGAAAAGTATTTGGACCCAACCCCGGTAAGAAATATACTTCTCTCCGAGGAGGCTGTCCCAAATGTTGATAAATTTGTGCCATGTCAGCTGTTTCAGCTCCGAACAACTAAATTTAATTGTAATTTAACTACGTTAAATAATTTATCTAGTAATCATCCAAGCGGAACCATTGAAGGTAATTGGAAGGATAATTATTTTCGACGTAATTCTCCGGGCTTATGAATCAATATGGGTCTTAAGCTTTACTGCATAAACATTTTGCAAACAGAAGACCGTTATTGGTTAACAAAGTAATAATGACAAAACATCACCGAAACGTGACCATTTGAACCAGCGTAGCTTGACGGTTTCGGAGAAGAACATATCTGTAGCAATTTGGCTGAAATTGGCTTTTATTGCAGATTACTAAGTTTAAAAGCATCTAGTTAGGTAAAAATCATTGAAGCAGACTAATTTGAGCAAGGACTACAAAACAAGTAATTAAACAGAAATTGGAGTTTTGTAGAAGAAAATTATTGTCTTGTGTCTAATGCAGGGTTACTTGATCATATGCTAAGGTCACAACTTCTAAAAATAACTGAACCAGAATCAGCCCACAAATTTGAAGGAGTATTACTCTATAAAGGACCAATTTGTATTTTGTTAGTAAAAAACTGACTTGAAGCCTTCCCAGAATAGGATTTGTGAAGGTTAAACAGTACTAGTTTTAACAAGGTGAATATTCGAGTAATGAGACTACTAATTTCACAAATTTTTGCGATGCTACCTCCTGCCGTTCCTGAGAAAGTAATGTACAGCTGAAGGACGACACCGAACCATTTTATAATGTGACGAGTTCGATAACAAAAATTGTCCCTCTCGCTTCCTTTAACTGCCACCACACGTTAAGGTTTAAGTAATATAGTTATAATACAGTAATTACGGCATTATCTGTATATATATATATATATATATATATATATATATATATATATATGAAATAAAAAACTGATTAACGTTCAGTACTTCAAGTGAATTATAAGTAATAGGAAAAATAAATGAACAGAGCCATGGTTATAGTTATAGAACTGCGTAAATGAACAGTAAGCGCCTGAATTCAGTAGGTGCATTTTTAATCGTTCGGGCCATTTTGAAATTTAAGAAGGCGACATTAAATGTCTTGATGTAAATGAATATCTGTAAAAAAACGTAAAATGTATGATAAAGAAAATATATTTGAAAAAGAATATATGGGTATTGTTTAATCAGTATGTACTTGCTTTAACTTGGGTCGTTGATCTTGAAGTGTAAGAGTCAGTGGGAAGGATATATTTATATATATATATATATATGTGAAAATTTACCAGTTCGCGGAATATGCAGCGGTAACAATGTAACTAGATTTAGGGACACTTGGTAAGTAACATTTTTAAAAGGAATGATTGACTGATAAGAATCTAGGTACGGCCTGTACAATAGTTAAACGAAAAGTTTAATCTTTTCGAATGGAATCGGCTTCAACCCGTCAGGATGACCTCCGTTGCTTTGAACAATATGATATTGCACAGTGATATGTTACACGGAAACTTTACGAATAGTACCACACATTTATTCGGACTTTTAATTTGTGACATTACCAGCATAATGTCTTGGTCATGTTCAGTAGGGTTTTTATTATATATTTTACATTTTTTTTTACAAATTATGCTCAATTTAAATTTACTTGTAGGCATATGAATCACTATAATGGTTTGTATATCAATTTTTGTTTTCCTTAACAATAAGTGGGGGCTTGTGGAAAGTTGACAATGTATTTTTTTTTTCAATATAAAATATTCATCTGATAGTATGCAAGTCATGCCCTCTGGCAAGTTGATGGTCTCAAGTTCATCTGTAGTTGTTAATGACTTAAACGACGATTGACGATAAGTATGGTAGCAACATAGTTGTGTACGTCATGATTATACACATGACTCAGGTTAATATGGGCAAATAGTATATTCAATAGTGTATGTAATATATTAAGCATGATTAAGTTCACGCGATCTAATACCTTTTCTATACAGTCATATTTCTCAATTATTTTAGTTCTCATATTTGTCTTTTCGTGTGTCGGTTAGATAACCTTTTAGAACGCAAATTTGCATGCAGTCTAGCGAGTGTTATTCTTTATAAAAATGTAAAATTTTAAAATTTTTCTTTAAATATAATGGACTATGTAAGCTCATTATTTCTTAGACTTGGCATGAGGCTTGTTTGTTGACGTAAAAACTTGCTGGTCACAGTTTACATAATATAGCGTATATTAAATGTTTACCGGTGCAATCAAAATTAGTCCCCAAATTCAGATTCATGACGCACTACATACATTGGACCTGCCGTGATATCGGAGGCACCGTACGATCACACCATATCTAAAAATTGATTCCCGCCACTAGTCCAGGAAAATTGGCTGAACCTATTTTAAGGGTCATCAGAGCAATACCTGTTGACTAGCTGATATACTAAGGAAAAATCAGATACAAAACCTGTACTTGTTATTGATGAGGCCCAGAAATTTACACAGCTTCCAGAAAAAGCTTTCCAGTCCGAGACTATTAAATCAGCTTTGATAAGTTAAAGTTGCAGAAGTGGAGGAAAGAATGAAATGTGTTGGACACCACATACAGGAGCTAACATAAGAGGTGGACAATTTTGAAAATAAAATTAGTGAAATGCATGATGAACTGGACCGATAAGAACAATACCAAAGACGCACTTCTCTCAGAACCACAGACACTTGTCCAGAAAAAAAGAGAGGAAGATACAGACAAACATGTAGTAAACATGGCCAGAGAATTGTTTAATGTTGACTTCAGCCCAGCGATATTGATATCTCATACAGAGTTGGCAAACCTGCACCTGAGTAGGACCTCTCTGGATAGGGTACATTCAGACAAATACTTGTAAAGTTTTTAACTTATCCATTAATTTTGACAATTAATCCATGAAGGATACCCTTAGGGGAGTTAAAAAAAAAAAAAAAAAAAAAAAAAAAAAAAAAAAAACTAGGGTTGACAGTCTGGATCGCGGGCAGAAAGGATGAAATTCAAGATGGCGTCCAGGATTGCCGCCGAACCATTAAATCAACTTTAACTAAAAAATAATTGAATAAGGAGATTGATTTTGGTGTCCTTGCCTATGCTTTCAGGGTAAGAGAGTCGATTGAAACCATTTACAAGACAATACCGTCTTTGGTTATGATGATTTTCAATATGGCTGCCAATATAATCGTCATAACATTGAATCGCGTATAACAAGCCAAGGAATTAAGGTAGGGGGTTGATTTTGGTGTCATTGCCTATGTGTTTAGAGTCCAGGAGTCTATTGAAACTACTTCAAGACTAATGTATTTGGTTATGTTGATATTTTAATATGGATGTAAATATAAAAGTTTCTTTGATAACTGCTACAATTTAAATGCATCTGACATATATATTGTGCTCAGATCTTGTATCTGACATATATAGTGTGCTCAGATCTTGTTCTTTCACAAATCTTGCAGAATATAGGTTCCATTGACCTTAATTCTAATGTCTAAGGAGACATTACAATGACCTCCCCTTTCCTTTAGCTAAAACATTTCTGGTACGCTGTTTGACTTTCTGGGCTCACAAAATTAGGTTTGCTTCTCGTTGCTCACAGAATATAGATTATCATGGCCCAGTTTCATGTGTTGAAGGAGATTTAGGTAGGATCACCTAGCATTTCAAGTTGGTAGATTTTAGGTTCAACTGTTATGATTTGTACAATCATAACAGTTGAATTTCACAGTGTAAAATTTTGTGTCTCTTTAGTTCACAGCATATAGGTCACAGTGACATGATTTCAGGATTCAGAAAAGACTTTCATAGGACCTATCTGGATGTTACATTAGAATATTCTAAGAACCTTATTTTAGGTTTCAATGGAAATTTGGCCAGAACCCCCCTGGTTTGTTTTAGGATTTTGCCTAGTACCTCTCTGGATGCTCTATTTAACTTTCTAGGTCTAATGGGTACGATTTGCGTCCTGTTAACGGCAAGTCTGACGGACGATGGACAACGGCTGATCGCTGTAGCTCAGATGACTCACAATCACCGTAGCTAGGAGAACAACAAACATGAACCGATGAAAGAACGGATGAGAGTGCTGTTCTACCAGTGGAACGGTCGCATATGCCAACAAGCTATGTTGTTGATGTCATGGGATATATAAAAAAAGTCAGAGTGTCTTCTAAAACCACCTTTGGGGAACTATTTGGACAGTTCCTGGACTTGGTGCGGGGATATGTGTAAAATTACACATCGTGTAGACTGCATTTGGACTCTTATGTCGAGGTATCTGCGAAAGAAAATGAACGATAAAGGCGAACGTTAAAAACTCCCATTCTTGTAAACAACAGCTTGCGGGTCATTACACAACTAAGGGATCTGGACGGTTTCTCTCCAATATCAAATAAAACTTGAACACATTAAACTCGACGCATTCCTCCGACAGTTTCTAGAGGAACATTTTACTCAAAAAAGACTTTAGTGTACAGATTGTCTTGAGTGGAATAGTGGAGGTTGGAGATAATATTTCCCTATAGACAGTCTGTCATAAAATGGAGAGCTCACGCATCATGCAGAATTAGTCCTTATCATGAAGAGACGGATGTCCGAATCATTCCTCTTGCACTCTTTTGGGGTATGAAATGGACTGTTGCAGATCGTTATTTTTGGTGATACAGATGTTTTTGTACTAGTTGTCACATCTGTTTGTATCAAAAGGAATTAATGAACTGTGGCTCAGAGGGAGAATTGGAGACAAAACAAGGTATATTCAATTCATAACCCGGCAGAAAGAGAGGGCAAGCCTAAGTATAATGTTCTTTTAGCCATTCATGTCCTTACTGGAAGTGACATTACTAGCAAACGTGGAGCATTGTACCAAAAGCAACAGCAATTAAAGCAATTAACTCCAATATCATATCTTAATGATTTCGGACAGATAAATGAAAACATTCAAGACTCCACCGAAATATATCTTGTTCAGGTACTAGATCGTAGGAATCTTAGTAACTGTAGACCATTTATGAATGTACCACAAACGAACAGAAACTACTCTTCATGATCTGCTACCAACAACCAATTATACCCAGGCCCATATATTAAAACATTCTTTATGAATCTTTCTCTAGAACCCCTAGAATATTGATTTCAATTCAAGGGCATTATTGTGCCGAGAAAACATTACAGGAAGCAAGTAATTAATAACACGCGGTAATATAAAATCCAAATGTGGTAATTTCAAACAATAAACATGAGCGAATTATTATTAACTTGGTATATTGAATATAAAATTGGCATGCATAGATTTACTGTGGATTCAGAACTATTAATTGGGATTTTATTTTCGTGGTTTTCGTGGATTAAGGTAATCAACGAATTCATGATTCCAACGATAAAAAAATCACATGTACGCATACAGAGAACTTCTTAAAGGCAGCTGGTGTTCCACTTCATCTATTTATAATTATTATCGCTGGCTAAATTTTCAAAAAAGGTACAAAACTTGGTAATAACTATTTTTGATTGCCATTGATTCATATTATAAATAAACTGAATTACTTTTCCTGTAAATTACTATAAAAATACGTGATGTATAAATAAACTGTTTGTCAATTCCATTATTAGCCCTAATATCGCACAAACTCGGCCCCCTAAAATGTATATAAAAATATATTTCCATATTTCCTCTTTTCAAAATTTCGGTTAAAATAGAACTATATCGCATTTCTGTCGTGGAAAGGGGTATTTCTGGCACGACGATAATGGGACACATGTTCCAATGTCTGTTACCACAGTTACCGAGGCACGCCCTTTTAGGAACTTTTGGAACTTTCTACCTTCTTTCAGTAGAGATAAAACGACACTTATACGCTCCCTATTGGCTTTATAGTCAAGGGCCATGTTAACTCATTTGCATTACTGAGGGCCGCGAATGTAAATTGAACTTATTCCGAATATCGCCGACCACATAGTTGCGTGAATAAAAGTGAGCCATTAATGGGTAGGCGGTGCGTCTTTAAAATGTCGCCGATAGTTATACATAAATGTTAGCGTAAGTAAGCGTTGCAGAATTATTGTATGCAAATTAACCCCCGCAAAATTTAAGATACGTAAAATTCCTGTCTAGTCGACATTTAATAGCCGATGTATCGTCCGGCACGTGTCGGTCGCGGCTAATTAATTCATTTGTTAGGCTCGGGTCGGGCGTAACTTGTTTGTTGAACTCGATTAACCGCGGTACAGCCGCACCGTGTGATATGCATCCGAGTCGAGCCACCGGTGTACTATACCTGAGTACAATATGTCCTCTTCCCCTTGCATGTGGAAATGTTAATAACCTTTATTTCCTAAAATTGTCATAGTCTTTTCACGAATTCAAATAGCCCCACGATGTGCATTTTGTTCATAAACCTCGAAATTTTAAGCCCACGATATTATCTGAATCTACAGTATATATATATATATATATATATATATATATAATTATATATATATATATATATATATATATATATATATATGTAATCCGTTGATATGTGTTAGTTTCATATATTTCTTGACATAAAAAAACTATAATCAACATATTTGTCAATGTAGCTTAATTAAGTTTTAGGGGTGTTACATTAAATGGTAATGCACTCTGGCATATTGGCAGCCATACTAAATTTCCTCATAATCAAATATTTTATCGGCCAAAAGATTTCAAGAGAAACCGGAAAACACTAGGGGAAAAAATATCAATCACGTAGCTGTATTTCATGATGAGTTATGGATGATTGGAGCCATATTGATTTCCACTTTAGTGCAGAGAGGAATCGGCCGATGATTTCAGTAGTTATCTTTACCATGAAAAATTAACAAAAGACATCAATATCAGTCTCCGGTCTCGATTACTTGTGTGTGTTGTACATGTGTTGTAGAATTTTAAGATGTCAGCAATGTATATGTTTTTATATTCAGGTACAGGAAAATTGTGTTCATTTTTAATATGCTTCTTCCAGTCGTTAATCGGTGAAGTTATGCCATAGGTAAATTCAGTCATACAGACAATTTGTAGCGTTATTGTGATAATAATTACTATTATATTCAGTTATTGCAGGGTAATATATATTGATGGTAGAAAAAAATATCATTGTTCTTTAATATGGTACAACGAAGGGCTCAATCCATGTAAACATTTCGGTATTAACATATGTGAAGTAACAGGTAGTCAGAAATAGATATGCGAATAACGGTAGTCATAACTTCAGGTTAATAAGTTGTATTTGGTATAATGAAACTTAAACTAGCATCCAATACGGAAACATAAGAAAGCGTAGCACATTGCTATCTCTAAACATGTCAAGTACGAATAAGAGAGGGTGGTAATCAGAAGATGAGACCTTGCACGCCGATTAGCCTTTTTATATAACGTAACTTATGTAGTAACAGTGAGTCAGGTCACAGTATTAATTTCCATTACAATGTACTTATTTCCATACCGTGTCAACCCTTTTAATCGTCCTACATGCTGAGGACATCCTCAAGTGTTTGATGTAAACAACCACGACATGCAGCGTTACATTCCGCGGAGTAATACCAACGGTCCACTTGTCAGTTTAAATGAAGCAGCGCTCAGTTATTATTCGGCAAAGGTTTTTATTTTGGAAGTGGCTAAACAACCGGCAGGGTGCCGGCAGTTTAGTCCACGGGCTAAACAGCCGGCAGGGGAAATTGACCCAGTCTATCCCACTGGCTGAACTGCCGGTAAATTAATGTATGCTCTATTAAGACTATTTCAGTCTTTTTCAGTGTCATAGTAATACTCTGTACTTTCCATTATCATTATTATTTGGACAATGAGCTGACAATATAGTGATGACCTACCAAATTATTTTGCTGGTCTATATGAAATAAGTATGTTGGGTAATAATGAGTAGGTATTAAAAGTGCACATTTGTGATATTTGTGTCTTCATTTGTGTAACTTAACTGTTTAGCTAATGTACGACATTTCTGTATTATGTAGCGGTACGTTTATGACTTATAAATCATAATTTAGAGCGTGTGAACAACGGACTTTGTTCTGGCTACAAATGAGTCACAGGTCAAAGGGTATATAAGGAGCACGACCCCGAAGCCACAACACTCCGACAACGTGTCATCAACTGTAAACATTAGATCCACGTGTTACTGCCTTGTGAAATTCAAGAGAAACAGCCCGGTGTCTCGCTCCTTACGATGTATGTACCGCACTACTCCATGTTCCACTTCACAGTCATAGTAATATTGTTTACTGGGCGGATACCCATCTTCGGATCAGCTAGTACTTGGGTACTGTGGGTCACACTGTAGGTGATCTGAGAGCCAGGGAAAAGTGGCCATTTAGATTCTTAGATACTGTTTACCATTGGCTGTCAAGGCTGATTAGTAATGGGTGATATGTAACTGTTAAACTGATTATCATTAGGAGAGAATGATACGGGAGAAGTTTAGTATGTAGTAGATCATTTAACTGGATGAGATACTAAGACTGAAGGAGGTATTAAGGGGAATTAGTGCTAGCATTTTGCTAAATAGTAGTTTTGACTGTTTTATTTATATTTATTCACATTGCTGGACGGAGATGGATACTGGTTTTGTACCGGGTATTTTGAACTGTATACCTTTTTGTAAGAAGCGTTGTTTTACAATTTTTGAGAATAACTTTAAACCAAAAAATGTCTTAATTGTATCTTCTGCTCATGAGTGTTAGAGAGAGAGAAAGTGAGAGTGAATGATATGCAATTACCTTTGTCCATGTGCAAGGCGTTTTGTTCAACGGCCTGGTTAGTTAGTGAGTTACTTTGCCATTTGAGCATATTGATATGATAGTTCCACTTATCCCAAAACTATTATTAACATGTAAACATATGAGTACATGTAATAAATAATAATTGCCCTTACAGCAAAATGCAGCTACGATCACAAGGGGGTGGGGGATAATTCAAAGCGGGGCGGACACAACACATGATTCAATTGTACAGCTGCTATACTGGTAGCAATAATGACAACCATGTTGAATTTCACCATAATCGTCTGGGAAATGGTTTTAATAGATTATTTTACCCTGAAACCATAGGTAAAGACATCAAAATACACCCCACTACATCAGTTTCTTGGCGTGTCATGCATGATTCAATGGTAAAATTGCAATATTTGTAGCAATATATGCAGCCATATTGAAAATCACCATGACCGCAGGCGGTAAGGTCGTGAAAATGGTTTCAGTATATTTCTTGACCCTTAAAATCACAGGCAAAGACACCAAAATCTATCCCATACCTCAATTACTTTTCGAGTTATAGATGATTCAATGGTTCGGTGGCCATCTTGGACGCCATCTTTAATTTCACCCTTTTTTTTCCGCGATCCAGGATGTCTACCCACTTTTTTTACTACCAAAACGGTATCCTACCTTGATCAGAAGTCAAAATTTGGGGACATATGATTGCACACAGGACCCTCCCCCCCCCCCCCCCCCCCCCCAGCATCCGGACTTTCCAGATTAACATTAAACTAACTTCGACACCAGAAAAGTAAGGTTGTTCTTCTTTGAATATATGTATCATAATGTATCAATTTGCACTTTCTATTTAATTTGAAGTAATATTTCCCCGTATTGCTATTGTGCGGAGTAATCATTAAAAACGGAGCCGGTCTCAGCATATTATATCAACACATTCCAGTAAAAAAAATCAGTGTATTAATTTCTTTCCATAAAGGAATACGAGTGACAATTGGTTCTCCCTGAACGTTTGCTTCCCGTATTCTGAATCCACAGACTTTTTCTAAATAAATATCTTCATTATCTGATCTTTATCGAATAGCGCCAAGTGTTAAAAATGCATATATATAATTTTGCTTTTACTTTAAGCATAGTTATTTCTTAGTGTCGCTTTACTATCACGACAAAGCTGATATGTTGACGTTACACTTTGACGCAAAAATCTGTGTGATCAACAATGGACACACCACTGGCTGTTCCTAATTAGACCGGCATTTGACCCCTTTCATCACGGAATCGTGCTAGATATCTTAGAAAAGAGATTTGGTGTTTTCTGAAACGGCGCTACAATGATATCCAGTTACCTTAGACCAGGGACGTGTAAGGTAAAGGTTGCAAAACATTATTCAACAGCTAGAGACCTACTGTTTGCAGTGCCTCAAGGCAGCTGCTCAGGTCCAATTTTCTTTCTAGCTTATATTAGTACACTGTATGACATCTTACCCGATGGAATAAATCTGTTTGGATTTGCCGATGACCATATTCTGAAGAATCTGTTCAACCCAAGACATGAAATGCTGAGAAAAAGGCAATCTCAGATTAAGAACAGTTTGTTTTAGATGTCAAAGCAAATGAACTGTTCAAAGACGGAGTCTTATTTAGAAACAGGCATTAGCTATCTAAATGCTTAACAACAGATATCAATAATAATGGTGATATTGTTGTCGTGTTGTTGGATAATAATTTGAATTTCAGAGAACATGTCAATAAAATGTGCAAAAACTGCTATGATAAACCGTCAGAAAATAAGATCTATCAGGTGGTTTCTCATAACTGAAGCAACAAAATTCTAGCTCTCAGCCTGGTGATGTCACATACGGATTATTCTAAAAGTATATTTTATGGAATTGAAAATCAGGAATTACAAAAAAATGCAGAGGAATCAAAAGTTTGTGCCAAACTGATTTTCCAGAAAGACGGATATTACAGTTTATCGCAAGCTTTGGAAGAATTGCATTGGCTTCCAATAGCCCAACGTATTAAATTCAAAATTTAATGTTTTTAGCTCACATGTTTGCAAGGAAATGGACCACAATATTTAGAACACCTGTTTATAAAAAAACGAAACAAGACATGATAATCTCCGGTCAAATAACATAATTGAACAATTATACGTTCCATTTAATTCTAACAAAACGTTTGCTGATAGGGCATTTTCAACAAGTGGGCCTTCTCTTTGGAATAAACTTCCTTATTATATCAAATGTAGTGAAAATAAGGACCTTTGTGTCAATATATTTTTTAGTACTTTTCTAAAGCACCACTGAATATGTATGTATAAAAGTATAGGAAATGAATAAAGTTTACAAGTTTACACTTTGACGCAGAAAGCTGTGTGATCAACAATGGTTACACCACTGGTTGTTACTAAATAGGGCGGTGACCCGGCAGGGGGATCCATTTGTCCCTTATTCATTCCTGTTTGTCACTGAAATCTTGGCAATAATTGTTCGTCATTCCAGTTCGGTTAGGGGTATATGTATCAACGGCTATGAGATTAAACAATGTATATTCGCTGACGACACAACATAATTAGTTAAAAATTTCAAGTCTATGCAATAATTTATGGGTTTATTGGATAAATATTGGAAAGTCTTATCAGCAGAATTTAATTATGATAAATGCAAAGCTTCCTACATTGGAATAAAAGAAAAACAAAGAACATACTTTTTACACCAAAGCTATTATGTATAAAAATCTGTCATTGATAGTCAGAGAATAATGTTGATAGCCAGATTGAAGAATTTATTAGAAACAAAGTATAAAGTCATACCAAACTCCTATCTGAGACGTATTTGTGGTTTAAGATATGTTGATACACATTTTGATCTGTCTAGTATTGGCAAAAAAAAATGTTTACCTTTTATTTTCACTGTTTGCAGTCGTAGGCGTCATGTACGATATGTGATCCTGAATCAATTGTCAATTTGTTTACAACAAATATGGAATAATGAATATATCAGAGTCGACAGACGACTGTTTTTAATACGTTTTTATGCAACCTAGGTATAAAGTACGTCTTTCAGGTGTTTAACATATATTTAAAAGATTGAATACCAACAGTTATCACATGTACATAAAAAAATATTTTAACCATGGCTACCGGAAAGCGATGCCCAAGAAATAGAAGCAAGAACAATTTTAAAATAATACACCAGATGAAATAGAATCCTTTGAACTGAAGAGAAACATAATGATGACAGACGAAAAGAAAATTGATTTAGAAAATGTGAAGTGTAAGACTGTTTATTCGATGGTAATTAATAAAAAGCTATATGATCCAATTTGTAAAGAAAGGTTAAAATATCTGTAAGGTAACCGTTTTGAATGGATTGCGGCAGTTAGCCATGTATATTGTACAACCTTAGACATGTATCAGAGGCAATTTCAGGATGGGGTAATTTTTAATATTTTATCGGTGATTGAACAACTGTACAGCTGGCGAATAACGAATAGTAAAAGATGTTCATATTGTTTTATTGTGGTCGGGAAGACAGATAAATGTGGGGGGGGGCGGCCAAAAATCACAGTCGTATATCAGACCAAATCACGAATGCCAAACCAACATAGGCCAACTATATTTTATTCCATCCAGACATGGAAGGTAAAACTTCCTGGAATATACAAAAACCACAATACATTATCCATAGGCTGTTGAATAAAGTATCACGTATCATAATATCAATGTAGTATCATTTTTAAAGGATCATGAAAGTATCAAAATATAACTACGTATGGCGTGAGTATACATAGAAATAATGTATCATTTGTGACTAACTTACAACAATATATCATGTGTATCAGCAAAGTTTGTTTGGCAAAGTATCAACAAAATATGTGTGGTTTTGTTCGACAACAACTTTATCAATGAATTACATTTTCATCCACGTCCTTTATGTGGCAAATGAAATATTAATTGTTAAAAAATGTAGTGAACAGCGTAGCAAATTCATAACATCAACGTTAAAGTATACAAATAATATGCTATATGAGACCACAAATTATCAGATATCAGCTGTTATAGGCATCTAATGATAACACCTAATTATGACCTCTTCCGGTCATAAATACAATTCTGAATAATAACATATTTAGCTGATTTACAAGAGTATGTTACTATAAAACGTGTATTCAGACAGAACATCTCTAATATATAACCATCAATGTGAACACTCCATTTATTTACTCTCTGACAATATGTTGTGCCTTCTAATACAAACTAACATATGGGAGTATAACACTAATATATAATGGTATATTCAGGTAAACACTATAATTGAACGTGGAATAAGAAGCAAGTCGGGCGACTAGCCTTTCACTACAGTCATCCTGTATACACGTGCCATGGTTCTTTCACCGCAATCATGTTATTATAAGCAATAATACATGAAACTACAGTTTCAGTATAAGCTGGCATCGCGCATCAGGGAATAACTACATTTTTCGCACGTACAATTACATAGTTACAATCATAAATAATTTGGCTTCAATAGAACAACATGTCCGCTCCTGTCTCCAATCACATGGTTCTATTGTCCATCATTTATCGGCAATTAATACAAAATATAACCAGGTAATCTGCCTTCTTTTATGGTAAGAAGGGACACTTTTAATTGTTGATAATGTGTAATCATCCTACCTAAGTTCTGTAGCTGTAAGAGTCCAGTATGCTTCAGGATCTCAAAACGTGACCCTCATGACCAAAAGCATGTCTCTCCTTTACTAACAGATGAACGGAAAGGGAAGTTGACCCTTTTGCCATAATTAACTCCAAAAGATAAACCATAATAACTTAAACAAATACATCAGATTCACCACCAGGTGGCACTATCGTATCGTCCTGAAAAGCTGACAATGTGTCCAGTGCTACACTAGTACAATAACTACCACCAGGTGGCAGCACTTCACCTTTCTTGATATATGACCATTAGGTAATTTGAAGACCACTAGATGTCAGTATTACTTGCTATGGGCACCATATATGTACACAGCTTAAATAAACACTATCACATTCACCACCTTTTATCATTACTTCTCTCCGAGTAATAAACACGAAAATAACACATAGTGCTCTCTAACCACAAGTATGCTTGCACTCAACTACATAAAGCGAACTTTACAAGTAACTGGCAATAAAACTCCTCAGTTGCACATTCACAAAACATTGGCATGTATGAACACAAGTGTATCAAACATGTTACCAAACCTTTTATGTCAATACAAACGTCGTTATCTGAAGGGGTTTGAATGTTTCCCTGCCTTAGACCTTCTGTTCTTCCTTAATGAGTGTACTAAAGTTTCTGAATCGGAAGTATTTAGATTAGATTCACTCGAGTCACTAGTGAAAGAACTATCTAGGTCGGTAATAATCCAATTTTCATCCTCTTGGATTATAGCAAAAAGTTTTCTTCACTACTTTCGCTGGAACTTGGAGAACTAGTTGATGGAGATTTGCGTTTCCTAAGTATCATTCAGTGTCCTGGTTTAGTTGGTTTTGGATGTTGTACAGATTTGGTTGAGCAGGGAATTGGCCATACTTTCAGGTCACATCTATTAAACCATTTAAGATTTCCAAATCCATCTGCATTTGATATCTGATAAACATCCCTCAGTTCCATAGCATCTACTACTTTATAAACTTCACCGTGATAAGTATTTTCTAATTTTGTGACGTCCTTTAAAACCTCTTGTCCGGTAATACACTCTCTGTCCAATATCAAGTGAGAAGTATTTAGCTCTTTTGTCTGTATACTGTTTTCTCTTTTCTAATGCTTGTGCTTTACGTCCCCTTACTATCAGGTAAGCAGTTTGTAACCTGCCTTGGTGAATTGCTATCCACTCAGTTACACTGATGGACGGATATTCCTTTAGCAGTCTCAGAGTGTTATCTATCGGTAGTTTTGGGTCTCTGCCATAAAATAGGTAGAATGGTGAAAAACCTGTGCTTATGTGAGGTGTGGTATTATAAACATAAACCTTTTCTGCGAGGTGTCCAAGCCATTTGCGTTTTGCTTGTGCAGGCAAAGTTATCAGTAGATCATGGATAGACGCATTAAATCCTTCACATTGTCGGTGTGACTCTGGATGGTATGCGGTTGTTCTAGTTTTCTTGGTACCATAACCATAGAGACGACAAAACTGTGTTATAACTTGACTTTTCGAGTCTCTGCCTTGATAAGAGTGTAGTCTGACTGGTGCACCAAAACGATAGAACCATTCTTTTACCGAGACTCTTTCTACTGTACTGATCCCTTGTAGGTACAGCAACCGTCCATTTAGTAAATATGCCAGTCATGACAAGTACATTTGTCATACCGTTATTAGCTTTTTCTAATACAGTAATGTTTATAGCAAGCACTTCCAGTGGGTATGTTGCCTCTATACTACCTAATGGAGTCTTTACTTTTACTTCTTTACAAATTAAACAAGGTTCACAATGAGCAATATATTCTCTAACTCCTTGCAAATGCATGGCCAGTAACAACGTGTCTTGATTAAGGCCAGTGTTCTATCTACGCCCCGGTGTTCTTGTTTGTCATGTAATGACTGAAAAACCTCTGATTTGAGCGGGTTTGGAAGAAGTACCTGTTTGCAAATACCAACATCGGATTTTGTATAACACGATATTATACGTCATCTGGTTCCTCAATTCGGTCCCACTGTCTGATCAATAGCTGGACTTCAGCTGATTCTTTCTGTCGATCTGCTCAACCTGTTTTTTTTTTCATGTTGTTGTTTTAGCGCTATGAATCTCCCAATAACCGGATCTTTTCTCTGAAGTTCAGATATCAGCTGATATAGGCATTAACTGTTATGCAATATACAGGCCATGATGAGGACAAGAGTATACATGCGCTCAAGACCATAGCATCATCAGTGCGGGTCGTTTTACAAAGTGTCATTACGAGCATAACATCATTGGTCCGCTATACGTATGTGACTTTTGGCCCCCCACATTTCTCGGTCTACCCGACCACATTATTGAAGATGACTATGTAGCGCATATATTCTGACATGCCAGTAAAACTTTTTATAACCGATTAAAAAATGGGCAAAGAGTGCTGGAATTAATATGCCACGGTACCCTGCGTACACCATCCACTTGTGACTAATATAAATCATCCTTTCGATTAAAAATATCATTATGCCCATGTCGTTGTTCTAGGACAAGTTGTCTTCCTATTCGCAATTATTTTCCCATTAAGCTGCATAATTAGTAATAGCATAATTTGATACTTGTCCTCACAATGGATTCTCTTTGTTTTGTGCTTTAATGGCTCAACACAAGTCATGTTTTTTTCACGCGGCGCATTTAGGAATTTCTTGTATTTGAGCACTCTGGCCACAGAGCGTGACGTTTCCAGGCCGGGGTCCTATGTCCACTATAACTCAGAGAATATAGGTAGCAGTGACTTTATTTCAGTTGTCCACGGAGATATTTCATAGACCTTAATGGATGTCAAGATAGACGATTCCATATCCAAAAGTTATGCTTTGTGCCCTGTTTGTCTGGGTGCTTTAAATCATGTTGTTTGACAGTAGCTTGCAAAGTAAAGGTCACCATAACCTAATTTCAGGTTTCCATGGAGATTTGCCCAAGACTTCCCTGTATTTTACATTATAATTTTCTAATGTAAGCGGATACAATTTTTGCCCCGTCTGTCTCTCTGTGTGCTCAGGATCATGTTTTCAGTCAGTCATTCCCAGAATATGTCACCATGACCTTATACCAGGTTTCAAAAGAGATTTGCCTTGGACCTCTCTGGAGATAAAGTTAGAAAATTTCTTGGTCTAACGTTTACGGTTTGTGCCCTGTTAACAGCTGGACTGCTTCATTTGGTCGCAGTTACCTAATTGCAGGTGTCCAGGGGGATATTTGATAGACTTCCCTGGATGTTAAGTTAAAAGATTTCAGGCCCAGCGGACGGATGGACAGACAGACGAATGGACGGACGACGAATAAAGAGTGATCACTGTAACTCAGGTGACTTTCTGTCAGCCGAGTTTAAAAAAAGCGACAAACACCCTCGTAACATGTTAATGGTAAGATAGATTGCAACACCAATTCCTTATTTAACTCATTATTCACTGAACTACTTGTCTTAGATTAATATATATGAAAAACATTGGGAAAATCGGACAAGCCACTGCTGATAAATGCTCTTTCTTGTGTCTACTGGCAGGAATTCAGCTTTTTAGATTTTTACTCCATAGCTCAGATAATCTAGGCCAGAGTGGCCTACTTTACTGTTTCCTCTATGAACTTTCCAGACCTGTTTGAGTAGTTGTATAACCTCTTTATATAATGTGATCTAATTCCAAATAATGGTTCAGCAATATTGTTGGTTATTAAGTGTGATTATGCCTTCCGGTAATTAGAAATTTAAATATAAAAACATTAATATACAATTTCAAACATTTATCTCAGAGTGACAAATTTGTTTTAAAAAACGCCTGTCATAGATGTACACATTAATGAACCAAGGTTTGTGTTTCAAGAATGGAACAGCTCATATGAGGATCTATCAATCAAAATGAATAAAATATTTCAGATTACATAACAAATTGCATGGTATGATACTTTATATGCAGGGACCTGCAGTAGGATATACAAGGTTATTTTTCGACAGAAAAAAAAAACTTGTTAAAAGCAGCATATACATGCAGTCAAGCAGGGAATAAATTATTTTACATATCTGGGAAGTAAGTAATGGTCTGGATTACAATCTTGTATAAGAATGTAAGAGCTTTATCACTTATAAGTATCATTTAAATGGCTGGGATATGGTATCAAATGTGTAATGTGCTGTTGGACAACTTGTTGGGTTTTGTCTATTTTGTTTTTATTAAACTTATTATTATGGTTATGCTGATGACGATTTTTATTATTATAATTGTTTGTCATCATTGTTTCAATTATCTGGAACTATCAATCGATTTTAAAGTTAATGGACAATGCAACTTATCAATGACAGTCATCTACAATAACTAAAAATATGAATTTGGAAGGTGGACCATGTGGGAGGTCCCTATTGTTGGATGCCCGCAAAACTGTGTTTGGTTTTACTGATTCAACCCATATTCCCAGGACGTATATGCAAGCATAAACTGGTATTAATCGAAACATTCATGACTAATAATTGATATTTAAACATAAGACATACAATTTAAAACATAACTCAATTTGTTATTTGCTCTTAGTTTATACCTTTACCAAAATAAATTTGTTTGCTGAAGAAGTGATACCTCAATGGAGGGAGTAAGTTACGAATTTAGTACAAAAATATTTGTTTCTCTAATACAAATGAGGATAAATTTACGTATTATGTGTATGACAAATATTATAGAACTGCATTTTGGGGAAATTCATTTATATTAACTGCATGCACATTGGCATTTATTTCAACATTTCTGTATAGAATCAACAAATTTACGGCGATTTATTTAAATATCAGCATTATTGCAAAATTAATCTTGGTTGCCATGGAAACCATAAATTCCAAGGTCCTTTTATAAGCAGGGTATCCAGCAGATTTGGATTAATGATCCTTCATTATCCAAATTGTATGGTAAATGTTATAGTGTGGTTATGATTGTGCCTTGCTCAAGGCCAGAGGGATGGCCTTAGGGGAGGCAAATTGACTGAAACCCATTGTGAATGTTCAGCATGAGTGAAAGTCGGAGAAGCTTATAATTCATACTAGAAATATTTTTAAATTCCAAGAAGTTCCCTGTCCCTTATTGATCCATAAGATTTCAAATTCAATATGCGAATAGACTTACCTGAGGGGAAAATAAATTATAAATAATCTATATAAATTATGTTCAAACTGATCATTACTGACCGGGTATTTCCTTTTAAAATTATGCCAATTGATGCAAAATATGCACATCATAATAAAAAAGAAAAAAATAAAACTTAAAAAAGATAATGGTTGGATTAGATCAACAGATAAAAAAAAATCTAGGAGCATTTTCAATTTGAGGGATATTAATAAGGAAATATCCGCTTGTGGATAATTCACGGCCTGTAACTTGAAGATGTTGATAGTATGGTCTTATAAATCTTATAAGTATGCAACTATTAGAAGAATGTTAGAAACAATCTTAAGTTTGTTTCTAGAATAAATTGTACTTTTACCAGAATGAATTGTAAGCTGAAGGAAGTTATATTTTGTAGGAAGGAGGAATTTAAAGACAAGTTTTTTGAAAAAAAGTTGTTAAAGTTATCCATAAATTTGTATATATTTGCATACAGTATGATATGTGAATTATGGAATGTCACAACACTGCACTTGCAGGAAAAATATATTAATTTGCTACATTTAAGTGTTTGTTTAAATGTTTTATGTTTAAAATAAACTTAGTTATTGCAATTTATTTAAACATCAGAATTACTGCAAAATTAACACAGGTTGCCATGGAAACCAACAATTTGAAGCATTTTGGTCCATTTGCCAGCTGGGCATAAAGCAGATTTGGATTCAGTTCCTCTCATTGCCCCCGAATAGACTGTATACCAGGCATTAACACGATTTGCCTTCAGAAGTTTAAATATGTGCATTTTCTGATATTCTGCCTACTCTGTATAGAGAACAGCAAATACAGTTTAGATACAGTAAAACCTCTCCTTATTGACACGCAAATACTGTGGCTCTGATAGCTCATGGGTAACAATTTAAGACGGCATGTATGACGGTATACAGAGCTAGCTTCAACAAGGGAACCCGTCAGGCTGACGTCCGTCATAAATACAAATAATGAGCACTTGCAGCGCAGATACAATAGCAGTGCTGATGGCGTAGTTCTGATATAAATAGATAAATAGGTATTAATTTTTTTTTCAAGACAGGAGGTCTTGACATCAGGCTGTAGTTGTAGGGAAGCCCGAGGATGATTGCACAAACCTTTCAGGTTTTTATGTTTTTTTTTGTGTAAGTTGGATATGTAAAAATATAATATTATATTTCAATGTTAAAGAAAAATGGAAAAATTACAAGAAAGCATATGTTGGACTACAAGATAAATCATCCTTAAAATATTCGGAAACAGAAGAAATGAGCATGGCGCGTGTTTGCCTTATAAGTTTAAATACTTGTATCGAATAATATTTTTATTCTACTGTTACGTTCCTAAATTAATTAAATCGGACTGGCCGTCAAACAAATGGCGGAATTAAGCTGATGAATCTTTAAAGTCCCGAAATTCGATGCCGAGGTGTCAACAACTCAATTCCTCCAACGATGTAAAGCTCAACAAAACTCTTGATGAATATCATATTATATTTTACCAAGTCTTTTTTTTTCAAAGGAATTTATCACTGAACAACCCTTGAAAAGTTATTTTGTTGCGATAGATCCTTGAAAATCATTTGGGGAACGAAAAGCAGAGCTGTGCAACAAATGAGGCCATGGTTTCCTTGGAAAAACCTTTCAATATTAAGAGGACAAAAAAAATGGCTGACCTAAAATTTTCCTTTTTACTGGAAATAAAGGGCGTGAAAATTATCAGAAGCACGGCCTTTATTGTATTGATAGATAAACGACACTGCATAAAAGGAAATAAAATTTCTCCCATGGGGTTCTGTATCCTCATTGTGTAATGCAATACATGGGTGTGAACACATCTTAAAGATAATTTCAATCAGTCGGTTCCACCCGTTAGTCCCTGATGATACCTTTGCCAAAACATCACCCGAGTACAGTGTTCAAATGGCCTTGAGTAGGAAACACTTCATGGGACCTGAAAGATCCCCATAGGGCGCATTTTTTCCAACGCTGTAGTGCAAACGGATATTTGCTAAATGCTTAAGGAAATACCGTATCAGATTGTCACCACAGGGTAGTTTCTTAAATGTGACAAATCGACTTATTCATCATTTACCAGAAAGGCGACAATTGAAGTAAAGCATTTAGGGGTATTAATTTTTTGTGTTATTGCAGTCAAAGAATGAATACCCCAACATTATTCAAAATACAACGACAATGTTTATACTCTTTGGACCATAGGAAAAAGGAATACTAGTAAAACAACTCAACTGACCTTTTAACACCCCGGCAAGGAAACTTATGTTTTTGTACACTGCTGATGCCGTTTCTTGCTTTCATTTGCACGTTACTTTAAATGACAATCCGAAAACATTGATCAAAACTATACAGATATTTTCAAAAAGACTGTGAACGAAACTTTTTTAATCTGACAAAGGAATCCCGATATGTATCAAATGTTACATTTCTAGTTGGCATTTTAAATCCACCTTTGAAAAAAAAGTAAATTGAGTTCATGTGAATACTATGGAATTATTTCTACAAAGGATATGGCACTGAATTCCGCACAAGCCATGTAGGTTTGAATGGTATCTGTGTATCTTACATATGCAAGTAACTTGACAATATGAGGTGTCTGGACTGTGGTTTCGAACGGAGGGCGACATATGGTATGCTTACTTGTCTACCACATGGTAAGGCTACTGGTCTTGAACAGTTATACCGTTCAATACACACTTGATCTTCTTGAAAGCAACACAGGATATAAAGACGGAGTATCAATATACCCTTAGTAATTGTTATTTTGACAGTTTCCGGCACTTCTTTCTTTAAGGTATCAATAAATCGAGTAGAAATTAAATTCCCTCAGGCGGACCTTTGATCATATGTTCATTACGCCTTATAGACCTTGATCGGCCCGGGGAGTGCCTATAGACACGTTCGCGGCATTCATTTTCAACCTTTCCATTAATGCTAACCATTTCGATGTCAGAATTTGTAACAGAGACCTCATTTTTACTACAATAGATCAGTTTTAGTCATGTTTGAAACAAATAAAAAAATATCGATATTTGAAAACCATATCGCGATACGCACAGCCCTAACACAGAGTAAAAACAGTCCATTACTGACCAAAAAGAGTATTACAGTACGTATATGGAACATACCTCAGAGGATAGGTTTCCTGAGGCATAGTATTCCACAGTTAGCTAAATAACGGACACAACTTCTAATTGTACATCTAGGGAGATCAAGGAAAATGTCTTGGGAACCATAAAATAAGGTCCCTGTGACATATTATGCAAGATATATGAAAATGACGTGATTGAAGCAACCTGTATATCAACTGAGCACAAATCATATATGTTAGGCCTAGAATCTGCTAACGCAACATCCTGCTAGGATCTGGGCACATCTCTTTGGGCATCTGGAATTATGTCAGGCTGTCCCATATTCTGGAAACTATGGGCCAAACATTAGTTTTTTAGCCCCCTGGTAGTAACACGGGGTACCAATTGTATCTGTTAGCTTTAGAATCTTAAAACATAACGTCTAGGGAGATCTCTGGCAAATGATGTAAACGATTTGAGAATTGTGAACGTCAGATGGGCAGACATGGTATGCATTAGGCCTAGAACCTTCTAGCGCAACACGCATAGGGATCCATATCTCGTTTTAATAAAAAAAAAATAGCAACATTCTGGAAGCATCTGGTGAGAAACATTTAACTTTAAATTTTCTCACATATCAACAAGGGAAGTCTTGGATAAATTGCCTAGGTAACTTGAAATTAAGTCATGGGTACCTATAACCTGAGAGCCACTAGCAAACAAGAGGATTCTGAGCGCACAGAGGGTCACACAGGGCAAAAAACCTAGAACGTTCGATTGCAGAATTCAGGGAGGTTCTTGTCAGGTCTTCTTTGAATCCAGCAATGAGGACAATGCCATGTTTATTCTGTGAACTGGAAGAAAAACAAGATTTTAGTGCTATGAATTTCAGATAGGCAATAATTAACGTTTGGACCTGAATTTCTTTATTTATAATTCAAGGAGGTAATTCTAGCAGAAAACCCAATTTTAGGCATACAGAAAGTCACATATTGCCATAATCTGGACAGTTGGACCAGTAACGTTACTGAACTGTCTCCTTAAATCACCCACTCAGTCCGACGAACACATATCGTAGAAGTCTGACCATTTTATCAACTTCGTACCCCAACCCTCGCACACATATAACCGTCAAAGCCTGCTGGTTATGATTGTATTATCGTTTTTACAAAAAGCAAATATGTCAAAAATGATAAGCAACATATACATACCTGCTCCGTTATGCTTAGGTGTGAAACTAAAAACAGATAGACATTCACTCAGTGTAACAGACTTGTATGTGGCGATCGTATGCCAGCTATACAGTTATTTTATGATTCCTGACCCGCACCAGTTCACAACACCCGTTCTAAACGAAGTATGTTTTTGCATAGCACAGTAGCGACCACATCGCTATAGTGCATGGAAAAAAAACTTTATTTGTAAGATTAAATCGCACACTTGACAGCCAAGAAAACATAGAGCAGATAAATAGGTCAATTAGTGTAAATGTATAAAATATATTGTTGTCCTCTTTAAATGAAACATTTAATACTATATTATAATGGTCAGAACGGTGAAAGCCCTGTGATGCGACCTTGTAAGAACCTCGAAAGACAAAGATTAGAAAAGGAGAATACCAAGTGTGACACATAATTAACTGAAATTAACCTTGAAGCATGTATTAATCATTAAAAAATAGCAAAACAACAGACACAGATGATTTGGCTGATGAATCATATATTTTTTTAAAGAAATAATTGATGACCTAATGGCATATGTATATATATATATATATATATATATATATATATATATATATATATATATATATATACATATATATACTCTTATGTAGATGGCAGACTTAATATTTGACAACGACAAGGGGTAATACTATAGATTCCAAGAAAAATGCAAGGATACCCTTTTATTTAGCAACACCTTCAGAGCAACTGTAGGACTACTTCATTTTACTGTGATGAAATCAGAATTAATATCACAATTACCGTATAAGTTGTCACGTTTGCCAAGACCTCCATTATCTATACGAGACAGCGATATCTATTTTGTAACTTTGTACGATGTATGTCAGTATGCTTGGACTCTGGACCAAATAGCTTCATAAACCAACTAAACTCGACCAAATTACTAGGGTAAAGAGCGTGTTAAGACAGATGCCTATTCGGGGTGAGTACAACTAGTTAATACATGTTTAAAAAATATGTGGTTATATGTTAACCTGTAATATGAATATTTAACATGTAAAATTTGCATCTCTTCTAAAAAGAAATGGTTCAATAGAGCTGAATTGAATTTGACATACAGGTAGTGCATGAACAAATGTTCGATGTTTCGATCTGGAAAAAATACAAGAAACCTTAAAGAATGGGTAGAATCACTTCCGGGGTGCTCAAAATCATGCTTTTGGCCAATAGTCCCTAGATAATTGGTTAAATCGACCTTATTCAGGTGCTATTTTTTTCTCACAGCTCACACAATAGAGGCCACAGTGACCTTCTTTTAATTTTTCTTAATTTTCTTTTTCACTTATTTTGTTTCAGTCATGTTTATATTTTTCACAACACAAACCGAATAGGTTACCCAGTAGCACGTTTTCTGTGTATTTATATTGTCCTGGTTGTAAGAAGGGATTAAGCTTGCGTATTCTCATTTGTCATCTTTTATGGAGATCGTCATGGTACATGTTGTCTTCATATACTGTAAGCTCTTCATTTGGTTGATGATTTCTAGTTGTTTCCGTGAACTGTTGTTTCCAAGAACACTGTTTAATGTGCATTATATGCACTAAATGGTCCTAGGTTTTCTAAAATTTTTGCATGGAACATCTTACCGTTGGTCGGGGCTGGAGAGACAACTCCGGGGCCTGGGGGTTTGGTTATCTGGCTACCTACAAGGACTTGCTCAATAAATCGGATCAATTGTGGCATTGGACAGACGAAATGGACTGTGGCTCCGATTTGCGTGCTATACCGAGGGGGGGGGGGGGCGAGCGCCCCGTAACTTGATGTCAAAATGTGCAAGACATCTGTATACAATTAGATTCGCGGATTTTCCTGAATGGACCGATGCGTGACTGCTGCGTAGCATGGCCACAGAACATTATGGTCAAAGTATTTCTAAATATCAAATCATTATATAAATACTCTGTTTTTTTGCATAATGGACTTTATTAGCTACAGTTTTACTCAACTGTGTATAAACATCTCTCAACCCGTTCTCAACCTGACAAAGAAGCCTGTGCCCTTCGAAAACTTGTATGATAATACACGAGAGTCTAAATCTAAATAGCCTCACTCATCCTCTTATGTATGTATTATATAAATATATAAAATGAATAAAAAAAATATGGACCGGTCGGATAAGCATAAAAGAGTAATAGCACGCTCAATTATTCCAGAGCCCTGATACACCTATTCTCATGCTCTATGATATTTGATGTCTTATATCCGTAAGCTTAATGTAACTGATTTGAATATTGTGTTTGCTATCAGAGGAGATTGTCATCTATTTCATTTTTTATAAGCACTACAATTTAATAGTAAATTAAATAACAATTAACATTCTTAATAGATAGATGAATAAATATATATCATACGTATTATATAAGTGTACATGCACAGATCGTGTTCCTTCATTTTTCCAGACACGTAGCACACACATAAACATTCAACGTATAAAAGCGATCAAAATGTACTGGTTGTGTGGATTGGAAAACAATGATCCTCCTAATGCAAATCCTTTCGTCTTTCATTTAAATTTAGTAATCAAAATACACACACGGGAGATCTACAAACAAAGAGGCAACTTCCCCTAGCATGGGCATATCTGTTTCGCTACTGGTCGCTGTGGAGGAGGCATATTTTCAATCAGTCAGTCATCACAACAAGTCACCCTTGGTACATATGCGCGAACATTACCCGAGAACACAAAATCTGAATGCTGTTTGATGAAAGGTTCCGTCCTGACAACAGGTAGAGCAACACAGTAAAGTTCAGACGTTTGGGACCTGTCCACATTAAAATAAAATACACAGCCCAAAATACGTTGCCCTTAAGAGTAATGTCTGAAGGGTAAGAGCTGTAGTACGGCGTGTATGACGATACTTAAGACATGGCTTAGATTATATTGCTGTACGGATGAACCCGTCAGGTTGATATTCATTCTTGTTAACGATGCATTAGGTGTACAGAACTACATTTGCTCTTTTGCTTCAGTACTGTTTACCTTTTTGCATGTGTCTTGTTTTATGTCCGAGAGGCGGTCATCCTTGATCGTCATATAAGTCTACTGAGTGCATTTTAGCATAACAAAACAGTTATCAAGTATGTATCTGTAATTATTGTAATTATATATATATATCAGCTGTTTATATAAAATCGATCTAGACAAAGGGATTAAAAAAAATAATTTTAAAACATTTAAAACATTATATTTCAATTGTATTTATCAGTTTTTTATCGAAAATTGGAAAATATTTTTGTCCCAGGTATTACTTTAAATGATACATATTATTAATTATATTATAATCATATCTATCAAGCTCATCAGAGCCTAAACACTGATATATATGTAAACACAGACATATATATATATATATATATATATATATATATATTTATATAATATTACCATATTACACTTGTGTAATACAGGTCCTTGGCAAACCTCTTTGGAAAACTTTAATTAGGTCATGGTGACATATTATGCGACCGAACATTTCAGGAGATCTTGGACAATTATCTTTGGATATATGAAATCAGGTCACTGTGATTTATTTCCTAGTACAGTGGGAACAAGATGTCATATGAGTACCTGGAATGTCAAATCGTATCTGTTAGGCCTAAATGATTCTTACGCAACATTCTGTGAGGGTCCGTGCAAATTTACTTTATGTCAGACTGGCGCAAATTGTATCTTTAAACATAGTACCTAGGTCATGGTGACCTATATTCCGCGATCTACAGGCGGAAAACAGGATTTTGGGCACCCAGACAGGCGGGGCATTGTATCCGTTGGGCGTAGAATCCTTTAAATCTCCTTCAACACCTGAGATTAGCGCTTGCATGGTGCCATTATTTTACTGGATCCAGTATTGGCCATAATTTTAAATACTGGATCCAGAAAAGTGTTTGTAATGTCTACCGGGACAACCAAAATAAGGTCATTGTGTCTATATTCTATGTGATAGAACACGATTTGAGGACCCGTGTAGAATGACGGGCGTAAATAACAGCAGTTTGACCGTAAAAACTTATCAAATCTTAGTCCTGGGAGGGCCCTGTAAAATCTTCTTAAAATCCCCGAAATATGGTCACTGTGATCCATATTCTGTGAACATTTAGCACCAGATACGGTACATGGACACAAATCATAGCAGTCGGACTTAGCATCCAGGGAGTTCTTTGAAAAATCTACCTGGAAGCCCTAAAAGAGGTCTGTGTATCCTATTTTATGGACGAAACGCCCGATTTTAAAGTCTCGGGAATCATTAACAATTGTTCTAGGTTCGTAATTTTTGTCACCAGATCATAACAAAAATTATTAACATATCCGGTACCTGTATGTCAAATTCAGCTGAGTGTCATGGCCCATGAGAAAATGTCTGTTCTCCAAGCCGACAAAATGAATGTACACGGGCTAAGAGAGAGCATGTACACGATTATTTTTATTTCGTGTACACGAGGCGCACGAAATTGTATCCCGTGCACTCGCGATGGTTATTTTGTGCGCATTCGATAGTAATACGAACGTTTATGCATGTCCTCTCCCAGACACGGTATCCATGTGATCTTTATACCACCAGACCTACAAAGACTACGTCAAGAGTGGGTGGTGCCTATTCGACATCAACATCCAAGTAAAGTGATACCTTTCATTTCTCATGAAAATAATTTCTCCCTCTCAAACGAAGAACGGCGGAAGACCATGCAATCATTTTCATGAGCAGGACTTCATCATTTTGAGTTTATGTGATTGTTCAAAACAGTTACTTTCACTTTAACCGCAAGGTCATTAAGAAATGACAATTATGAATGTGATATAAATATGTTGAAGTTACAGACCTAATTTTGTGGAAAACGTTTGAACACAGTAAATCGTGTGGTAAATGGTGCAAAATTACTTCACTCATTAAGGTATTAGACTTGATTGCCCCTCGAGATTTATCGAAATGTCATGTATACGGGATTGTGATTACTTATTTCAAGTAAGTCATATCTGCCTTTGGTTAAAAAAACACAGGTGATGTGGGATACTAAAAGTATATGACACCTTCTTCTCTGTATCAGAATTTACTGCAAAACAATTTAAGCAATGAAGCTCGAATTATTAAGAATTAACAAGTGACTTGAGTATTTATCCGTTCTCAAACATATTTTTATCAAATGATCTAGAACAGGGAAACTGTGCTTTAGGTCAATAAACCATTCCCATAATTTAAGAATGAATTACTTTGAATGGTTTGTTTCTGTATGAGAATATGTAAGCTAAGGGTCATATATACATCAACCATACTTAAAACAACTGTCGGAGTAAGTAAAGTTGCCTGCTGGGTATTGTCACGTGTTGCTGAGATTTATGGTCTCTATATAACCCTCTTAAAAGTTAATGATAACTAATGTTTTCGTCCACAGATAACAAGTATCGATCAACACGGAACACACACATACACACACCTACCCATATATATATATATATATATATATATACATATATATATATATATATATATATATATATATTTAAACATATATATATATATATATATATATATATATATATATATATAGTAATGCAGTGAATGGATCCTTTACCTATATCTTGTAAAACAGTACGCAATAAAAATCTAAAATAATAAATGTTATAAGATATACATAAATGGCAGAAAATGCATGTTGTCTATATCTGTGTGTTTTAACAAAGGTGAATAGGACTATCGTATATATATTCCTTTTAAATTTGTTTATAGCTATTGGGTCTTTTTACTGATTCGTTTACTAATACTGTACGTTCCCGAGGCAGCGGAAATCTTGCGCTTCTAAAGAAGCAACTGATTTTCACGCTGCCAGCTTTGACCGTTTATGATATATTTAGACACCAGATGGCGGTTTGTTGTCCACTGAAATAAACGTGCGTACGATGTGACAAGCAGCCAATCAGATGCCAATAAACAAACACTCGACAGGCGTCCTGGCTCCGCCCATTGCCGCGCTTCAAGGGCCGTTTGATGAGTTTCCGGTCGAATTTAAATTGCACCCTCTGCATTCTCGCATCATCGACCGATTCGATTATGACATTATGACTGTGTTAGCGTAGCCATATATCTGTTGTCTGCAGAACTGAAACCAGCCAGCGAGGTGTGCACGCAGCCTTTGTTGTTACGTTTCGTTTGAATTACAGCTCACCGGCCGAGCATCCTATGTGCCTAAGGCCCTAAGCAAACCACGTCAGGGGCAATTCTCTCTGAGCCTGTGGCCTGTTTAGACGGTTACGCTGGGGGATGAGCTGTCACTCAAAAAGAAATGAATATGATTGGCTCCGTGTATTCCTCGCTTGGCTTTGTCTTCCAGCACAAAGTTTCATCTGATTGAACAAAAATTCAGTGCTCCCCTCTGGTGTTGCAAAGCAGGATACGAGGTCATAACAAACAGCGCCTTACGATATAGGAAGTAGCCCTATAGGTAAAGCGCTGTGTAAAGAGCGTACTAATACTGCAACCTGCCAATTATTGGCCATATGTTCTTTGACAAATTAAAAGTATTTGTGTGGGTGTTTTTTTTACAACTGAAAGATATTTTCAGTGACTTTCGGGAATGGGGCAAGACATCATCGGTTATATTCATCAAAGAATATGCACAAACATACATTCACTTATGCACGAATGGACCATAGGCCAAATATTAAAGGGGCAAAGACACCTATCTGACCTTTATTAACGCAAGGAAATCCCTTTGAACCTGAAATTGTGGATATCACCGCAGACAGACTGCTTGTTTTGTTTATATCAACGTCTTTATATGATTAGGGGGCCCGCCTAAATAATCAAGACAAATTAAACAAGGGCTTCTTGCAAAAGTCAGATACGCCAGAGCTTTGCAAATGGCGTTTTGCAACAAGTTACTTCTGCATATATGCAGTCTACCACCGTAGGTTACATGTTTTGCCCGTTTGTGTTTACACAGGGGAAGCCAGAAATCACACAAATTCTTTTTCAAATGTTAGGTGAATAGGCAATTTCAAGTAAATGCAAATACGGTCAAGCCTCCTACGCGTCATACAAGAATGCCAGCAGTACCTGTTCAGGACACGGTCCACCGCCAAGAATTTCTGGGTTAGCGTGAACTTCGGCCATATGATTCCATTGATCGCAGAGCGTTTTTAAACGTGTGCTCTCTGTTCCGAGGTGAGTGGCAACTTCATACAGCATTTAACAAATGGCATCTGCCACGGAACCCTAATTAAAATGAAGCCGACAAATTAAAAAAGGTTATTTCAGTCACAGTGCCGCCAGACGGTTTTGCGTTCATCAAAGTTAGTATGGATTTGTGTATTTCTTTATATTTTACTCACACAGTCATACACTGAATTGTATGAAATTTGCAGGCCATTTCGGGAATCAATTACAGTTTGGTATTGATCGCTCACAAGATCCAGATTCATCGCCACGCAATTGTCACAAATGTAAAGTCACTTATGCACTTATGAACCTTAGAATATGGGTCGAATAAGAGAATGCATACAGGAGTTGGGGAGCCTCCCACAATAGTGACCCCCCCCGAACATGGCGGAGGCTTGCTTTTCTTGGAACACAGATTTATATCTTTAGGAATGTGTTTAGGCTCCAGCTTCTCGTCGGCTGCTGTTCGCATGTTTTTACGTTTCTTGTTTAAGATGTATCTGGTGACCTTACTTTTATTAGACAATTTTTTTGTTACTTTTCTTTTTATCATTAACAGTAGATAAGGCGAGGTTGGTCTGAAATCCCTT
Organism: Sipunculus nudus; assembly: GCA_026874595.1. Classification (NCBI taxonomy): domain Eukaryota; kingdom Metazoa; phylum Annelida; class Sipuncula; order Golfingiida; family Sipunculidae; genus Sipunculus; species Sipunculus nudus. Next base: position 37,326,568 of record CM049317.1, on the reverse strand, counting down.
GCAATGACGGCAGGCTTGGCATTATGACCGAGCCGTTAAATCATCGTTAGCTTCTCATCGAAGCATAAGGCAGTCCGTTTTTCCCTCGTTGATTCCATATATCTGTCAAATAAGAACCGGGTAATCTTGATTGAGTAGGGTTTTTCTTGACAGAAATACTGAAATAACAAATTAACTTAATAATGGCGGGATAAGGTGAGTGACACAAATGCTCTCGGGAGTGAAATACGAGTATGGCCCTGCTCGAAGGCTCCTCTTACCTAAATATGCTCGAGCTTTAGCAATGTATTATTGATACCTCACTGGTGCCCATGAGAGGAAACCTCTCATTTTCTGTCATGATATAGTAGCCTGATCTGACAAAGAATGCCTCCTTGGGTACAAACAAGGTGTGGTTGATAAAACACAAATATTCCGGGATAAACTGCACAGTCTCTCTCAGGTGCTATATTGAGGCCGAAGATGCGGGGCAAGCTAATGTAATGAAACATTTGCCGGGCGACAACACCTGTCCAGAACAAACTAGAGGCCTGGTGACCGGTAATTAAAAAAAACGTGAAATATATATAGAACTCATGCTCGTTTTATATATATATATATATATATATATATATATATATATATAATTATACAAGTAATTGTGATACTTACTTTAAGAGTAATATACAATGATCTCTGTTGATATCAAGGCAGATTAACATACCTCACTCCCGACAAGATCTTGACATTTCAGATATACTTCACATGACACCACCCTTACTTCGGGCCATTTTTAAAAATTACGATACAAGCACGATGATGCTAGATCTGTCTCACATAAAACAATCCTAGAATTTGGTTGTATAACTAATGATAAACAGCTAGATGACGCACGTTTCTTTAAACTAATGAATGCTATGAGTATGTCTTTTTAATGGATTAAATGGCTTATATGCAACAAGACTGCATAGATATAGTCTAAAGTCACATTAGTATGTGAAAGTATATCCTTCAATATAATCGTTCAAGAATATAAACTATACACCCAACCAAATAGGACAGGGTTCTGTCAATACTTATTACTCGTTTAAAACTTGTCACCAAACATTTGTGTGAGAATTGTGTTAAAATCATCGGCGACCAACCATTCTTGTACTGATAAATGAACCACATTTCAGTGCAATACCGGAAACATAATGCTTCCTGCTGACGTTGTTCTTGCAGGAGTTTGTATCACACATGATGCTTTACATGTATGGCACTATAATGCAGTGTACCGACTATAGATACGGTTCGGCTCATTTATCATCGATTGTTCTCGCTTAAGTAATGCCTTTTATTTATATATCTGTAGGATGTTTTCAATCAGCCGGTCATACCAGTTAGTCCCCGAGTTACCTGTGCCAAAACATTACCCGAGTCAAAAGGGAACATAAACTGACAATTTCGGCATCGATCGATAATAACGTTACGGATAATTGTCAGTGTATGGGCCCTGTATCACTTTTGGTCATGCCTGACCTCATAATGTGTTTTAATAAATATTAGGTTACTCCTTTTTCTACTTCAAAGGAAGATATAATGTCATGGACAGCTACTACTGAACAGCTTCTCAAAATATCAATTTCCAAAATCGTTTTTATATTAATTTTATTTCTAGCTTCCTACCTCATAAACAGGTAAATATTGGTCAGTTCTGACTGGTTTATAAATATGCAACTTCATTATGAAACGGCAGATCAATTTAACCCCTTTGAATCATGTTGGTGATTTATCCTTATATGTTGAGCCGTTTTCATAAGAGTGAATATAAGCTTTATACAACGCTTCTCCGGACTTAAAATGTAAATAGACCTTAAACTAAAATATATATAATTAATGCTTATGTATATATTTCTCATAAAGATATATGTTATTTTTCCATTGTACCAAAACAAGTTGTTTTATATAGTACAAGGATAAAGGAATAGGTGAACTTCCCAAAGTATTTAAACAACTCCTATTGTTAGGGGTTTTCTATACACATCAAAATCCTTAAATCCAATAACCACGGTATAGTTTCTAATAACCATCCGATTTTTGAGACGCACTTTGAATTATACTCGAAGGAAAGAAACCCTTCTCTGTAGGAAACCACTCAGATCTAAGACCATAGATTCAACGATCACATATCATGGTATCGAACATCTTAAAGGGAACGTAAGTTTATTTATAATCCAATAAATTAAATGTGAGAAACAGAGGCTAACGTATTCCTAATGTATTTAAACAGCAAATGTTCTATTATGATAGCAAATCAATCAAGATATAAAGAATGTCGGCGAGTTCGGGAGAGCAATATATTGGTGTGCAGAGATCATGTTGTTGTTTCTTGCAAAGGTTCAGTTATATCATTGAATTCTGACATATCATGCTTTGCCAGACGGATCCACAATAAGTGTGGTTTGCAAAGTATTGTGTTATTGCATGGATATCCACAATTATCTGATTGCCAAAACTGGTCGTGTATGGTATTTTGATTTAAACATTACATGGGAAGAATATGAACAAAAGATAAACTAATTAAACAAGGCTTTGATGCATAGTTTGGAAAATTCGAACAATATGTAACATAAACTCACAGCTTCATAACATTTTATGAACGAGCTTTCTATCAACCAAAGGACATGGGATACGTTTTTTTAAATAGATCTATATAAAAAATATACTTAAAGTTACATAATCGGATCAATGAGTTGCCATATGTTATTTTCTGCAAGACGCCCACTATTTAATATTCTTATGGATTATGTGCGTTTCTAAAGTTCCATGGATCATCCATATTGTGAAGACAGCATCTGTAGCATATGTTTAAAACCCACAATACGACCAGTATTTACCCACGATACTATCAGTATTGTTTGATGCAACTACAGTCTGCTGCGTGATGTCACCGGAGATCAGTATCTTATAAGAAATGCGGGCATCTATCTAACCTTTCTTAATGAAATACGAACATTAATACGTAGCTTCTGAGTGGAAGCTTATTCTAGAATAACATGTAGGTGTTTATTTTATCATATCCTACTGATCGCCTGAAACTGTTATCAGGCAAAGCTAACACCCTTCCGTTAATCGAGAATGTAATATATATATATGTTAAAACATGTATTACATGTTTATGAACAAGTGATTACCTGTTAGGATTTGTACGATATATATACAGTTGATACCATACCATCTGGCTCTGATTTACAACTGTTCAAGAGCTGAATGTTCCCTTAGCTAAACGGGTACATCTTTGTCCACTATCATTTGGTTGAAACAAGCGACTCATCTCCTAAACCGGGCGGGTTCCTGGACGTCTGTAAGAGAAAATATTCTGTGTTGTATACCATCGTGGGACAATTAGATACTTTTTCAACGCTGTTAGGTTTAACCATGCACGGCATACCTGTAAATAAACTGATACATACGGAATTAATATGTCTTGTGTACTCGGGTAATGTTTAATGAAGAGGACCTGCTATGTACTAATTATTTTCTGTCATAAAAGGAAGGAACATTAAGTAACATAAACATGGAGATTTGGAATGAAACAGGGACTTATCTAAATATGACAATGGAAAGAGAGACACTGTCATACGTTTACTTTCACACCTGTTTTAGGTGGGTCTAGAATTGTTTGTGGTGGTTGGATTCTTTTACGTGTGTTGAGAACATATGTATTCAATTTTTTAATAACCCAAACGATAATCAGTTCAAAATACATGGATTCACCCAGTCAGGTGAGTCGATAATACCCTCAACATTTTAGTTAGTGTAAGCTTAACACTCAGTATTTAACTGGTAATGATTATAACTGGTAAAATATCAAACCCCGCTCTCATACTCACGGTCAGGCAAGCTGTCTTAACACTCTTGCAGCACTTAAATGGCGCGATTGTGCTTCAAGCCCACCGCACATGTCACGCCATTTAGAGGGTCCTTGGGCATTTTCCTGCATTTCGAGCTCAACGACCACAGAGATAGTGTGATTTGTGGTAACAGATCCACTGTAATCCACATTGATGCCAATTCTTCGCCCAACAGGAAGTAAAGATGTTTTGATTCAGAAGAAAGACCTAACGTTTCTGCTTTCAATGCGAGCGCTATTCAGTTGCGTTTACGCCACGACCAGTTAATAGACCACCCTTTGGCTGTTTTATATTTTTAACACGTATGTTGACTTTTATACATTCATTTATATATTTCCATTACAACCATGGTTTCAGTTTATTTTTTTTTTTAATCTGGAAATTTTAATCTCCATATCAGTCATGTGTTCAAGTGTACACTTTTCATGAATAAACACTGTCATGCTTCAGTGGACTTGTTTCAGCTGGTGAGAGACGAAACAACTTAAAACGGAATTGAACAGATATATGAAAACCTGCCGTTTATCTGGAAACATCAACACTGTCATGTCAACCAAATGACAATAAATAAAGCTCAGAATAAGCATTTAATACTGATAGATTATTTTTGCCTGTGCCTGCCTAAGCCCGGCAGGTTTTAGAAACATTTTCGCGTGCATGAGGGTTCAATGACATGTATATGATTTACCGAAGATTGCCATCAGTTTCCTGATGTCTTTTTTAGGTTTTAATTTATGCAAATTACCGTTCATAATCATTAACTGTTCTATATACAGTCTTACAATTTCATTAATTTTTTTTCATAGTATGAATGGCTTATATATACAAGCATAATTACGCAGGCAATCACGATGTCGTGCCAATTTTTTTTTCGGACGAATAATTCCAATACCTTATATATGCCTTGCGTCCACATCCTCGTTAGAATTCTTAACTAGTATAATTTGTCATTTTTACTGACTTTATAGGGGTGGGGGTTTCCTAGAGAATTCTGGCAAAACTTACCTTTAAATCATGAACAACGGTCCCTGCAGAATACAAAAATATTTATAATTTGGAACTGTCGATTTTTCAAGGGTGCACAAAGTCTATACAATTATTAAATACACAGCTTTTTTGTCAAATGATTACCAGCTTGCACTCTTGATATGACTCTCCCATTTCTGTACACGTTTCGTCAGTGAGTAAGTTTGTTTTCTTTTGCGGCTGTATTTCCTATTATACTGCATAATTATTAATTTAAATAACCCCATACGTTGCCTATTTCTTTTCCTTCACGCAGTTCACGATTTACAGGAGCCACCCCTTTTTTTCGAGCTTACTGGCCCATTCAGACTATGGCAAAAAATCATGCTCTGCCCGAGCTCAGAGTTTTTGTGCAATACGCTGTCTCGCGGGTCCATTATAATTCCCATTAACCTCCCATACCCATTATTGTATATAAAACGTATTGGCTTTAATTCAAACGCTAAACAAAGACCAAATGACTCCGCTTTCAATGCGAGGGTTTTTCAGTTGGGTCAGTACTGGGGATCGCGACATGTTGCAAGGCCACCGTTTGACATACTATTTATGGATTTACAAGTTGTTATATATCTGTTAATAAGTATTTATTTTCATGAAAACCATGGTCTTAACAATTCGGCAAATTGATGGGTTGTATAAAAGAATGGCTGTTGAAAAGGAAGTTCCACAACTGAAACACAATTCGGGATAGGGTGGCTATTAAACATAATTTCTTTTCGGATCCGCAATCTTCATAGACATTGAAAACATACTACTAGTACATTTTCAAACCGATGGGGATTCTAATAACAAACAGGTTCTGCGGTCAGAGCCTTAAAATCGCCGACAGAATCGTCTTATCAGTCATGAGTTTATTTGACATGTGTAAATACAGTCAGGCTTCAAATCCGGTTACATGTGTACGATTAGGCGCTTTCAACACGGGGAAACAGAAATCATCTTTTGTCATAATGGTACTAAGAAAAGTTAATGATATGGTGATTCTGATTCTCCAAATTTTTACTGATTGCCCAAACGGTTTTACCCTAACCATCTACAAATGGTTTAGTAAAACCAGTACGTATCCCTTGGCGTTAATGTGCTTAGAGACTAAGCAACTAACCAACTCTGAAGTTATTTCTTTGTCACAGACTTGCACTAAAAGACGCTTACTCCATGACAATCAATAAGGGCAAACTTTAATAATTTCAAATGTATTTATCTCCGCCTGCCCTTCCTAATTGGCTGCTCTCATACCGCTAAAGATGTGAACGGCCAGGTTCTTTTTCAATGTCAAACCAACTGGTTTGAAACCAAAACATACGTACACCAATAAAGACACCAAGGTAGAAGTTAACAAAACAAATATATATTTATAAACAGAAGACACATTTCTCTGAAGAGGCGCTCCATATATAAAAGCACTGATGATTACAAAAGTCTGTTAATAAACACAGAAAAATCACCGAGTCCGCTAATCTCATTCAGAAAGAAGTCCCTTGTTTACCCTGATCCTAAACACATGACTATTGCGCACACTTGACATTAGAATGTTAAGCCGCTCTGCTCGCCTATCGCTCTCCCTGTGTACACATTACTCTCAACCCACTTTGATATACTCCGACAACCAACAGTCCCTCGCTCGAGTATTCGTTTTCCACTTGATGCACAATTTACAAAGCACTTACTATAAGCAAACATTGATTCACAATAAATGTCCTTCACAGCTGATGTCTCCTAGAAGCACCCGGCTTTAGGTAACTGACTATGAATCCACATAGGGATACCCAATTACCTATACGTTTAAATAACGTCCTCGGTCTGTTAATCGAAGCGCTGACAACGGTATAAATCCCCACATTACCAGTCTGTCAGTAAATAACGATTCCGCACCGAATTCCGTTACAGAGTTATCAAAGTGGCCTTTCTCAGACACCGACTACCTGCGCTTATAGGCATCATCACTCAGCTTTCAAGACTCCTATGAACGCAGAAATGCCTCTATACTGCAAACATCCTCAAGCTACACCAAACTTGTGCGCTGATCAGGCAATTGCAGTGAATTTCCTCTTGATCACGTCTTATTTATACTTGCTGCCTTCACAAGTCCTAACCGTTCTTCTGGCCAATCATAATTTTCTAGCATGATGACCTTCAATAATACCATGATTATTTAGATGGACACGCCTCAAGAGATACAACTCTGAGAATACAAAACTAAGCATGTGCTCTTCCTCTGAAATCTATAACAAACACTCGTTAATATAGAGACCGCCAAACAGGCGGACTTTGAATGTACTGAAATAAACTTTGGATGAAACACGTGTGCTCTCTAACCAAAGTTATCACGCTAATGCCTAAACCTGACACTCTATAATAATGTACAATAAATGATCATCTGGTTATACTTCCTACTTGAATATCCAATACAACAACTAGGTCACAGTTCTCTGGTGACAACAGCTATACGTTGCATTTCTGCGTACAATAAACTTCAAAGACAAACACGCACGTGTCCGTTAATATGTATAATACTATAATTAACTGAGACCTAAAACATGGTTTTGTTAATTCCTCAAAGCCTCAAATTATTCAATATATCTTTCTCAGAATTATTTTACAGGAAAATTTATTCTTTATCACTCCACTAATCATGTTGCCAGACCAACATTTTTTATCAGGAAAAAAAGTCTCAATCATTATTCGTGACTCTTTATATGCCTCATGTCTTTGTTAAAACTTAGTTCGTTTTGTGATTTCATGAATAGCTAAATTTGCTATCTTTGTTGACTTTTTAGGGGATGGATCTTTCCTGGAGTATTCTAGCTTTTGTAATCTTTATATCATGAAAGTGAAATATATGAAGAAAAGTCCCTGCAGAATGCTCACGTTCAAAAACAACTTATCACACAACTTTTTGTCTCACAGGAGCGTAGATTTTCAACTGGCGCATCTAGTCTTTGTTATAGGGGGGTTTTAATAAAACAATCGAAGATAACCATAACCTCTTACAAGTGCTTAATATATATTGGTTATTGTTTTGACGAGTACAACCTGTTTCACATTTACAGGGTATTTATAAAAGTCGCACACCGTAACATTTCATTTCAGAAGCACTTATTATTTCATGGCAAAGATTATATTTCTACGTTTAGGAAGTCATACATTTTTCGGCTAAAATTCTTGCTTAATACTTCATACAACATAATTAATTTAGGATGAGTATCGTTATTATCATTGTCATCATCAAAACTTCAGGAACTCTTTGAGGAAAGGTTAATCAGATTGGCACAAGAAGTAAGGTGTTTATCAGTCTAAAATATTATTAGAAAAATAACTGTGTTGTTTAACAAAACACTAATAGAAATGCTCCCATATTGTATATGATGTTTTTCTTGTAAACACTTTTTTTTGTAATAATGAATTGCAGACAGGTGGCGCCACCTGTATTTTTAGAATTCTTTTGCATTATATCTCTTAATACCTTCAAAAATGCGGTCGTCCTTTAACAGGGCAGAAATTGTAACCATTGGACCTAGAATCTTCTAACTTGACATCCAAGGAGGCCAGTAAAAATCTGAAAGTAGGTCTCTGTTACCAATATCCTTTGAGCTATAGGGCTCAGAAGTAGAGCCCAGAATAATTTGATACAAAAGGTCCAGTATCTAAACAACTAATGCATTGCTCCCAATGATTGTTTGAATGCATATTCACCATGGAGTGTTTCATCAGTTCCTGCAGGCAGGTGGCGCCACCTGCTTTTTCCTTTTTTTATTTTTTTTAAATTTAATTTATACACATTTTTTTTTCTTTTTTTTGATCTTCAAAGGTGCAGTCTTTTCCATGCGTTTTGATCATGAAGTGTTTCATCGTTTCCCCAAGAACGGTAGCACAATATTTTTTTCTAATTTTTACACATACATGTTCCTTGGTGACACCACGGAATAGGTTAATCATGTTTATTTAAATTGTCAGATTGAACCCAGAAATTAACCATGTTATGATGTTTATTAAAATTTCTGCATGCATCAGTTTGTTCCATTGTTTCCAAGGGCTGCGTTAATTAGAGTCGAAAATGTTTACATTGTAACTAAAAGTGTGAAGCACTTTCATTAATATATGTGAGACGTAATTGCCCATGAGGTGAGTTTTTCAATGAAGCTCACTGGTTTTCAAACTATGTTGGTGACCATAATATAGGAAATACTGGGAAGGTGTATTGTCAGTGCAGGACTGCCAAATGCGCCCACCTAAACAAGTGCCTGAAAAGCGTGCTGCCAGATTTTATGGACCACAACATATGGCAGAAAAAAAATCAATTGTTGGGTGTTTATTAATTTAATTTATTCGGGAAATAACATCAACAATATATATTACATCCGCATATCACCCATATCACCCATGATTCTGGAGACAATGAGTATAGACGGTGCAAATAGTTTTTTTTAGCCCAGCTGACTTCAAATTATCTTAGCTATAGCGATCACTCTTTGTCATGAGTCCGTCCGTCCGTTATCCAAACACAAATCATAACTTGACATGCAAGGAGGTCTTAAAAAAATCTCCTTCGAATCCTGTATTTAGGTCTCTGTTACCCATATCTTCTGAGCTAAGAGGCTCAGGAATATTCCCCGAATAACTAAAAAAATGATACAAAAGCTCCAGTATCTGAAAAACTAATGCATTCATCACCATGTTTATTTGCATGCAAATTAATCACGGAGTGTTTCATCAGTTCCTGGAGACTGGTGGTGCCACCTGGATTATTTTTAAATTATTGCGCATTTCCTTAAATTTTGCTTTTAGACCTTCCTCGTAACCTTTACACCTAGAACTTTCTGACTTGACATCCAGTGAGATTTATAAAAAAAAAATCGTCTTGGAAACTTGAAATTAGGTCTCTGTTATCCATATCGTCTGAGCTATGCCTCAGGTGATTTGGGATGCTACCTTGAACATTTGGCATTCGGATGAAAACATTCCTTTTGTAAATGTCTTCCTAGTCTGCTCAGCGTCATGACCCCTTGAGAAACACGCAAAGTACTTCTCACCTATCCGAGAACAGTTAAATGTGGAACATGATAACCTGGTTACTTCCAGATTCTAGAACGCAAAAGTTCCATCGACGACATGATGTGATGACCGACTGATTGAGAGAAATCCTGTTATGGTCAGAATAGTTTACGGTTATATATCTGGACCCTTTCATCAAGTTATGATGTACATGATATATGAGCGCGAAACAGTAATAAGTTGATGACCCGCATTATATTTCTTACGGTTTTATCTCTTCAGTAAAAATCCGATCCTATTCTATCATTACAACAAAGGTTATGCAGAAAACATTTCCGAATGGGGGCTTTTCATGATACTGGTGTTATCTGAAAACTCTGTTCATGTATACTTTCTGTGTCTAGCATTATACAACAAACTAAACAGACAAAACGACTAGATGGATATTTTCGCTAAGTTAGGTATCGCTGTATCTTTCAACGATGCGATATTAATGTATCAGCTCCAGACTAGCTGTTTGAGCCTGTGGCATTAAATCTCCGTGTTACGTTATACATGGATTTACAATTGACGACTATTTTTAAACTCCCTTTGATGCAATTATCAGAGTTTGTGGACGAAATGAACACTGAACCTATAGCGTTTTAACTTTAAAGTAATGTGCGGACTTTACTTTAGAAGTAATGAAGACTCTACTGGGATGAAGGTACACTTGGTCTAATCTAATGGTAACGTTATAACGTTATGACCATATAGCTATAGCGATCACTCTTTGTCATGAGTCCGTCCGTCCGTTATCCAAGCACAAATCATAACTTGACATGCAAGGAGGTCTTTAAAAAATCTCCTTCGAATCCTGTATTTAGGTCTCTGTTACCCATATCCTTTAAGCTAAGAGGCTCAGAAATATTCCCCGAATAACTAAAAAATTGATACAAAAGCTCCAGTATCTGAAAAAAACTTATGCATTCATCACCATGATTATTTGTATGCAAATTAATCATGGAGTGTTTCATCAGTTCCTGGAGACTGGTGGTGCCACCTGGATTATTTTTAAATTATTTCGCATTTCCTTAAATTTTACTTTTAGACCTTCCTCGTAACCATTACACCTAGAACTTTCTGACTTGACATCCAGTGAGATTTATAAAAAAATCGTCTTGGAAACTTGAAATTAGGTCTCTGTTACCCATATCGTCTGAGCTATGCCTCAGGTGATTTGGGATGCTACCTTGAACATTTGGCATTCGGATGAAAACATTCCTTTTGTAAATGTCTTCCTAGTCTGCTCAGCGTCATGACCCCTTGAGAAACACGCAAAGTACTTCTCACCTATCCGAGAACAGTTAAATGAGGAACATGATAACCTGGTTACTTGATAACCTAATTACCTAAATAATTTTCCTAAAACAATAGACACGTTGCTGTGTACTAGGGTACTGTTGACGCAAAAGTTCCATCGACGACATGATGTGATGACCGACTGATTGAGAGAAATCCTGTTATAGTCAGAATAGTTTACGGTTATATATCTGGACCCTTTCATCAAGTTATGATGTACATGATATATGAACGCGAAACAGTTATAAGTTGATGACCCGCATTATATTTCTTACGGTTTTATCTCTTCAGTAAAAATCCGATCCTATTCTATCATTACAACAAAGGTTATGCAGAAAACATTTCCGAATGGGGGCTTTTCATGATACTGGTGTTATCTGAAACCCTATTCATGTAAACTTTCTGTGTCTAGCATTATACAACAAACTGAACAGACAAAACGACTAGATGGATATTTTCGCTAAGTTAGGTATCGCTGTATCTTTCAACGATGCGATATTAATGTATCAGCTCCAGACTAGCTGTTTGAGCCTGTGGCATTAAATCTCCGTGTTACGTTATACATGGATTTGCAATGGACGACTATTTTTAAACTCCCTTTGATGCAATTATCAGAGTTTGTGGAGGAAATGAACACTGAACCTATAGCGTTTTAACTTTAAAGTAATGTGCGGACTTTACTTTAGAAGTAATGAAGAACTTTACTGGGATGAAGGTACACTTGGTCTAATCTAATGGTAACGTTATAACGTTATGACCATATACATCGATATATGACATTGTTATGAGTATTAATGATAAAAAATCGGTACTTTGTCTACCACTTGTCACAGAATTACCTATTTTAGTAATAATATAATTTAAATATGCCAGGCTCAATCAATAACCAATTCTGTGGCATGTCTGTCTGTGTACATACCCTGGGAATCTTGAAAACGGTTGGCACTCTGCGAAGGGGAATTTAAGTACAATGTGGATTTTGAAAAGCTGGTAAGTTTTGGAGAGCGAAGGGGTGATTCAGGGGAGCACCTTCATGTTGTGGACAGAGAAATGACACGGTTGGAGGAGAAAAGTGTTAATGAGAGGGCTCATGTGGATAGGGCGTTTGGGCGGGAGGACAGGGCAAGCGTACATGAAAGAAAAACGAAAGAACGTGATCAATCACATGAGCTAGAAATGGTAAAAGTTCAAGCTCAAGTGGCCGAGCATACCTCAGTTACCCCAAATAGTCAAGCAGTAAACCAAGGGATCTCATGGTAAAAATGTCTGCTTTTGAAGAAACCCGCTACAAATAAGATGCATCTCTAGCGTTTAGAATGATTTGCGAAATCATACAACTTGGCACAATTAGATTGTGCTATCCGTTTTAGGGCCCCTTTAAAGGGATAAACATTGGATGTGTACTCTTGGTTACCAGTTGATGAAGCGTTAGATTACGAGAGGATCACTACGCAAAAGTAAGAGTTAACCCAGGAAGTTTGTTGTACAAAATTTTGCACATGTAGTCCAGATAAATACTAACCCCCTTGCCAGTTTGCCACAAGATTAAGCGGATACCCAAATAACTTGGAAACACTGGATGGTATCCATCACATGTATGAATCAAGTTGCTATTCAGAGAACAGTTTATGTCCTCGTGTGGCAAGGAAATGTCACTTTTTTTAAAGGAAAGAGAATAAACATATATATATATAAATATATATATATATATATATATATATATATATATATATATATATATTTCATGACAATACAGCCCAACGCCATGGCCTGTAAAGCTCTGCGTTTGTTGCCAAATCTCTTCAGTCGGTAAAGGGAGAGGAAAACCGGCCAAAATATCATATGGGTTCCGTCACTTTGATAATACTGGGCAGAAATAATAAGTGTGTGGCTACTCCTCATAGCTCTACAAGCCCTATTTTTATCAAATGTTATATCTTTGGAGGATTTGGTCACAAATCCTTTAGGTGTAAAGAGGCTAAAAGACCAAATAGTCAGAGCCACGTTATCCAATCTTTATCTGAAATGGAAGATAAGGCTGTTGAGAAGACTAACAAACAGGCGATAATTTCTAGTAGCATTAAAACTACTACCGAGGCAAGTGCTTGCATATCAGCGAAGTTAACTAACATGTCCCTGATAGATTAAGCAAGTAACCATTTCTCATAGATGAACCAGAGATGTGTCATGCCAAGCTTGTGCAGGTAAGCCAGATGCTCACCGAGAAGAGCATGGTCTCCCATAATGAAGTATCTGTTTTGAGAGACACTGGTTGCAGCAGTTTTGTAATAAGAACTGCATCAGTATATATATATATATATATATATATATATATATATATATATATATATATATATATATGGGATAGAGAATCACACGATCCTGATCTCGATTGGGTACCCGTAAAATGTGAAACATGAAGTTGAAATATAGTCAGGAAGGCAGTAATTTTTTTTTAAATTTGCCCATAAGAACCTAGCCCTAGTTTAAAAATTTGAATGTAAGGATGCCCCAGGCGAATGTCAAACTCAGTTTGTAGTACCTAATTTTTTACAGGTGTGATGTCATCAGCCTAGCGCATGCGTGGTTAATGTCAGGTAGCCAGGGAATAGCTCAAACCTACGACAGAGAAGGTTCCCGTTTCTATTGGCCTGGAATGCATCAGGATGTAACATGATTTTGTTGGTCATGTGACTTGTGTCAAGGGACACGTAAGGTTACATAAGTGCCCTTGGGCAAAGTGATCTTCATACAAAAACATTTTCATCGTGTGGATATGGATGTTGTTGGTCGTTATCTTTATCGTTCCAGCTACTTACACAGGTGAACGGTTCAGTTTATGCCATTCGATATCCTGAGGCTATTGCTTTGCAAAATATTAATATAGAAACAGAAGCTTAAGTATTTCTTGAAGTGTGCAGAAGGTTAGGTCTTCTTAAAGTAATGTGCGCACTCTACTTTAGAAGTAATGAAGAACTTTACTGGGATGAAGGTACACTTGGTCTAATCTAATGGTAACGTTATAACGTTATGACCACATACATCGATATATGACATTGTTATGAGTATTAATGATAAAAAATCGGTACTTTGTCTACCACTTGTCACAGAATTACCTATTTTAGTAATAATATAATTTAAATATGCCAGGCTCAATCAATAACCAATTCTGTGGCATGTCTGTCTGTGTACATACCCTGGAAATCTTGAAATCGGTTGGCACTCTGCGAAGGGGAATTTAAGTACAATGTGGATTTTGAAAAGCTGGTAAATTTTGGAGAGCGAAGGGGTGATTCAGGGGAGCACCTTCATGTTTTTGTGGACAGAGAAATGACACGGTTGGAGGAGAAAAGTGTTAATGATAGAGCTCATGTGGATAGGGCGTTTGGGCGGGAGGACAGGGCAAGCGTACATGAAAGAAAAACGAAAGAACATGATCAATCACATGAGCTAGAAATGGTAAAAGTTCAAGCTCAAGTGGCCGAACATACCTCAGTTACCCCAAATAGTCAAGCAGTAAACCAAGGGATCTCATGGTAAAAATGTCTGCTTTTGAAGAAACCCGCTACAAATAATATGCATCTCTAGCGTTTAGAATGATTTGCGAAATAATACAACTTGGCACAATTAGATTGTGCTATCCGTTTGAGGGCGCTTTTAAAGGGATAAACATTGGATGTGTACTCTTGGTTACCAGTTGATGAAGCGTTAGATTACGAGAGGATCACTACGCAAAAGTAAGAGTTAACCCAGGAAGTTTGTTGTACAAAATTTTGCACATGTAGTCCAGATAAATACTAACCCCCTTGCCAGTTTGCCACAAGATTAAGCGGATACCCAAATAACTTGGTAACACTGGATGGTATCCATCACATGTATGAATCAAGTTGCTATTCAGAGAACAGTTTATGTCTTGTGTGGCAAGGAAATGTCACTGTTTTTAAAGGAAAGAGAATAAACATATATATATATATATATATATATATATATATATATATATATATATATATATATATATTTCATGACAATACAGCCCAACGCTATGGCCTGTAAAGCTCTGCGTTCGTTGCCAAATCTCTTCAGTCGGTAAAGGGAGAGGAAAACCGGCCAAAATATCATATGGGTTCCGTCACTTTGATAATACTGGGCAGAAATAATAAGTGTGTGGCTACTCCTCATAGCTCTACAAGCCCTATTTTTATCAAATGTTATATCTTTGGAGGATTTGGTCACAAATCCTTTAGGTGTAAAGAGGCTAAAAGACCAAATAGTCAGAGCCACGTTATCCAATCTTTATCTGAAATGGAAGATAAGGCTGTTGAGAAGACTAACAAACAGGCGATAATTTCTAGTAGCATTAAAACTACTACCGAGGCAAGTGCTTGCATATCAGCGAAGTTAACTAACATGTCCCTGATAGATTAAGCAAGTAACCATTTCTCATAGATGAACCAGAGATGTGTCATGCCAAGCTTGTGCAGGTAAGCCAGATGCTCACCGAGAGGAGCATGGTCTCCCATAATGAAGTATCTGTTTTGAGAGACACTGGTTGCAGCAGTTTTGTAATAAGAACTGCATCACTATATATATATATATATATATATATATATATATATATATATATATATATATATATATATATATGGGATAGAGAATCACACGATCCTGATCTCGATTGGGTACCCGTAAAATGTGAAACATGAAGTTGAAATATAGTCATGAAGGCAGTAATTTTTTTTAAAATTTGCCCATAAGAACCTAGCCCTAGTTTAAAAATTTGAATGTAAGGATGCCCCAGGCGAATGTCAAACTCAGTTTGTAGTACCTATTTTTTTACAGGTGTGATGTCATCAGCCTAGCGCATGCGTGGTTAATGTCAGGTAGCCAGGGAATAGCTCAAACCTACGACAGAGAAGATTCCCGTTTCTATTGGCCTGGAATGCATCAGGATGTAACATGATTTTGTTGGTCATGTGACTTGTGTCAAGGGACACGTAAGGTTACATAAGTGCCCTTGGGCAAAGTGATCTTCATACAAAAACATTTTCATCGTGTGGATATGGATGTTGTTGGTCGTTATCTTTATCGTTCCAGCTACTTACACAGGTGAACGGTTCAGTTTATGCCATTCGATATCCTGAGGCTATTGCTTTGCAAAATATTAATATAGAAACAGAAGCTTAAGTATTTCTTGAAGTGTGCAGAAGGTTAGGTCTTCTTGGTGAAGTCCTAACTTATATGCCACGGTAATGCTCGAGGTAAGTAGACTGTTGAGTATTAATAAAACAGCTAACTACAAGTCGTTACATTCCTCGCTGCGATGGAATAATACAGTAAATAAAATGTTAAGTTGCTGTTGAAAAGGGAATTGTTCGGTGGGTTTTCCCCTTTCGCGCTGCTTTACTTTCGGCGCGTGAGAGGGCCTATGAAAATTCTTTACCAAAGAGGGTACAGATTCAGAGATTAAGACAACCTATCAATAAGAATTTTATCTCGAATAATGATAAAGTGAAAAATTTAAGTGTATCGCAAATATTTTTGGTACAATCAGTGACTGATACAAAGCATATGATGATGCATGCGCAAAGCCAAGATGGCTAGAAAAGGGGGATTGTTCTACTTCCCACTGACAAGAATAGCTTTTGCTTCAGTGGAAAGGGACATACCAAGTTTTGCATAGGTTTAATGATTGTGATGACAAAGTTAGCTTGAACGGGATAATCAAAACTTTTCCCATCTACTCCTGAAGAAAGATATTCCCAGAAAAGTCGGTAAGCCTGACCAGCTGTGTGACTGCATATCTGACTTGGCCTGTCCGGTCATAGCCATGACAACATGACACTCAGGCCTTAGGAAATAAACTGATAGGGCCTGGAGTCATGATGGCAGTCACAACAGAACGCCCATTCTAAGGGTCGGATCAAAATATTTCCTGTCTGGTATTATTTGGCATCACAGGCTTATATGGTCGTATTATATGTGCTTAATATCGAAGAAAAAGGGTGTTTACACAAAAATTATTACTTTAATTACCTCTTTTAGTCACTGTGGCACCGATTCACGTGAAGCGGTACTTCTCGTTCGAAACTGAAGTGTCATGACGGGGTCGTGTATGTAAACTTGGAAGTCCGAAGCCCGAAGTCGGGAACCAAGGAATTGTTTTATCAATAATGCAGTTTAAAGCATATACAAAATGCTAACGCTTCAATAATGTTTTGCTTTTTCCCGAAAGAATAAGATCTTTACTATCATTCTGTGTACAGTTATAGTTCTTCATTCTTTGATCTGAAAGTTATGGGCGATTTTGTGCTTGGAAGCCATCTCGGAAGTCACTCAGAAGTGCTGGGATGTGATTCAAATATGTATAACTTGGAAGTCACAGAGACGCACTGGTTATCTTGTGGTCAGTTAAGAACTACAGCCCAAATACAGTTTCATTATAATTATAGTTGCATGCATATATTTAAATTGCTTATGCATGATTCTGCTTTTTTTTAATACAATACATTATACAAAATCGGAAAACTATGTTCTCAATTTTGTTTTGTAAATTTAATATGAATGTATACAGATATGTGGGTGTATTTTCACGTAATATATTTCACCCGATGTAATAAATTGATAAAATCTAGAGCCATGCTTTTGTTAAAGATATTTATATTTACATGGGCAGGGCATGGAGGGGATAATTTTAATTCTTAAAATATACAATGTAAAGAGGACATTTTTAAACACCTTAAACAAAAGATAATGAGGATTTTCTGTTTCGCAACTATTCTCCTACATGTTTTTGAAAAATGTATTCAACCTTTAGGTTGTTCTGCCTTAATATTTATAATTCTTTAAAATTACGGTATAAACTGGAAAATTCAAATATCCAATAGTTTGTAACATGTTAATGTCAATGATGAAATACGCGTCTATACATTTATAACTTGCAAAATGTCACCTTTTAAATGTAGTACTCGTTGTTAAATAATTGATATGTTTCAGTCTTATAACAATCTTTGCATTTTACCGACTTTTGTGATCTGTGAGCGCACGGGCTCGGACAGCAGAGCACAGTGCGTGAGTCTCGAGTATTAGCCGTGTTATGACCGAGAAAAGTGACATGTGATAACGGAAAGACTCCATCTCTCAATATACTAGTATATTTTTGGATGCTCTCTAAGTTGAGTAGAAATCACAGACTTGTTCATTAATATCGCCAACTTATGAACTTGAAAGTAATTTAATAATGTTATTGCCAGGGAATAAAAAGGTAATCTGAAAATAAATGAAAATTAATTACGAATACATGGGAAAAGAACTCGATACGTCTGAACGGGATTGCGCCCCCTATGGATGCACCACTGAATAAAAAATATGGTATAATAAACCCTTATATGGCATTTAAATTACAGTTATAAATTACGATGTCATTCAATATAAAAACAATAATATATTTTCCATACTTTGAACACGCAAATATGAAAATTCACTCCTGATGTTTCAACATCATATTTCAACTTCAAATAAATGGATATTTAATAATATTTTAAAGTATGTTTGCAACTGATTTCACTCTCTACCGTTATAATATATGCATGATAAGGGCATCTAAACAGAATGTGCTCCCTTCAACTTCGGATTACTGTGCGATTACAACGATCTCGATAAAAAATTCCAATTTTGTGTACAGAGGAGATCGTTGAATGTAAAATCTTTGATAAATAACCATATAGAATCTTTATCGACACGTATGACATTTGGGGCTTCAAGTAAAATTCTGTCTAGAGGTGGCCTGGTGTCTTAAAGATGTTATGGGATATAGGCATTTTTATTGAACATGTTGCTTATCTAAGATTCATACCTTGAAATTCCACATAAAAATGACGACACCATGCAATAATGGAACCAAACCGTTTTGATAAATAAAGTTAGGTATTTACCGCTAAGATAAATATTTCAATTACAAATATAAATTATTCCTATTCTACTTTTGCTGTAAAGTCATTTCTTATCTTTATATAATCCATCTGAATATTCCGTGCATACTCATTATTTTTATATGAAATAATATATCAATATAATATATTATAAAAAACCAGGATCATGAATGTTACAAAAACAGATTGAGTTCATGAAAAATATGTCATCTTGAAGAAATTGAAAATGCTTTACGTTGAAGACTATATGATAACCAGCCATTACTGGCTTCCGAGTTTTACATATTTGGACTATAACCGAGCATTTCCGAGCAAAAAATAGTCTATAACTTCGGATGGATAACCTTGGTTTTTTTACCAAAAAAGGATCGAATAGACCTTATTCTATCAATAAAAATAAAATGGTACTTTCCATTGATGTAGTGGCATTTTAATTATGCTTCTATCATTGCTTTATTTAAAAAAAAATCCTTGCTTTCGACTTCGGACTTCCGAGTTTTACACATAGCCGTCTGGGAATCCCCTAGCGGATGTTATGATTCTCCCGCTGAAGCCGTGTAGACGAGTTTTTTTTTTCCGAGTGAAACAAGCCTCGGTATTAAAAACTGCTGCACGAATACACGTTAGTCAACCGTGGAAGTAATAATTTTTATTTTCCCAAACAGAATAACGTCACTTTTTGTCTTAACTCAGGAAAATGACAGTTCTAGAAGTAGATAAAAATTAAAAAGTAGTGTCAGAAATGGCATGCACATCTGCACAAACTAGAATTGATGCGAACCCAATAGCTTGTACTGTCACCCCATCGTTCTTCAGTTCCTCTAAAATCGACGTTTGGGGTGACAGACTGTCGCTAGTCCGGTCAGTGACCGATGTGAGAACATTTTAGCTGGTAGTGAAGTTGAATGTGGTTCAAACGGTGGAAATTAATGATGAGATAACTGTTGTTGCAATGCCCAAAGTGTTTCGTTTTCAAGATCTAGTTGACGTGAATTTTCATTATCAGCTTTCAAAGCAACAGGTTTAAGATCTGAAAGACTTGGTAAATCGATTTGAGTCAGTAAGACCTGTCTCCAAAATAAAAATCCCTGTATTTGGGTTTGATAATCAAATTACATCCGATAAACCTGTCAGGTCTAAGCCTTACCTTGTACCCAAGGTCTTAAAAGACGTCATAAAGAGCGAGACATATATTATCTTATCTCTTGGGATCATTGAAAACTCTTATTCTAAATTAGCATCTCCGGTTGTAATGATACGCTCAAAGGATGGTTTCATGCGCTTAAGCGTAGAATTTCGCAGACTGAATCGGATAATACTTTTTAACCCACAACCTATGTCACATATAGAAACAGAATTACGTAACAGTGCTGCATCTTCAAAGATCGACTTTATGAAGGGGTATTGGCATATATACATATTAGAAAATGCAAATATTGCAGCATGCAGCATTTGTTTCCCAATACCAGTCCAATTTCATGCTTTAGTTCATAGTTTAGTTTTGTTCTACAAGTGCCTAGTTCATCCGCATACTGCAACAAAACTGTTTGTCGATAATGGTGTCGTATGTCCTATTGTCGACGTGCTATGTCACAGCATTAACTGGTCTGACCATTTAATGCTACTGGAGAAACTGTTTAAGATTCTACACAGCGCCAGTCTAGCTGTGCAAAACGTTAAGAGTGCTTCTCAGGCTTCCCGAATTGAGGGTTCCTTGGGCATACAATCGTTAGAGGTCAACTCGCTACAGACCCTGTAATTCTGAACAAAATAAGAAACAGTCAGAGAACCACCACTGAAAAGAGGCCCCATAATTCCTCGGCCTTAGTGGGTATAGAAAACTCATCCCCAATTACGCCGAAGTGGCGGTACCATTGAATGATCTCATTCAAAGGAGCGAGGTCATATGGGGAGAAGCACAATAAGTGGCATACGAAACCCTTAGGTTTTCGTCACATATCCAACGGCCTCCGGCCAAATGTGTGGATCGCAAAAAAGTTGCCGAATTCCAAGCCCGCCAGGAAGTCGAGCGTATTTAACGCTTAAAATCTAACCAGTCACATATCCGACGGGGATCGGGCGGTGCCGATTGAATAATGGTAATCAAAAATTGCCCAGCGGCCGTCAGTAGTGGGGCAAAGGCCGCCCAGCATAATGGCTGGCGCCGTCCGAGTTGCAATCGATGGGCATTTGGTCTATCGATGCCCGCCAGACAGTCTGATAGAGCGAAGAGCACAACACAACTACTTAGTGATAGAGGCAAGCTAACATGCCGCCAAAGAAGACCAAGGGAGCAACGAACCCGGTTTCCAAGAAGAAGGTGGCACTAGAGCCTGATTTTGCTTCATCGGGGCATGAACTGGAAGCTGAGTTGACAGGAGGAGCCTGTCCGGGGGCCGAAGTAGCCACCCGACGGCGGCCCTAAACCAGCACAGAGCGTTGTCGCAGCACGTTCGACTTTTTACAAGTCGGGCGGGATACGGGATTTGGTCGTTTGTGTATCTTAGGGAGCCTACGCGGAGGCCGCGCAGCTTTGTCGACCTCCGTCCGAGTTTTAAAGCAAAAATGCGTCTAAAATCGTTGGACTGCTGCCCGAACATCGATCGCATGTAGGCCGCTGCCCGAGCTATCTACGGGCGACTTGTTTACGAGCTCTGCGACCTAAAATATCGCCTTTGGAAAATTTCAGAACAGGTTTCGGTGCCCTGCAATCGTCGGCCGACCCCTAAAAATCGCGGCGGTGTCCGCAGTGATACAGCAAACACCTGCTGTATTTCTGCCAAAAATGCCCTTTTCAGCTCGCAGAGAAGTCGGACGGGCTGCGTTTTGGACATGTGACGCAGGTTTAAAGGCGTCGTTACTTAAACAATCCATATATTAACTGCCCAACGGACGCATCGGATAAGGTTATTGTGGCTATTTTGATGCAAGAAAAACTGTTACACATCATCCAGTACAAAGTCATAAGCAGATAGACAGAGCACAAATCTACTCTGTCATTGAAAGGAAGCCTTATCAATTGACAAGTTTGAAGTGTATATATTCGGTAAAGAATTTAAAGAATTTGTTATCCAAACTGACCACAAACCACTCATATATATATATTAATGATATATGTTAATGACAGAGGGCAACATGTCTCAATAAGCGCATTATGCGCTGGGCCATGGTTTTGCAAGAGTTTAATTTAAAAGTGGAGGCCGTTTCAGGCAAACATAATTGCGGTCCAGATTTCTTAAGTAGTTAATCAGGGATAGGGGGGACTCCAAAAAATGTAAGGTTTTGTATCTGGTTTACATGAATAGTCGTTCTTATGGCCTATACAAAATGTTTGGGTATGAAAAAAAAATCTTTTTGTTTGTTTAAGGGGGGAATGATGTCACAGATTTACCTATTTTATTATTTATTCCAATATGTCAGAATAAATAAATAACAAGTTCTGTGGCATTTTCTTCTGTGTACATACCCTAGGAATATTTAAAACGATTTGTAGTCTTTGAACGGTGATTTAAGTGTATTGTTCTTGCGGGTGTGTTTTGTACCAGTCCAGTCTGGACCCAACGCGCACACTTACCAGGGAACTAGTGAACCATGCACTTTTTTGGGGGTTCTAAAGATCTCCAGGTAACGATGCCGATATGTGCAGCGGCTAACGGAAATGTTGCCCGGTAGTGAATTTTGATCAAAAGACTAGCAAAATTACTTCACGCAGGAAGCTGCACGATTCATAACTGGACACTTTGATATTTGGGTCAGTTAGGGTCAATATTGTAATAATTGCCAATACTGTAATAAAAAAAACGGCCCATATTGTAAAAATCTTACCCTATTATTATTTAAAGAAAAACACGACAATAGGTAAAAAAAAATGTGTTAATATGATAACACATATTTTAAAGCTCAAGAATGACTCCAAAATCTAACAGGCGATATGTTGTTTGAGAATACCTCAAATGACAGCCATTTGGGTTCCCCATTGGTATAACAGTTACAGTAATCACGGAAATCCGGTGCTTTCCATATTTGTATGTTCACGTAAACATTCGCACCAAAAGAAGTCAATATTTATTTGGTCTAAGTTAATTTCACATAAATTTAAACAAAAACTTTTAAACTTCAATTTTTACAATCTTTGCCCTTTTGTCCCCTTTTAACACCCACCATGCTGATAACAGCAAAGGTCAGATAAAGTTATTACAATGTTACTTAGTTATTATTAGAGTATTGTCCATCATTACAATAATTGCCGTTTTGACTACAAAATGGGCCGTTTTTACAACACCATTTGCCGTTATTACAACATGGGACGGTTATAACACAATTTATCGTAATGACAACTCGCATGTAATAATCGTTCTAGACTGTAATAACGGCCAATAATGTATTAAAAACGGCCCATACTGTAATACTTTTAAAGTGCCAATATTGTAATGAAACTTGCCAAATTGTTTGTTTCTGTAACACATTCTCTGCAAAACCAAATATTCCTTCAGTGCGAGGGCATGCAACAGACTCGGAGAGAAGTCCGTGTGAGTTAGTTCTAGATGTGAAATCCACCTGGTCCAAGGGCAATAAACCTGCCTGGGGTGTTATGCACAGAAGAAGGTCATACCCCTATTCGGCCTAATTAGCTAATTAGGCCTACAGCGAGTAAAGACTTCAAAGGAAAAAGCGCAAACAAACACAGATACGCGCTGGTATATATATATATATATACATATATATATATATATATATATATATATAATGAGAGAGAGAGAGAGAGAGAGAGAGAGAGAGAGAGAGAGAGAGAGAGAGAGAATATGTTTACACCCGGACCACGAAAGTCCAGCGGCTCACGCAATAGCGGCTCCTGTACACACTCGGATCGACCATTGATATATTAGTGGAAATAATAGATGGAGATTTATAAAACATCACAATTATAACCATGTATGAAACCGGGAATTATACGAGAACTGCGAGTGATCAAAGTGTAACCTAATATGATCAACTCTACGGCTTATGATATAAAAATGTATTAATGAATTGTCTTAAAGTCATACGTCTGGTCTGCGTATGTTGAATAACAAAGTGCGGTTGGGATTGCTGGTATACTAAAAGGCCAACATGTTCCGCATGTAATCGTCTGAGTTTTCTTTCAGAATTATACAATTTTCATGCACTTGCATATTGCTATCTATAAATATATAAGATACGTGAATTAACTCCAAAAAAGCCAAACCAATAATTTGCAGCCGTGTTCTGATTATCCTGCCGATCTTTGTGTAAGGCATGTGGCACGCGCCCTATTGTTGCTGATTTTTCAATAAGCTGTCCTCGCGGGGCAATAAACGTGAACGACCTCACACCTCGCTATCTCGAGTTCACACAAAAGGTACGATTTGTCTTACCTCGGTCTTACCAGTGGGTCTACCGAAAGAAATCGGCCAAAATACGCCCATATATAAAACTAGACACATTTTTTTGTCCTCACTTTCGTTTGATTCTAAGAAATACTCCTACACGGAATCAGTTTTACAGTACAGCGGATCATGAATTTATTTCACGGCAAAGGACGAAAGCCGTGGATGTTTCAGCTCCCCAACACCTTTCCTGCTTTCGAGTTATCAAGCGCACACATGAATTACAAATCATTTCATTTTATGAAACGAACCAGGTTTAAATGAACTGCTTCTCATCACCAAAAAGATTATTGATAAATTAAAGAGATTTCTGACTGAAAACTGCCGATAAATACATGTCGAGTATGCCCATCATAGGCACAGATTAATCGGAAAATATGACGAGTATACTCGTCATATAGGCAGCGAAAGTGTTAAGTATAAGTACAGTTTTAGCGCATCTGACTATGACAGATAAATGCATCTTAAGGTTCTGCTTTGTAAAATGGATGGATTGCCCTTAAATTTGGTATGCATAATTATCTAGAAGAACGTGAACTTTTTCATTTTTTCATTTTAACACATTTCTAATTCTATTCTATTTTTTCTATGTTTGAGAACGACATATAACAGCTCTCCTAAACTTCATTTATTTAGCCTCCCTCCGTAGGGAAGCGACGATTCTAGGGTTTATGAGTTTATCTTTATATCAATATTTATATTTAATTTCTTGTTGGGCCTTCTAAGGTCACCCGAGTGCAAAACCACCGATATATGTTTTCTTCTTCTGCCTTTGTGTGCTGGAGCCTTAATTTGACTGTTTTTCAAAAATTGACCTTCAACCACACTATTAGTCATAGGAGAAAGATTTGTATCTGGTAATAATTATTGAACTTTAATTTATTTCCAAGCTCGTACACTATATCCTTACACCCATTACCGTTTGGTTCTGTCTTAGTTTGAGCTAGCTCTCCAATAAGGCTGATTACCCAAAACTTACTTTGGGTCAGAGTAATATTGACAGATATATAAATAAATTTGGTGTTTATTTTGGACCTTAATCTAATTTCTAAGCAATTAGCCAATCCGAGCTATCCTTATAGGCGCGACTATAGCAATTTGGTTGGAGACAAAATATATAACATGATATTTTGTATATATATATATATATATATATATATATATATATTATCTTTGGTATAGCCGTGTAGGTCTGTAGTAAAAGCGTAGGAACAGATAAAGAATGACGCCTCTTACGAGCCTAAGCAGTAGGGTTGGTAATCCGGTTTGCGGCACACCCTCGACCGATTAATCGGACCGATTTTGGTATTCGACAGGCGACTTGCATAGGACTGTACCACACTTTGGACAAAGCGACCCTTCGACGTGACGTCATAATGACGTCGACCGTCATGCAGTTTCGCGGAATTCCCGACTGGTGCGATACTACACTATACTACGCCCACACACGCCCACACATTATAATGTAAATACACTGTTTCCGTCATTATGGACTCTATAGATTGTCATTCCATCATACATAACATCTTTCTACACGTTCTCACTTAATTACCACCTGTCCAAGAAGCCTGTGCGCTTCGAAAGCTCGTGTGATAATAAACAAGTTAGTCAATCTAAACGGCGTCACTCTTTATCCTTACCTACGCTTATATATATATATATATATATATATATATATATATATATATATATATATATATATATTGTTGCGGAACCTAATTTGAACAGATCATGTAGTCGAGACAAACAAATTTTGTGATGGAGATAAAAAAAATCAGATTTTGTAACACTAGGCAGCGTGAAATGTCAGTGGCTTTTTTGTTAACCAATGATTATTATTTATTCTCCAATCAATCCTCACATTACAATACACTAAATAAACACAATTACACAGTATAACAACAGTACAACAGTAAATCAATACAAGTATATAAATAAAGTGTACAGTACCTGGATACAACCACTGTCACAGCGACACCAATTCCTTTATAACGTACAGCCAAGATGAACAGATCACTACTTTACCCTTTAAGGAAATTCAGTTGCTTCTATGCAATAATGTTGCAGGTGACAAAGTACAGCATGTACCAATAGTGACAGAAAAGCCGTCACTTGATCAGGACACTGATCCGGAAAGTCAGGAAATTCCTGGTTTGTATCCTTTATGTGCTGTAACTAGAGCTATGGCCAAGAAAAACACACATGAGGATAATGGTCCCGATAATAACACTCTGGGAGTCACTAGTGACGTCTAATGACTCGCTAGTAAAAGATGCAGCATTCTCAAGGTCAGAACTTATCGCGGAACAAGATAAGGACCCTGATATTTTATGTTTGTTTCCCGGGGCAGTCTCTAAAGATGAACTGTCACAGAACCCAGTTTGTTTCTATGTCAAAAATGGAGTGCTTATGCGTAAATGGCGACCACCTGATGAACGCGCTGATGATGAGTAGCCATCAAACATCAAATAGTATTGCCCAAAAGCTTTTTCCCAGTGAAGTTCTAAGCACGGCACATGAGGCTTCTTTGTCTTGCCATTTAGGTATAAATAAAACTTATCAGAAAGTTAGTACATACTTCTGTTGGCCTAACCTGAGGAAAGATGTTGTACAATATTGTAAATCATGCCATACATGCCACATGGTAGGCAAGCCCAATCAGAATCCTCCTAAGGCCCCACTTAGGCCTTTTCCTGCCTTTGAGGAACCATTCAGTAGGATTATCGTTGACTTTGTCGGGCCACTGCCAAAAACAAAACCTGGACATGAATACTTTCTGACAATTATTTACGCATCTACCAGGTTTCCTGAGGCAATACCATTGCGCAAAATTAATCACAAAAGTGTTGTCAAAGCTCTGACCAAGTTTTTTTACAACTTTTGGATCACCAAAATCCGTCCAGCCTTACCAAGGGTCTAATTTTATGTCTGGCTTATCCCAACAAGTGATGCTTGAGCTAGGTATATAATGCAATACCATCCTGAAAGTCAGGGCGCCCTAGAGCGTTTTCACCAGACATTAATAAAACATGATCAGAACCTATTGCTATGACACACAGAAAGACTGGGATGAAGGAATCCACCTATTACTGTTTGCTGTCAGAGAATCCTTTCAAGAGTCCTTGGGTTTCAGTCCCTTTGGACTAGTTTTTGGACACTCAATTCGCGGACCAATGAAACTGCTTAAAGAAAAACTCTTGTGTGAAAATCCTTTTTCTCTTAATTCACTGCAGTATGTCTCAGACTTTCGCACTGAACTACACAATGCTTGTGGGATTGCAAAGTCAAATCTAAAATCTGCACAAAGTAAAATGAAAACAAAGTATGACAAGCACACTTTAAGTAGGACATTTGATCCTGGTGAAAAGGTCCTTACCTTACTTTCCGTCCCTGGCAGACCTCTGCAAGCTAGGTATTTTGGTCCTTACATTGTTGACAAGAAAGTCAGTGATTTAAATTACATACTTTTGACACCAGATAGACGGAAGAAGAAACAACTGTGCCACGTTAACATGTTGAAACCATATTATGATAGAAACACCACGTCAGATGGTTTACATAATGTTACTGCTTTTAATTGTGTAAACACTGACCCTGACCCAGTTAAAGTAGATACTGATTGTAAGTGTGATGCAGATATTAAGTGTGTACAGTACCATTAAAAAACTCGGACGTGGTTAACAACCTGGATGCCAAACTGTTACACCTTACAACAACAAGACCTCAAAAAACCTGTTGCGGAATTATGAGCATTTGTGACATTCCAGCGCGAACTAACATGTTGTGCCATGACGTCGATGTTGGCGAGTCAAGTGCAGTCAAGCACCATCCATATAGACTGAATCCAGAAACCCATAGTATCTACAGAATGATATTCAATATTAGCTGGACAATGATTTTATTGAACCTAGAAACAGTAACTGGAGTTCACCACGTATTCTTGTGCCGAAACCTGATGGAAGTTAGTGTATGTGCACAGATTATCGAAAACTGAACTCTGTCATCAAGACTGACACGTTCCTGATTCCGAGGATCGATGATTGTATTGATAGAGTCGGTTGCTCCAGGTATATTTCCAAGTATGACTTTCTAAAAGGATTCTGGCAAGTTCCGCTGACAGATCGAGCGAAAGAAGTGTCCGCATTTGTGACGCCGCAAGGACTGTACCAGTATAAAGTTATGCCGTGAAGCATGAAGAACTCGCCAGCCACGTTCCAGCGCCTCATCCATATGGATAAGGACATTCAAGGCTGCGACGCATATATTGATGACCTTACCGTGTACAGCGACACCTGGGAGAAACATCTGCAAATTCTTCGCGACCTCTTCGAAAGACTCAGTGAAGCATGTCTGACCTTATACTTAGTAAAATCTGAGTTTTGTCATGCACAAGTAACATTTTTTGGGTCATATTGTAGGGCAGGGTCAGGTTAAACCTGTTGAAGCTAAGATGAGTGCTATTTCCAGAAAACAAAAAGCAGATAATGCGTTTTCTTGGTATGGTTGGATACTACAGGAAGTTTTGTCCAAATTTTGCTGCTGTAGCTGAACCTTTGAATAATTTGTTAAAGAAGAAACAAAAGTTTGTATGGAATGTTTAGTGTGAAAATGCATTTCAGAATTTGAAAGCAATTCTGCAAAGTTCACCAGTTTTAGCAGCTGCAGACTTTTCTGTACCTTTAAAGTAAGCTGTAGATGCTAGTGATTCAGCTGCTGGTGCTGTGTTGTTACAAGAAGGTAATGATGGCACAGATCATCCAAGCGAAATAAATTATATTCATTGGACTGCGGATATCGAAATACTACATGATGATATGCGCATATAATAAGCTATGTTATGATGATGTTTGAACAAAATTATCTTTTGCGTTTGGTTCAACAATTAAATTGTATCAATATGCCCTCGTCCTACTCCTCACAGCATGGCATCACTGTAAGCTTTAGTTATAAATTTAAAAAAAAATAGTAAACGCAACTCCTTATCTAGGCCTGGATGGCTCATATGCCATTTACGATTTTTCTGCATGGCTATAACTGCCGCAACTACTTTCATAAAACACAAATAGCTTATAACATTCAATTTTGCCTTTCATACTAGTCAAAGTGTCATTTGCTTAAACCGCTGTACTGTGTAATTTTCAATTATTACCAATGCATTTTGTTGAACAATATATTCTGGTAACACCCATACCTGACGGACACCCTTGTTGTAAGTAAAATTTCTGAAATAAATTCTAAGTCAGAGAGGCTACATATCTTAACTTTTGCATCTAGAACTAAGTCTAGAAGTCTTTCTTAATGTACGCAATGTCATTTAATGCCTCCTTGGTTCCTGATACTAGTTCCTGGTAAAATCGTCGTGGAATACTGAAACATGGTCGCTGTTATTCATTTTCTTAGGAAAAATAAACATGATTTTGCAACAAACTTAATTTGAGCACTTTGGAAATCTACCCATTGTTCAAGGTTCCCTTCACAATACCTTTTGCCAGTTTATCATAAATTCAATTAATTAATTCATATTTCACCTGTTTGTCAAATTCAGCTGAGTGTCATGACCAATGGGACAAAAGCTCAACAACTTAAGATCGGGCGCTTACCCGTACGTGTTACTAAAGATATATCGGTAAGTATGACTTATTATTAAAAATAGCACCCTTTATTATTATGCCGGAACTATTTTTTTTTTCGAACGATGGGTGGGGATATTCCCTTGCTATGAAGCATATTATACTTTATGGGAAACCACTCTCTCCATACTTCCCTCTGTTAGCAAAGTAGAATGGGGGGGGGGGGGGTTGAATGTGTTTTATTGGTTCAATGGTTTACAAATCAAACCATGCGTTTGTGGTGGCTGAAAATTAATGCTCATGATAATTTGGCCTTGGTGTGTTTTAATGTTGTTTATATGCCTAAATACACAGGATAGCCCTGTAACAAACGAATGAAGGCTTCTGCTAGTCTTAAATGGCAAATGTAATCCGGCTAGTGTTATGGCCTTGAAAATTTAAATTACCTGAGCATATGAGAAACTTATCAATCGGATTCTATTTTCTGAAAGGGAATAATAAATCATTCACTAGAAATGCATGTTTGCATTGTGGTTACATCAGTTGGTGTATTGTTGTAAATAAGAAAACTCAAATGCAATTACTAAATGTAAGGAATTAACGTAGGTGAACAAGATGTGTGCTACCACTCGGTAGTTTTTAAGTCATATATAAAAAAGGAGGACGCTATAGAAGTTTAAAAACAAAAACAAGAAAAAAAAACAAGTGAAGTTACACTTATGTTATTTCGAAAAACTTATTGTGCCAAAACCAGCGGGATCTCCTGGGTAACTGATTGCTCTACTACTTGAATACGGCTGACAGACAGACCAGTCGAGGAACCTATTGGGCGCCTTTGCACTCCCAAGCATTTTAGGGATCATTCTTTCCAAAACTGTTATTGAACAATTAAAGGATATTAACACGGTAAAATAAGACAAAATCGAGGAACTTTGAGTAGATTTCCACTAAATATAGGGTCTTACTGCTGGTACTAGATTCACAGTGTGACTGTCTCTTCTCATCGGCTTTACAACTGTGAATACTCCATGTTGTTCGTAGCTCTTATAAACAGGGTATACCTCTAACAAACAAATAGAACAATTCAATTGTGTTTTGATTGATTAAAATGCAAAAGACTTTACAAATTATATGTTATCCAAGGTATACACAGCACTTAAGGTGAAACATAACAGCTGGTTGGTAAGTTGGATCTTATAAAAATAAAGATAGACTTGAAAACTATGGAAATAAATGTGGGATGTGAGAAAATGAACAAAAAAGTGTAAAAGGCCATGTTACACGATGAGGGATAGATTCTTGCTCAATGTAGTAGTGTGCTTTGATAATAAATTCTCATGCTAGAATTGTAACATAGATGGAACATTTAAAGGCCCAAAAATAACCGAGCTAAAATATATTGGATGTTGCTAATAGTTTATTTACATTGCAGACCTATTATGAATCTTTATTCCCGTTTGCCAGTCAGAGCAAGCACATTAAAAGTATGGGAAAAGGAATTGGGGGAATATAGAAAGAATTAACGCAGTGAGATCCATACCTGCGTTATCTGAAATGCAATGTTTGTTGCTTTCTTCGACGTGTCAAAGCAGTATGGCCAAGTGTAGAGGAATATAGAAATATAACCACAAAAAAGCTTAGAAATAAAGCTCGGTCAATAATACTTATCTCAGCTCTTTCATAAAACCTCAAACACAAGTAAGAACAGCATGTGATACCCTTTACCGAAGATTGAATGTTGAGCGGAGCAGAATATGAGTGGACATAGGTGAAGGGCAAATCTACACACGCATGGAGCCGTATAAAGATGTTGATAAACAACACACCCATATGATTGATATGGACAATAACATCACTAAATAGGGCAAGAATGTGGTTTATACATATGAAAACAACATTTTCATTTGGTAAGATGTACCAAAAACTCAATACTATAAATCATGGGCACATGGACCTCACTACATTAACTCCTTCAGGTGTTTAAGGTAAGCAGTATGGTTTGGCCACGGTAATAATAACATAAATCTGAGTGTAAGGAAAACACATTCAGTAACCTGTTAGCCTGTGATTTTTAAATTTATCAAGGAATTATATCTTTCATAGGGTTGATCAATGAAGAGAAAAATTGGGCCAACTTATTCCTCCATTTCAGCTTCTCTGGTGGTCGATATTTTTTTAAATACTTTTTAAATAACATAATTCAACATTTCAAGCTTTAGCTTAAACATTTAAGATCTATGTCAGTGTATAATATATTGTTTTGCGCATATTATGTTGAAAATGCAGCAACGAGAATACTTAACCTGTACCATATCGTATTCTTGGTCTTCCGGATAAGCATTTTTTTACAAAAAGGAATTATTTTGTTACTTCCTAAAGCTCTGCGTGATTAACCTATAAATTACAGAAATATCAGAAACATAATCCTATAGGAAATCTTGCAAAATCTTATAAATATGGCGCATATATGTAAATTGTTAATGCTTGCTATATTGTATGTAAAAGGCTATACCTGTATTTGATATATTTGAGCAGTACATATTTCTAGTATATTTTATCTTCGTAAAATTCCTAGAGATTCTTTATTGTGACAGGAATTTTGTGGTGTCCAGTCCAAAAAAAATACTGCTAAATAAAATAGTATTTGAACAACGCGATATGCAATTATTTACAACATAAATAAATGGATTTTTAACAAAGAAAGCTTAAAAATTAAAGCAATTGAGTTTGGTCTAATCTTTGCAATGTTAACAAATGCCCTTTATTTTTATGTGTGACATGCAGGATGATATGTTATATATATTCTGTTAAAGACACTTGTCCAATGGTAAGTGTACGACTGTCAATGTACAGGTCAAAGACGATATACAGAAAGAAAAGAAAATGAAACCACTGAAAAAAATGCTTTAAACAAAAAAATACACGTATCTCTTACGTATGTAATACTAAATTGTATGATCACAAATCAATGGTATATGGAGCAAACTGTATACAAGTATGAAAAAAATTAAAGTATGAGCTCCGCACATATAACCATCTGAATTTCTACTACACCTTCGAAAAGTATAAATTCTTACAAGCAGCGGATATCATCCTGACGTGTTTCGCTGAACTACCATCTCATACACAGCGGGACTTGTTTAAATGCCGTCATACACGCCGTACTCTAGGTCAAGTCCTTCAGAAATTGTAACCAGTGCGCTTTGGAAAAATGGTGTAATAATGATAATTATAAAGGCATCCTTGTCCAAGATTTTATCAGTTTGATTTAGTCAGTTTGCCATGGGGTAAAGGCGGAAAATGTTAACATTTACGCACCATTACTCAGTGTACTCGGGTAATGTTTTATGTACAGGTTATTTAGGGGACTTGTTGTGGTAATTGGATACATCCGTCAACTGTTTTTCCAACGTTTAATATTTCCTACCCATGTGCAGTTCCATGCAAATTTAAGAATCTGTGGGACATATGCAAAGCCGGGTAAATCAAATCAGCAATGAATGGTCAGATTATATATATATATATATATATATATATATATATATATATATATTTATACACAGGAAACTTCATGTTTATTCAGGAAACCAGTTTGGCACAAGGTAGTCGGGAGTATATCAAAAGCCTTATGTTTCTTCGTGGCTCACGTTGTGGGTGAAAATAACACGTGTGAATAATAAACGCTGGGATTTATTGTCGTTTATGTTATGTTTTCTTTGTACTGTAGTTTTTATTTTCACTCCATTTTGTTTTCATAACATTGTCATTTATATAAACATTAAATCATTAGTTGCGAAATGTTCGCGACACAAAGGAATTAGCACACACATGTCAACCCTATGATTGTGTTTTAAACTGTGATATTTCTTTTTTTTTTAATTTTTCTATTTTTGCCAAAGAATATACAACTCGGCTACTCTAGTATAGGTCACAAAGTCTTTTACAATATCTCTCAGGTTTTCAAGGTTCTACTGTGTGAATACATGTAGATTTCTTCGTTTTTATAATTGGAATATCCAGACGCGTTTCCCTCAGCAAGACCATTTTTGAACCATTTAAATTATCATGCAATATTAATAAAAAAAAAAAAAATTCGTTTAAATGTTTTGCCAAAAAGCATATGGGCAGAGCATGAAGCTTATCAGTCGCCGAGTATAGAACAGGAATAATGCCCTATTCTGTGTGCTATATAAGCTGACGGATCTAAACTAGACATAGACTATAAAAATTCCCTTTAAGCATACATGGGTTCAAAACGTTCTTAGGTGAAGCTATGCCATATTAATATGAATGCAATTAAAAAAGAGCCCTGAGAGCAGCCTTAAGAGAGATTATGTTTATTGAATCATCAGAAAAAAGAAGGACTGTTAAAAACTACATGATTCAACAATCCAGCAACACGTAGTAAAGGATTAAACACATGAAACAAATATAAGGCATATAATCGTCAAAAATAAATTATTTTCTTTCCTGGACATAATAATTTATTATTGTACTCAGAAAGAGACTAACAACATATCCACTAAGTAAACAGCCCTGTTGAGTCAGGTGGATTCGGGCTTGCATCAATATTATATATTTATAGATCTTATTTTTTTTCTCTATCTGTTCTGTATTTCGTCTAATCTTTGGGCGTAATTGTAATACATTCACTTTGAAGTGCCATGACCATCCTAACCACAGCGCTCGAGTGCCATCTTTTTGTTAGTGTACTTTTATTGAGTGCAGAACAAGTAATAATGGGCCAGCAAAAGTGCAAGTATGTTCTGTATCTGGCAAAAAATTGTTTTGGTTCTTTCTCTGAATGATTGAAAAGGTTATTATGCGATTAGATAATCGTTGTAATTATTTGTATTTAGATTTGTCTCGAATATCCCATTCATGTTGAGGGTGTACTGATGAATATAAGCGATACGTCTTCCTATCAAAAGTAAAATATAGATAGTTGGATAGCAGAATTCATATATTGGTTAAAATGTAAGACGGCCCATATACAGTTCAATGTGGCCTAGAAAGAAGTTGCACCATTAAACCCATCAATTAAAGTCAATTTTACTCTAGTAAAGATGTATATCCTGAGAGTGATTGTTGTTTTAATGTATTTACGAATAGCGGTTCATCTCAAAATAGGATATCAATTTCATACAAAATATTATTTTATAAGAAGTGCAGTCAGAATTCCACTCCCTGTCATAAATGAACTATCACATTCTAAGATATGTCAGACTTTAGTTACACGCACAATAAATGTTTTGCGTAATTTGTAGAATGGGTAATGTTTTCGAAACGCAGAATACATGCAACGGGTTAGTAAACAAAGAAAAGGGCAGTTAAGTTTTGGAAATGTTACTTAGGAATAGAATGGTAATGTGGTCAAACTGGTTATTCAGAAGATGGTAAAACAATTTCCTTCAGGATTTTGGTTTATGTTATG
The DNA here is from genome assembly GCA_026874595.1 of Sipunculus nudus. Taxonomy (NCBI): domain Eukaryota; kingdom Metazoa; phylum Annelida; class Sipuncula; order Golfingiida; family Sipunculidae; genus Sipunculus; species Sipunculus nudus. Next base: position 37,290,997 of record CM049317.1, on the reverse strand, counting down.
TAAAATCTATATTAATATTTTCATTTTTGTATTGGCAATTGTGTCATATGATTATATAATGAGATTTGGAATACGTTTGCTTGACCTAAGGAGGTTCATTCAGTGCGTACCTGGAAACAAGTAATATCAAACCACATGTGTTTTTACGTCATTGTGCGACCAGTGAAATAAGGTGCTGTTTTCTGTATTTAAACAGGTTATACCCAGAAAAGCTTGGTGGAGGGAAGCCCAATATTGACGGGTGAGAAATTTGAACTGCCATAGTATATGTGCACTCTGGCTTGATTGAATTTCAACTGCACTGCTGATTTGGATTAGAAAGCAGTATTTCATTATACGCCGACAGCTATTTTCAGTTTTCCAGAGTACCCGGTAATATCAGGGGTAGGTGCGGGGGACGGCGGGTGTCGTGGTAGCAATTTTCCTGTTCCTGATCCACTTGTTCAGTATCATATATGGACTTTTTAAACATATATCACATATATATTGTCTATGTGGGGATAAAGGTAGTGAGTGGAGATATATTACATAATATTGTGCAAATGTTGTGATACTTGGTTCAGGATGTGTTCCGACGTTTAAAATAAAGTAGCCTTATCCTCTGATGCGTTAGAACTATTGTACGGCGTGTATGATGGTTTGACGGATCTGATCTATTGAGGCTGATCTGACATGGGTCCGTCGGGATTACCTCCTCCGCTGTCAACAATATGACAAATTACAATGATATGCTACACGGACTACTGATACTCCCTTAATTTTAACCTATATATGATGCCGCGTTGGTATATGTGGCATGGCACAGGAAGTTAGATTATTGATTTATTTTGAAAGCCATTTTGCCATTTTGGTATATATATTCTCAAAATAATTGTCTTTGCGTGTCTAATCAATTATACAATGTACCATCGAATCTGATCATACAGATTTGTCTCATTGAATGTTAGGATAAATATTGAATTAATTTCTGGAACAATAATAATACTAGGCAGTAGAAAGCTTGAAGCAGGGTTCTATAGAAGGCAAACAAGAATTTGGGAATGAAATAATGTAACATCTCCCAATTCCAACTTCGACGGGGATCTTCGAATTAAACGCATTTGACTTGAAGAGACAGAATGCTTACCGCCATAGGTAATTTAATTAAATCCGTATGTCAAAGATTAAGGTTTCCAAAGAACCATGAGCTGCAGGAATACAATTAAGCAGATACGTTTTAGATCTACTGTTACACTTAATTTTGCCAGTGGGGACTCGTGTTTTCAGTACTAAACTAGTTCAAAATATAGACAAATTTACTTGAAAAAAAGCATTTTCTCTTTCTTTCCCGTCACTCTTCATTTTAATTGACACGATCATCACTGAATTGGTAATTTAATTTTATCTAAAGCTCTCAGAAAACATGCGTAATTTTGAGGATACATTTGCCTTCTCAGTGACCCTCACACAGCATAAACTATATTTAAACAACAATTATTATATATATATATATATATATATGCAAAAAGCACTGTAGTCTTGCGAATTTCAGGTCCTATGAACTTGACCGGTGAATACAAAAGACCTTTGATTTTTGGAAGGATTTCAACGTGATTTTAACGGCTTTATAGTTAGGTATATGCAGCCCGTTGTCTTTTTTTTCTAGAGGTTTAAACATACTTTATAGACAATCAACCCGCCACCACAGGGGAAATATTGGAGACTTCGTTCTTGCTTTTTACATTCAATCAACACTGCACAAGAAGAGTACATTTTAAGCAGTACAAATTCAACGCACTCTTTAATGTAAAAATTAGTTTGTCTGGCGTGTATTATTGAAATACAGCTCGATATTGGAATTATATACACAAAATAAACATTGGTATAATAATTTAACTCAATATAAGTATTGATTTATAAGGTAAGCAGTCTGGAATGTGTCCATGCTATATATCCTGCTCTTGCTTATAGTTCTCTAGACATTGAAAACTCATGATCACGTCTCTTAAGATAGTATTTTTGCATATTTCGCCACTCTAATTAGTATTTCTTTTGTCACGTTTCCATTATTTTATCAAACCCAAACGACTTTATTTAATAAAAGCCTAGCTCAAGTCAAACTAGGTAGTTGCAAGTCTGATGTTGGATTTGAAAATGATCAAACGTTAACGACTGGCAGTTCACAATCCAACAGAAAAGCGGACATATGTATATTTTATTTCTCTTCACCTAATGATTATAGAATTTGCCATCCTGGTACCTGGAGTCAGGTATGATATTTCGGCTTCATTACTCAATTTCGCATTTATGGCAATGTAAATGCATCAAGCCATTAAATGTTGTGGATGCATATCTGGTAAAGTATACTCTCACTAATATGCATTAAGTGCATAACCAAACACGTAATCACGTGGCAATTAATGTTATAGCCAGTCCCCAGATCACCAGTGACAAAATGTGTCTTTAAAAGCTGAGTTAATATTGGGGCTATTGTGAAGGTGATGATGATAAAAGGGAATGGACACTGATTTTTTATTTATATAAATGCAAAAATATGACATATTAACTATCTTGTCTTTGGTTTTGGAGGTTAAGAGACTACAAAATGCTATTAGGACTGCACCATTAAGAACAGGTATATGAATGAATGATCTAGCAATTATATTTCTCCTGGCTAACTTAAAGAATTAAAGAAACGAACTTTTATCCCGTTTATATGTTCGGGAGTCAGACTTCATTATCGTTAAAGATACAGTTAATACAGTTACAAATGTTAGGATGGATAATTATTCCAAACAACAGCCGTTCACTGTCATTGACCAGTGGTGAACCTTAGGAGAATATACCATGAATGACTGGCAACCAATAGCAACAGCCTTAGCAGGTGCGGTACACATTCCGGGCCTGGATGACCCAAGGTACAAAAAATATGGTAGGAAACAAGTGCTATCGCCCTTTCACGTAGTCCTTAACCGAAATGGAACTCAGCAGATGCAGGTACTTAGATTGGCAATTAGATAAGTAATGCATAAAAAATGGAGGCGGTATTCTCCACAAAAAAAAATCTTTAAAGAAATCTTGAGGTTAGTTGACCCAGCCATTCGTGCAACACCTCACCATGTTTCCCCACAATTGTCCATATAGACAGATGAAGTTAGTATTTACTTTTTAAAATCTAATGGAAATTCATGTATCCCAAAGGACGTTATCGTGATACGTATTCATACTTTGACTCAAGACAGTGTCCTATAATAACAATGCCCTATTAAGGGAAATACCTCATTCACAACAAGCATTTGGAAGAAATGTTGAACTTGCTATTCGAGTAAAGAAAAAGAATTAAGAAGCACTTTCAATAAGGTAATAACACTTATGCACATTCACATAAAATAGAAGAGAAGGTAAAAACAATCACGGACCAACAATATCCATTGCAATCAAATCAAATTTGAAAGAATAGTTTTAATATCTAATCAGAGTATTCAAACCTGAATAGGAAACGAGATTTTAAATAATAAGCCCAAAGTTTATTTCGAAAAGTTGTTAGTAAGTTCCAGTTTCTGCCAACCACTGTTGTTACATTTTTTTTTTATTTCATTGGTGATTCATGTTGCAGCTGCAAATTTATAAACATTTCACTTGGGATTCCTGTCATTTCTTTGTTTTTACTAAGCCGAAGGATTATAAAAGGTCAAACCGAAATAAAAGATTTTGTCTTGGATAGGCCTAACTGAATTTGAAGGGCGGAATGCTGCAAATAATTATTTTCTTCGCATATATGAGCGTTAAACGCATGAGTTAAAGTCGGTCAGAGCCATCTGGATAGTTAATGGGCATCGTTGAAGCTGGGAATAATGGAGGGAGAGGGGGTGTCGTCCAGTGAGTGGAGATGAAAGGACAAAGTGACAGACATCCTGAGTTATACCATATCATATATATATATATATATATATATATATATATATATATATATATATATATATATATATATAGTTTTACAATTACTCCGGTTGCTCATGCATCGAGGTTCTATCTGCCTAAACGATTTTTATCTGCCCGTTGAGTATAATATAAGCACGTTCACTTCAAAGCATTGTGTCGTCTCCCTGAATTTTTAATCAAAATAATAATAAAACAAAAATCCTATTCAATCAGCTACAAAGAGTGTCATTGTGTATATCATTACAACATAGGTTAACTTAACATACACAATTCTTACTACTTTTCATAGCGGATTCCTACAATAGCTCACCAAAAATTGAACATACAATACACACTGTTTCTCTGACTTTCCCCGAAGAATTCCGTCTTCTTGTTATAAGAACTAGCCCATGCGTTATGGTGTTAGTTAGAAGTTAGTATATACTAAGTACATACTTAAAGAGAATCCCATTCACTGTATTTTCTACCATTTTAATGACATGGAATGGCCAGTTATAATATATATATATAATGAAAGATATATACAGTAGAACGCCTGCTAACGGCCACGCCTCAATAACTTGGAATCAGTCGTGTGAGCCGGATTTTAATCAGGGAGTTTGTCATTTAATTAACGCATGACAACCAGCGGGTCCCGATTATTATGTCATCAGAAAAAAAACGTTAGGCAAACTGTGGATCTTTAAACTGTCTTTAATTTCCTTGTGAGCACGTACATCAAACGAAAACAGTGCGGCTAACATCGCACAATTTACTCATACATGAATGATTATAAATGCAAAATAAACATTGTTACATGTATAAAATGTTACGCATACTCTGCCCTAATCACTTTGAACATTATGGTGACCAAGAAAAGACATGAACTTGCTCTCAAAGAAAACGTAGATCTGATCAGGAAGAGTGATGACGGGAAGAGCAGCCGACAGCTAGCAGAAATCTATGGTGTCGGCCGAACTCAAGTCCAAAACATAATTAAGAGGAAGCGAGAGATCATGTAACATTATCAAGATTGTTATATAGATTTTAAATAGGTTTCGTGTTTTAAACCCCCTATCCTGGTCAAGTCCTATATATCGGCCACTCCTGTATTAAGGCCACTTTCACCCAGTCCCGATGGTGACCGTAATACAGGCGTTCTACTGTATATATATATATATATATATATATATATATATATATATATATAGGAAATAAATAAAAAATGTAAGCTGGCAATTATATATGATTCTAATGCAGATATATAATGTATATATGTGAACATATATAATTTTGAATTTAGCAAATATGTCTGAAAAATAATCAAGATTGCTGTTTCATCTATATATGTAAGCCTAATGATACAAATGTACGTTCATGACATGTCCAGCAGGTCTAACCTAAATCACCATGTTAGGCCACAGAGGCAATAGGGGTGTGACTAATTTATCTAACAGTGATCATTGTAATACTCTGGTGATGTGCTGAAATGTTATTGGACTGAACAACTGATTGAAACGTCACGGTATGACGATAATCCGGGTAACCTCTTAAATACCCAATACTAAAAAAAAACTGCACAAACTCACTGAATGCAGTTTTAAATTTCACGAAGAGAAGCTTTGTGTATCTGGACAATAAATGTCATGCCTCAAAACATTTTAAAATTGGCATAGTAGGATACCTTTGTCATTGCTGCTTCATAGGAGTTTCCCAAGAATAGTCGACCGTTATAACTACTAGAATTTATTGGTTCCTGTTTGAAGACAAGTTTAGGCGACTCGGGAAACATGTGCCATTGTCTTTATTTATAAATTGTATGTTAAGCTTATTTTTTGATGCCTTAAAGTATTTTTTTCTATTTTTTTCCCAATGATTTTCTTTTTATCATGGACATCAAAAGAAATAATGAAATTTATAACGTTTCAAAGTAGTTATATATAGTACAAATGAACAATAAACCATTATGTCGAGGATAAAAATGGAATATACTTAATTTCAACAGCATGCCACATTTGTCAAACCATTTTATGTGTTGTGCGAATGAGTTAAATTTGCTGGTGACAGCGGGCCGACCTCAATATTTTTACACCTATCATATTGGAAGAAGACATGGTATTGTATGGTTAGTTATCATTTTTAGTTATAAATAAGTGTAATCATACATTTTATCAGTATATAATTTGTACCTACTTTCATTAAGTTGACAAATTTACATAAAAAAGTATTTTTTTAGACACAATTGCCAAACCTGAAGATTTTAAATCAATTGTACAAAATTCCAAATTTTCTATGAATTTTGGCCATCATCGTTTACAATCCGCTTATAAATATTACTTCTGGCCAGTCGAAAGGTGTTTAGAAAGTGATAAATGCAGTATAATGTAACATTATATTTACTTAAACATTAACATCAAATTATGTTCACCCTACAAATGAGTAAGTATATGACGAAGAGATGAGTGATGATGTTCTGTGAATGATTTTAAACGTACAAGAAAAAAAAAATCATGTTACGTGTTGTGCTATTGAGTTAAATTTGCCGGTGACAGCGGGTCGATCTCATTATTTTTTTACACCTAACATATTGGCTAACAAAATCCAGAAAGAAAAAAAAATAAAGCAATAAATAAATTTCAAACAATTAAAAAAAATATATTTGATTATTTATACAATTTTTAATAAAACATAAACACTCCATCCTTTTATTATTCAATACATACATACATATATATATATATATATATATATATATATATATATATATATATATATATGTATATAGATTTAATAAGTTAAACAAAGCATGAAAATCACATTTTTAAAATGAATTATGAAAGGGCCATGTATCCTGATGAAAAAAATCACACATACAATTATACATAGTCCATATTGTTCTTCACATAACACTCCGAAAGACGAAAAACCCCGTGCCATGGCTTTTACCAATCTATATTATATTGGAAGAGTTATAAGTAAGTACTGAACAGCCACAGCTTGGCTTAAACTGTGCATGTAAAAAATTATAAGCAAAATTCTAAGAATAATTGCTTTTTTTTCTTCGCGCTGAAGTAAACCCGTTTATCTGGATCCAGGGGTACTTCTATTAACCTCCAATTTAAGAATTGTGTAATATTGAATAAAAAAAATTTCCCAGAAGCCATACATTCCTTACTCACATTAATCTGATAGAAGATTTAATTCTGGGAAAAGTACATTTACAATAAATTATAAGTTAAAATCATAATGATTAAGCAATTAAAAAAATTTACTCATATTTCGCCTTCGGAAAGGTTAATCAGTCTGTATGGGTATATTTGGATTAAATGCACAGGTATTTATGTCAATGTATGTCATCTGAAGGAGCAATATGTTAAGTCATACCAACAAAGGAGGAGAGAGACTGCTGAAACAGAGTTGGAGTGCTCTTTATTACTGACTGTGTAATTTATTATCATATTCAATTTTTTTTTTTAATGCTATGACACTAATGCAGACTTCGACAGCAGATTCTTTGACTGGATGGGAAGATGCTGCAGCAGGGTTATTTTTAGAGAGCAGCATTCTCGTCTGTAACGTTGTCCTTTAAATCACATGTATCTGATTTGAGATTCCTGAACAGCATTTAACGCTCTTCACAATCTGCAGCGTGGAACAAGACTGCTCTAAGACACATTAATTAGCCACAATGCTAATTTTGAAGAGCCTGAATGCTAGGTTTTCCTAAACGGTGCCCATACATGTCATTTCAATGAATTTACACTAAAAACTCACACAATATAAACATATAGCATGTTTATACTAAAATTAAATTATTTTTGCATAAATAATTGACATATATACATATATAAAACATAAATACATATATGCAAATAATATATACTATACTTGTACATACTGTATATACAAGTAAAACATACTAATTACATTTTAAACGCGCCTTTATGTTATATTATATATGTGTCTTTGTGCGCTGGCTTGGCATTGAATGGTTTTTGTATGAAATAATATGGATAAATCATTGCTAACCACATTTATACAACAAGTACACATTCTTAAACAGAATTTTACATGTTATCATAACAGAAACTCAAATAATAATAAAAAACAAAGTTCTTTCCCATACCATACACAACACACACGTTTAATGTTAGTAAGCCTCTTTTTATATTATTTTAGGCAAATAACCAAATTGTATTAATTGTATGATGTTTCAAAAGATTTGAAACATTAACTTTAATAAAGTATTTTTATTATTGTAAACAATAAGAAGAAACGATTTTTTACGTGGATTTATTATTTTAGAATAACACCAATTGTTTCTTCAATTTTAATGCCTTTGCTAAGGCACCATCTCGCCATGCACCGAGCTATCACGTATCCTCTCCTTTCAAATGTGTCTTGAAAAAAAAATCAAAATTAAAGTTTTTTTTATCTTTTACGAGCATGGTTAAAACACATTGAATGATAATTTGGTTGTTTGATCAGCTTGATATTAGTATTACATGAGCAACTAGCAGCCGTTTGTTGGTTGTCACATCATATAACACGTCGCCTGAAATCCCTGGGCGATACGGCGACAGAGCAGACTGCGTGGTGCCAGCTCTCACCTGTCAAGGCCGAGTCGAGGAATATCAAAAGCAGTTGAAGACTTAAAGGTGCAGGAGACGGAAAGTGAAAAGCAGCATCATTTTCTAGTTTGCAGCCTACGCACGGAACGCGCGTAATGAAAATATAGAATCAACAGTGGCAAGGGACATAAACAAAAGTAAAAAAAGAGCCCGTCCGCTCGTTCCTGTCAGGGGCTTAACCTGGAGAATCCCCTTCCCAGATCATGCCAGGCCGGGTCAAGTTTCGGCCTCTTCTTTAAAGAAAATCCTGTCCATATGCCAGGAACATGTGGCTTATACACGGATTACAACATGTTTAAGCCCACACCATTATCTTAGATGTTACTGCTTAACCCGACAACGCAGTACTGTGGCCCAGTACTGTGTCGTGTTACACTCAACTGATGCCACAACAGCGTGTTCTGATTGTGACGTTACAAACGCCTTGACAAGGACGCTGTTGTTTGGCTTCGAGCCCCTCAGCGGATGGATAACGGGTCTCTTGATTTCAGTTTTAAGCAAAGCTGGATTTCGTTATACCATAATTTATACATTTCCAGGTTTTTGAATATATCTGCGGAAGTATTTCATCGGGTTTTTTTGTGGAAGTAGGCCTTTAAGTTGAACAACGCACATAGTATGAGTAAGGGTAATGCCGAGAACATAATAAGATTCAGTTCACCACAAACAGGTCTGTATATTTCCCAAGATTTCTGTTGCAGAAAAACAAGTGTGCTGGAGGTGCTAGTAGACTTTAGAGTAGAGTCGGAAAATCCTCCGCTGCTCCTCGGTATTAAACATTTATTACTAATTCCTCATACTATTAAGGCAAAAAAGGTGTCTAATTCCATCCCTGATAAACAAAGTACCCGCCCCGCTTTCTGCAAAACAGGTAATTCAACAATTAATTTATGACATTTTATAAATGGAAATGTCAAATTATTTCATCTAAAATGCCATGCTGTAAACTACATGATATGTCCTTACATCAATACCCCTAAAAGTTTAGTTTATTTGAGATGTTTTGACATAGACACTGTGGTATAGGTGTTAATTACACTACACGTACAAAAAGGCGATAAATATACGTACAACGGTACAACTGAGGTTGTACCTCAGAGGTTGTTCAATTTTAATATATGGTTAAAGTCGAGGTTTATCTATTCGACGCGAATCATGTGTCCTGAACTATACAGAAATAATGCATATCAGAACATCATCATAATACAGTTAAACGCTATTTTGGTTATGTCAACATTCACCATTCATTTTTCATCAAACCTACCATTTAACTAGGACAACGGAGAGGACTGTGTTAGAATTATCTGCGACACTACCATTGTTGTTCTGATAGCTAAACCTAACCTTCGTGCTATCTAGGAAATAATATATGTCCCAGTGAAATGTTTATCTCCTCGTAAGATAAAATGCACGTTGCCTCATTAAGGCTCTACATAACTCCTACATTGGTTATTCAAAGTGCTAAATTAAACGTTATCCATCGTAAGGATGTTTTCGATTAGTCGGTCACACGAATTCTTTCCGATGGCACTCCAGCGCACACATCACCCGAGTACAATGTTATTTTCTGATATTTGTATTATTGCCACGAATGATTTATGCTGCAATAGCATTTTTTTCGAGTGCTGATTTAGAACTGTGTAAGGAGAAGAATCATTCAAAATACACGCTTTAATATACCTTCATTTGACTTAATTATATGTGTGCTGAGAAGAAGTATATCAAAAAATGTTTTTTCAATGCAATCGATTAGTTAAGTTGGTATTTAAAATAATTTGCCATAATCGATCACGCAGGTACGAGCGAAGAAGCCATGTTTGCGTAATATCAGGAATGGCAGGAGTATATATGAAAAAATACCAGGACTAAAAACTCTAGGTTACAGTTTTAAAAATTTTAACATTGCAGCAATTGTTTTATGCTGATTTAATTGATAATTCATATTACCTATTAAGAAAAAAACAATGTTTTAAGAAAACAGTCATCCAAAATACATTCTTTCAACCCCATCCCGTCATTTCACCTAACTACATGTGTGTTGTGAACAAGTACATTATCACATCCTCATTGCATAACCTAGATTACAGAGATAACATTCAAATGTATAATTAAGGTATTTTGTACATCAAATCAATATAATTTTGTCTCTTTTGTCAGAAAATCTTAAAAATAATAGCCCACTCTCTTGGGTTATCAAGGTATTTTGTACATCAAATTAATATAATTTTGTCTCTTTTGTCAGAAAATCTTAAAAATAATAGACCACTCTCTTGGGTTATCAGATTGAATATAACGCATTCAAGTATATTTCCAACCGTTCTCACTAAAGTGAATAACATTATATTTAAATACTTACCTCTAGCAATTGACCAATGTGTCATGACGCTCAGCTGACTGACATGTTGACAATATGTCCTTGCACAGAAAACTAATTAAAATAATATAGGTGGCATCATCATTCATGCATATTAGCTTAAGTTCATCAACACCCATTTGCACACCAAATTTGATGACAATCCAACCAGCCTTTCCTGAGGAACCTGGCAATTTGTGTGTATTTTTCATTACTTCTTGGATGCTCAGACATACCCCAAAACTCTGAGAATATAGGTCACAAGGACCCAATTTTTGGTTTTGAGAGGAGGGGGGATTTCTGAGGAACTCTCAGGATGCCAAGTGAGAAAACTGGGATGGAAGACCCCCCCCCCCCCCTCCCCATGGACTTTTTAACCACGCCTGCTTTTACAGCTGGAGGAAGATAATTAGGGGTATGGAAAATTCAAACAGCCCTTACTTTGCAACTCTTCACCACAATATTTCATATGACCAGTTAAAATGTTTGACTTGTCAAGATCTACAAGTCCATGCAAATGATATGCGAATTTATTTTGTAAAAGGTCACCAGAGGTCAAAAGGTCACAAACTTTGACCTTTACTTATAATTTCTCGCATTATCAGGTTTTATTTATCGCCAAGACCATATAACTTTAATTTTTATTGAAAATTAATTAAATGAAGGTTTACAGGTGCTTTTTAATACCTGACGTAAAAAAAATTGAAAAGTTTAGTGATTATGATTTGTGCCCTGTTAGCGGACAGACGACCGAACGGACGACGGACAAAGTGTGATTGCTAAAGCTCGGATGACTTATAGTCAGCTGATCTAAAAATCGTAAAAAAATTGAAAATATAGGTAGCACCACCAGTCTGCAGAAACTGATGAAACACTCCATGATCAATATCCATTCAAAGAATCATGATGATCAATGCATTATTTGCTCAGACAATTGAGCCTTTGAATCAAATTTTCCATTATTCTGGGGGGTATTTCGGAGCCCCATAGCTCGGAGAATATGGGTAACAGGTTTCCACTGAGACTTTTCATGGGGCCCCTTGCATGTCAAGCGAGAAGATTATCATCCAATGGTTACAATTTGTACCCTGTTAACAGATGACCCATCTTAAGATATCTCAAGAATTGAGAAAAAAATTCGTAAAAATAAAAAAAAATAAATACACCAGTTTGCAAAACTTATGAATGACTCCATGATCAATATCCATGCAAAGAATCATTGTGACCAATGCATTAGTTGTAAAGATACTGGAGCTTTTGTATCAAATTTTCCATTATTCTTGGGGGTACTTCTGCGCCCGTTAGTTAAAAGAATATGGGTAACAGAAAACTGATTTTCAGGTTTCCCAGGAGACGGTTCATGGACCTCCCAGCATATTAAGAGAGAATATTCTAAGTCCATTTGTTATGATTTTTCCTGTCAACAGATGACCGCATCTTTTAAGGTCTCAAAAATAGAGAAAAAAAAATCGTAAAAAAAATAAACAAAATAATATAGGTAGCGCCACCAGCCTGCAGAAACTGATGAAACACTCCATGATCAATATCTATGCAAAGAATCATGGTGATCAATGCATTAGTTGTTCAGATACTGTAGTTCACTTAAGTTTAGTGATTACCCTGCGGTATGTGAGATATTTCTACTCTTTTACATACTCTTTGTATGTATTACTGTTCGATGAAAACATTTCCATGATTAGATGTTTCATTTTATATATGAACTTAAATTTCATCCTTTTTGTTTTTGTATAAAATTTTCCATTATTCTTTGGGATTTTTGGAGCCCAAAAGCTCAAAGAATATGGGTAACAGAGACCTTATTCCAAGTTTTCAAGGAAAATTTTCATGGACCTCCCTGAATGTCAAGTTAGAAGATTCCAGGTCCGGCGGTTACGATTTGTGCCCTGTTAACGGCCAGACGGCCGGACGGACGACGGACAAAGGGTGATCGCTATAGCTCAGATGACTTACAGTCAGCTAAGCTAAAAATTGACCTATAATAAATATAATAAAACAATAATGACCTATATCACTGAGCTAATGTAGCCACAGCTGTTCTCACGTGAGGCATGTAGACTGAGAAGAAATACAATGGATCTCCATTCATAAAGACCATACTAACCTCCACCCTTGGGCCTAAAAGAACGTGTGTATGTGTATGTGTGTGTGGGTGTGTGGGGAGGGGGGGGGGGGAGGGAGGGTTGGCGGCACCCTCGACGCCAAACTATATATATAATATGTGTGTATGTATGTGTGTTTATCCTGTTTCTTAACAGAAATGATATTCTATAGAAATAAACTTTGGCCTACTCCTGTTGTATTATCAATTAAATCCTGTACACTTACAGAGAAATGTAACTCTATGATGTGGCAAAGGCATTTGCCAAGGATGCATCAGTAAGACCTCTATGATTTACTTTATTTATCGCTGAAACTTATAAATGGATAAATAATGAAAATTGGCAAGGTATACCTATAAATTATTAAACTTTACAACATAAAGACTCTAAGTATGCAAATGATTAGGTCAAATTTTAGCGGCTGAATATAAAGACGACACCGGTTAATTGTAATAGGTATGGTATGAGAGTGAATTTTCGTAGGTTTGCTAAAGATAAAGGTCATGATTTTAAAAACATTAAAGACAATAACATTTTGAAAAGTTGTCTTATCAAAATCGTCGGTTTGAAACTGCATCATCTTACATTTATCCATGAATAACATTTGTGTTAGCATTCAAGTAGTTAGAAGGTATTCCATGATTGCTATTAACTGCATTTTGAAAGATTCATGAATAAATATTACTCGATCCTCTTCCATGTAATACTTGTGCTATATAATACATATTTTTTTTTTTTTTGCTACTACTGAACTGAAGTAGAAGAATAAGAAAAACTTGATAAATTTATAGAACCGATGTTTCCTGTCCCTTTCACCTTATACTGATTCTCTGTCTCCGTTTGTCCTGAATTACTACATCCCAATAACAAAAAAAATAACACATCGATATTCGGACATTCCCTCTACCCTTTGCAATCGCTCCACCCTGAACTCCTAAACCTGCAAACCATAGTCCGAATTCTGAATTACTATCAGCCATCCGTCCAATATCAAAATTAATAGTTAATACTGAACAAGCTTTTTAGCGTCTGTGAGTGACAGTTAGAGAGGTTAAACAAGCGTTACCATTATCAAGATGAAATGTGCGCTTCTTGATATATCTTTTTTTCTCTTAGTCCTTTTCTTTTCAGAAGAGAATCTAAGCTCCAACCTTCAGTGACCGATTGTAAAAAAATTGTCATTTTCTCAACACATGATAATGCAGTTACATTTCAAATTAGTAAGCATGGCATGTAAGTTGTTATAAACAGGTGTTAACTTAGGTAAACAGCAAAGTTGAGCTAGATGAAAGCACTGTGGAGAGGGAGCTTTATTTTCTTTTCCACAATAGTTGTAATACAACCCTTATGTGTAACATGATTAAAGCTATGAATAGCATTAATGGAACCACTGAAATGATGTAATATATGGCGTATCAGGAATCCTAAGAATATACGGTACACATGCAAAACGGTATATCCGCAAACATAATGCCGACATTCTCTCAGTCTCTTAATCATTACAGCCTTTAGTTTCAACACTTGCAATTATACCTAGCGTAGGGTCTGGATATTCTGATGGGCGGTATTATTATAGGAACTCTTTGGCATCCATTTGATAATTTAGTAGCTAATTGTTTAAAAAGTACGCTCTGTAAATCAAATGAGGTAGACATTGTTTTGATACAGACCGACAAGTTGTAAATAAATGTATAGAGAAAATATAAGTAAACTTCAGAGTTTTACATTTTATGGAACATGACAATTTTAGAGAAGACCACCTATCTTGGTTTAAAAATTACAAAAATGGATAACGAATAAGATAAAGAACCAAATGAAAATAACCATACTGTATAATTTTCCGTTGAAGGGCTGGATCGCATGGGCAAGTCGAAATCATATTCTTTTTAAAATTAGGAATATAAAAATAGAAAGACATGTATTTGAATGTCACGGGTAAAACACTTAGGTTACACAAAAATCATTAAAACGGTGGTGAATTCTGACCAAGTGGGATTTATAAAAGGCCGGAATACTGATAATATAATGAGACATTTATGACACAACAGTATATACAGATTTAGGAAACACAGAGGGGGGCTATTCTGGCTCTAGATTTTTAAAAGGCTGTTGACAGTCAAAAATATGTAAGCAAAGCATTCAAAATTTTTGGTTTCAGGGAAGAGTTTGTGAGATGGCTTTAGGTGGTAATGCGGATGCAAAAACTGCATACAGCAAAATGGCTGGCTCAGCAAATGGATTCCCCTATTGTGGTGTTAGACACCACAATAGGGGAATCCTCTATCTCCACTTACCTCCATCAATGCAGTTGAAATATTAGGCTGCAAAATTAGACAATCACCTCCCATAAAAGGAATACATCTTCCTAGTTCAAACCATGAACGTAGAATTTTAAAAATAGAACAATACCCGGAAGACACCACACTCTTTCAGTATATAAATAATATAAACTGTAAAAAAGCCATGAGACTGCTTGGAAATATACCAGAAACTTGGAAATACATACCTTTTATTATTTTATCAAATTAGGCGAATCTTTAAGCGTCTTTGAAAGTGAGGTGAAATCACAACTTTGTAAAGGATTAGAACACTTGAACCACCCTTTTCATAAACACATTTTAAAAACCTGGCTTGACTCCAATTCTGCAACAGAAAACCACTGCTCGTCATTGTTATGTAATAATAAACGGATCACATTTAATGATAATGTTCTGATTCATAAAAGCTTGATAAATGTAGGAATTACGTCTTTACATGATATGACACAAGAGGATGAAACCTCAATAACATTTAACCATCTCACCACTTTGATTTGAAAGCAATACCCTGCGGCATGTATACTACAATATAATGTTATAGTATAAGCTGTACAGAAACTGATCCAATCAACTGATTTAATAGTTAAAAAGCCTGGAGACATTTATGTCCAAAATAAAACATTGGATTATTGGTCAACAAAATCCATTCGATTAGTCTTAAAGGAAGAAAATATTAAGAGACCCAATATCGAAATTTTTTGGTTAAGGAAATATCCGCACACACTGGTAAATCAGAACACTTGGCTGCTGGCAAGACGATGTACCAAAGAAGTAAGATTACAGTCGCTTCACTGGACACTTCTACATAACATTTACCCAACACAAATATTATTGAAAAACATGAAGATATCAAATAGTAATAAATGTCCATATGGTCATGAGACTGATTATATAGAGCACTTCTTTTTTACATGTAATAAACTCTCCAAATTCAGGAAAGAGGTGGAAGGTGCGATTAAATTTAAAATTGGGAATACTTTAAAATAAGAGAAGCACATGTAATATTAGGTTGTCATGAAAACTTTAGTGAACATGACCTCAGGATTGTTAATAAATACTTAATAATAAGTAAAATGTGCATCAGTAAACATAAATATGGGAATCGTGCTAGTCTAAAATACTTATGGGAATACGAATTACAAATTAGGGAACCATGCATGAGCAGATGTTCATATGATGTTGACTTGCATTTTTGTTAGAAAGGAGATATATCTATTCTATATGTGGAAAAGTTATAATATAATATTATTAGGTGAACGCGTTAGTAACTCTAGAGAAAAAATACCTTGTGCTTACATATCATTTATGATATATAATGTATCTTGAATAATAAATGGTGACAAAAAAAATAGAGTTGTGCAAGTCCATGATTATATACATTACTGGGTTATGACGGTATATTCAATAGTGTATTAAATATGAGCTTTAGAGGTGGTCCCTTAACACTCTGATATATGCGGCGGAAATGTGGACGTATGTACGAGATATGACGTCACATCATTATCGATATGATTGGATCGTTCGGTGCTTCTTATGTTGTACACCATCAACTTGTGCGTGATATTACTAATGCTAACTTTTCAATAAACTATGTTATATACTAGTATGCCAATGTTAACGCCAGTCATGTAAATAAACTCCCATGAACATTATACTTTAATTTCAATCCATAAGCGTGCCACAGGGCACGAACTCAACATAGCATATGTGGATATCTGGATCAGACCGTCACTGTTACCCATTTTAAGAAATATGTATATAAGAACAATCGACGTGTATGATAGGATATGCTTGAGACAGCATAAGTGAAACCAAGTCTGTGGTCGAAAAGTAAGTAGAAACGTATCTATGTCCAACTCTTAAGCTTTATGCCCAGTTAACGGACGAAGGGATTACCGAGTGGAGGGCCTGGCGGGCGACGACAAACCATGATCGATATAGCTCTCGGCCCTGCTGAATTAACGTGTCTTACGCCCTATAACACCCACCATTGGCCAGCGCCCAACCTAGGAATGTTGCAATACAAATAAACCCAGGAGGCTTACGTATGGTAGGTGGTTGAAATTCTAAGCCTAGCCGGAGTTACCTTAAGCCCGACGGCAGCAAACCGAATCGTTATCCGTCGACATATGAAAATTCATGGTCCTGACGCTCATGTTTTCGGAGACCGGAATATATCTATCGAAATAAAAATGGACAGCTGTCTGAGTTCCCCCGTCTAACTCAACAACTGGTCGCTGAACTGGATAGGTGAGTGAAATATAAAAACAATGTTAAAGCGCATGGTTTGTAAGCAGAACAGATTAAATATCACCAGACTATTATAAGTACTATTAGAGGAAATGACTTGCATGAGCCAAGACGCAGGTTGCTTATACACTATGTAGTATGTACTTCAAACACCATATGAGAACCTTAAATAACAATGTTTTGAAGATAATTATATAACACATTACTCAAAATCCATGTAAATTAAGTTATAAAAAATAACAATAACAATAAATAAGTAAAGTTTATCAGGTTGCTTATCAGTGGAGATAAGGCCTTTATGTTGTTCATATATAATTAATACGCAGTTGATTACTATTCTCCACAAAGGTGTACCCGCTTCTGCTCTGATTTGGTCTTAATTCGAGCAACGTATTGTCGGTGAGCTGTTCTAGGACAAATTTGTTTTCTTTTTTTGAGATTATTTCAATACTTTCTTATTTTAAACATTTTCACATAATTGCCATCATTTCTTTAGTGCTTTAGTGGCTCCACCCAAGTCACTTTTTTTTCTAGAGGCGCTTTTAGGGATTTCCTGTATTCAAGCTCACTGGCCACAGAGCTTGTCATGCCCGGGGTCATATGTCCACTATAATCCCTATTTATCCCAATACCCATTATGACCCCTCCGAAGGAATTTTACTCCAAAAAAAAGTGAAAGGTTTTAATTCAAGCGCTAAACAAAGATCGCATGACTTCTGATACGATCCATATTGTAACACCTGGCACATATTGTTATAAAATCATAAGTCGGTAAAACGGTCACTTATGTAATAATTCATTTTTCTTGCAAATTAACTTAAACAATTCAAATATTGACTTCTCCTGAAACAAATGTCAGTAAATTTACAAGTATGAAAAGCATCTAGATTTACAAATTGACCATGTGTTAAAATGAACGAAAACTTGAATATGACCGAAATATGGTCATGTTTCATGTTAATCTATTATATATATATATATATATATATATATATATATATATATATATATATATGAGCCTATGAATAAGGATAGCTCTGATTGACTATGTAGCTTGAAAATTTGGTTAAGGTCCAAAATAAACACCAGTCGCAAATCTATTTCCTGTCAATATAACTCTGACCCAAAGTAATTTTTGGATCATCAGCCGTATTGAACAGCTAGCTCAAACGGAGACAGCACCGAGTGACAATGGGTGACCGGATGTAGTGTACGAACTTGGAAAGAAGGTCAAGGTGAAAAATAAATACCAGGAGCAAATCTGTCTCCCGTGACAAATTTTGTAGCCTAAGGTTAGTTTTTGGAAAAAAATCATATTGGACCTTTAGCACACAAAGACAGAACAAAAAAAATAAAAATAAGGCCAAACAAAGTTAATGGTATGGTTCTCAGGAACCGCCCGCATCAAGCTTAACCCCCGTATCAAAATTTTTATTTAGATTTTTAACTTAAAAGAATTTAAATTAGAAAATGTATGTAGTGCTTTTACTATTAAGCAAACAAAAAGGTTATTTTCGTGCTTTCCCCTGATCATGTAACATATTTATCGAAACATACGAAAAGGTCAAAAATGAAATACCCGCCAATAGTGATTTCTAAAAAAAGTGGCTGTGAACCGTACATTTTTGGGCCTAATCTCGGGGGACATAAGAAGGTCTAACAAAATATTTAGCCCCAAGTATTAATATAGAAATATGTTAAAATGAATATATCTGTCTTTGTTCAGTAGCTCGAAGAATAAGCCATAGAAAGTCACCAAAGTGTTGTTAGACTAAAAGAATGAACAATATTGGCCAGTGTCATTAATATAAGGGCACTTATTGTACGATTATAACATTATGGGTCGTTCATATTATAATATTGGCCGTTATTACATAACGGATAGGTATTTCAATATTTAGACCCATATTGTAACTAGAAAAGCACTCATAGAGCACAGACCTCTGTCAAACAGCTCATAGTGTATTATCAAAAAAGCAACATTTTATAAATGATATGTTTATTTTTAATTGAGAATGATTAGTTATAACATTTCAAGTTTCATTTTATAATATTTATTAAAGCCACCAAAAAATAATTACCAGATAACTAGTATAATTAAATAAGGGCATCTGTTTGTCACTCAGCGTCAAAATGTAATCTTGTTCATAACTTGCCCAGCCGATGTCATGCATATTACGTTTGTAACGTCATAACATTTTACAACCCGTACCGTGCGCCTGTACAGAAAATCATGCTGGTTTACGTTTACCCTGAATTGGCTAAGAATTGTTTAAATTGCTGAAAGATACACGTTTCAATTCAATTTAAAAGACGGCTTAAATAATATATTTAAAAACAGCAATATACACGTGTTAGTAAGGTACCTTCGCCAACAAGTCCATGTAAATTGTAAAATGTTGAGAACAAACTCGGTCACGGACGATCTCTTGCGGGAACATGTATACAACGGCGGAGACAATCCCTAACGCACTTTTCAGAGACACGGCACGTTCACGTGGAGTGCCGGCGTTGTCCTCTGTGACGTCATGACCCCAAATATGGAGGTATAATCACCTGCGTAAACAAATATGCTATGGACCCCCCCCCCCCCCCCCATTAAAACACTAGAAATCATTCCGGTGTTATTTACGCATGGATCGCCAAAATATTTAATCAAATGTTCCTGGTATCATTGACAAACATACGCTGCCAAAAACAAAACCACCACCGCTAGGCTTAGCTGAGGTATACCATTATTGTAATAAAGGTCAATATTATTGTAAAAAAGGCCAATTTTGTAATAATAAATGTGTAACTATATATTCACATTACCTTACCCCTGTAACCATCATGGTGGGGATTAAAGGGGCAAAAAGCCCAACATTGTAAAAATTGAAGTTTAGAAGATTATGATAAAATTCATGTCAAGTTAACTTAAATAACAAAAATATTGAATTCTATTTATGCGAATGTTTACGTGAACATACAAATATAAAAAAAAACAATTGGATTTCCATTGTGATCGCATCTGTAATACTAATGAGGAAACCGTAATGGCTATCATTTGAGAAGGTGTTGTCAAACGACCTATCTCCGGTTAGATTTTGGATTCGCAATCTCCATCGAGATTAAAGCATTACAAGTGTTACATGTTACAAGTACATCTTGAACTGATGGGGATTCCAGTGACAAACTAGAGTATGTAGTCGGGGCCTACAAACTTCATTCAGAATCACATGATCGGTGTTCATGCACGTTTCATGTAGAAACAGTATTATGCTTCAGTAACACGAGTTCACCTACCGCGCGGCAGAGCAAATGCATGCGAATATGCAACTTGTACACGAGGCCAAAGAAATCGTTGTCATAATTTTATATATAAAATTGTATATCATGGTGATTCTGATTCGCCAGAATTTAATGGATTGTTCATACGGTTAACCATGTTCCTCTAAATATTTTCAGCAAAATTCGTACGAACTCTGTGTGTGTTAATTTGCTTAGAGACAAAGAAACGCACAAGTTATTTCTTTTTTTAACATGTCTTTATTGAATTTATATACATAGATATATCGCAACAAAAACAAAACTTTTACATTGAAAACAAACAGCAATCACAAGTAGTTTCAAAAACACAATAACATAAGGAATTATAAATAGCTATACCTTATTTACCATATTCTGTATTATTTGAATTTCCTCGTAACAACATAAGACATTAAACTTGACAAATAGACATACACATATATAGCAAACATCCATGCATACACATTAAACTCATATTTTTAGAAATTAGAGAGTATCTATAATTAGAAAAAAAAATAATAAAACATCTAATTTGTCACTGATTATATTATCTGAGGCATTAGCTGATTCCAATTTTTAAATGGAATTCTATTTTACCTTTCTTTTCAGCAATAAAATATTCCTCTTTTTGAATAGATATTACTAAATATTTAAATTTAGAAAAGATATCTGTTTCGCTTTTGCATTCCTTTCTTTTTTTTATATGGTGAGTTTAAACAGTACAATAATATTGTTTACCATAATATTACTGTCATTAACAGGCAACACTCCAAAAATTATTACATTTGATGTGAAGTCTAACATATATATTTCAGCTTGTTTCAACCAATCACATATTTTAAAATATAAATTATTTGTAACAATACATTGACAAAATAGGTGGAATAATGTTTCCTTATATATAAAAAAAAAACAATAAGCACATCTGTCACTCCCTATACATTTCCATTTATACAGCTGAGCATTGACTGGTAAATAATTATTTAAGATTTTGTCCTATGAAATATAATATATACCTGAGAAACGTTGCTCTTTTTCTTGAATGGATACATCCAAGTATTCATCCCATTTATTATTTCTGATACTAGTTTGGTCACATATGCATTTCTTATGGATTAATTTTGAACATAACTGTATAGGATCATATGATACATTCTTGTTAAATACAGTATCACTGTAAATAATATTTTTGTCCAAATGTTGATAATCAAGTATGCCTCACAAAATTCCTGCGTATACAGCTAATGACTGTAAAGATGTTAAGGTAACACCAAAATCATTTTTCTTTTTAAATGTTCCATTAGTGTTCATCATGTCTCCTTTAAAATGTATGCCCTAGGCAGAGAGTTTGTTATAAAATATAGATTTGTTACCAATGTTCAAAAAGTTATTATTCCATATTGGCTGAAATAAAACTTCACACATGTTTGTCACCTAAAATATATGATATAATGAGAGACCAAACCACTTCGAATTTACCATATTCGTTCCATGAGTGTTTTTGCCATAAATATTTGGATTATTTATTCTTTAAGTCTGGTGATTATTTTTCCCATAACCATATCAGAATCATAGGAAAAATATATACCTCAAATTCGTATAGCATTTGTAAATAAATTAACCCATTTACAATTTATGGACTTGTTCTGATGATAATTATACCTGCCAAGCCGTGCCTAATTTACTCAAGAGAAGACAAATGTGTAAAGACTTTAAAATGTTCATGAACTCCTTAAAATAATTACTCCCTGAAGGAAAAAAGTCGAATCATCGGCAAACATAACCATTTTATGCTCTATAAATAACAAAGTAATCCCTTTAATATTTCTATTAGTACGATTTTTTTGTTCGAAATCTTCCAATACAAACATAACCAGATAACATGCCATAGGCTCACCTTGGCGAGTGCCCCTTTCTATGGAAAAATAATGACTAGTCACTCCATTATTTATACTAGCACTCTCTAAATTAATATACATAGTCTTTATCCTTAAAATAAAACAATCACAAAATCCAATTTTCCTAAACACAAAGTACAAAAATGTGTCATCAGTTGAGTAAAAAGCCGCGGCATAGTCTGCAGCAAACATAATACCAGATACATCTTTCTGTTTACGATAATACATGGCATCTTGAATTAGCCTAATTGGTTCACCAATAAATCTCCCTTTGATAAAAGCACTTTGTTCTTTAGATATAATCTTAGGTAATTTTTGCTTGTCGTTGACTAGGTGACAACTGACCTTCCATAAAACTGTAGTTTATAGAATCTAGTAAATCTGTCCCTATCACCTGGAAAACACATTAATAAAATTCTTTGGTCAATCCTCATTACCAGGCCTTTTATTTGATGGCATTAATTTTACAATTTTATAAGCTTCTGGAAAGATAATGCGCCATCACATAATGAAGACTGTACATTTGATATCTCTTGGATATTAAGATCTTTTAAAACTGTTCACAATTAGAATAACTTACATTTTTAGATCTTTTCAACTTCCTTGTGTAGAATGCAGTTAGATCATGAAGTATATAAATTTGCTTTGCTATTTCTTTTCATCAATTATTAATTTTCTGACATGTGATTTTCTTTTGTTTCTTTTTTTCAAAAGTGCTTACTCAACCCCTTCCACTATCCATTGTCCTCTAGAGCCAATTAGTATTCCTTCTGTAATGTAATTGTAATGTTCTTCAAGACGTTGTTTTGTTTCTATATGATCCTATAAAATTGATTCATTTAACTCCAGACCCAATATATTTTCTAATTCTTTTAATTTTCTTTCCAAATGTTCAAGATCGTTCTTTCATTTTGTTGATTTTTTTATAGATTTTTTTTTATATATATTTTTGAATATCTGATTGTAAATTCTCTCATTTTTTTATATATTCCCTTCTTTTTGCCGGGTCACTATTCTTTATCTCTGCTTTCCATTCTATTATACATTTTTTAAAGTCTTCTATAGACTGTTTATCTTTAAAAAACGAATTGTTAAATTTCCAGTCCAGCCTTTGACAGTCTTATTTGTTTCCTGAAATAAAAGGTTCATAACAACAGCAGAATGATGAGTATCTCCGCTGAAACAATAATATCTGTATTTTTCACATAAGACTGCATATCAGTTGTTACAAGAAAATAATCTAAACGCCTCTGTGTCAATGGTTTACATCTTCTCCATGTAAACTTATTTTTATATTTGGATTTTCAAATTCATTGATAATAAAATCAATTTTATATACAACTTATATACATACATTAAAATCTCCCTCTATGACCAACTTCAAGTCAACATCGTGGCAGTTTGCTCTAAAAGCAGTATTGAAAGTTGCAATTGCTCTGTCTCTGTGTTTTGGGAATATATGTTACATAACAAAAAGGGATAATCTTAAATAAAACATTTCAATTATATATCTACCTTCTTTGTCTACAATCACATCTTTACATTTAAATTCCAAGTGTTCCCCAACAATGATTTGCCTGGACCAGTACCTCCAATTGAATAAATATTTCTACTCTATGCATTACAAGGACAACACAGACAAGCATTTGACAAACACTTACATTAAGTATAGTAGCAAGCATGAACTTTCAAATAAACATCAAGGATATTTGGGCCTGCTTTTTTCATTATCATTTTCATATAACAATGCATATAAGAAAACATACATCACTTATTCAGTACTAGATGGTTTGTCCCCTTACTGAATAACAATGTAATGACTAATGTAGGAACAACTCCTCAAGGTTACCATCATACTTGACCCCTACAATATGATTGGAGTCATCTTTATCTTTGGCAAATATTTTGCCATTCCAAGTCCATGCAGTTAATACCTTAGGGTCATTTCTAACTCTGTTGAACAATTGAACCATTTCTTGACACAAGTCATCAACCATCCTGACTCCTGTATTTTCAGCTTGTTTTCTCTCTTTTTGTACATCTATTCTCTCATCTGTAATTTAAAACGTCACTCTCATTGGTCTTGGTTTATCCTGTCTTTTCTAATCTACCCTGTGAACAGTATCTATCGCATTTGTTGGCATGTTCATGTGAATTTTTGCATTAACTAGGTTACGAACTGTTTCTCTAGAGTTTTCGTCTGTTGCCTTTTCTAAATCCCAGATATTCTGACATTTAACCTGCGAGAGTGCTGTTCATTCTTAATGGCAAGTACTTTCGCTAGGTGTGCTTTCTCTTTTATTTTCGTGTGACTCTTTTTTCAAGTGATAGTTTTCTTTTTCTTACCTGGCAACCCTTCTCTCTAAAGCATCTGTTTTGGTTTTTTGTACAAACTTACAGGCTAGCCGGTGCATCTGGGTGATAATGGGCGTATTTACTGTTGTCAATACAACCCTTCCTTCTCAGTGCACGTGCACTTTGGGGCATTGACAGATGTTTCAAGGCTCCCAATGAAAAGAACAATAGACACTGGCGAATGGCAGTTTATTCAATTTAAAAAATTATAATAAAATTTCCATGAAACTTTAGCCTCCGAAAGTTACTTAAAACAAAAACTAGGCTGTTAAATTTATTTACGTGAAAATATTTTACAGGTACTTGCCGTTAAACCATGTTCTTTTAAAGATAAATAAGACAGCTCACAAGCATGCCTCTTTTCCTGTCTGCTCCAGCTGACCTCCCTTGTCTCCCTTGTTATTTCTTTGTCAGTGACTTTCACAGAAATATGTTTACAAGCTTTTATCTGGGAGCATTTTCAGTTTCTGACCTGAAGCCTGTTTTTTTTTCACTTTGGCTGCGTGCACCATCTCTCACCGACATACATGACAGTTTCATGCCCAAGACTACCCTGAACTGGGAATTAAAGCATTTTTCTTATGTCCTCTGAGCTTCAATGTACACAAAGTATCTGTGATAAATTTGACTTTGCTAGATTCATATAATTTCTTTAAATATTTTCACAGTTCATGGCTTCTATATGCAAGCATAATATATCTTACTTTCATCACACCACAAAATGATGTCATACTCATGTTTATTATAGAAAAAAAATTTCACTCATAATTCTTATGGGTTTATAGCACAGATAATCATGTATCATGTGAACAACATGGAACAAAGTCTTTGCCGAAAGCCAAGGATTAAAACATACGACATTCAGTCCCTAATAACTAATTACGGAAGTATTTATCTTATAGCACCGTGGATTTTCCACGTGTGCATCTAGTTTGATATTAATCGAAAGTCCATTGGTCTTGAATCAATGACAATAATAAAAAAAACATAGTTTTTTTTAACAAATGGTATATCAGTTATATTTATATTGAACAGAATTGCAGACTTAACTACTACATGTATACTACTTAAAACATACGGTAAGATCAATTGGAGGTAAATAAGGGTGGGTATCGGGAAGGATTCGCATTCTTCTCCTGTACCCTGAACTACCAATTTTCTGAACACGTAGTGAATATATTACGATTTATCCAACAGGAATCATCATTCCAAAAATATACGGGCGCTAGAACCATGAAGATGCGATTTTATTGGTGGTACAGCCGTTCCTAAGCATCATTTGGACTTCTCACTGATATGCATATCTAAAAATGTGTCAAGGAGTTATATAAGTACATCGTCTTATATTTATAAAAAAATATTCAATTTATGTTCTGTGCAAAACGCTGGTGAACTGTTCCTAGAATTAGAAGTCTTTAAATGGGAAGTCTTTATTCCACATGTTATTCACAGGTAGCTGTTCATCATTTAGTTGGTAAAATAACATAAAATAAAGTAAAATAGTAAGACTCAACTGACTTAGTCTTTTAATAAGAACTTTTCAATAATATCACGTCAAAAATAAACTGCTAACTGTTCATTGTCAATCTTAATGATCGAATAAAATAACATATATTTTGTTTCATATGGATACAAGAATTTTTTTAAGAAGGGGTATGCAATGTGGGAGGGTAAGAAGAACACCAGTCAGCGAAGCCAAAGTTAACGTAGCCGTGAATACACGACCATATAAGCAATTGTATTGGATCGGTAAGCCTACTTGAGTCGTGACAAGTCATTTGGGAAATGCACTACATTACATCGATATGATATAGATGATTAATAGCACAAAAAAATAAATATGAACTGATTTTTCCCATCTCGGACATAACTACCGATCCCGCTTGAGGTTTCATCTAGACGGGTGACGACTTTGTGAAAACGTTCGAAACTCATTTAACTAGGCGGCAGTTCTACTAACTTAAAAAAAAATTGGGTTAAATTTGGTTATATATTATTATTTCCAATGCTACTCGCTTCTAGCTGACTGTGATCAGTATAGTAACGGCTTGGCGGCTGTCAGTACTTGCATGGTTTGAGAGCAGAAGGCAATTCATGTCGTCTTAGCGTATGTGCCGAGACCTGATCTTTACTTCACCAATTTTTGGCGCCATCCTTGTTATATAGTTTTCAAAGAACGCTTCAGTCATTATAAAGATATATTGACACACAGCATCTGCATTTATTTAGCTACATTCGTTACGGATCCTGCATCGAACTTACAACACACGCTTAAACTGCTCACGTATAACTCATTTCATGGAAAAGCTATGCTTTATCAGCCTGTACTGTTGAACATTCAATAGTCCGTAAGATCATCATCGTTTACAAAAACTATTTATGCCACGATCAAAACTCTTGATCTGTGGCGATTTTGCTGTTGCTGCTCATAAGATTGTGTAATTATATTCCGGAAGATATTCGTACCGCCAACGTCATTAATTATTTAACTTGATTTTATTGTGGGGACTAGATATCTACATGTAATTTAGTATTTAACTTGTTATATAACTGGAATGTCATCGTTTTAATTTATTGCTTCCTGAAAATCTTTGATTTCGGCCTATCTTCACAAACTTAGGCTCATTTTCTTCATCTTCGTCTTCTTCATAACCTGCTCTTCTTGTCTCAACATTATGTTGCTTTGTCAGTATTTCTGTCTGTCTAGCTGTCAGCTGTCCTCAATTTCTTGTATCTTACATGAAGCATTCTACAGGGCACATTTTTGCAGGAATCCTTTAGAAACTGGTACATCTTATGTCATACACTAATATATCGACTGTGATTTTTCATTTTTGGGATATGGCAGCTAGGGGGCGCTGCATTTGAAACAGTTTGGGCCATATCTCCGAAACTATAAACCTTAATTACGTAAACTTAGCTTATTTCCTTCTTCTGGGTCTTCCACATGACTTCGTGAAGTGGTCTGGTCTCAGGTTTGTGTCACTTTGTCAGCATATCTTTCCCTTCAAAACACTTCAAAATGTTATTTTCCTCACAAATTTGTCAATTTTGGTCTTATCTTTACAAACTTGGGCTGATGTGTTAAATATGTATCTGTCTGTTTGTCAGTTATCCTCAATTTTGCCTTTTTGCTGATCCTGTCTCTGTTTTAAAGCATTCTACAGGCTACAGTTTACCAGGAATCACTTAGTAACTTTCACCTATCGTATATCGGAACGATTTCTTGAAGCTTTATGTGTATTTTTAAATAGGTTTAGGTAGAGACCATTAAAACACGTCAAA
This sequence comes from Sipunculus nudus, assembly GCA_026874595.1. Taxonomy (NCBI): domain Eukaryota; kingdom Metazoa; phylum Annelida; class Sipuncula; order Golfingiida; family Sipunculidae; genus Sipunculus; species Sipunculus nudus. Next base: position 37,262,599 of record CM049317.1, on the reverse strand, counting down.
TTATTATTATCGTACCTTTGTCAATATGGGTCCAATCTTTATAAACTATGGCTCATTTTCTTATTGATGACATGTTCTGGTAATATGTATTCCAATCTGGGTCAGAGTTTTATTTCCGGAAGTGCGTACAACAACATTTTAACATGCTTTGGAACTGGTGTACTTTATATGAGCGCAATGTTTATTATAAATTATTATTACTACTAATAAAATCTGAATATGGTCCTTATTTAAAAGATATTGTTCAAATAATTAGGACTGGTTCCAGTATAGCCTGAATGAAGGACTTTTTTTCAATAACAGCAAAAGAATAACCTACTAACGTTTCATAAAACATTAATACCCCCGCCACAGGCATCAATACAATTTGTAATCATTCGTTTCCACAACAATTCGACTGGGGTACGTATGCGTCACATCACCAGAGCATACATACATCTAAGGGTTACTGAAAAAAAGGTACAGTTATGATTATATAGAGAGCAACAAACACATCTTAGATACAAAATAGGTACACTAAATCTTCTCCATATTGATACGCAATTACTGTAGCTCTTATTATATTTGATAGGTAAGAACTTAAGCGGCGTGCTTAAGCTTCAACAAGGGATGAACCCGTCAGTTGAAATAATGGGCACTTAGACAGAGCACAGGAAGAACACGTAGACACAGCACAGATGCAAAAGTAGTGTTAATGGGTAAGTCATGGTATTAATGTTAAATATGTAGTAACCATTATCAAGACTGGAAGTCATGATATCAAGCTGTGGCCCTAGAGATGCATGAGGATGTTTGCCAAATCTGCAAGGTCGTTTTATAGTATAAAATCTTTAGTAAGGTGTCTAAAATAACACTGTTTCTTTCCGATGTTAAAGACCCGGCTAACCTTAATGTCATAATTTTATTGTTTCGCTAATTAAAGGAGCCTGAATTATCTGCAGCACGACCCTTATTTTACTGATAGATACATCACCAGTGCATAACGGGGAATAAGGTTCACCCTGTAGGCTCTGTTATATCATGCTTTAGTATAGAAAGTATTAAACGGCTTCATTTTAATTATATGAATCCAGACTACCCACACATGTTCTTGCACCATAACGTGTCAGCATTCGTGTTGCAATACTTGTATTGGAACACATCATAGGGATATTTTTTAATCAGTCTGTCCCACCCGCTAGTCCCTGATGTTGCCTTTGCCAAAACATCACCCGAGTACAGAAATATTCAAATGGCCTCGATTTTGATGGTTAAGTATTTATTTTAATGAAGAAATCATGGATCCCCTAGGTTGTTGCCTCATTCTTGCATCTTAACTGTGACTGCCTCGCCAACTTGGTAGAATACACCTTTAGTGCTACTGGATATTAGCTCAATGCTTAAGGAAATACCGTAACAGATCGTCACTACAGGGTAGTAATTGATGGCATTATACCAAATGAATTAAATGCTTTCTGGTCCGGTGTTTAAATGTAACAGGAATACGATTTTATGTCGTATTTGTGCTCTCTGAATTAACCCATCCAAATGTACCTTACAGATGACAAATTGATATACGTATCATTTAACAAAAAAAGGCGACAGTGGGAGCAAATGGATTTAGGGCAATGATGTATTGAAAACTAATATTTAACGTGAAGTTTCTTTTGCACTCTCCTGACGTTGTTACTTGATTTCGATTGCATGTTACTTTATATGAACGTCCCCTCCAAATACCCGTTACTTTAATTTATCATAAAAAAATAACTGAACGGAAGCAGTTAAATATCGGCAAAACAATAGAAACAAAAAGCGGTCTTTGGTACTCTTTCATTGTAAATTTGAATATCTCGTATGAATGCCAATTTGTTGACCTTGATTAATTAATACAATGTATTGTTTTTGCAAAGCTCGCCGATTTTATTTTCAGAAACACTAGGCAAGAAACGGTCTTATTCTGCCAATGAATTCCCGATATGTATCTAATGTTACATTTCCAGTTGCCATTTGAAATCCACTGTTGAAAATGGAGATGAGTTTGAAAAGAAGTGAAAGTATTACTACACCTAAAGACAGCAAAAGCTGTTGTATTTGTTTAACTTGCTTTATATGGACATAGATCGTTCACAGTTCTTAACACATGTGCATATATATATATATATATATATATATATATATATATATATATATATATATATTACATATGTTATTCAACTTCAATTTATAGCAACTAGGACTGGGTATCGCAATTTCTAGCGATATGTGTTATCGTATTGAGATAGGTACCACGATATTTAATTTCATCAATTAATAGGAAAATAGGTGTGCATTTTCTTATATATATTTATAAATATAAAATATTAGATCAATTATTAAGTTATTATCATATTAAATATAATGATAAACAAGGTATATGCAGACTATTTTTTCCCTCGGAAAATATGGCAACATTACTCAGTTAAGTACTTACTTATTGTTGACGAAGCTCGATGTGTCTATGGACACGTTTGCGGTATTCACTGGTAACCTTTCACTAAGCGCAACCCATTTCGATGTCAAAATTTGTAACGGAAACCTCATTTTTACTACAATAGATCAGTTTCTGTCATGTTTAAAAACATATATAACGATACACAATATGCAAAATCGATAATATCACACAACCCTAATACGGAGTAACAATAGTCCATGACGTGGCATAATAGAGTAAATCTATAGAATCGGGCTCACAGGATAGGTCTTCTATATCATAGTATACCCCTGGAAAGATATAAAAGGACAAACTAATGACTATATATATTCTTATGAGTTTACTGATATGTAAACAGACTGAACGTTTGCCAACGGCAAGGAGTTATACTTTTGATTCCATTCTCCAAGATAAATGCAAGGATAACCACTTTTTGTTGAGCAATGGAGGACAAGTTCACTTTTGAATTTTTATAATGATTTATTAACAGAATGCACGGCACAGCTTTAAATAACATTACCGAGAATTATCCATCAGAATCAAACAAGATTCCTACAACTTTTTTTTCTCATCAGAGGCAGCCTCCCGAAGATTCATAAGGTAACCTCTCATTGCTGCAATACTAATATAATGTCCAATTTAATATTCATAGATTTTGAGAAAACTTTGGTTTAAAATGATCGTATAAAAAAAAATTTAAATGTTGGCATACTATTTGTCAAGTACTTGAGACAGACATATAGATAAACACCGAATATTTTGTAAAATGGCTAGTCAACAAAGTGTCAACAGTCTTTAAGAATAAGGAACAATATAAAAAAATTAAAAAGATAAAACAAAAATCAATTTAAAGATAAACAAAACATGTAAAACAAATTCACAATCTGCATCTGATATTTCATTATTTATAGGTAGTGGCACACATTCTGTTAAAAGAACAACTATTGATTAATTTGATAAACTTTATCATACGAGTGAGCTTAAAATAAAAGTAGAAGAGAGTTATGTAATGCCAATGGGAAACAAAGGGCACGGAAAACAGTATTGATTGTGCTTTATTTGATAAAAAAACTGCAAAATTTAATTAACCACACTTTAAAAACAGTGTGAAAAGAAATCAATAAACACATGAAAGAGCCAACACCAGGAGGGAGAATTACTGTGCTTAATCAAAATTACCTTCACAATTACCGTTTCTGTTCACATTTTTATGGCAGATTTCAAACCTGAGACATTTGTTAAAGATCCCGACCCTGATCAAATTGCACAGTTGACAAAAGATCCGTTGTTGCGTTTGGGACAAAACTTAGGGCTAGGTGTGAAAAAAATTGACGAAGGCTGATATCATTGCGAAAATCATGCAAAATCTAGTGAGCAAAGGTTTAATTGAAGAGAGTGAAGTGGAAACTTAAAAAAATGAGAGACTTGCTATGAAGTTAGAATTGATTAAGTAAGAAATGCAACATGAGCTAGCATTAAAAGAGAGGGAAGAAAATGAAATGTAAGGAAGAGAAAGCCTAGAAAAAAATTGAGTTAAAACGACTGGAAGACTTGAACTAGAGCATAGTCTACGTGCTGCCGCAATTCATAGTTTTTATGTTAATAAACACATTAGACTTGTCCCACCTTTTCAAGAAGAAGAGGTTAATAAATTTCTTACCCTTTGAGAAGGTAGCTGAAAATTTAAAATGGAATAAGGAAAATTGGACTATGCTATTACAAAGTGTATTGACTGGCAAGGGCAGAGAAATGTATACAGAGCTTTCAGTAGAAGCTGCTGCTGACTATGACCAAGTTAAACGGTTAATCCTAAAAGGTTATGAGTTAGTTCATGAGGCCGACCGCTAGAAATTCAGAAATTTGGAAAAGCGAAAAGAACAGACCAATGACGAATTTGCTAGGACAAAAGAGCATTTGTTTGATCCCTGGTGTAGTTCGAAATGTGTTATGAAAGATTATGAAAAGTTGCCCCAGTTGACTTGCTTGAAGAATTTAAGCGCTGCATTAACGCAGATGTTAAAACACTTTTGGATGAGAAAGGGCCTGAAACATTTGACATTGCTGCTCAATTAGCTGATGATTATTCATTAACACACAAAATGTCCTTTACTAGCAAATCAAACCAGTCATTCATTAAAAAGAATGTTAATCAGAATGGTCAAGGAAGTTTAAGGCGCCGTCATCCAGTACTAGTAGCCCTGATAGTTCAGCAAAGTCCATTGCTACACCCCAGTCCACGTCCAACGTGTCTGAATCAAACCAAGGCCAGTCATTTTCAAGGAAAATCTGTAATTACTGCAAAAAGGAAGGTCATCTAAAATCTGAAAGCTGGAAACTTGCGAATAAACCAAATAGCAAACCTTCTGGTTTTGTTTCAAAATCTATGCAAAGTATAGTACAAGAGCCAGGCTCTTTTCATGTATATAAGGGGTACAATTCCTTTATTGACCCTATTAAGAGTTTGATGGACAGTTTTATGGAGGTCGATTCCAAAGAAGAATCCGTTGCTTGCGGGGTAAAAACCGCAGTAGATTCCTGCGAATAATTCAATAAGGCTGTGTCCTTTCAAGACTCCTGTGAGGAGTATCCTTTAAATAAGGCTAAGTCCTTTTATGACCTTTGCGAAAAAAATTCAAATGAGGCCAGGTCTTCTTATGACAAACAGAAGTTTGTTTCTGCTGAGAAATGATTGTAATAAGGATGTAGATTCCTTTAATGACTCTGAAAAAGAGTTAATGACTGACACTAATGGATGCAGCATTTTCAAGGTCAAAACTTACCGCAGAACCCTGATATTTTATGTTTGTTTCCCATGGTAGTTTCTAAAGATGAACTGTCACAGAACCCAGTTTGTTTCAATGTTAAAAATGCAGTTTGTATGCGTAAATGGCGACCACCTGATGTATGCGCTGATGATGAGTGGGCCATCAAACATCAAATAGTAATGCCCAAAAGCTATCGCAATGAAATTCTGCGCATGGCGCAAGAAGCTCCTTTATCTGGCCATTTAGGCATTAATAAAACTTCAGAAAAATCAGAAAGCTAGTACACGCTTCTATTGGCCTAACCTCAATACTGATGCTGTACAATATTGTAAATCATGCCATACATGCCAGATGGTAGGCTAGTCCAATCAGAAATCTTCTTAAGCCCCACTTCCTGCTTTCGAGGTACCATTTACTAGGATTATTGTTGACTGTGTTGGACCACTGCCCAAAACAAAATCTAGGCATTAATACTTGCTGACAATAATGTGCGCATCTACCATATCATTGCGCAAAATTATTGCCAAAAGTTTTGTCAAGGCTCTGCCCAAGTTTTTTACCACTTTTGGATTACCAAAATCCACCCAGTCTGACCAAGGGTCTAATTTTATGTCTGGCTTATTCCAATAAGTTATGCTTGAGCTAGGTATAAAACATACCGGCTTTTGCCATACCATCCTGAAAGTCAGGGTGCCCTTGAGCGTTTTCACCAGACATTAAAAAACATGATTAAGACTTATTGCTATGACACACAGAAAGACTGCGATAAAGGTATCGACCTATTGCTGTTTGCTGTCAGAGAATCCTTTCAAGAGTTCCTGGGTTTCAGTCCCTTTGAACTAGTTTTCTGACACTCAATTCGCGGTCCATTGGAACTGCTAAAAGAAAAACTCTTTTGTGAATATCCTGATTCCCTTCGTTGGTTTCAGTATGTATAATTATATATGTGTATGTTTACTGTCCCCCCCCCCCCCCAATGAATATTTCGCATCCCCGCCAATGTGAATGGTCTACAGTTAATGTAAATAGAAGTCAAGGTATCACTTTTAATGTCCAATGAATACATGGGATCAGATAATGTGAGGATATTAAAGGAAAGGATACTTCGTGTAAATATCTCGTGTAGGGCGCATTATGTGAGCCTAAATATTGTTAGGTAAATCGGTGAGAGAGCAAATTGCGTATTACAACCGACATGCCGACTACAAATTCAATAGTTCCCAGGTGTGAATAGCTTCAATTACCTGCAAGTGGACTTTATAGTGACAGGCTATACTATGGAATATAACTTCGAAACAAGGCGGGATATTTGATATAGGCCTATTAGGTAGTCACTTTTTTTTTAAATTTTAATATAGTTTCTGTTCTTGTTGATAACTTGTAACTGAACACATCTAATATCAATGATTAAGTAATATCACCAGGACCGAGATATTTTCCCCTCACTAGTGAAGACATTATGTGTATTTATTAATTATGACTAAGAAATTGAACAAATTATAGACCTGTCGGAGAAGGACCAGAAACGATAGCATACTTATAAATTCCGTTACGCTGATTTACGTTTATTTACTTTTTTCATGCTCTGTGCTAATATAATATCTTATATCCATAAACTAAATGTAACTCATTTGAATATAATGTTTGCTAAGCGTAAAAATGACAGTTTTAATCAATTAGTCAGGTAGGATTTTCATCTAATTTATATGTTGACATACGTTTCAACTAAGTAACAAACTAAATAATAATTAACATAACTAGTTAAAAGATGAATCAATATATATTATACGTATTATATATATATATATATATATATATATATATATATATGGACATATATGCACAGTTCGTGTTCCTTCATTTTTCCAGACACGTTGCACACATCTAACCATCAAGTCGTATAACAACAATCAAGATTTACTTGATGTTTGGTTTGGAATATAGGTATCCTCATAACAATTGCAATTGCGTTCGTCTTTCAACTAAATTGAATACCACTTTTACACGCTTAGGTGATCGACAAATTAAGAGGTAGTCTCATAGCTAGGTCAAATCTCTACTGGTCGTTGTGGGGGAAGGATAATTTCAATCAGTCAGTCATCACAACAAGTCACCCTTGGTACATATGAATGAACATTACCCGAGTACACAAATCTGAATGCTGTTTGAGGAAAGGTTCCGTCCTGATAATAGGTAGAGCAACACAGTAAAATTCAGACCCAGGGAACCATATCCACACTAAAGTAAAACACACAGCCCTGAATACGTTGCACTTAAGAGTAATGTCTGAAGGGTAAGAGCTGGTGTACGGCGTGTATGATGATGCATTTGACATGGCTGATTTTTAATTGACGGACGGATGAAACCGTCAGGACCATATCCATTCTTCTGAACAGAGCTTATTATCTTTCTTGTTTCAGTATTGTTATGAATGTAGCTTGTGTTATGTCCGAGGGTGAGAGGTGGTCATCTTTGATCGTCATATATGTCCACTGAGTGCATTTTTGGCTGCAATGTTTCCTCTATCTTACTACGGCTAGAGCTCGGAGCCGTGTCGGCCACAGAAATGCGGCTGGCTTGGACAAAAAGACGACTTGCTTTAGTAGTAAGCCTTAAATCCTATTCATTTGACAATGTTACAAAGTATCCGTTATATTTAAACAAGATATCTAGTTTACGTGTGACATATTGCATTCATTTTACATTTAACTAGCCTATGATTTAATATAAAATATATTTTATCGTGGTGGATTCATGAGCCAACACCCCTGCAAACACAGTACGTAAACCTAACGTTCGTGGAAAGTTACAGGTCATAACATTATTTAGAAACGTGCAGGCAACGTCAAGTTTACGTCATATTGAAATACAGGAACGTCCGTCCAAGGTACTTTATGTAACGTTTTAATATAACCTTGTATTTACATTAAAAGAACGTTGTCCTGTACTTCCAAAACGCCTTTGGTTAAAACGCATTGTATTGTTATTATGTAACGTACATCAAACGTTATGTACACGTTAATGGGCACGTTCTGAATTTCGATCAGGTTCCTTATTCTGCAATATTGTTTAAAAACATTTGTAAAACATGGTGCGAACGTTATACTTAACGTCCTAACTACTCTAAAGTAAAATATTATTGGCAACGGCAAACGGACGTTTTAGAAACGTTGCATTAAAAGTTTTTTATGTTGTGCATGCGGTTAGGTTTGCGACGTTTTTCGGCACGTTATATGGACGTATCGTAAACATTGCAAAGTTTCGGTCCAATATGTTTAAGTTACAAATATACGCAACGTTATTTCAAACATTAATATACGGTTTTATATACGATACGGTGGACAATACATAGCTGATGAAAATACAGATTTTTACGACGCTGTATACAACGGTCAAGAAACATGTTGGGAACGTTATGGTGAACGTCTGCAATACCCGGAAGTATAACATTTTAGGCAATGTCGAAGAGACGTCTGCAAAATGTTACACATAACGTTTCACATGTTGTGCATATGGTTACATTTGCGACGTTGTTTTGCACGTAAAATGTACGTATCATAAACATTGCAAATTAGTCGGGTCTGTGAATGTAATTTTCAAATATACACAAAGTTATTTAAAATATAGATAAACTGTTATACATACGTTATGGTGCACAATCTAAAACAGGTGAAAATACAGATTTCTACTGCGCTGTATACAACGTATTTAACACATGCTGAGAACGTTTTATTGGACGTCCTAAAAGTCGGAAAGTATAACATACTAGGAAATGTTATAGAGACGTTTGCAAAATGTAACACATAACGTTATACATGTTGTGTATGTAGTTACATTTGCGACGTTGTTTTGGCACATAAAATTAACGTATCCTAAACATTGCAAATTAGTCGGTTCAATATGTTTAAATTACAAATATACTCAACATTACTTCAAACATTAATATACGGTTTTATATTCGATACGGTGGACAATGTAAAACTGATGAAAATACGGATTTTTACGACGCTGTATACTACGGTCAAGAAACATGTTGGGAATGTTATGGTGAACGTCTGCAATACCCGGAAGTATAACATTTTAGGCAATGTCGAAGAGACGTCTGCAAAATGTTACACACAACGTTTCACATGTTGTGCATATGGTTACATTTGCGACGTTTTTTTGCACGTAAAATGTACGTATTCTAAACATTGCAAATTAGTCGGTTTAATATGTTTAAATTACAAATATACTCAACTTAATTTCAAACATTAATATACGGTTTTATAAACGATACGGTGGACAATGTAGAGCTGATGAAAATACAGATTTCTACTGCGCTGTATACAACGTATTTAACACATGCTGAGAACGTTTTATTGGACGTCCTAAAAGTCGGAAAGTATAACATATTAGGAAATGTTATAGAGACGTTTGCAAAATGTTACACATAACGTTATACATGTTGTGCGTGTGGTTACATTTGCGACGTTGTTTTGGCACGTAAAATTAACGTATCCTAAACATTGCAAATTAGTCGGTTCAATATGTTTAAATTACAAATATACTCAACTTTATTTCAAATATTAATATACGGTTTTATATACGATACGGTGGAAAATGTAAAGCTGATGAAAATACAGATTTTTACGACGCTGTATACAACGGTCAAGAAACATGTTGGGAACGTTATGATGAACGTCTGCAATACCCGGAAGTATAACATTTTAGGCAATGTCGAAGAGACGTCTGCAAAATGTTACACATAACGTTTCACATGTTGTGCATATGGTTACATTTGCGACGTTGTTTTGCACGTAAAATGTACGTATCATAAACATTGCAAATTAGTCGGGTCTGTGAATGTAATTTTCAAATATACACAAAGTTATTTAAAATATAGATAAACTATTATATATACGTTATGGTGCACAATCTAAAACAGGTGAAAATACAGATTTCTACTGCGCTGTATACAACGTATTTAACACATGCTAAGAACGTTTTATTGGACGTCCTAAAAGTCGGAAAGTATAACATACTAGGAAATGTTATAGAGACGTTTGCAAAATGTAACACATAACGTTATACATGTTGTGCGTGTGGTTACATTTGCGACAATGTTTTGGCACGTAAAATTAACGTATCCTAAACATTGCAAATTAGTCGGTTCAATATGTTTAAATTACAAATATACACAACGTTATTTCAAACATTAATATACGGTTTTATATACGATACGGCGCACAATGTAAAGCTGATGAAAATACAGATTTTTACGACGCTGTATACAACGGTCAGGAAACATGTTGGGAACGTTATGGTGAACGTCTGCGATACCCGGAAGTATAACATTTTAGGCAATGTCGAAGAGACGTCTGCAAAATGTTACACACAACGTTTCACATGTTGTGCATATGGTTACATTTGCGACGTTGTTTTGCACGTAAAATGTACGTATTCTAAACATTGCAAATTAGTCGGTTTAATATGTTTAAATTACAAATATACTCAACTTAATTTCAAACATTAATATACGGTTTTATAAACGATACGGTGGACAATGTAAAGCTGATGAAAATACAGATTTTTACTGCGCTATATACAACGGATTTGTCACATGCTGACGTTTTATTGGACGTCCTAAAAGTCGGAAAGTATAACATATTAGGAAATGTTATAGAGACGTTTGCAAAATGTTACACATAACGTTATACATGTTGTGCGTGTGGTTACATTTGCGACGTTGTTTTGGCACGTAAAATTAACGTATCCTAAACATTGCAAATTAGTCGGTTCAATATGTTTAAATTACAAATATACTCAACTTAATTTCAAACATTAATATACGGTTTTATATACGATACGGTGGACAATGTAAAGCTGATGAAAATACAGATTTTTACGACGCTGTATACAACGGTCAAGAAACATGTTGGGAACGTTATGATGAACGTCTGCAATACCCGGAAGTATAACATTTTAGGCAATGTCGAAGAGACGTCTGCAAAATGTTACACATAACGTTTCACATGTTGTGCATATGGTTACATTTGCGACGTTGTTTTGCACGTAAAATGTACGTATCATAAACATTGCAAATTAGTCGGGTCTGTGAATGTAATTTTCAAATATACACAAAGTTATTTAAAATATAGATAAACTGTTATATATACGTTATGGTGCACAATCTAAAACAGGTGAAAATACAGATTTCTACTGCGCTGTATACAACGTATTTAACACATGCTGAGAACGTTTTATTGGACGTCCTAAAAGTCGGAAAGTATAACATACTAGGAAATGTTATAGAGACGTTTGCAAAATGTAACACATAACGTTATACTTGTTGTGTATGTAGTTATATTTGCGACGTTGTTTTGGCACGTAAAATTAACGTATCCTAAACATTGCAAATTAGTCGGTTCAATATGTTTAAATTTCATATATACACAACGTTATTTCAAACATTAATATACGGTTTTATATACGATACGGTGCACATTGTAAAGCTGATGAAAATACAGATTTTTACGACGCTGTATACAACGGTCAAGAAACATGTTGGGAACGTTATGGTGAACGTCTGCAATACCCGGAAGTATAACATTTTAGGCAATGTCGAAGAGACGTCTGCAAAATGTTACACACAACGTTTCACATGTTGTGCATATGGTTACATTTGCGACGTTGTTTTGCACGTAAAATGTACGTATTCTAAACATTGCAAATTAGTCGGGTCTGTGAATGTAATTTTCAAATATACATAAAGTTATTTAAAATATAGATATACTGTTATATATACGTTATGGTGCACAATCTAAAACAGGTGAAAATACAGATTTCTACTGCGCTGTATACAACGTATTTGACACATGCTGAGAACGTTTTATTGGACGTCCTAAAAGTCGGAAAGTATAACATACTGGGAAATGTTATAGAGACGTTTGTTATATGTAACACATAACGTTATACATTTTGTGCGTGTGGTTACATTTGCGACGTTGTTTTGGCACGTAAAATTAACGTATCTTAAACATTGCAAATTAGTCGGTTCAATATGTTTAAATTACAAATATACTCAACTTTATTTCAAACATTAATATACGGTTTTATATATGATACCGTGGACAATGTAAAGCTGATGAAAATACAGATTTTTACGACGCTGTATACAACGGTCAAGAAACATGTTGGGAACGTTATGATGAACGTCTGCAATACCCGGAAGTATAACATTTTAGGCAATGTCGAAGAGACGTCTGCAAAATGTTACACATAACGTTTCACATGTTGTGCATATGGTTACATTTGCGACGTTGTTTTGCACGTAAAATGTACGTATCATAAACATTGCAAATTAGTCGGGTCTGTGAATGTAATTTTCAAATATACACAAAGTTATTTAAAATATAGATAAACTGTTATATATACGTTATGGTGCACAATCTAAAACAGGTGAAAATACAGATTTCTACTGCGCTATATACAACGTATTTAACACATGCTGAGAACGTTTTATTGGACGTCCTAAAAGTCGGAAATTATAACATATTAGGAAATGTTATAGAGACGTTTGCAAAATGTTACACATAACGTTATACATGTTGTGCGTGTGGTTACATTTGCGACGTTGTTTTGGCACGTAAAATTAACGTATCCTAAACATTGCAAATTAGTCGGTTCAATATGTTTAAATTACAAATATACTCAACTTTATTTCAAACATTAATATACGGTTTAATATACAATACGGTGCACAATGTAAAGCTGACGAAAATACAGATTTTTATGTACGTATCCTTAACGTTGCAAATTAGCCACCAATCACAATGTGGTTTAATATGATACGGCATGCAACATACATTAAACGTGTAAAGGACGTGAAATATCTGTTGTCTCCCATACTCATGCAGTTATATAACGTTCAACGTCACTGAAACATTTGAAGTATGTTGCACTCAACATGTTGTATATATGGATATATTCCCGACGTTTTCCGGCAGATAAACGCAATGTATCAGACACATTGAAAAGCGGTGAATGTTGTTAAAAAGCACGCTACACAATTGTAATTACAAGTATATAGATCAAAGGTTATCCAAAATACATTTATCACAGCCACTGGTGAGCAGCAGGATTTATTAGCAGCAGCCACATGTAAATTGCAACCATGTATAATCACCAAAATATCAGTATTATTCTGCATGTTCAACACCCTAGGTGAATTTTAACCTAATCATATGCACAAAAAGCCCTGTTAAATGCTAAAAATCCCTTTTTTAAAGACACCCCCTAATGGCAAGTATTAACAGCGGCCATCAGCAACCCTGTATATGTTCACCAAAAGATAAGTTAAATCCTGCATTTTCAACACCCTAGCTGAATTTTAATCTGATCATATGCACAAAAAGCCATGTAAAGTGCTAAAAATTCATTTTTTTGCTCCTCATTGGTACAAAAACACAGCCAGCTCTCCCAATTTTTGTATACATATTTCTCCAAGGGGTCATCTGCAGCCCAAAACTTTTCAGACTAATCAGCCAAATAACACAGAATTTAGCTCAAGACACCACATGTATTAAAGCCAAGTTGAGTTGGTACAGATAAAAACACTTTAAAGGATACCTCAAAATGGTAGGTATTAACAGGAGCCATAGGCGAATTGCAACCATGTATGTTCACCAAAGTATCAGTAAAATCCTGCATTTTGAACACCCTAGCTGAAATTTAACCTGATCATATGCACAAAAAACCATGTAAAGTGCTAAAAATCCATTTTTTGCTCCTTGGTACAAAAACACAGCCAGGTCTCCCAATTTTTGTATACATATTTCTCCAAGGGGTCATCTGCAGCCCAAAACTTTTCAGACTAATCAGCCAAATAACACAGAATTTAGCTCAAGACACCACATGTATTAAAGCCAAGTTGAGTTGGTACAGATGAAAACACTTTAAAGGATACCTCAAAATTGTAGGTATTAACAGGAGCCATAGGCAAATTGCAACTATGTATGTTCACCAAAGTATCAGTAAAATCCTGCATTTTGAACACCCTAGCTGAAATTTAACCTGATCATATGCACAAAAAGTCATGTAAAGTGCTAAAAATCCATTTTTGCTCCTCATTAGTACAAAAACACAGCCAGGTCTCCCAATTTTTGTATACATATTTCTCCAAGGGGTCATCTGCAGCCCAAAACTTTTCAGACTAATCAGCCAAATAACACATAATTTAGCTCAAGACACCACATGTATTAAAGCCAAGTTGAGTCAGTACAGATAAAAACACTTTAAAGGATACCTCAAAATGGTAGGTATTAACAGGAGTCATATGCAAATTGCAACCATGTATGTTCACCAAAGTATCAGTAAAATCCTGCATTTTAAACACCCTAGCTGAATTTTAACCTGATCATATGCACAAAAAGCCATGTAAAGTGCTAAAAATCCATTTTTTGCTCCTTGGTACAAAAACACAGCCAGGTCTCCCAATTTTTGTATACAAATTTCTCCAAGGGGTCCTCTGCAGCCCAAAACTTTTCAGACTAATCAGCCAAATAACACAGAATTTAGCTCAAGACACCACATGTATTAAAGCCAAGTTGAGTTGGTACAGATGAAAACACTTTAAAGGATACCTCAAAATGGTAGGTATTAACAGGAGCCATAGGCAAATTGCAACGATGTATGTTCACCAAAGTATCAGTAAAATCCTGCATTTTGAACACCCTAGCTGAAATTTAACCTGATCATATGCACAAAAAGTCATGTAAAGTGCTAAAAATCCATTTTTTGCTCCTCATTGGTACAAAAACACAGCCAGGTCTCCCAATTTTTGTATACATATTTCTCCAAGGGGTCATCTGCAGCCCAAAACTTTTCAGACTAATCAGCCAAATAACACAGAATTTAGCTCAAGACACCACATGTATTAAAGCCAAGTTGAGTCAGTACAGATGAAAACACTTTAAAGGATACCTCAAAATGGTAGGTATTAACAGGAGCCATATGCAAATTGCAACCATGTATGTTCACCAAAGTATCAGTAAAATCCTGCATTTTGAACACCCTAGCTGAAATTTAACCTGATCATATGCACAAAAAGTCATGTAAAGTGCTAAAAATCCATTTTTGCTCCTCATTAGTACAAAAACACAGCCAGGTCTCCCAATTTTTGTATACATATTTCTCCAAGGGGTCATCTGCAGCCCAAAACTTTTCAGACTAATCAGCCAAATAACACAGAATTTAGCTCAAGACACCACATGTATTAAAGCCAAGTTGAGTAAGTACAGATAAAAACACTTTAAAGGATACCTCAAAATGGTAGGTATTAACAGGAGCCATATGCAAATTGCAACCATGTATGTTCACCAAAGTATCAGTAAAATCCTGCATTTTAAACACCCTAGCTGAATTTTAACCTGATCATATGCACAAAAAGCCATGTAAAGTGCTAAAAATCCATTTTTTGCTCCTTGGTACAAAAACACAGCCAGGTCTCCCAATTTTTGTATACATATTTCTCCAAGGGGTCATCTGCAGCCCAAAACTTTTCAGACTAATCAGCCAAATAACACAGAATTTAGCTCAAGACACCACATGTATTAAAGCCAAGTTGAGTCGGTACAGATGAAAACACTTTAAAGGATACCTCAAAATGGTAGGTATTAACAGGAGCCATATGCAAATTGCAACCATGCATGTTCACCAATGTATCAGTAAAATCCTGCATTTTGAACACCCTAGCTGAAATTTAACCTGATCATATGCACAAAAAGTCATGTAAAGTGCTAAAAATCCATTTTTGCTCCTCATTAGTACAAAAACACAGCCAGGTCTCCCAATTTTTGTATACATATTTCTCCAAGGGGTCATCTGCAGCCCAAAACTTTTCAGACTAATCAGCCAAATAACACAGAATTTAGCTCAAGACACCACATGTATTAAAGCCAAGTTGAGTCGGTACAGATGAAAACACTTTAAAGGATACCTCAAAATGGTAGGTATTAACAGGAGCCATATGCTAATTGCAACCATGCATGTTCACCAAAGTATCAGTAAAATCCTGCATTTTGAACACCCTAGCTGAATTTTAACCTGATCATATGCACAAAAAGACATGTAAAGTGCTAAAAATCCATTTTTTGCTCCTCATTGGTACAAAAACACAGCCAGGTCTCCCAAATTTTGTATACATATTTCTCCAAGGGGTCATCTGCAGCCCAAAACTTTTCTGACTAATCAGCCAAATAACACAGAATTTAGCTCAAGACACCACATGTATTAAAGCCAAGTTGAGTCAGTACAGATAAAAACACTTTAAAGGATACCTCAAAATGGTAGGTATTAACAGGAGCCATATGCAAATTGCAACCATGTATGTTCACCAAAGTATCAGTAAAATCCTGCATTTTAAACACCCTAGCTGAATTTTAACCTGATCATATGCACAAAAAGTCATGTAAAGTGCTAAAAATCCATTTTTGCTCCTCATTGGTACAAAAACACAGCCAGGTCTCCCAATTTTTGTATACATATTTCACCAAGGGGTCATCTGCAGCCCAAAACATTTCAGACTAATCAGCCAAATAACACAGAATTTAGCTCAAGACACCACATGTATTAAAGCCAAGTTGAGTCGGTACAGATGAAAACACTTTAAAGGATACCTCAAAATGGTAGGTATTAACAGGAGCCATATGCAAATTGCAACCATGCATGTTCACCAAAGTATCAGTAAAATCCTGCATTTTGAACACCCTAGCTGAATTTTAACCTGATCATGTGCACAAAAGCCCTGTCAAATGCTAAAAATCCATTTTTCGCACCTTATTGGCACACAAACTTAGCCACCTCTCCCAATTTTTGTATGTAATTTCCCCAAGGGTTTACTTCAGCCCAAACATTTCAGACCAGTCAGTGTAATAACACAGAATTTAGCCCAAAACTTCAAATGTATACAGCCAATGTTGAGTCTGTATGGATGATTTTTGTAATATGCATGTTCCTATTTTTTATAATTTTACATGCCATTTAAAAAAAAAATCCCCAATGGATGTCATTTGATCTATTGTACAAATCACACAAAAACATATATATATATATATATATATATATATATATATATATCCTATTAATAACTATGGTTATAATGTTGGTTCCATAGTTCAGTTTACCATGAGAGAGAGAGAGAGGAAGAGAGAGAGAGAGAGAGAGAGAGAGTGAGAGAGAAATATTTATTTGACATAAAAGTAATGTATCCATAAACAATTATTCAACATCATTTTTTGTTTTAATTGTGTCTGGAGACTGTTGTTAAGGATTTTTATCTGCTGACACAAAAGCAACCTGTGACACATATAGAAATATACATACTTAATACATAATATGCAGGTTATGTGTTATACATTTCACAAAATATGAGATTATATGATTTTATGAGGAAAATTAGTGAGAAACTGGGAAGATATATCCACCTGAGTTACTGAAATAACAGTTTGTAATCTATTTTAAGGGTTTTTTTTTGTGTTTGTTACAGATATAACAGTTTATCTGAAGACATTTGTCTTGATATGTATTAATGAAATTTTGTAGCAAATCAATCCTTGGAGACTATGAGTGAAATTTTGTCAATAATGAATTGGTCAGTTCATTTATGACTTTTGTTGTCATATAATGTTTTTCAGTTAGTTGTCTGCTGTCTTATTTTTTAGTTCTGGTTTTATTTGTAACAAGGGTATCTTTATGTCTTATGTCATGTTCGTGTGTCATTGTCCTTGTTGAAAAATTAAATGTTTGTTAAAAATCGCTGTAGTGCTTCATGACAGTATTTATAGTATAATTTTATTAAATTTAGTCTGAAAATGTCATTTATTTTTAAGAAAAAATTTTAATGATTTATACATTATAAAGATAAATCTGGATTAGAATTAATTAAACCCAAACTGGAAACATAATATATCTTATTTTTAAAACATTATACCTGATTCAATTCCCAAACCCTAACTTTAAGATAAGTTGACATTTTATTTATATAACTTTATGGTCTATACCAGCACACAGTGATGTTTATTTGAACATAATTTTCCTTAATTGTGGGCGTAATACATAACCAATGTTTGATGAAGGCTTATGTGTCACTGTGTGTTGCTAGCCTCCTCTCAAAATGAAGATAATTTTTTTTATTGTTTCGTATATGGCACATTTCCGCTTTTATAAGACATCCATATTTTGCTCTTATAAAAAAAGTTCATATAGATCAGACATAGGCCTATTTATAAGGGGGGGGGGGACTTTATTAAATACAATACATATGGCTTTTTACTTTTAACCTGTTGCTATAATTTATGTGATTGCATGGACAACGAGATGTGTGTGTGTGTGTGTGCCATTCTAAGTCGTAATTCATGATGTGGAGAGTGGTTCCATCTGGGGAAGGTGGCTCATAAATAGACGATAAATAAAATGAACCTGACACTTTTTCATATATATTTTCCTACCCATGTCTACAGGCGTAACAAACTTGTGAATTTGGCGGGTAAATTACGAATCCAAAATTTGAGACACTTTATTTAATCAAGATTTAATTGTATGAAAGAAATTAGATCAAAATATTGTAAATTCTTCAAGTTTATAGCATATATAAGTGTGCGATCAGCACCTTCCATTTTGCACAACTTTGACCATGGCACATTTTATTCCTGTAAACACACTGCTGGTTTGCTTTTGACAGAAGGTACACATAAGGGTTTAATCTGTTAAAATATGAAATTTGAAAATATAAGCTCAGAAACAGGTCTCTCTTGATTTTTTTGGGGGGCTCTATTGTATTCACTTGCATTGTTAACTTAGTTCTAAGCAGCCCACTGTTGGTCACTGGAACTCATTTAATACAGCATTGCCTGCATACCCCACTTCCAGGGGATAATTATTCCATTACACTTGATGTATATGGCCGGGATATTGCTGTTGGGGTGGGATGAGATATGATTTGAGATTAACTGCAACAGTAGGGTGCTTCTGAGTGATGCATTTCATATCAGGTATAGTGTTCAGCTCTGTCCATCCGTGAACAATTTTATTTGACATAAAATATCTAAATAAGGCCAACAAAATAAAAAGGTATGGTTCCCAGGCTCTTTTTTTAGAAATCACTGCAGGTGGGCGTTCTTTTCTTTTGCCATTTATTGTATGTTTCAGTGAAAATGTCATATGACCATGGAAAAGTATGAAAATAATAGGGTGTTTTTGCTAAACAGGTAAAAGCACTACATAACAAAGGATATTGTATCAAAATTGTATTATTTTAATTTCTTGAAAGATGAAAATCAAAATAAAAATGTTTGATGCCAGGTATTAAAATGGACGTGGGCGGTGCTTGGGAACCTTACCTTTTATTTTTTTATGCCTAAGATATCTCAATTTTTACTCAGATCTACGCCTAATTGTTGTAGCAGGTGCATCGTATGGGTTTCTAGAGCTGATAAGGTTTTGGTCATACTTGAATGATTTTTTTATTTTTAAAATCTTTTTATACAAATTTTTACATTTCATATGTGACACTAAAAAGTTTTCCTGGGATTATTGGAAAAGCACGAAAACTGACAAGGGCTTTGATGGATTTTCAAGAAACTAACCATAACTATTTACCAATAGATTATCTCACCCGAGTTTGATTAAAGGCAAATCCCCGGCCACATATTTAATGAGGTCAGAGGTCACAGAGCTATTTTGAAGGGTTGCCGTGGTAACTTAGTAGGAATATGATGGATTTTTGTCAATCTCAGCAGAAATATTAATCAATCAAATATCTCACCTAATTTTTATTCCCAGCCAAATCCACGCATATTTAATTACGACACCAAACTTTGGTGGCACCATTGTGACTTACCAAAATTCTTATGGATTTTCATGAAACACTATAAACACTAATTCTCATAAAAATTCAAGCATATTTCATGAGGTCAGAGTTCAGCAGATTAGGTTCTCTGATTAAGCCTGCACAAAGTGTTTTTTGAACAATTTTGTGACTGTGAGTGTGTGTTTTCTAGTTGTTATTGTTTGAACTGTATTTCCAAAACTAAAGTTATTTCATCGCAAATGTAATCCACAAGATGCCATGTTGTGCTATTGTGGCACTTTAAAGAAACTAATTTCCACTTGAATAATTTAACCAAATTAACATATAAAGTAAAATTAAATCAACCTGTGTGCATAATGTGATGTTATATTACCAAAATTAAGGATAAATGATGATGATATTGAGAAATTTGAATTGACTTATAGATCCAGATATATATGTTATATTGCAAATGTACGAAAATCAAAATGATGAAACATAAAGAAAATTGATAAAGTAATAAGTGAGGATCTAATGCACATTCATTATTTTCCTGCCTCAGACAAATTTGAAATAAAGTGATCAGCCTTGTTTGTCTCCCCTGTCAGTCTACCCATTTTTATATTCAGTAATCATGGATCAACTGTTTTTCCTGTACTAACTGTTGAATTAAATTTTATATCCCATAAGTATATTCAGAGATGTTGTAACTCCCACCATTTAGCGCCATTGAAAACCCCTACCTTGCATCTGGGGACTGGGGCTGTTAGTTATTTGAAAAAAAATATATAAAACTGAAAAAAAGGTGTAGAAAAAAATTAGAATTTAATTGAACACACGTGTCATCTGCTGAGCTGTCAACAACTTATCAAGGAGTCAACCACTGAACATGGTGTTGGTATGTATCTTATGTTTAAAACTGCTTACAATGTTTCAGTTTCATCATTAGAAGACACATGGTCAGATCACATAGTATTATTTGCAACAATTTTCTTACTTGTCAGTACAAATCTATCATATTAACCAATACCCACCTTATACTACCTTTTCCTCTCAGACTTTATCTCCATTAGTTTTTATTTTAGTTTTTTCCTTTAAGGTCATTTTTAGCATAGCACAATGACCAACAGGTCCCTTGTTTTTATCACCATATCAGTAAAATCATGCAGATGTGTAATGATTACAATTTAAATTAGACATCCTCTTTCGATTCTTATCACAAAGTGTCTGTGTGAGTTATTCACAGGGTTGCCAGCAGTCAACTCTGAAAAAAATCTTGGACTTTTACCTGACTGTTCCTGGACTTTAAGTTGATTTTCAGGGATAAACTAACCAACAAAATTTAAATTCCCTCTAGGAAATGTCATTCTACTGCTAACACAAACCAAATGTTTATTTGAAAAATTGTAACTGTAAAGCAAAGCAATCTGAAACTAGAAATTAGGAATGACAATGTATCATTTAAAAAAAGATTCACTTTGTTATCTAGCATAAATCATGTTTATAAATTTATCATACAATAACAACGAATGACTTCTATGGATCAGTGTAACTGCACTGTGTTCTGCCTTTCTAGTTTGTTACCTGGTCAGATTCAAGTCCTTGCATAAAATGTTTTACTAGTACTAAATATTAGTTCTATATTACTGCTAAGAAACAGGTGACCTTTCATTGATGGTTGGTGCTATATGCATACATTTTGTGTATCCATGCTCTGCATCATCAGTCAATATGTATGTTCAAAAATCAAAGGGATTTAAGATTTAATCTACTTACATAACACAACAATATTTGAAAGGAAAATGAAAATGTAGGATGAAATTATTGAATGCTGGCTCATGAGATGAAAAGGTCTTCCTGTTGGATAATCAACTGCAGTTGCCATCTAAGCCATTAAAATTCTGACTTCTAACTTGCATACAATCATTAGAAAATCCAATTACTTTTTTTAGCCCTCAGCCCTTAGGCTGATGGGCTATTGTCGTCACCCAAGCTGTCCGTCCGTCCGTCCGTCCGGCGTCCGTTAACTTTTACCTTGTGAGCGGGATATCTTGAAAAGGATTCACCGTCAGAATTTTATTTCCTCGGTAAAGATGTATATCGACAAAATCTCGGTCAAGTTCGAAGATGGGTGACCTTGACCTATTTTTCTACATTTTAGAGCTGATTATAGAAAAACACTTAGATGCTTATTACTCAGTAACCATTTGGTGGATTTTCACAAAACTTACTATGATTATTGGAACTGATAGTCTGTACCTGCTACACAAGTTTGGTGGCGCCACCTACAATTTCTGATTTTTAATTAATTTTTATCAGATTTTCCAACTTTGGGCTTGTGAGCGGGATATCTCTAAAAGGATTCACCGTAGAAATATTATTTTTTCGGTGAAGATGTATATTGACAAAATCTCGGTCAAGTTCGAAGATGGGTGACCTTGACCTATTTTTCTATGTTTTAGAGCTGATTATAGAAAAAACATTTAGAAGCTTATTCCTCAGGAACCATTTGGTGGATTTTCACAATACTTACTATGATCATAGGGACTGATGGTCTGTAACTGCTGCACGAGTTTGGGGGCGTCACCTACAATTTCTGATTTTTAATGAATTTTTCTTGGATTTTTCAATTTTGTCCTTGTGAGCGGGATATCTCTTAAATGATTCACAATAAGAATTTTATTTCTTTGGTGAAGATGTATATGGACAAAATCTTGGTCAAGTTCGAAGATGGGTGACCTTGATCTACTTTTCAAGGTCACAGAGCTTATAATAGAATAAAACTGAGAAGCTTATATTTCAGGAAGCATTTGGTGGATTGTTATGAATCATGGTACATACCTCTCCATTTTAAATTTATAACTGAGACATGTACAGATATACATCCATGTAAGAACAGATATTTAGTACTTGTTACTGTTACCACCTCTAAACACCGTTCTTTTGGCTGAGGGCTTTTGTCAGATTCTGCTGATATTCTAGTTGAAATTCCATGACATTTCCCTGCCCTTGAAAACATAATATTTTCCCTTTCCTTTCCCTGACCACTGGCAACCTTATATGCAGCTAGAGCCCCCACAGTTTCCACAAGCCAGGGTGCATTTCTCTTAAGGTTGACTGGCCCTTGATATGAATAAAACTAAATAAACTGAATTTACTTAGTTAATCAGGAATATGGGATTAATTTTTTCGCTCATATGGCCTTATATTTAAATATTGAAAACTTGATTACATACACACATTTTTAGCTCAGATGACTAACAGTCATCTGAGCTATAGTCATGGTCCCTTGTCCATCTGTCTGGCCATCTGGCCATGAACACGGCATAATTTAAAACTCTTGGACCTATGAATCCAAAATTTGGCATACAGTTAGATGTCTAAAAAATCTCCTACCATATCCAATATCGAGTCACTATGACATTCATTCCTTTGAGATATTAAGGAAAAACCTCATTTTTCCATTAAAAACCCATTGTTGCACTTAATTCAAGGCTGCCTGATATAAAAACCACTGATCTGTTTTTGATCATATTTCATGTTCCTCTATATATTTCCTCTAATCATACCAGATATTATGTCAGTATTGCTTTATTTTTTTTAAGTCATGGGCCCACACATAATGCACTTTGTAAAAAAATCAGGAAATATATTTACTCACTAACCATGAAAATTGCTGAAGCTAGAGACTTTTTTTCAAGGAAATGGCTTTATTAAAACTGAATTTTGCAATATTTTTAATTTATTTGCATAAATATAAAAATCAACCTTGGCCATGAAATGTTTTTTTAGCTCAGCTGACTGTTAGTCATCTGAGCTATAGTCGTGGTCCACTGTCTGACCGTCCGTCTGTCCGTCCATAGATGTTGCACGTTTTGAAACCGTAAGACCTAGGAATCCAAAATTCTGCATAATACTAGATGTCCTCAAGATCTACTACCAAGCTGAAAACTGGGTCTTTGCAACTTTGTTCCTTTGAGAAATTAAGGAAAAACCTCAATTTTTTATTAAAGACCTATTTTCACACTTCAGGACTGCCTAATATCAAAACCACTTATCTGGTTTTCCTCATATTTACCATAAATATTCCACTATATAGTTCCTATGTACATGCCAGAAATTAGATCTTTATTATATAATTGTATCCGCCAAAACAAAGTTTTGTGGATACTATGTTTTTGACCGGGTTCTGCCGCCGCCACATTTGTTTCCGGAGAACTACTGTGAGACTATTGGACAGATTTTTCCAAAACTTGCACCAATTATCGGGTCACAAGTGAACTGGAGCCTAACCAATTGGCCTTGACCTCTGACCTTTCCTCTCTGCCCAGCTTCCGTTTTTTTCCACACATAAACCCACATATCTCAGGAACCGTTTGACTGATCAGGAAAAAATTTTTGTACAAATGTAGGGCTTGGATAGCTTTATAACATACACAAAAAATAGTGGCGCCACCTGCAACCATGTTTGCACAGTGTCCATCTGTTCATCTGCCTTGGGGTAAAATCACCCATATCTCTGCAGTTGTTTGACTAATTCACCTGGAATTCGGCATGCGTATACATCCTGCATAGTTTCTCGTTCAAATAACAGGTGGCACCACCTACAATCATGTTTACGTGGCAGACATTCATTCTAATATGTAATACATGTAACTCTATTTCCCCTTAAATTTGCCACTCAATCCATGCGTCACTTAACCTGTCCTACTCTGATTTTGGCGGATACACATAGTCGCTTGTCGACTACCTGTATTCTAGTTTTTAATAAATAGTTAAACTCTTATATCATTTGTGCTAGTGCTACTCTTGGGCATAGGTAACCTGTCATTATTGAATAACTGTAAACTCGGACGTTGTTAAAAGCATGATAGTTAACATGACTTATAGTGGACATTTTTTTTCCATACTTCTGCTGCAATGTAGATAAAATTATTAGGCCAAGTCAAAACCTGTGTGACAATAGCACTCTTTTTCCAAATGTAAATAATATAAATGACACCAGCCCTCTTCCCTCTCCAAGGATTTTATCAAGATCTTTACATATCTTCAGTTAAATGCCATCATCCTTATAAATCAGCATATATTACAACACAAAACTAACATTTGTCTTATCCTTTTTCCAAATCTTATCTTATGATCAAAAATAAAAGCTAAGTGCCATGACCCATGGGTCATTTGTTTACATCAAGCCAGTGGTATGCAGTGTTATGTAACTGCTTCACTCCTGGCCAGCTCATCTGTCTTGATCAGGCTGTCTGGAGTAACTACCACAAAGAGCCTTCTCTCTCTCTCTCTCTCTCTCTCTCTCTCTCTCTCTCTCTCTCCACCCTATCCTGTTGACATGCCTGTTCAATAAATCAGACAAATCTTAATATATCACATTTTTTGAGCAACCAGCAGGATTATAAAGAAGATGACTCATAATTTCAATGCTAAATTCAATTTTTTGTTGAAACTTGACCAATTTTGAATTAAAAAAAAAATTCAGGATTTGAATCCTAACATTCAAATGTGATAAAATATTTGGAACTAGTGTAAGTGATCATTGACATTTAAGATTAAATAAGATATAAATACTTTGTAGCACTTCATTGATAGCTCTAATATATTAAGTTGGCAGGGCTTTGATATGAAACACTGTAAATCAGAAATATTGGGCAAATATTCGTGGTATTAATTTTTAGCTCATATTGCCATTTATTTAACTATTGAAACCTTAATAAGATAAATAAAATTTAATAAAATTCACACATCTTTCGTTTATGAAATGTATCCTTTCATATAACATTTAGGCCCATGTTTGCCTTATTGCATCATTAAACAGTTTTGTTTATAACTTAGTGCAAATGCAATTTATATATACCTAATTGGCTTGTCTAAACATACTTATTAAAATTTGTTCATGCTCATTTAAATTTTTTTGTTTCTGGATGGTAACTCCAGTTTGGGTTGACATGGATTTTATACTTTACTTACTTATGTAAGAACTTTATTGAATCTGAGGTAATGAGGAATAATAACCCCCCCCCCCCCGAATAATAAAAAAATGTGATACAAAAGCTCAAGTATCTGAACACTAATGCATTGATCACCATGATTCTGTGCATGCATCTTCATCACGGAGTGTTTCAACTGTTTATTTAAAGATGCAGTCATCTGTCAAAAGGGCACAAATCATAACTACTTGAACTAGAATATTTTACTTGACATCCTGGGAAGTCCATGAAAAGTCTCCTTTGAAACCTGAAACTAGGTCACTGTTGTCCATATCCTATGAGCTATGCCCAGGTCAGAAGCACCCCCAGAATATTAAAAATTTGATACAAAAGCACCAGTATCTGAACAACTAATGCATTGATCACCATGATTCTTTGCATGCATATTGAACATGGAGGGTTTCATCATTTCCTGCAGACTGGTGGCGCCACTTGTATTTTTTTTCTAATTTTAACACATTTTTTCTCTATTTTGACACCTTTAAATATGTGGTCATCCGTTAACAGGGCACAAATCGTAACCATTGGTCCTAGAATCTTCTTACTTGACATCCAGGGAGGTTGATGAAAAACTCTCCTTGCAAACTAGAAATTAGGTCTCAGTTACATATATTCTCCTTGCTTTGGGGCTTATAATCACACCCCAGAATAATTGAAAATTTGATACCAAAGCAGGGCACAATTCATAACCATTGGACATAGAATCTTCTTACTTGACATTCTGAGGGTTTCTCAAAAGTTCTCCTGAGAAAGCCGTGGCTCAGCTATGCACAGAGTTCAACGCACTATGTTCTTGTTGACACCTTTGATCGCGCCCAGTCCACTGTTTTTAGGCAAATGGTCTCAGGGGGAACATGTAATACAATTATTTTAAAGGGAGGAAGCTATTTTTCTTGTAAATTCAACATGCTTTTTAGGTGATTTGGCACCCTTAACACTGAACGAAACCATTTTAATAGTCATAATTCACAATCATGAGGCAGACACACATTAATACATAAATATACATAAATCTCACAGA
The DNA here is from genome assembly GCA_026874595.1 of Sipunculus nudus. Lineage (NCBI taxonomy): Eukaryota > Metazoa > Annelida > Sipuncula > Golfingiida > Sipunculidae > Sipunculus > Sipunculus nudus. The sequence continues at coordinate 37,235,538 of CM049317.1, read as the reverse complement.
AAAATAGTTATAACTACATTGAAGCACTGTCACAGATATTATATTCAAGCACTTGCAAAGATCTAGAACTTACAGAATTGTTATAAATTTACTTTAAAATATTTTAATACATAAGAGCATCACTTTTCACTAAAGACCTAAAGAATCATGATAGCACACCCTTTAATAAATAAGTATGTATCTTGTGCATATAATTATTCAGCTGATAAACATTGGCTCGTAAAAAATCAATACTATATGAAATTGATAAGCTAAGTACATTTGTAAAGTGTAAACCTAAAATTATTATACAGTAAAACACTATGTACTATATTCTAGCACTTTTGAAATCAGGGATATAGGATGAAAACTTCTAAAATTGCGATAAATATAGTTTAAAAGAAATAAAGAACAACATTGTTGTTTGAATTAACACAGCACTTTGCGTTGACTATTATTATAAATTCATTTATACAGTGTCAGCTTACACACATAATCAGTTAATATCATTGAGACAACTCATAATTAGAATATATTTGTTGCATCATTGCAAGGTACTAACTTAAACATTAACTACCTCGCTTTCATTCTCATAATTCAGACACAAACATACAAAAATACAACTACAAAACACTATAGTTTTACTATTAATACTTCATCTGATGCCATATCAACATAAACTCCCTATAATCCATTATGGTCCTGCCTGTATCATAATCTCCTCCTTCTTACCTAAGAAACAGGGGCGGATCCAGGATTTAGGAAAAGGAGGGGTCCAACACCAGAGGACAAATGACAAAAGCTAAAAAAAAGGTCCCCAGGTTCGGAAAAGGGGGGTCCAGGCCGCAAAAATAGGTCGGAAACCCTTAAAAAAAGGTTGCGATGGCTGAAAAAGGGAGGGGGGGGGGGGTCCGGCCCCCCCCCCGGGCCCCCCTGGACCCTCCCCATTGATTCGCTCCTGGGAAATAAAGCTGACTGAGGACATTATAGATCCAAATTAAGTCTCTATACCGAACATACCTAAATAATTTAGGTCTCATTGTATTCTACCTATACCATGCATATTGGGTTGACATTGATTTAAAAATGCAACCACGTGTCGTAAACATGATCCAAGTCATTTCAAGCATTGTGCACAGTATTTCCTCTTTCCAAAAGTTGTCACTGTTTGGCATGATTTGTGGGACCAGTTTGAGCAATCATAATTGTCCCATGTAGTCATGTTTTTCTACACTATCTAGATACCCACACTGTTTCTTTTAGGAACACATTCTATTTCCCTTGCTCTAAACAATAAATTCTGTGACTCCTGAGCATGTCTTGATCAAAAATATTTTCCCCCATTTGTATTTTGTAAAACTTTATGAAGCAAAATTGACAAGCTTTTCTCCCCGTCCCTTTCAACCCCCCACCCCAAACCAAAAAAACTAGTTCGGCAGTGATTGATGGCTCCCCACTGGGATCATTATCACACTGCTGATTAGGTCTGTATCAACTGATTACCTCACTGATGGCCTAGTAAGTACCAGTAGGGTGGGAGGACCCCAGAATTTTGTCCAAGATTTTTAATGGGGATGTAGTGTCATGCTAATATCAGGTCACTGTGAAGAGTTGCGGAGCATGTTTGAGCACCCAGAAATAATGCAAATTACACACAAATTGCCGGATTCCTCATAAATGGCTGGATGGATTTTCATCAAATTTGGTGTGCTAATGAGTCTTGATGAACTTATGCTAATATGCATGAATGATGATACCACCTATATTATCTTAATTTGTTGCCTGTGCATGGACATATTGTCAGCATGTCACCATGCTGAGTGTCATGAACCATGAGCGTCATTTGTTTTGTAAAAGAACACAAACGGAAAAAGCAATTGAAGTTTCAGCGTATATTATATAGTACTTAATGGTTAATCAATGGGTTTTAACCTCGGACATTCTTTTTTTCAGACCTGGGTAGAGATTGACCATATCAATTTTTTTTAAATTATCGTTTTGCCCATTTCACACTTTTTGGACAGAATAGTATTAACTCATTTATTGAAATTACTAATCCATTAATTACAAGTTGAGATCCATGCGTTTAAATTCTGTTACAATTTTCATTCACTCAACCTGTGGAATTTGGATGTAATGCAGGGCACTAATTGTAATCATTGGATCACTACATGGGTGATAAGGTCACTATGGCCGTTTTGGCTTATTTTACAGAATTTGTAGAGTTCCTCAAGACAACCAGTACGTAAAATATTGTAGCCAGTACCAATATATCAGTCAGCTGGAATGATGCCTGGGTGACTTCTTTCAGTGTAGAAACACCTATAGTTGTTCGCTGTATGTTGTTATGCATGAATAAAGGGGAAGGGGGTCCTGTAAGACAGTTTGCAGGAATGCTATGTTTTCCTGCCATTAAATAAGTATTGGACTATAAATATATATTAATAAATATATATAAAAATAGGATTTGTATTGTTCCCAATACTTGAAGAGTACGAGCAACTTTAACAATGCTCTTATGAAATTACTGAATACAAAATAGATGAAGTCGATTTAAAGTTATTGAATATATATATATATATATATATATATATATATATATATATATATATATATATATATATTACAATTAACTTACTTATCTTTTACAGGCCGTGTAAAACCTGAAAGAAGAAAGGCTGAGAGGGACCAAGAGTGGTATCACACAGAAATACTTGAACTCTGAGAGTACTACAAGTACTCTGACTCTGTTGTAAAATAAATAAATAATTTTAATGTCTTTTAGTATTTTGTTGAATACATGAAGAGAACGTTTGGTTGGTACCTTCCTGTTGGTAAATGGATTTGACAAATGGATGATCTCCTATTTTTTGCCGGAAAACAATAGATATGACTGGAAACCACTGTCATGGTCAGATTTATGATTAAAGCTATGCACATGCACTCATCAATTTTAACACTTCATTGAAAATGTCTTCCACAGACTGAAATGGAAAATACCCCTGCGGTCTAATCAGAAGCTGAAGTATTGCCAGTTATATGAAAGCCTACTCTGTGCTGTATAAATAAAGTACAATGTACTTTCTTTTAAAATGTATTAATGAATGTGGATTAATCATGCCGGTTCACACGGTCGGTGACAGATCATAAGAATTGTCAACATGTTGATAACTTGTTGAATCGTCAAGATATTGGTTAAAATACTCGAAACTGTTTAACAGAATTAATGTTAACTTGATATAGACAATTTTTTCAATGGACTTACTCCGAGTGAACAAATATTAGGATATATCGAGTATACAGGCATTGAGCACTTTCCCCTTTTCCGGTATTTTTGTACCTTAGCAATACATTTTTTATGTTTTAAGAATATCGTTAATATGTTATCATTATACTTAGCAGCAAACATTGATGGGATGTATTCCCAACGTAACTGCAACAACATTGTGAAACGTAGATTCATGAGAAAATCGTCGACAAAGAAGGTGTTATCTTACGTTAAATTTTCCGTAGATAAAACCACATTTATGTGACCAAAGAACGTTATCAAAAATGTTGCTAACACTTTATTAAACTAAGAGCAAATATATATGAGACATTCCCAGCGTATCTACAAAGATAAAGTGAAACTTTTCATACAAGAAATAAAAACTATGAAGAACGTTAGGGTTTACGATCAAAGTCCGTACATAAAACCATACATAAGTATGTGCTGAGAACGTTCTAACAGAAACGTTTCTAACATGTTATCATTATACCTAAGAACAAATGTCGGTGAGATGTATACGAAATATAACTACAATGATTTAATGAAACATTGCAGGCACGTAATGAAAACGTTGACAAAGGACGTTTGGTTTTACATTCAAAGTCCGTACAAAAAAAACCATACATTTGTATGTGCTAAGAACGTTTTAACAGAAACGTTGCTTACATGTTATCATTATAACTAAGAGCAAACGTTGGTTAGACGTATTCCCAACATTACTGCAACAATTATATGAAACATTGCGGACACGTTATAAAAACGCAATAAAGAACGTTTGGCTTCGCGTTCAAAGTCCGTACATAAAACCATACATTTTTGCGTGCACAGAACGTTTTAACGGAAATGTTTCCTACACGTTAGCATTATACAAAGACCAAACGTTTATGACACGTATTCTTAACGTAACTACAACGACTTGATGAAACGTTCCAAAAACGTAATAAAAACAACGACAACAAATGTTTTATTTTATGTTCAAAGTCCGTACACAAAATCATACATTTTTGCGTGCACAAAACGTTTTAACAGAAATGTTGCTTACACGTTAGCATTATACTTACAGCAAACATTTATGAAACGTTTTCCTAACATTACTACAACGACTTGATGAACGTCGCAAACACGTAATAAAAACGACAACGAACGTTTGATTTTACGTTCACAGTCCGTACATAAAACCATACATTTTTGCGTGCACAGAACGTTTTAACATAAATGTTGCTTACACATTAGCATTATACTTATAGCAAACGTTTATAAGGCGTATTCTTAACATAATTACAACGACTTGATGACCGTTGCAAACACGTACTGAAAACAACGACAACGAACGTTTGATTTTATGTTCAAAGTCCGTACACAAAACCATACATTTTTGCGTGCACAGAACTTTTTAACAGAAATGTTGCTTACACGTTAGCATTATACTACTAGCGAACGTTTATCAGACGTTTTCCTAACATTACTACAACGACTTGATGACCGTTGCAAACACGTTATAAAAACTACGACAACGAACGTTTGATTTTACGTTCAAAGACCGTACATAAAACCATACATTTTTGCGTGCACAGAACGTTTTAACAGAAATGTTGCTTACACATTAGCATTGTACTAGGAGCAAACGTTTATGAGACGTTTTCCTAACATAACTACAACGACTTGATAAAACGTTGCAAACACGTAATAAAAACGACAACGAACGTTTGATTTTACGTTCACAGTCCGTACATAAAACCATACATTTTTGCGTGCACAGAACGTTTTAACAGAAATATTGCTTACACATTAGCATTATACTTATAGCAAACGTTTATAAGGCGTATTCTTAACATAATTACAACGACTTGATGACCGTTGCAAACACGTTATAAAAACTACGACAACGAACGTTTGATTTTATGTTCAAAGTCCGTACACAAAACCATACATTTTTGCGTGCACAGAACGTTTTAACAGAAATGTTGCTTACACGTTAGCATTATAATAATAGCGAACGTTTATCAGACGTTTTCCTAACATTACTACAACGACTTGATGACCGTTGCAAACACGTTATAAAAACTACGACAACGAACGTTTGATTTTACGTTCACAAACCGTACATAAAACCATACATTTTTGCGTGCACAGAACGTTTTAACAGAAATGTTGCTTACACGTTAGCATTGTACTAGGAGCAAACGTTTATTAGACGTATTCTTAACATAACTACAACGACTTGATAAAACGTTGCAAACACGTAATAAAAACAACGGCAACGAACGTCTGATTTCACGTTCACAGTCCGTACATAAAACCATACATTTTTGCGTGCACAGAACGTTTCAAAATAATGTTATCCGAACCTAACTAAAATGTTGTGAGGACGTTTTTAGAACGCATTATTGTTCAGGGACTTTTATACTTAAACAATCACACCAGCTCCCTTCACCGACATGAAAGAATAAAAACAAAACCTAAACATTTGTATAAGGCATTTTTAATTGTACTTATTTTTATTTTTTTAAGCCAAACTGAGTTGCACAAAGTCGGCTCACTTCTTCTTCATTAAATATCGGCGGCGCCTGCTGATAGACTCGATTAAGCTCGGTTTTATCATATCTGCCAAGGCTCTAACTACGGCATCTGACTAATATGTATAGGCCCGCAACATCTGAACCTAGAGCTAACCCGCGTCGTGCAGTTAGTCTGCAACCGAATGCCCAGCAACCAACAGTGTCCCCACCCATTTTATTCCCTCGCTGCGACCATTAATAATCCCTATGATCCCTATGAGATTGCACCCTTGGGAGATTTTTTTTCCACTCTGACTCCCTGGATGTATTCCTGCTGATCATAGAATAAAATGCATGAAATGCTCCGGCCATTTTGAATAAAAAAAATCATGCTCGTATGAATCACTAACATTATCAGGATTCAGGAACGTGGTCAAGGAATAATCACAAATGTACAGTCACTTATGCAAAGAGGAACCGAAGAATATGGGCAGAATAAGAGAATGCATACAAGGCTTTGGAAGCATCCTACGATAGGGACCCCCATGTAAAGGGGGCTTGCTTTCTTTGGAATGCAGATTTATAGTTTAAGGAATGTATTGTTATATTTGTAATGAATACAAAACGTTTTGCAAGACCGAGACATAAAAACAATATATGAATAATCGCGGAGCTTGATTGGTAAAAATCCGTCTAATCTAATTTCAGGAAGCGTGCGAGCCCTTATTTTCTGAACAATTTCAGGGGAAGGATATGTCAAATAACACCGCCATTTTTGAGATCCAGTCATGGTCCACATGCGGCGCCAAGATCAACCAGACATAAACGGCCATCTCCAGCTTCTCGTCGGCTGCTATTCGCTTATTTTACGTTTCTTTGGTTCTGAACTTTGAGAGTTCCGAGTGTTTTGCGTACTTGGGTTGGCTGAATGATTTCCTGTGGTTCCTGTTGCGGGATTAAAAGACGGTGCCGGCAAGTCCGACGAATAAACCTACATGTTATGTAAACTGTATAACTGATTATTTCCTATGATATATATATATATATATATATATATATGTATATGAGGCAGCAAGTCTACAATTATATAAAAGCAGAAATGCCCGGCAAGCATCCTACCTCAGGATATAAAACAACCACCAAGTTACGTTTAATTATTTAAGTAATTGTTATATTTACGCATCATATAGTGATCTCTGTTGATATGTAGGTCCATCTTACAAACCTTGTTCCCGCAAGATCTTAACATTCCAGAAATGCATACATGAGGCCACCCCTTACTTCCCAGCCACTTTTAAACCTTGGTAAATGCATCTGTCAGTTCCTAGAATTTACGACAGGATGTATAAATACTGATAAACAATTACGTGACATACGTTTTTTTGATATTCAATACCAACGCGAATGCTATGAGATCTATAAAAATGATTTTTGCAGATATGGCTGATATAGACATAAATATAGTCAGAAGCATGTGAAAGCATTTAGTAAAATATCGTTTTAAAATTTAAATTTATCCACACAACGAAATGCGAATGGGTCTTGCCACATAGCATTGATGAAGGAGAGAGATGTGTGAAATTTATCATCATCGCAACCTTGCTTATACTTATAGATGAAACACATTTCAGTGCAATACGGAAAACTTAATATTTCCTGCCGAATTCGTTATTTCAAGAGTTTGTATCCCACTTGATGCTTTTGCAACTGTAATGTCGTGTACTCACTGCGGTTTGGGCCATATGTCATCTATTGTTCTCACTTCAGTAACGCGTTTTATTTATCGGAATACATCTGAGGGATATTTACAATCAGCCGGTCATACCAATTAGTGCCCGATGGTACCAGTGCCAGAACATTACCCAATTCACAAGAGAACTTAAACTGCAGTCGCTGAATCGATAATAGAGTTACGAATAAGTGTCGGGTTTGAGCCCTGTATTATATATTGTCATGCATAACCCCCTAAAGTGTTTTCGTAAATCTGAGGTTTCTCTTGTTTTCTCCTTCTTAGGAAGATATGAATGAAAAGGATGGCCAATGCTCAATAACTTCTCAAAAACCACTTCAAATATAACTTTTTTACTTACTTCTTTTGTCAAAAACAAACCTCAACTATTATAAGTATCTTCTCGACTAGGATAATTTTGGTAATTTCTGGCCGGCTTATAAAAATTATAATAAATAAAAGTTAAATATATATATATATATATATATATATATAATAAATATGTAACGGGAGTTCAACTTGTCCCTTAAGAGTCATGCTGGTGATATATTCCTAAACGCAAAGCCGTTTTTATGAGTCAATATAAGCTTTATGCAACGCTTCTCCGGACTTTAAATGTAGGCTTAAATTAAAATATCGATACTAAATGCATATGAATATTTCCCCTTAAAGGTAGATGTCATGTTCCTTATTACCAAAACAAGTTGTCTTATATAGTACACAAATAAAGGAATGAGTGAACTTCCAAAAGCAATTAAACAACCCATATTGTTAGGAGTTTTGACACATATCAAAATCCTTAACCTACTATTCACGGTAAATTGTCTAATAACCATTCGATTTCTGATATGCACTTTGTATGATATGCGGAAGGGAAAAAAATGTAGGAACACAGTAGGATCTAAGAACATTAGATTCAACAATCGCGTATCATAGTCTAGAACATTTTCAAGTGAACGTCAGTGTATATTTATATAATGTAATATAATAACTCAAATGTGAAAAAATCATGTGCAATTGCATGCAGAATGTGCTGAAACAGCAAATGGTCTGTTATTATGGTAAATCAATTAAAGATATAAGGAATGCTAATGATTTTAATGCCTGAAACTTATGACCATGTATGCGAGTTCCGTAGTGCATTATTTGGTGTGTAGAGAACATAGCGATGTTTCTTGTGTAGACATTGATTTCTTGCATACCACGTTTTGCCAGAGAGATTAGATTACAAATTCAATAAGAAGTGTGGTTTGCAAATTATTTGTTTACCAGTCTAAAATATCTTGTTGCAAGATATTCTCAATCATTTGATTTAAACATAACATGAGAAGAAATTGTTTCTTTGTAATTAAACAAAAGAATTACAAAAAATGGAAACAGGGCTTTAATGCATAGTTTGGCAAATCCCAAACAACATGTATAACGTGTTAAAGTAACCTCACAGCTTCATAAAATTTTGCACACGTTGATGCACAAGCTCTATATTAACCAAAGAGCATGGGTTACTCTTCTTCTAATTGATCTATAGCCAAAATACACTAAAGGTTACATAATCGAATTCTAGAATTTAAATATGTTTTCTGTCTTATGCCTATTATTCAATATTCCTATCGATTATATGTTTTTATGTTCTAAAGATCAGCCTTAAAGTGAAGCAACATCTGTACCAAATCTTTTAAAATCCACAATACTACCAGTATTTTACCTGAATACTACAAATATTGTTTGCTCGAACAACAATACGTTGCTTGATGTCACCAGAGAGCGGTGACAAGCAGGTTACGGGAACATGTTTGATTCAGGTTCTTTCATTTGTCGTAGACGCGTATGTGCGCTTGGTCTGGGAATTGTGGGAACTTCGGAATGTCCTGATTGGCCAAGCCAGGTTGGTCGGGGGAGGGGGGGGGGGGCACAATATAAGACCCCAAAAGAGACGGAACAGGGGGATATCTGCAAAAACTGCGAGCGTACGGGACAGGCAGGTATTGTACGTGTCGTGACGAGAACGACAAGGGAAAGAAGTGTCTTCAGTTACGTGGACTGGAAGGTAAGGCAGTAGACAAGAGTCAGCCGACGGAAACCTTGGGTAAAGACTTTCGTTGCGGGTATAAGTTGCCAATTAACCGCTATTAATTCGTCGGGAAAATTTGAGACTATTTTCCAAGTGTTTTGATATCTCAGGAGATGGACGGACCCTAAGCACCGGTTCAGTGCAGCGAGATTCTGCTCTTTCAGGACCTGAAAACTAAGGACTGTAAGTTAGCCACTTTGAAGGCGAGCGAAGCCTCTGCATGTGTTTTAGGCCCGACCGAATCAGCGGACTATCGTCGTACAGAGCGATATTCATATTCATGGGTGCCGTAACAAAAAGGGACCATTTAATTCCTGTGTCGTTTCCGTGATTTCTGTGATTCTATTCAGCACGAGCGGAGACCTTAAAATACCTAAAGGGGTGACTTTGTGTTTCTGTACATTATATGACTCTACTTAAAGTTTCGTTTTTTGTTCTTGTATTCAGGAACTGCTCTAAGGCATTGATCGGATTTCTTCGGGTGTGATAATGTGAGTGTTATATTTGATGTATATTTTTGATTATATTGCTTCTGTTAAAGGGGTTGTGTTTCTGTACATTATATGACTCTAATTGAAGTGTCGTTATTTGTTCTTGTATTCAGGAACTGCTCTAAGGCATTGATCGGATTTCTTCGGGTGTGATAATGTGAATGTTATGTTTGATGTATATTTTTGATTATATTGCTTCTGTTAAAAGGTGTTGTCGCCTACTGGTCGAATGGACACGAACTTAGGGTTTCCTTCCGCAGTCGGTTTTAATTTGCACCCATGGCAAATCCTCTTTTCTCTAAGATAGACTATATTCTTTATCTGGTATAAAAATTGATTGTTGGCAATGTATAATAGATAAAATGACTGTATATAAAAACCATCTACTGTGAAAAAAAAAATTGAAGAAAATAAGATATTTTGTAAAATTTCAGCTCTGAAGAAGTCACGAAAAAGGAGGTGTTTAGTTGTCATGTTTCAGCTTCCCTAGAGACAGCGGATCTTAAACAAACAAAAAATGTGGGAATCCCCCAACAATGGTATTGAAGTTGAAGGGCTTCGCTATTAACTACCTTTTAAACATTAATTGATCTAACTTTTGAAACCATAGTTATCGTGGAAATATACTTACGAATGTAAAGAAATCAACATACTTGTAAACCCCAAAATGTTTTTCAATCGGTGGTCATATCACTCGTTCCCCGTGTTATACAAACTGAAGAGTCGTGTGGTGTGGTTTGAAAACCGTTACTTCCTTTTGAGAGAAATTCCTTTAGATGCGTTATAATGGATATGGGGGATCAGTGGGGATTATAGCAGACTTGCGTGAACGCGTATTGTACGAACTTGCCCTTTAGGTAGGACATGCGCTCTGGTCATGGTCATAACAGGGCAGTGAGCTCGAAATGCAAAAAAAAAATATATATTAAAAATTCATCTTAGTACGTAATAATCCAGCAAAAAAATACACATTTGTCCTAGAAGAGCTCACTGACGATGCGTGTGCAAAATTTGGAGAGTAAAATAAGAGGGGAAGCAGGTAAAGCTTTCTGTAGAACAAAAAAATCCAACTGCGTATTAATCATAAAGATTGTCCAATAATTCCAACAATCTGGAACCAGGCGGAGTACCGTGTTATACTTTTTTTTAAGCAGATCTTGAGATATTGGTTACAGGATATAATATTTTTATGCACATGATATCACAAAACTATATAAACTATAATTTATATAACCAACATTTTCTATAATAAAATAAATTTGAATTTTAATGGGATGGACGTTATCTTCTTCATGGTGTCCTTCAAAGGGGAAAATTCTATTTGGTAGAGGATACTCATTATAGGATAATTTTATGAGAAACTTAGGACTTGCACATTGATTGGAAAAATATAGAAAATAATTTTCAGATATTTGTGATTAGTGTAAAAAGGCGGTTTAACCTATGTGGATAAAAGGTGGCATACTGGCAGGGGTATGGATAGAGGTAAAGTTAACAAATATTTGTTTGATAACTATGGAAAAGTCAAGGAGATTCAAGCTACGTCAGTCAAGGTATTGACTTCAGAGTGCTACCAACTACCGTGACGTCACTGAGCCGACATATGTAGTTAGTAGCATTCCGACGTCACTTCGCTGGTTCATTTAGAAGTTTGCAAATATGCAAAGGGTTCGGGGATCTGTTGTAGGACAGTGGGTGGAAGAGGCAACCATGATTCGTAAGGTCATGGGTTCGCTTTCTATCGGCATTGAACCGATTTTTCTATGTATTCATGTTCCATAAATATATATACATATACATATACATTTAACACTTTGTATACATGTTCATGAGGCCTGTTTCAAGGATTACATTTAAACTGTTTTATATACTTGGGTTGTTTATCTAAAAATGCTTTCCGGTAATGAAAAAAAAATTCCAAAGAAAGCAATCACTCCGCTGTGTGGGGGTTCGTGTTGTTGGATACTCCCCAAGCCATGTTTGCATACTCTTTTTTTACCCATATTCCAAAGTCCATTAGAGCATAAGAGACTTTTCATGTGTGAGAAATCCTTAATGACGTTCCTGAATGAAAGTCAGGCGAGGGACCTACAACAAAATATAACCGAATCTTCTCTTATTCATCCCGGAAATGATCTGAATATTTCATGAGTTTCCGTTCATGATTGCATGAATCATATCGTACATAAACACACACAGGTACTCACACGAATCGGGCTGAAAGGAGACCCTCTGAACGGAGCCCGATATACGCGAGCGGCTGCATAAACTGCAACCATTTGGCTATTTCAGGTTAATTAAAATTCACTCTTTAAAGGTTTCCTGGGCGGTTACTAAATAAATATTAATGAAATTGTACCAGATGATTTCAAAGATCATGCATTCAAATGTTTATCACAAGCACCATATGGGACCTATAGTAGTGAAAGCTTGATTAAAAAAAATTACAGTCCTTTTGTCATGACATTCACTATACGCATCTTGATTAAATAATGCTTTTTTAGATAAGCAGCATATGGTATGTGTTGCTTTAAAAATCATCTTGTACACAGGAAATCATGAATGAGCCAAAAAATGCTAAATGTGAACCAACGCAAGATTCACAGATGAGATGTTTTCGTGGTATCCACTAATAGTCTTTCATGATTCAGGTTAAAAAAAATAGGAGATTATTTGGTTTGCTATGACTGATCTCGAAAAGTATTTGTATGTGCTTCATCTAGCCCGCTGTGTTCTATTGTCGTGCCAAGACCGCAATGCACAACACTATATGGAAAACTCGGGGACAGAAAAATCACTTTCTAAAGTACCTCTCGTCAAAATACTCCAGTTTTCGAGCCCTCTTGTAAAAAGTCGATATTCAATGTACTAAAAACTCTCATTGGGCTGTTTGATTAACCAAGGCACTGAGGTTTTTTAGTTTTTCAAGAACCGTGACCAGAATTTTCCAATCATGAGCCGGTGCATTGACAATGGGCAGTATGCGATCTTGATCAGGATGGTGAAACTGATCCAAGGGTGAAGGGAAACAAAAAGAAATTAAATGCGAACCAAATTAGAACTATTTTATCTGATTTATTATGTTTAGCCGCTTTTGCATCAGATTAAAAACCAAACGAGGTCACTTTGAGTGGCAGCAATATTTTTACTTTAATACTAGCCAAGCAAAAGGCGTTCATACTTTAGGGCTTTGCTAGGTTACGGATTTCATGTTTTTTTAACAATATATATATATATATATATATATATATATATATATATATAACAATATATATAACTGCCGTAGGTGTTAGACTGCGGTACACATTTAGTCACTTCTAAAACCAGGAATCTTGACGCGTCTGTTTGTAACTCATAGGTTTATTTCCAAGTATTCTGTTCATGCTGATAGTACAGACATTCAGACGTGTGGTTTAACCGACCTCGGTTGGCCTTGGCGTGTGCATCGGGTTTCTCTCGATCAGCTGTCTTTTTAGTCTGGTTGTAGATACATTTGAATTTATTCCTGTAGCTTTGGTACTCTGCTTAAGCTTAGGCTGCAGTACCTGCTTAATCAAATGCTTTCTCTCCCTCTGTCTCTCAATCTCTGACTGGAATTGTTCTCTTTCTAACTCAAATGCTTGTCGTTTCTTTTTCAACAAGTAATTGATGTGTTTTTTTTATTTCTAACTGATGCTGTTCACGTAGAGCCACAATCTCTCGTTACAAGGATCCGTTCTCAGCTTCTCTAGTTGACCATTTAGGTCGCAGCACTGGGGGTTCGACCATGGTCCGGGCCTCACCCTTAACATCAGCCGTGGTCGGTTCATCTTCCTCAATCTCAGCTTTCAAGGCGTTTATCGTGTCCCCAAAACCTACCTCCTGGTAAATGACATACGCCCGAAAGGATTCGGCTTCCTCTCGATCTTTATCAGATGTCATAAAACTTGCATATAGATCGTTTTTTTTTTAACAAGGGCTTGGTACTTAGGGGCAAATTTATTACTGCCTTCCTGATTATCTGGCAGCTTTTCCCAGAGATGGAAGTAGAGAGGTCTTCCCCTTGTGCCTTAAGAAAATTCACATATCCAACCTGTTGAAAAGAAGCGGGGACTTAACGTTTTTTTTTTATTATTATTATTCTTGTGCCCTCAACCAGTTTTTATCCGGTTCATGTCTCACATTTTACGGGCACCCAATCGAGATTAGGCGCGGGATTGTAGGAATCTTCCTATGAGAGATAGTAAGAATAACAGAAGTCAGGTAAGCCACAGAGGTAACCAGGCTATTATTGACAAAGAGTAGACAGCAACTAGTGTTTCTTATATTGTTTTAGAAAGGGAGTGCTGGTGTTCAGGGCATCGCACGATTTGAAGGGCGACTGCCAGTTGCCCAGGAAAAGTGTGAGACAATAATGTAATTATGATGAGAGACACCGGATGTGATGGTTTATTGTGAAGATTGATCTGGTAGGTAGCGACCAGTCGTTAGACAGGATGACACGTGTTATTGTTTGTTACAATTCTCATTTTTTTTCCAATATATGACTGTAATGTACATTCATATGATCGCCACTACTTGAATCTATCATTTTAATATCTTATACGTGAAAATCCCGCTAAGGGTTCCTAGATTAGATGGACAATACCTAATTATCCTATTTCTCCTGATAACCAACCACAAACCTGATTGTAATAATAACAATACGTTCTTCTTTAAGAGGGGTTAAACTCATAATGTTGTTATAAATATATCTCTCTAATATCCGTTTTACATTTCAAAGCTTCAACAGGAATATAAAAATACCTGTTGTTCATATTTCGGTGTACTGATAAACCAGCAGTAAACTATTGCACCCAGCTAGTCATAAAATGTGTTTTGACATTATACGTCAACAGTTATTTAGTAGTGCTCATAATTGTTATATATTTTCAGAATGCTGATAAACAAACAGAGAATTATGAAACCTACCTAGTTTTAAATCTGTTCGACATTATACATAATTATAAATCCCTGTCCCCTATTTATTGAGACTAATTTGTGGGAGTGTGTTAGTTTTCTTGACAAATAACGCATGGATTGACTACTCAATATAATGAATGGAACCAGGTCCCTATTACGTGCATCATCTACGTTACCCTTAATTCTTTTTTTCACCGACACGTTGTTGTACTATGTATAAAATTAATTAGAATGCTAATTTCTATTGCATGTTCACACCCTCGTGCAAGCTAATATATATATAATAATGCTAATAATGAATAATATAAAAAAGCTAATAATGAACATGTTAGAAATTTATTTTCAGTTTATTAAATGACACAGATGAATGCATTTGTATGATTTTAACAACCCAGTGATAACTCTAATTCTTGAAAACCATGTAATATACAGTAAAAACAATTTTTTTCAAAGAAAAAAACATATTGTTAAGTTATCCCTAGTTGGTCTCATTGTGATAAATTAAACAAATATTTTGAATTTACTTTCATTTGTCTTAAATATCTAATCGCTGGTTGAACAGCCCACTTGTCATTTGTAAACGTTACAATATAAATTAAGACATCAGAGTTACATATTTTGAATGCATTGGCAGCTGCGCTCTACGTTGAAGAATAAATGATAGGCTATGGTCCAAGGCAAATAAAAGATCATTTTTTAGTAAATCTGGAAGTATGAAAAGAAAAATTAACAATCACTAATAGGTTTGAACCCTTTGGACATATAGCTTTCAAATGAATTAGCTTCTTCATAAAATGGGGATGGTTATGGTGTTTGGTATGCAAAATGATACATAACAGTGAGAAAAATGAAGCGGTACTGTTGTGTAAATAGCTTGCCCAGTGGCTGTTCGCAGCCATAGTTTTGCCCAACCCCCCCCCCCCAAAAAAAAAAAAACACTAAGGCGCTCCTTACGCGCGCGTCTAGCGTTACGCGTCAAGCGTAAAATCTGGAAAAATTTGCTCCACCCTAGATATCAATGACAAAACAGACTAACCCGCGCGTCACGCGCGCGTCAAATGTCAAGCGTTAGCTATCGTTCCTGGGGCGATTGTTTTGACGCGCGACGCTCGCTTGCCGCGTGTTGATTCCTCATAATAACATAACTAAGGAGAGGGTTCCCCTCTCCAGCACTCGCATTCTATATTAAACGGCAGGTGAAACATTTGTTATAATTCATTTAACAATAATTATTGATTTGTATCTGAATAGAAAACGAGCAACAAAGCAACACAGATATATAAATAGTGTTAAGAATAAGAGTTCTGTCATATTTAGAACATGATCGGTCACAAACAGATTCATATTTGTATATAATTTATCCAATGCTGATTATCAAAATTAACATTTTTACAAAGATAAACAAAAAATAAATTAGGTGCTTGGTGGATACCATCCAATCTGACGCGTGTCATGCGCGTTGTAGCCGCGTGTGTGTTTTGAATTAGTCGAGATCCGCAAGCGTGGCGCATGCATGACGCGCGCGTTAGTCTTTTTTGGGCTTAACGCTACACGGCAGTCGATAGTCGCAAGGTCCCACCGCTTATCGTATCTGGATTTACAGAGAGCCTCGTGACCATTGACCTAGTTTCTGTAACGTCACGATGTGTTTATACAGACGTAGACAAGAGAACACTGCCTGCAGTCTTTACTCAATAAGAACTCTTGAGGCACACGGAGAAAAAAATGGCTAGCAAGTTTTGTTCGCCGGACCTCGAAGAGAAAGAAGTATGGCTAAACATCAGTGGGAGCAAAGCTAGGTGCAAGATCGGAGACCTGTATGGCCCTATAAAGAAGGTTCAATGTAGCAGATCGTCAGATGAACTAAGGGTATGTATATTCTCATATAAAGGACAGTTAGGATATATGTTATCTGAACCACATGTTCCCATAGTATTTTG
Organism: Sipunculus nudus; assembly: GCA_026874595.1. Classification (NCBI taxonomy): domain Eukaryota; kingdom Metazoa; phylum Annelida; class Sipuncula; order Golfingiida; family Sipunculidae; genus Sipunculus; species Sipunculus nudus. The sequence goes on along the minus strand of CM049317.1, from coordinate 37,218,621 downwards.
TTAACTTTTTATACTGGAATTAAACTTAAAATATAAACTATTAGAAGACTCAAAGAACTCAATGTACAAGGCAAGGTATCATTACATTACCCACTTTTTCACAATGCCATAATGATTAAAATGCCTTTACTCATTATAAGGTGACTTTTACACGGCATAAAACAAATTATACACTATGTTTTTGTAGTTCACTTTCAAGGGAAGTACTGAAGGTCACCACGGTAAGCGATCACAGTACCTGACCGATCCAGATAATGAATTTCCCAACAGGTTTTGTGATACAACAAGCAATGCGCAATTCATTGAACTGCTTACCTCCAAGACAATATGTAATATTAATTAAGATGAATGGAAATAGCAGGAGCGGACTTGAAAGAAAAAAAGGCACTGGAAATTTGAATGAAAGCGGCCAATGGAACTTAAAATGAGACTAAACACTTAAACTGTATAATGTTTGTTTGTATTGCAAGACTTAAATTACATTACTCAACATTTCTCATCTTCTTGCATTTAGCATTCATTAGTCACATAATTCTGATTTTAACAAAGAACTATTCTTTGAGAATGTATTAATTACAGAGTCTGCGTTCAGATTTTGCAAAATATTATTCTCGACTGCCATCATCATGAATGCATTTAGATTTTCTGAGCAAAGTGTACTCCTCAATCTGTTCTGATGAACTTCAGTGGAGAAACTCCTCTAACATGCAACTTGTGTTTTTGACAGAGTTAGCAGATATTTATAAATAAACTAAAGGCACAATAGTAAAACTTATTGGTTCCATTGATTACAATGAACATTGAACACATTTTTTGGAGTAGAATAGAAAAATCAAGCATTATCAATGAATTTGTTCATCTTGAATCTACAAAACGTCACGTTTTAATTATAGTTTATGTTTCACATTTAGATTCGATACCTATAGTAATACTGTTATGACATTCAGACTACTCACACACCTGTCGTATTCTTTCGCTCTTTATCAAATAAAACATGATTATTTAGTAATGTAAGTAAAGTCTAAGTCTCATTTTCGGCGGAGCTCCGGGGGTTTTTTAAAATCGGCCGGGCAGCGAGCTCCTCGCCCATTTTAAAAAAAAATCCGGCGGAGATCGGTAGATTGTGGTCACATAAGTATAGAGGCCCAGCCGAGTCTACAGATATTTTTGCACCTGAAATGTGAAGGGGCCCGACAGGACGTCAGAACCTCCTCCGAACTCGCTCTTTAACTCCATCGAGACTCTTCAGTGGTCCGCCTAAATGTCGGCCGTGCATCGCAAAATAATCTTTAGACGCACATCCGTGTGCCTAACGGGCATCGTTGGGATCTTGCGGAAGGACTTTTTTGAACCTAAAACGAGCGGCCTTCGGACGACCCCAAAAATCCACCAGCGATGCACGCTAGAGGCCCCTTGCGAGCTGCTCCCGAGAAAAAAATTTCCAAAGAGTCCTCGTTGCTATATAACTCCGCGCTAAAGAGCGACAGGTTCCCAACGAGCTGTTAAAATATTGACAAGGCCCGTCCAAATAAACAATATTCGGCCGAAGCTCGTCCAAAAAGTCCACTTTTGCCAGAAAACTGGTAGAGACTCGTTGACGTAATGATTTGATATATGAGCGTTACAATATAAATATATAATTTTTCATATATGTCATTATCATCAGGCAAGTCATCAGATAATACACGACAGGCGCAGGCAATTTGTCTGACAAAAGAATGACCCTTCTTTGATTGTTTTATGAAATAACATGCTTACATACTGTTTCAGATTTGGTAAACACACTATAATGCAATGAAGCCGCTTCATAGAGTGTGATTACAGGACGACATCATCATATTTTACAATACTTATACAGCATCCACTGGCTTTATAATTTAGATCAACACTTACGGAATCTTGCATAAAACTACTAAAAAAAATAATGAGAAAGTATACCACCTTACTTGACTCCGTTTGTGACCTTGAACATCTCTGAATCTGTAATGTTCCATCTGACTCAAGTACCTTGATTAATGTTCCAATAAAATAGAAATCTACTAATAAAAATGGTAATGTTGCGTCCTTGGATTTTGTTAAATATGGTCGTAATTACAAACTGGCAAAACCGGCAGATTTGCTTTAACAATGTGTTCATCATTAAGAAATGAATATTAATACATGATCAGCTGTGAGGATATGATTTCCCCTAAGTGTGTAAAGGGTATACTGCGCCGTAATGCAGATAAGTTTCTTATCGAGGGCAAGCTGTCCTAATCTATTAAACACACCAGCTCTGCAGGAACTGGCGTGACACTTTAGCTGTGCTGTAGTTATCGCTTTACCGCCTGCACCCAGGGACGACTTACAGATCGCAAAAGCATGTCCGATTGGGGTCGCCTCTTCGAGTTGATACCACACGTGTATCAACCTTTAGAAATAACCTAAGATTTATCTTATATTAATTATACACAATACGAACAAATGTATGAACATTCTTTTAGGTCGTTTGTATAATTTTCAAATAATTATAAATTTATGATTTTATTTAAGAAGTAAAATATTCTTAAAAAAATACATGTCTATTGTAGTCTTAGAGAAATACTTTGGGTATGAAAAATACGTTGTTTTTTTTTGTTTAAGAAGGGAGTGATGTCACAGAATTACCTATTTTATTATTACTTCAAATATGTCAGAATTAATCAATAACAAATTATGTGGTATGTTCTTCTGTGTACATACCCTGGGAATCTTTAAAACGATTTGCACTCTGTGAACGGGGATTTAAGTGTATTGTTCTTGCTGGTGTGTTTTGTAGCAGTCGACACTGAACCCAATTTATCAGGATCAGGCCATTGGTCATAGTCTGTAAGATGTCCCTGTTTGAAGAGAGAAAAAAGGCAGAGTTAACGTTCGATGTGAAAAACAGCACTACTGAGAAAATCATCTGAAAATGAGGAGTGAACAAGATGAGCTCAATCTGTTCTTCCACTGCTTTTTGTCCGTCTCATCCAAAGGGCCACATCTACACAAACAAGATTGTGGCACAGGTTCTAATCATATGATTTCAATAACGTAAATCGTTGAATATCAATGTTATTGTCCTCTAATTATTTGATATAGTTGTTATTATCCAGAGTAACCACAGCAAATATGTATGCTTAGTTAAGTCTAGTTTGTTTTAGGTGTATGTATTTTCCAGTACAATTCATTGTGCTAAAATGTAGGAAAAATTAAGGATAAATCAGTCACATTTTGGTAGGTACATCTATTTATACTGTATATTGAAGGAGGATTTCCTTTTTTATAAATGTTATATATAATCAGATAGTCACCTCCCACACATATATTTAGCGTTAGCAGTTTTAGTCTATGCTTGTGCAAATAGTAAAACGTTTGACTCAAATGTCATTATCATCCAGTAATTGTTTCCCAATGATGCTCTGCCTTTGTTTCTCCTTTTTTGTTCTTTCCCTTATATATATATTATTTATATTATATATCTTTTGTTGAGGACATTTAGTCGGCAAATCTGTCCAGCGGACAGTAACACATATATCAGGTACAAACTTTCAGAAAAAAAGGACAAACAAGAATTTAAAGGTGTTTTTAATTTAGTTTTAGCGGTGTTCTTTAAAAAAAAAAAGTGGCATTATATTCATGGTGCAAAATACAAAACAAAAGTATATAGTTAATACATAATAATTGCAAAACAGTTTCCTTGGATGACTATAAAAATGAATTCTGAATGACTCTGTAACAGGTTGGCACAAACAATAGCACACGGTGACACCCTATTGCGGTTCCAATGAACATCCAGTCGGCTTCATATATATTTACCTATATATATATAATATATATGTATATATATGTATATATATGTATATATAAATATATATATATATATAAATATATATATATATATATATATATTTTTATATATATATAACAGGATGAAGCCGCCTTAGTGTTGACTAACTGTGAATGAAATAAACAGTTAGTCAACACTTAGGCGTCTTCATCCTATTATATATACACTGGGAAACAAAGACGGCTACACGCATTATATACAAATATATATATATATATATATATATATATATATATATATATATATAGAGAGAGAGAGAGAGAGAGAGAGAGAGAGAGAGAGAGTGAGAGAGAAACAGACAGAGAGAGCGAAAGATTGCTTCATTATTCACTTTTACTCCAACTATTTAACACCAACATCTTTAAGGATAGAATAGTAGGCCACCCTCGCTCTGTTATTCACTAATCGCCGACACACACAGTTAAGGTTTTTATCTCATACTCGTACCCAATCTAAATTAAATTATTTACAGGGAGATCTTAAGTAACCGTATATAAGTAAGTAATTCAATAATAATTAAAATGCATGTTTTCCGACATTTGATTTTTGTCTCTTAATTGTTCAGAAGAGAACTGTATTGTCAAATGTTATAATGTCAAAATATACTGACTGAAGCTGTTATAAGTAAAGGCAGATTTCCGAAACTGATCGAAAGCATTAAGGCATAGTTGAGGAAATGTTTGGATGCAACCCCAATATCTGATCGATGTAAACTGTTGTATGGCGTGTATGATGGTTTGATGAAGAGTGTTATCTGATATATTGCAGCTAATCTTACGCGAATACATCAGGATTCACTCCGTCGCTTTTCACAACATAACCATGGCAAATAATATTACATTAGTAATAACAGTATTTCCTCTTCTAATCCCTTTAATCGTTGCCACATGTAATAGTATAGCCCCAAACAGAATACGCTCAGTCTGGTCGGGCTAGGCAGTCTTACTTGACTGGGTGATGTTTCTTTTTTTTTCATTTTGATGAATATATCAAATGAATTTGACTATAAATTGATGAATCCCCTAGGTACCATATGACGTGATATATAAAATTATGATTAATATATTATAAGCATTATTTCTTCATTCAGTGCCAAGGTAAATATTAAATATTTCTGAAATATAATAATGGGTTGGTGGAAGGGCTGAATCTTATGGCTATGTAAAATAAAATAAAATAAACCTTTTAGTACTGAAAGCTGAACACCGAATGTGACATGCACAATATAGACTTACATAAGCGTAACGTTTGCCATGACAACAAATTTTCAAAAAATATAAAAAAAAGAAAATATTTTGGTATCAGGGAGGGAAACAGCTGACAGTTTCTTTTGTAGACATATTCAGAAGTCCCACAGAACTATCAGAGAAGTGACACTCTCCGAATTATAGGGTTATTATTACTTTCCAGGTAGAAAAATACCTTCCAACGTATAATGTATATCTTTTCTGATGCTCAGGAATGCCTGCCAGTGTCTGTCATAATACAAGTTCATGAAAACTTCTATTTACAGAAAACAGCGGTTATAGACGCTATTAACAAATCAGTGCAATATGAAATAGCCTATGCACATATAATTGAAAGAAACCAATGCAGATGACATCCCGTTATTGTATCATACGCATCATATGTTTATTTGACAAATATTCATGATAATGCCGGAAACTACGAGACAAAGTGCAATGGGTTTGTAGTACGCTTTTGGCTTGCAAGGGCTTATACAGAAATTACGTCAGGTTCGTCTCCTTTGCTTCTGACAATATATCATGATATTCATGATAAGAAAGTTTTCTTTATGAATGCTGGTTGATTATATATTTTTTAGATTAAAATGTAATTAATATTATAAAGCTTTGTTATAAAAATGTAGAAACATATTAAATCAGAAGTAATCAACATGTGTGAAGGGTTTAACTCCAGAAGAAAAATAATCAAGAGGCACAAATTCAATGACGCATAGCACAGCAACACTTCAATAATGCCGTTGGGCTGATGGGTATAATAAATTATTCGCATAGCGTTATTGTAAAATCTGTAACAACGTGTTAAATTTCCGGTCATAATTTGATAATAGTACTTTGAGTTGTAAGAAAATAGGAAGCTTTCTTAGGGAATAATAGGCACTTGCCTGGTAAAAATATAGACGATGAATTCTCGTTATATCACTTGACTATGATTATATATCTTAAACGTACATTTTCATAAAAAAAATTTAAAAAGTCGATGTTGGCATTATTTAAGTATACGAGATATCAGGACCAGAATGCTTGTACTTTTTGCTCGTTTCTTGTAAGCGAAATAAATTATATTAATTGAACTGCCGAATACTGAAGTACTACATGATGATATGCGCATATAATCAGTTAAGTTATGATCATATGTGAACAAAAGTAGCTATTGCTTTTGGTTCAACGGTTAAATTATATCAATATGCTCGCGTTCCACTCCTTTTAATATGATGGAACTGTAACCCTTAGGTATATCTTTCAGGAAAACGTAACACCTAACTCCATATCAGCACCTGGATTGCTCACGTGTCACTTATGATTTATTTGCCTGAGTATTACCGTCGGAATTACTTCCATGAAAAAAATACCTTATAACATTTAATTTAGCCTATCATATTAATCATACTGCCAGTTAGTAAAACTAATATGCTGTGTGATTTTCAATTATTGCCAATGTATTTTGTTGAATAATATAGTCTGGTAACACATAACTGACAGACACCCTTGATGTGAGTTACGTTTTCTGAAATATATTCAAATGTAAGATTCATTAAACAAATTCGTATGTTGCGCATATCACTTAAAAGAAATGGGATTATACCAATATAAATCACAGAGGTATAAAGATTCCAATGAAGAAGCCTATATATTTTCTAGTTAATGGTATGTTGTTAAAGAGTGCCTTTAAGTGCCGTGCAGTTGAGTTCAATATCAACTTCTGCAAGAAATATACATAAACGTCCATGTACATATATATCCAACACAGTGCCTTAAGCAACTGGGAGGCTTTATGTTCAGAAATTGTTTATATAACGGATTTATAAAAATCGTTAAGATACCATATAGTCGGGTAATGTTTGGACAAAGGTACCACATGGGACTAATGATGGTGACTGTCTGATTGAAAACATCCTCAGACTTAAATACAGACTTAATTCCCATCCTTCACGCACGAAGAAAACAAGTATATCATACGTAGAGGCCATCCCCTGAATGACGCTCGGGTACAATTGTTCTATCATTACAACAAAGGTTTTAGTGCAGACAATCATTACTTGGGAAGTTTAAATTCCGCGTAATGACAGTCATTCCATGAGTAAATTATCTACTATATATGACAGCTCAGCTTAGACGGGCATAAAACTACTATGTTGTCTTCTAACTAGTCACCAGATCATATTTAAAGTCCACTGGTGTGCACTGGTGGATACTGAGGCTATATATCATCATTTCAAGGCTAAGCTATTACATACCATTTCTAATCAGGGATCCCTAGGCCCCAATAATAATTTTTTAATTTAAGATGATACGGAAACTAATAACAGCAGATCACGTTGTCGTGACCAGCATAAATTTTGATACGGAGATAAATAAAAATCAGAATCTGTAACACAAGGCAGCGTGAAATGTGTAGGGCAATGAATAAAGAAATCAGTGGTTCTTGTTAACAAATAATTAAAATTTATTCTTAAAACAACCTTAACATTACAATACACTAAATCAATATATTTACACAGTATAACAACAGTATAACAGTAAATCAATACAATTACACAGTAAAAAAAAAAAATAAAGTGTACAGTACCAGAGTGTCCGGATCCAAGGCTTTTCTGGGTACCGCCACTGTCACAACTAAACAAGTCCTTTATTACAAATAATCCATACGAAAAGTTTACGTAAATCCTCTCAGGGAATAATAGTCCAATTACAATCCAGAAATCAACCGGTTGTAATCCAAAAGTAAAGTTCTGGTAATTATCCCAAAGGCAAACTGAAGACTGTATAAACTCCGTCACAAATTTCGAAGAAGATCTATAAATTTTGCAATTATCGGAAACTGACCCACAAACTGACCCACACTCTTCAGTGTCCAATGGATTTTTTTTTCGCTGTCTCCCTCGTTGGCTCTAACCACAACTCCTAATTTTTAGCTTCTTATCCCAAAGCCTAAAAACGAACAATACAAAGAACACAACAACACCCACGCGCTAATAGAGCGCAAACAGACCAGAAAATTACAGATTAGCACGAACGCTGTGTTTTACCCTATAGACCCCAACTCGCGGGCAGGCCCGGCTCGCCTGTTTCCCATTGCAACGGACTGGGCTTGCCTAATAGACACATGGATCACCCCTGAGCACAACAAACACGGGCCTGCCCTACAGGAATCAGAAATTAACAGGCAAATGTATCAAAGGTCCGCCTGGCTACCTAAAAGGGTACAATACGAATCATATTCAGTAATTGCTTTATTGTAGCACATTCCAAGCCACAAGCTAAAAAGCCCAAGAATCGACATAGGTTGTCTTGAAAAATAAGGAAAATTTAATTAAAGTACGTCTTTGTTTAGGCAGGAAAGCGTGGTATTTGTTGTTCATGTAGCTCGTGGTCCGGGTTTTGTATTCCCGATCGTCGTCTTTATGCCCAACCGATTTCTATCTGCCCCTTGAGTATAACATAAGCACGTTCACTGCATAGCATTGTGTCATCTCCCTGAATGTTTAATAAAAAAACCATTCAATCAGCTACGAAGAGTATTATTTTGTATATAATTACAACAAAGGTTATGGCGCAGACAATTCAAATTCAACTTGTTCATGAAGCTTTTCTCATAACCAGTAAAATTAACAAAAATATATTCTTACTACATTACATTCCAGATGACTATTATGGCTCACCAAAACCTGAACATGCATTACGCAGTTTCTCCGAGATCTCCAAAGTGAGTATTTTATTATTAACATTATTATTAAATCTTGGGGTGACTGCAGCTAGTGGGAATACTTTTTCAACTGAAGTATGTTATACCGTTTTTTTTTATTTATTGCCATGCATTTTACTCAATAATGTATACTTAATTGTATAAAGATCGGGTTGAGATGGTCAAATAGATATCCATTTGAGCAGTTAGTACATACTAAATGCAGAGTTAAACGAGAACACAATCAGTTCTATTTTCCGTTAACTTTATTGACAGGATATGGTGAGCTATAATATATATACAATGTTACCTGCTTCAATTTCCTGTATACGCCTTTGGCCATACCACTAATCCATAATCGTTAAAGATAACCATTGAAACTAACCTGACCTGCACAGATTTCTTAGACGTAACATTTGACCTCCAAAATGACATCTTCTACCCTTACAGAAAACCGAGCAATGGCCCTCTCTATATCCACGCCCAATCAAATCACCCCCAAGCTATCATTAGGCAGATACCTATGGTGATCAGCAATCGTGTATCTGACAACTCCTGCATTAAAGAGCTATTTATGAAAGCCAAACCCATGTATGACAAAGCTTTAGCGAAAAGCGGATTCTCAGAAAGCTTAAAATATGTTGAACCCACAGTGAAAAGCAAAAGAAACAGGAAAAGGAAAATAATATGGTTTAATCCACACTGCAGCCGTCATGTAAAAACCAACATTGGCAGACAATTCATGAAACTAGTTGAAAAACACTTCCCTCAACATCACAGGTACCACAGGTTATTCAACCGGAACAATTTGAAAATTAGCTATAGCTGTCTACCCAACATGCCAAACCTGATCAGCAAACATAATATGAAGGTTTGAAATACTGACAAATCTGTGAATGTACCTCACAAACAATGTAACTGCCGTAAAAAAGACGATTGTCCTATGAATGGTCAATGTCAGCTGAAATGCGTTGTCTATAAGGCAACAGTTAGAACAGACAATGACGTGAAACACTACATAGGGTGTACTGAAGATGATTTCAAGACAAGATACAATAACCACAAGCAATCCTTTCGGAACAGATCCCACGCTAAAAATACTGAACTGTCTAAACACATTTGGTCACTAAAAGACAACAATATCAATTACAAGCTCTCCTGGGAAATATCTGCAAAGGCAGCACCTTACTTCTGTGGGACTAGGAAGTGTGATCTCTGCTTGTCTGAAAGGCTACTTATAGCAACGCCCCCCCCCCCCCCCCCCCCTTACCTGTTCAGGTAGTTGTTCTCTCACTGCTTTGCAGGGATGAGGGACATGGGCTACCACTACATCATGGTGAGTTCACCGAGTGGATTGCATTTGGTATGAGTATAGTATAGTATATTTGCCTTTTATATTTTATATTGTATATTTGCCTTGTATATTGTGTTTTTTCATAATATATGTGTATTTTTATCATATGTATACTACTGATATCTTCACTGCTTCCAAGACCCTATTAGAAATCAGTTCAATATGCTATTTAGCTTCCTGGTAATTATCTTTGTATTATATATAAAATTTGCAACTATAAATAACCTCTTTGCCCTGCCCTGTTATGTTCCAGTATCGCACGCGTACCCCGACCAATCTTTTGTGCACCCGAGGACAATAAGATCAGTGTCAGTCTTTCACATGCCCCCCCCCCCCCCCCCGACCCGAATCGCACAAAGCATAATCTCATAATCTCGTAAAGTCTCGGTTTTTTCAAACACACCCGTTAGCTTCATTCTAACCTTATTCACCTGATGATCGGGTCGCACCCCGTGAAACCGACAGTTGTGAATTAACAGTGTTGTTTTTCTCCAGACTCATATATATATATATATATATATATATATATATATATATATATATATATTTATACAAAATATATATCTATATGTATAAATGATGAAAGATACATATAAGAAATATATAACAGATGACAGCTAGCAATCATATATGATTCTAGTGCGCATATATCATTTATATATGTGCATGTATATAATTATGAATTTTTCAAATATTCACGACAGCTGTTCAATCTTTGTATATATATACCAAATTCCTACCCTAATGAAACGTGTGTACAGTATGACTTGTCCAGCAGATTAAACCTGAATCGCAATAGGCCACAGAGGAATAGGGGTGTTTTAAATTTATGTAATAGTGGTCATTGTAATAGTCCTGTGATGTGTTGAAATGTTATGGGTTAACATATATATATTAACATATGATTGAAACGTCACTGTGTAATGATCATGCAGGTCACTGCTTTATTTCCCAATATTAAAATAAGAGCAGTGCCTCCTTAGTGACAACTTGGGGAACTGTTAGGCATATCAGGATACTTTTGTTATTGCTGCTCCATTGGAGTTTACCCAGAAAATACAAGCTTTTTAACGACCAGACGAATTTCTTGTTTTTCTTTTTGAAGCGACGCGGAAAACATGTGCCACAGTTTTTATTTATCAATTGTACGTTAAGCTTAATTATTAATTAGCTGGACCGTTACCTTAAGGGTACATCGGATAAGAAGCTTCTTTATTTAATCACTGCACAAAGCTTACATAAAAAATACTTGTATCTTCGATTTATACACCTTTGCCTCTCTGTCCCTAACATTATACGTGTAACCACTAGTATAAGAAAATAAAAGTAAAATATACGTGTTAATGTAAACATTTTCAAAAGTTTTTTTTTCATTCAGCCGTTCTTTCGTTTAATTGACAGTCTTTTCTGCATTTGCAATTCGTTTGACATCTCTATGGCCAGAATCTTATGAATTCATGATTTATATAGAAACCAACTGTGTGAAAGCTACAACTGTTACTTTCTTGTTCTTACACAGGCTCTCGCTGATCCTTATACTTCCGCAGGATGCTGCTACAATAAGAGCAAACGGACAAAAAGCCATCCAAAGGAACCCTATTGTAAATACTGACGACATTACTTACGATAATATTTTGATAATCTATTTTTAAATAAATTGACATTTTAACGCCATTGCCAAATTAGACCATGAATGATGTTTATAATTCATAAACGCAGCAATAAGTTTCCTTCGAAAAGAAGTATACCAAGAATGCTAAACAATTAAAATAAAAATGATTTGCGGAAGTAAATCGTAGTGTAAAGGTTACCAACAAAAGTATCAACAGGGTACTGTCTCTATGTTAAACTAAAAGCATTGGGTGAAAGATATGTATAAAACAATAGCCATGAATAGAAGTTTTGCAAAACTCAGCACGGTAGTTTCATAAAATTCACAAATATTCACAAAGATCAGGTGAGTGCTGATTAGAGAATATTAAGTAACTACCAGTGACTTCTCATGGGGAAAACAGGAGAAAGACCGGGCACTATAAAAAATCGAACTCCCATGAATACAAGCTCACTGAAGATGCACAGACGCACACCCAAGCTCTGTGGGACATGGTGGATTCGATGCATAATGCATCGCATAGGAGCTCAGCAAAGCCATTGACTCCCTAGCCTTAAGTAAAACCCCAGAGAGAGACACAATACCACCATAGGTGACTAAGAACGGCAAGATTTCAGCATCGTTCTTTACCATGCACAAATTACCTAACTGCCCCATTACACATGATTTAATTGACAGGCCAATCTACCCCTAGAACTCTACACCTGGCTAAAGAATCTGTATTTATATTCTTGTCTATTTACCTATTTGCTCTGCTCAAAGTTTATACAAAATATGCGGTAATACATGCACCATGCATAGACATGTGACAACAATGTAAAAAAAGTAACAGTAATGTTAGTAATGTTAGGTAAACTTACCATTCATACCTTAGCAGAGTACAGAAGAATTTAATCATTTAGATAAACATAGGTATCAACATTGGAAGAAATATAAAATATGTATTGGATTACATGATATTATCATAGAAATATAACAAAAAGGATTACTCTGTATTATTATTTTTGAAAATCGTTTGATTTATGACCCATTCAAATATTAACGTATATCTTATTTATGTATTTTTTAAATACTTCTATCTATTTAAAGGGAAAGTACCAAAAATATAGTGTTTACTTTTGTTTTGTATTTACATAAGATTATCTTAAATCTACACTGATCTGATTTTCGTATTTTTGGAAATCACAAGTTATATTAACAGCGGCGGTAAAATGAAGTTCGATATAAAAGAAAACAATCGAAGGTAGCATTCATATTCATGGCCTCCCAGGCTTGATATTAAGTTAAGCTTGGTGATTACGTGGATGAGTTTTACTGTTGTGCCCGATACCCGGGTAGCGGATTGATCATTACTCCGTCGGGTAAGATCTTATTCAGCTGGGAAGCAGCTATATGAGATTAAATTATTGGCCTGTTTATTTGTCCCCCCCCCCCGCTTTCAGGAATACGGGACATTGATTTTGGTTTGTCTATCTGTCCTTCTGTCTGTTCGTCCGTAAGGTGTTCGTTTCTGTGCAATAAAATTCCTAATTATAATCCGATTTCATTCAAATGTGGACCAGTGATTGCTCCCATGCTTACCTTTGATGGGATAAGTTCTGGTGTGACTGTAAAAAATAATACAATAGTATACTAGTATTTCATCGTTGACATGATGAATCAGCAGACTTAGTGTCACTAATCACCAACACGTGTCATTAGCAGAGGACATAAATTCCTTTTTTGTCATAATCGAAGGCACCTCAAGCTGTCACGATCTAGGCCTACCCCTCCCACTTTCCAAATACGTTTATAAACTCCAAATGTGTTCAGTTTGTTCATTCCTTATATTAAATGAGTCGTTTTATGTTCTAGACAAATCACGTTTTATGAAAGAGCTTATTCAACGGAGAGCTATATGTCCGAATGGGAATAGCCACGTATTTATCAGTGATTGAAAATTTTCTTTTAACACTGATAAAATAAAGCCAAGAATGGAACTAATACTTGCTTGGAACCATTTTGAATCAAAGATGCTTCAAGAGATTCTTCCAAGTATAGCGCATAGGCTTCTCCAATTAGATACGACACCCTGGTAAGTAATATAAATTGTTACGTTTAATAGGAGGCTTGAACGTAGATCGCCCATTTAGTGTTTGTTGGATTATAAAGTTGATCATATGACTGAAGTGGACGGACATATACATTCTGCAGTAAAGCGATTAGTTATTTAAGCAAATGAAGATAATTTCCATTTATTTTTTAAATATTTTGCAAGGGTCCCATTTTAAAGAAATTTCATTTATAATGAAGAGGCTTTCATAAATTATCACGATTTCATCCTCCTGATTTATTCATTTGTGTCATCTTCCTTGCATAAGATTACGCAGCAGTACAGGAATAAATAGAGCATTCATCGTGGCATGCACCTTATATCCAGTCAAACAAGTCCTTTTGCCTAGCACACTGAAGATAAAATAGCTTACTCAAAATTTTATCAAACTTAAAATACAAAGGAGCTCCCGAAATGGAATAGTTTCTTCATAACAGAGGTGACAATATTCTTATCCAAAATGATCTAACACCACTACTGGTAAAACATATTAACGGATATAATACAATGAATATCCTTATCAGAATTTTAACACAATCTGGAACGAATGTCGGGTTTCCACGAATCGGCACTTCTTGTTCGAATGATGTATATGAGAACTTACCTTCGTTCAAAAATATACAAAGAAAGAACACTTTGAAAGCACCACTGATGGTTGTAATACTTATGTTATTAAATCATACGACAACCAACATCATTTACTAATAATCAGGATTGAAAACATTTTGTAGCTGTGCAACCATGCAGTTACGTGGCTGATTGATGCTGATGGTAACAACCCAGGAAGCCCTTTCATACAGAAGGAAGTTATGTCAAGCTACCAAGCTCGTTATAAGTGATTGACACCAACATAGAGGCTGTAAATGGGTTTTGATCATTTTAAAGAATGTTGTTGTAAACTACGAATATAATCCTGACGGGTTCATGTCAGTCTCTACAGTCATCCACTCGACAACAAACACAAGTTACAGCTTGCTCCTGGTATATGTATTATTTAACACTCAATGGTTAAAACAGGGCACACTCGGTATGGAGAAACTGCACGTCGGCTTCATAATGCGTGGGGAAAACTTTTTTTTAATATATATATATATATTTTTTTTTCAAACAATAATTGTCTATAAAACAAAAAGCAAGCATGCCAGGCTTTCCAAAAATTCCTTGTATGATTTTTATTCCAGTTGCTTGCAACGATTGTCCGTACAAACATGTTGATATTCCCCGCTGATTCAACAATTATTTTCTTCTAAACGTCCTATCAGAGGCACTGACTAAATAAAAAAAACATAGACTAAATAGACAATATGTTTAATTAAAGAAAACCGAATTATTTTTATTTTGTATAACATGGTATTCAAAATTAAGGTTTTAACTGAGCCGTTACACCGAAACCTATCAATTCCAATGTGATGATTATAAGTTTATATATGTATATATATATAAATATATAAAATCATTTAGCAAAGAATGGGTCTTTGCAGTTACATAAGTCTTTACCCATTTTTCCATTGCATGAAAGTTCGAATATCTTCATCAGCGAAGTCAATGTTACATATGCTGCACCAAGATGATTGGAGTTATTGCATTTAGGCTTATTTCAGTAAAGCCCTACCTCTTAGATTCCCCTAAAAATACACCCGTTCATAGAACATAACTCATGATCTGATTTGTGACTAATAATATTCATATCGTTCCGCCCTGTGTTAGGTGGATATAAGGTCAGTTACTGTAGCTCAGCCTCTTCATTTTGCTGGAAGAAAAAACATAAATATTGCTAGTGCATTTTTATAAAGCTTTTCTTGTCGGTTAAAAATTATTTTATGCCAAAACATTGTATTTTGAAGAATAGACCTTGTTCGATCTGGTTCTCAATCAGAATATCAAAATCTACTTCAACAAATACTTTTTAATTTTATTTGTTGCCGTTAACCACCAAAATATTTCAATACCGACTTAACTAGGTACTATGCACGTGAAGGTATTATGTACTAGTTCACAAGGAAAGTGTATCCCAGGCAAAAAAAAGTGAACTCGATAAATAGGCTCCGCAGTCTTAAGATGGGGGTCAACCGTGACAAATTTTACCTCTCCTGATAAAGGTTGTACACAAATTAATTTGTCTTCAAATGAAATAATGTATGTAATAAAATGGGCCGTTAAGATGGAGTTACAAATTTTATTCTGACCTCCTAGAATCTAAGCAATATTCAATTAAACAACCGAGGACAGGACACAATACAGGCAATCGAAACAAACAGTGTCCATGCCCATTGCTAAAATTTACAATGCAATTGAAATATGCCTGTTAAAGTCCTGACTACTCCCCAGGCATCAGGGTAGAGAACAACAAGAAACTCATACACGCCGTGTTGCGGTCACCCTTCCGACATTATCGCATTCTATCCCAAGGGGATTAGATAAATAGTCGATACATACTTTGCGGCACTAAATGTGTGACAACGTAAATCACTTATCCGCATTATTAAAGCGGAGCGGAAGCTTCGAATTGGTAATTGTGCAGTTTTCCGTGTACTCTGGTAATGTTTACACATATGTATCATAGATAAGTGTAATGGTATATATCTATATATATTTAAAGATATTTTGTATGATTTATTTCTCTCAAAGACTTATTTTTTTCTAGCATTTTGTGTCATTGAAATGTGGGCAAACTGATAAATTGAAGGTTACATTTATACATTTATTTTGTGATATGTAAAAATATATGGAATATATTTTTAAGAAATCTATGCACAGATAATTGATAATATATAATTAAAAGTACCAATTATGGAGAAATAATATATCGAAAAGTTTTTTTTTCAAGAATTAGTTCATAGTCATTTGCTGTTTAATGGTCCAAAGCTACATGTTTTAATGAAGACCTAATACATTGTGAACATTAGATATATGAAAATCAATATTTTCATGGATGCCACGAATCGTCATTATAAGGTTCTACTATGAATAAGCACAGCATGCATCCTTGTTTCGTGGTGACTTTGAATCAACGGTATAATAAAAGACTTGTTATAGTGATATTTATGATAATGACAATTCGTTTTGTATGGTATTCTGGGGCGAGATGTTTAGTGGTACAAAAAAGGGACATTTTTGTTTATTTTCAGCGATTTTGATGTTCTGATATAATAGCGTGCGTAATGTATATATTTGAACTGTTTTTTGTCGGTACCATTCAAAATGGCAGTTAGGAACATTTTTAAGGAAAGCAGAGACGAGTCTTACACTGTTTACTTATGAAACAAATATAACACTTTGAAGCGCAAAAAGAAATATAAGAAAAAATGAAAAGGATAAATCATTGATGCCGCTTATATTTTTTTTAACTAAAAAAACCTTGACGAGTCTTGGTTGAAATACATTAAAGAAGTATAACGATAAACAAGGGGAATAAGTGAAATAAATGTATACGACAAAGATATATTGCAACACACATTAAATATCGGAACAGAACGGCACTGTTTACCAAGCGACATTGAAATTCGATAGTAAGGGGGAAAATTGATAATAGATTCCTGATGGGATCGTTTAATGAGCAGTACATTGTTTGAGAGCAAATTGATTTGGTATTTGACCTTGTGCATGCCCTTTTTACATGGTTATAGCCTTATATTCGAAACTGACCAGACCGTCTTATTGCCTTCTTGAAACTGTAAATTCCGTCCCTCCTAATAACAAAATCCTAGCATCATGATAATTTATATCACCAACCGTGAACCTATATGCAAACCTTTAAAAGAACTGAGGCCCGGATTTGTTTTGCTAGAATCGACGATTAGGGATCTTGAGGCAAGGGGTAATTTTTTCTAAAGTATACTTGGGTATGATGATTAAGAGTCGATGTGCAGAATTTCGACATTTTTATTCTTCTACATATTTTGCTAAAATAAAATATGATAAAAGATTATATTGTCTCTGTTATGATTTGCAATTTGTTTACAAGATGATTTACAAAAATAAATTTGGAAAACAAATTAGGAATTTTAAACCAAATACGTTTCATTTTCCCCCTTTTTTTTCTTTCCGTTTTATTAATCAGCTTATTAACACTTTTAAATGCCGCGAACATGACCAGATACAGTTAATCACATGCATAGCTTATATGCCATTAATAACTAGGAATATTAAACCGTTCTTAATTGCACTGAATTATGTGCATGGTGTTCCTTGTTGGTAAGATCAATGCATCGCTTTCATATTGATCTCACTGCAAAAGCACCGGAAAGAACAAACCTTAGAGTCAAATATATGTCTTTATGTCAAAGAAAAAAAAACATTGGCGGATATATGATCTCGGAAACGGGGGAAATCCAGACCCTGGCTAGATAAACAATTGTCCAGGGGTTGTAGATGAGTAGACTTGCATAAATCTCGGCTGCAGAGGTTCTGGGAAGAGAATTGTAAAGAGAAAAAATCCGGCACTGCAGTTACATATATATATATATATAAATATATATATATATATATATATATATATATATATATATTTGAAACATCGGACAGTGATCTTTGTAACTACCAGTCCTACTAAGGTGTTGTGTACACATGTGTCCCTGAGTCACCATGCTCTACTGCTGACCGACTGATTGAAGACATCACTGAAAGACATCCAGACTAATTTTTTTCCGAAATCAATTAATGTGTACTGGGCTTACTCTCTGTGGCAATGAATTTGGTTCCTTGTATTATACAAAGGGAACCTTTTTCATACCAGTACAACAAATGTCAAGTCGAAACATTTTAAATTGGCCAGTTTAGGATTTTTTTGGTGACACCTTTGCTTATCAGGGTTTTAACAAGAATAATCAACTTTTTAACCACTGGACCACGTTCTGCATCTCTGCTTGAATGACATTTTTTGGCGACAAGAGAAGTCATTGCCACTCATACTTAAGCGTGTGGCCAACATGGTTACTCCCCCTAATTGTTAGTTTGTTTTCTTTGGCGTATTACCCCATAGGCCCCCTTATTTCCTTCGGTATTATTGACCTCCACCCATGTCATGCTTTCTCTGGAGGAGCCTTGGGTTTCCCTTAATTTCAGGTTATTCCTCTATATTGTTCGGTTAAGACTATTCTTAGAAAACATGCCCTGATCCAGTTCAGAGTTTTCGTGATATGACATGGTCAAGCAGGTCCAATCTAATCCCTTGACAAAGTTGCGAAGCAATGACGATGGCCGCTCCCCATCAGTCCTTTCATAAAGACGATCATGTAACTTTGAGCCATTAATAGGATATCCGGAAAATAAGGCGCAGTGGTCGGGGAAATAATTATTTTGTAAAATAGTTTGCCTACACATAATGTTTTAACCGTGCGGCATATTTCCAAACATTGGACCTCATGACCCAGACGCTGCGTCTCTTTCTGGTGGCAATTCGGATTTTGTCAGTTATTGCAGCATGCGGCACAACACTTACAAGCAAATAAATTGTCAGGTGCGCGTAAACGTAATTTGATATGCCGATGTGCAATTAAAATATCATGAACGTTTCTCTTTCCATTTTGTTGACGACTTTTTTAATGTCATTTGAGGCATAACACTTCTTCTATGGCTCAAAAGGAAATCGATGTTGAAGCTCGCATAATGTCACATCCCGGTTATTATCATAATTTATGCATGTATCACCGATATGACTATAAGCGGGCTCGACTGTTTTTGAAAATTAGGGCGTCGCAAGGCTCCTGACGATTCCGGGCCGTCACGCCTCTTGTGAATGGAATCGTTGCTATGTGGACGCTAGCAGCGGTCAAAATGGCAATAGACAGCTCAACCCGCTTGGTAACATTCGCATTGAAATCATATTTATTTTATAGTAAGTCCATGCACGGACCTCCCTGTCCTATGATATATTTTTTTTCAAACCCCTCAACGACTTTACATTGCCTGATTTTATATGATTAGAAACCGTCCACAATGTGTAATTAATTGATGATCCTGTGGTGAGTTATATCTGATCGATGGTTCAAATTCGAAGGTATGGTCAACAGATCTTGACGGGATACAGGATTTTGCAAAACTAATGTTAAGAAAGTGAAAGTTACGAGTTATAGGAGCAGATGATATGTGGATCGCCAAAAATGAAAAGTATGCTGCATAATTTGGTGCTAGTTTATGTCTCAACGGGGCCAGTAAAACATCATCGTGCAGCGCAGTACCCTTAATAAGTTATATTTAATTATTTTGTATATATTTTGTAGGTGTTACTCCTTTCGTTGCAAAGGACCTTTAAATACATGATCTATCGGGTCAAAAGCAGGATCAAAATCGACCGCAAACATTATAGCATTACAATGTTCTAAATAACAGAAATATATTATATCATTTATTTGACTGGGTGTATCTGATATTCTTCTGTCTTTTATAAAGGTAGTTTGATCGCCATCTATTATTTTTGGTAGGTTGTTTTGTTATCGTTTTACAAAGGTTTTGCTTAATTTAACTTGTGATTATTCTTCCTGGCTTCTCAATAAGCGTATTTACCGCTTGTCTTTGACTTGGTAACAAGGAACTAACAGTTAAGCTCCTGTTAAAGAAATGTTCAAGGTCATCAGTTATTAAATCGAAAAAAAGTAATGTAAAATTTTTTCGGTAGTCCGTCGTTGCCAGGAGTCTTATTGTCCTTCATTTCCTTTAAGCTATTTAAAATTTCTTCTTTGCTTATTAATCCCTCACAAGCATTTACTTCTTGTTCTGACTAATTAGGTAAGTTTAATTGAGAAATGAAATATATAAATTCTCTCTTTTGAAAATGCTTTTACATTCTCAAATTCACGTTTAGAAAAAAGATTTAATTCCATCCATTTATTTTTGAAGAAACGAAAATAAAATCTAGCCCCTGTTGTCTGAGAGGATTTGTTGACCCCAATGTATATCTACGAGCAACCGGGTTTCTTACTCTAATCAAGTCAATTAAATCAAAACTGCTTGTAAGATGAGTAACACATTGGAGTGTACGTATCACCATCTGCGTCGAGATATGAAAGACATATATTAAAATCACCGCCCCAGGCCATTTGTGTTTCCGAATCTATTGGTATTTTTGTTAATATTTCCCAAATATTGTCATAAAATATCACCTGTTGCAATTCGGTGTTAGGTGCACAAGTATTTATAAGCATCGTCTTTCTATCTTGAAATATGCTTGTACAATAATGAAACGTCCGTCTTTATCCTTATTTTTAAATAGTTCCTGAAATTCTAAATCACGACCTACAAGTAACAACATACCTCTTGCCTGATTTGTACCCTAAGAAAATAGGTATGTCAAGACCAATCTTGTAACCATTCTGATTACACAGTATCTGTTCAATGGGCTTCCTTAAGAAAAATTACACGTTATGCTCCTCTGTTGTTTAACAACCAATTATAGATATCTTGTCTTTTCTTTTTTCTTCCTATTCCTTTTACATTAAGTGTTATAACTGAGAAATCCGACATACATAAAACACTTAAGATTGTAAATTGTCAATGTCTGCAAATTGCTCAATAGGGTCCAAGCACTAATACGCAAGAATAAATTAATTTCCAAATAAGACATGTATAATTAATATACATCTAAGGTGTATATTCATGCCCAGTGAACCTACTTCGCTATTTTGAAGTCCAAGGGAACAAAATACATAAATAAGCAGGTGACATAATTCCATAATATACATAATGTGAATGTCAGAGCATTTGGCGCCTTTAGAGGAGAGAACAAAGACATCAGAGTCTTTGATAGGCAAAATGAAGTGTAAACAATTATAGTAAATAGAACAAGATCACTGAAGTGAGCCTTTAATAAAAAAAAATAAAATAAAATAAACATTTCCGAGAATTAAAAGTATATAATTAAAATGGATAAGAATTTTTTTTAATAACAACAAAGATCGGCTCCCTATGTTATAGTATACAACTTATACGTATCACCCATTTTTTTTGGCAGCATTCAACAAATACACATGTATACGTATTCTTTATACATGCTGCAGTTTTCCAGTGTATACATATCTGCTCATAATGATGAATATTAATTAGTCAAAGGATAATTATACCAGATTGAAAACCCATTCACTCAAGTACATTATATGTAATCGAAATGTGTACAATTAGACACTGTTAATTTATTTCTTTGAAATAATTAAAACAAACGCTTCTTAAGTATACTTTCATAATCATGAATAAATAAGGGACGGTCATGTTCTTATTGGTGTGGATGTTAACTGTGGGTTACTGCTTATAACTTCTGAATTTTGTTTCAGGGGATTACTTTTCAAGTGTTCAAGCCAGGCTTTGAAGTTGGTTTCGCTTGTGAACCCGAGGACTTTCGTTCCTCGGTCCCTCACAAATATTACGCCATCTGTGGTCCAACAGTCCTGAATAAGGGTCTCGCGTTTTGCGGTCAATGCACATTTGACTAAATTCATTCGTGATTTTGTCAAATCCTCATTCACAAAAAGACCCTTCTTTCTGTCGCCAGACATTCGCAGTCGAGATTTTCCTTTCATGAAGGAAACCTTTTTTTGTGCGAAAGGAATTTCACAATGACTGCTCTAGGCCGGCTTGAGGATAATGGTCGGCCGACACGGGGTGATTGTTCTATATAAGTTTTGTTTATGTTAATGTCCATCATTTTTTTAGCCATATCTATCACCATTTGGTCCGTATATTCATTTTCCTGCTCTAGTCATGAATTAACAATCCTGACTGACGTCCGACGAGAGTACTGCTGTTGACTGTCCAGCTCCTCCGTTAACATACCCACAGTATTTTGTAGTTCCACAACCATACTTGAGAGCTCCCTGACTATATGATCATACACTTTCAGTGTCTTATCTACAGCTTCATCAACAATCTTTTTAAAGGCAATTTTCAATTTCCACAGTCAAGAGCTACTGCTAACATTTGTGTAATTTTTTTCAGAATCTCCTATCACAACTGCCTCATCGTCCTTGTGCTCAGTGAGAGCGGGCAACGGGTAATCCTCAGATGAACTCATAACTCCTTCTTTATTACGCTTTTTTTTCTTGTTCAAACAAGTTTCCCCCCGATGAATAATTGATCATCCTTTTCTTACATTTAATTTACTTTTTCGCAGATACAGAAGTGGCCATTCGTTAACATTTGTCAGAATATACCTCAGGTTTTAGGATTAACATTGACCTTGGCTAGACTTTCCCTAGCTTTCAACAATAAAACCACATAAATATACCCTTTTAACGGTCAAAGATAACATATGGGTATCAGTACTTTAAACTTTTACTTCCTTTCACATGAATAATAAACATTTGTGGGTGATATTTCGAACAAAAAAAAAATTCAGAGCTTATCTTGCCTGTTGCTCACTCGAAAAGCGCCATCTGGTGACAATAAATATTATTGTTACCTACATAAAATGAATAATTATTATGGTGAATGCTCGTAACTACCATAAATTGTCCAGTGATATAACTAGTACCAGTCTCTTTCAGTTTTACTCTGTTTAAATTCCCACGGAAATTTATTTATATCTCTAGATTTTTAAACTCTATAGTTTTATCTCACTTGTGAGCGAAAGTCATGGTGGGGCGTCCGCCTGTCGTCTGTCTGTTAACACTAGCAACATTTCTCAGCAGTGTCCTGAGATTTGTATAAAAGTGTAAAATGGGTAAAGGAGGCCCCATTCAAAATTTGGCGTCACTAGCATTTTTTTTATTTTATGAGCGTTGTGTTTGTTATGTACCTTTAAGAACTGTACCCTTTTATTCTGATTATTAAGACTTGTTTTATACCTTGTAGTTGATGAACATCCCTATCTGTGATTTTATAAAGTTGTAATATTTTATCAATTTATCTTATTACATTATAAATTTACATGGATATGTGTCAGTCCATAAATATACAAACCATTACCTTTTTCAACACAGCTTTAATGTGTAGCCTACATTAAATTAAAACGTATTCACATAAACTCAACATATACTTTATTCTTGTTAAATTGAACAGTGATCAAAATAATATATCAATTATAAAGTAAATCATAAGGTCAAAACAGAACAACCATATAAAAACTTAAATTGATTGATTAATTAATTTAAAAAGAAATAATCTTCTGGTCTTCTATATCTTAAGAGATACGCTTGAACAGTTATACACGCTCCAGAGACAGAAGTCCTTATTTAAATCCTTTGTTAATGCCTTTGGTGTTTTTGAAGTTGGGTTTGTATTTTTACCTTAATTTTAGCATATATATTAATTTCTTGGTAAAAAAAAAGGTTGCATAGTAATAAGCATTCAATATAATTTTCTGAGGGACTTACTGTCAGCTCTTAGCAGTCATTAAAGTGTGCATCAGCTCGTGTACAAGCATAGAAAATACGACAACAGTAAGTATATTATTTCCGTAATCAGTTTTACATTTACTGGAGATTTATGCCTGAGATACACATCTCAATTTTGGAAATTGTTAAATTTTATATGAAATCTATCCCTGGACTCCATAGGTTTTGCCACTTGTAATCTACTGTTGAAAATATACATAAGAACTAATTCTAACTTTTACAGTTTGTCACATGGGAACAATTCATAAATGAGCTTTGGGTCCTTTGGCGTTTGATCTTTTTCATTGATCCTCTATTGTATTATTACTAATTGGATAACGTCATGCAGAGAGATAAAAAGTCACGACAGAGGGTTGAGGCCCTTTTACTAGTGCGTATGGGGCCATTCATTACACAGTTGAATGACGCAATGAAAGCAAGGCGAAGTTGAAGTTATAGAAATAAGAGAGTTTTCTTACACAAGAGGCAAATGCTCCTAACTAACAATAATTCTCCAGGGTGTATCGTATATTATAGTTTTCGGATGTCGCCTTAGTAGCATTAATAGCTGCTCGAGAACCGTAACACGAACTATTAGTGGACACAGGTGAGACTGCAGTGTCCCTCTCGTATTTTCAAGATATATGATAGGGAGTTTAATCTTTCAAATCCAATTTAAAATGTTAGTTGGAACAATATATAGAGTGAATTATTGGGAAGCCTTGTTGATATCATTAGTAGAGAACATGTAATATATCCATCATCCATGATCCTGTCTTTGCTCGCATACTATAACAACAACCATTTCCTTTTTTTTCTTATGCACGTGTGTATATATCATTATGGGTACATACGCAAGGATGTATATATATTAACTCCTATGTTCGTTTTAATGAACTTTGGCCTAAGCTTGCTTAGGACGCCAACTTTGTTTATAATTGTTTTCTGTAAATGCGGGATGAGTGTCTTTCATCCATGTGTATGTTTCCTTATGTGTTGGTAAAAGTAAGAGCTGCTGTGGGTCAGTTTACCGAAAGGCTGTCCTGATAACAGTACAATTCTTAAAAGAACTAAACATGTGTGAATAATATTGTATATTTCCGACTTTTTTAGGTTTGTTTTCATGAAGAACATCATCACTTTAGATCTTCATAAAAGTTACTGGTATGAATAATAATTATAAGAATTCTCAGTAAAACTGATGTCTGTTATAATCAAACATTTCCTATAAAGAGCCTCAATTTATTTTTTTTTTTGCTCTGGGCATTTTAAAACCTGAGTACATGTTGTTGACGCCATGAGTCCTTTAAGTGTGGACTGACTGTCTGTCTCAGAGTCTCCAAGGCCATCTGTGAGGATTTAAGTAATGATATTTTAGCATCCATGCTTTTACATAATCTTAAGGAATCTGAAAATATACTTAGAATTAACATAAAAATGTTTATACTAAAAAATGGTGACATATATCTATACTATCACTGTGTAAGATCATATTGTTGTAAGCAACGGGATCGCTCCTGACGGTTTCCAGTGAATTTCCTACTGGATAAGATTAATCTGTTCATAAACTATCATTCACGCTGTACAATAACTTTTTTTCCTTTTTCCTGTCAGCACAATGGTATACAAGATTGCTGTGGACACAAGGAACCCTGGCTGATGCCAAAGCCAGAGAGATGTTGGTGACGTCACAACCCTGATTCTGCAATGCACTCTTAGGGTCTTGTGACTTGGTGAGCCTAATATGCAATTATTTCTCATTAGGCAATGACAGAACTTGCTTTGTGTGGCTTTTATAGATAATATTATAAAATATGTCCAAGTCCGGTCGGTAACTCAGTTATTATACTAAGACGCTGTAAGTCTGGAAGACCCAGCCCCTGGTCGTGTCAAGTATAAAATTGATATTGTGGTTTTCACTCCTACCGAACAAGTAAAACAGATTTTTCGGTATATTTTCATTTATCTATATATTGTTTATGGTCCAAGGGCATTCGAAAGTCTTGCCCTTCTGTCTTTTTCCAGGCTAGACCCCAAGTTCAGGGATTCCGTGGTACAAGATGGTACAAGATATCTTTGTGAGTATTTGAAGCATGAGGCAGTCATAAAAAGAACTTGAAACAAGGTACTTCAGGTTTAAATGATAAACCTGGAGTAGTGACCTTGACATTGGCGAGCGTGTCAGGATCCTCTTTTCGAGGATCAGTGCAAGAAATATGACTCATTCGCCAAGAATATATACCCAGTATATACATATGAAAGACTATAACATGTCTAGAAAGTGGTCTATCTTCTGTAATTGGAATATGAGAAAGCCTTGAGTGATATTATGGTAGCCAGATTTTTGTGGCTGTTTTTATGCTTACCACGGAAAGAGGCCGACTCCTTAAGGTCAGGCTAATACCCTGGTGATTACAGCTTTGGCTGGGGTACAGCTGAGTCTCACTACGGTGGTAGGCTGTATCGTTTTCGTCAATTTCTTGTCCAGCAGAAATTGAATGGTTGTGCCTAAGGTTAAGGCAGTTTTACGGCTACGGCCTCCGTTTGTTTCGTGAATAGCTAACTGTAATTTATCGTGGTGCTACGGCACATTTCACTTGATATTTGCTAAGGCATTTTTACGGGTGCCCCTTTTTATTGTGTGCACAAGTCTTACAGATGTCTTTTTTATTGTTGTAGCGGCCTCGCCTGGCCGGGTGTTCCAGACTTAGTTTAACCCGTACCTGTCTCGAATGTTCGCGTCTGTGCACGTGTACTTGTGTACTTGTTCTTTTCAATTGTTCGTGAAAGGGAGTTTTCTAGAGTTTTCGGATGAAAGATAATAAATAGGGGCCGTGTTTTAGAGCCGGGAGAGAGGTGAAAGAATATTCCAGCGGGCACAGAAGCGTGTATGTCAGTTTGTGAGATCTATTCAGATAAGTGCGGCAACATAGATATTCTTCAGATTTTTTTCTGAATTTGTGACGAATCTTATTTGGTCTTCATTTTACTTTCGGGATTGTTACCAGAGCTTTACATTGGACTGTTATTCTCCGAGAGAATTTGTGTGAACTGTTCGTCCGGCTTATACATTTTTAAGGACTTGTCACTGTGACAGTGGTGGTAACCAGGTACTGTGCACTTTTTTTTTTTACTGTGTGAATGTATTGATTTGCTGTTATACTGCTGTTATACTGTGACATAGTATTGATTTAGTGTAATGTTTGGGTTGTTTTAAGAATAAATTATGGTTATTTGTTACCAAAAATCACTGACTTTATTCATTTCCCTAGACATTTCACGCTGCCCAGTGTTACAGAATCTAATTTTTCTCCATTACAACATTTATGTTCATCACACATACGTGATCTGTTGATATTAGGTTCCATACCAATGTGGATAGTGGAAATTATATTGACTGAATCTAGTGAGTCTGAGGTGATACTTATCAGCATATCAATTTTGATTATTGTTTCACTGCCATAGTGTGTTTGTGTGATAAACATGCAGGGGTTAAGGGAACTGTTTTCTTTTTGGGAGAAAAGTTAGGTTACATGGGAGAATATCTTAAACAATTTTTTGGTCAGTGAGAGAAATCGCATAGCTACATAAAAGCAGAGTGACATGAGCGAGCTGATAGAGCAAGAGAACGGGAAAATGTAAGAGAAAAGGAAGCTGGAGCTCATGAAACTGAAATGATGAACTTAAAATTACAACTTGCTGAAAATAATCCGCCTCCCCCTCCCCAAATTCTAGTAAAACCTTTGGGTATGACTTCTTTTAAAATGCCAGCCGTTGAGGAAAGTCATGATAGAATGGATGCCTTGAGGTTTCCCTATGCTGATACTTTACTTAAACGGTAACGAACATGTAGGCCGGGAAGGCAGGAATCCTCATTGCACTTTGTTGCCAGAATCAGTGGTTATTTTGACAATTGGGTAAGACTACCAGGGATTGAGCGATCTTATGAGTCTCTAGTAGACCTTTTGTTACGGGAGCAATTCCTCAACTCATGTCTATTTTCTTGCGTGAGCGGGACTGCCGTACCATTGACTCAATGGCTGAAACTGCAGAGAGGTTTGTAGATGCTCATGGTAATGGCAGTTTTACCTCTTTCCACAAACCGCATGCTAGTCTCAAACAAAATGAAAAACCACTTGAGAAGACTTGATTCAACTGGTATTCTGAACAAGGTAAGAAGTATCCCTCTACTCCTACTGCTAGTTCATCTATCCTTAAATGCTTTAATTGTGGAGGTGAAGGTCACAAGTCATTTCAATGCAAACTGCCAAAAAAAGCCTAGAGGATCCATTCAAGGTAAAAGGGAGCTTGAGATCCTTAATGTGTCGTGTCAGCCTACTGTCGGTAAGCCTGAAAGTAATCCACCTGGCATGCCTACCTGTAAAGGTTTTATCTCCAACTGTGAAGTGTCGGTGTTTCGCACCAATGGGATAAGGTTTCCCAGGTTCAAGATGGTTAGTGTAAATTTGCCATCAAGAACGGAGCTTTAGTGCGTCTGCAGGCAGATAAATATAATTCAGGTGGGTCCCAAACCCAGTTTTATGGTTCCAAAATGTTATAGGGCAGACATTATGAAGGCCTAATGTCTGGTCACCAAGGCGTTGCTCGCACTTTGGCAAGAGTTAGCTCTCAGTTCTTTTGGCCAGGTGTTCATGCCGATGTGTCCATGTGACGTTTGTCAAAGGACTATACAAAAGGGTAAGGTTACTAGAGTCCCATTGGACAGAGTGCCTCTAATAGACCAACCCTTCAAGTCCTTGGTGGGCCCGATTTTCCCTGCATCAGACACAGGTAAGAGATTTATCTTAACAGCAATGGACTACGCTAAACGGTATACGGAGGCTTTTGCACTTCGTAGCATTGAAACAGAAACTGTGGCTTAGGCCTTACTTTGCATTTACAGTAGACTGAGGAAGTTTTGACGAATATGGGCAGCCATTTCAGGTCATCCATAATGCGCGAGGTAAGCAGATTACTCAGCATTAGACAGTTGGCAACTAAACCCTACAATCCAGGTTGTAATGGACTTGTAGAAAATATATAATGACAGCCTCAAAAGAATGCTCAAACGAATGTGTGCTGAGCAGCCAAGGAATTGGGACCGCTATTTGTCTCCAGTCCTATTCGCCTATCGTAAAATTTCCCCATGAATCTTTAGGCGGATTTTCCCCTTTTGAACTGTTATATGACAGGCCTGTGAGAGGACTCATGAAAGTGTTGAAAGAACTACTCACAAAAGAAGGTACTGACTCTGACATGAAAACAACATATCAGTATGTGATTGATTTAAAACAGCGATTGTCAGACACCATACGCTCCTGAAGCAGCGGAAATCTTGCGCTTCTAAAAAAGCAACTGATTTTCACGCTGCCTGCTTTGACCGTTTATGATACATTTACACACCAGATGGCGGTTCGTTGTCCGCTGAAAAAAAAGTGCATGTGATATGCCAAGCAGCCAACCAGGTGGCAATAAACAAACACTCGACAGGCATCCTGGCTCGGCCCATAGCTGCTCTTCAAGCGCCGCTTGATGACAGTTTATGGTCGAATTTTAATTGCTCCCTCTGCATTCTCGCATCACCGACCGATTCGATTATAAAGTTATGACTGTGTTAGCGTAGCTATGTATCTGTTGCCTGCAGAACTGAAACCAGCCAGCGAGGTGTGAAGGTAGCCTTTGTTGTTAAGTTTAACTTGAATTACAGCTCACCGGCCGGGCATCCTATGTGGCAAAAGCCCTAAGCAAACCACGTCCGAGGCCATTCTCTCTGGCCCTGTAGCCTGTTCAGACGGTTACTGGGCCGATGAGCTGTCACTCAAAACGAAATGAACAAAATCGGCTCCGTGTATTTCTCGCTTCGCTGTGTCTTCCAGCACAAGGTCTCATCTGCTTGGACAAATATACAGTGCTCCCCTCTGGTGTAGCAATTCAGGATACGAGGTCATAACAAACAGCGCTTACGATATAGGTAGTAGGCTTATAGGTAAAGCGCTGTGTAAAGAGCATACAGACACCTGTGACCTAGCACAACAGATGCTGAGCAACGCAGCCAGCAGGTATAAAGCCTGCCAAATACTATAACAGGAGAGCATAACCAAGATCCTTAGAGGTAGATGATCAGGTCTTAGTATTACTTTCTACAGATAGGAATAAGTTACTCCTGCAATGGAAAGGACCATACGATGTCCTACAGAGATTCAACGACTGTGATTACAGAATCAAAATGAAAGGTAAAGTCAAATCTTTTCACATTTATTTGCTGAAAAAGTATGTTGAGAGAAATAATTCAGATTCTTCTGCGATGAGTTTGTTTGATTAACCGTGTGATACATGTGATGAAGAAATGTCTCTTGCAAGTATAACTGATTCCAGTACAGGAGACCAGAGTCTTGATGATGAGATGATAAATGATGGAATGTCTATCATACCATTGCCAAGTGTTATAAGTAAGGAAGGTCCTGCTGACTTACAGGTATGTGACAAACTCCCTCCTGAGCAGAAAGCCCAGCTGATTAGTCGAAAAGGTAGGTATGAAAGCGTGTTTACTGACATCCCTAAGAAAACCCATGTGATAGAATGTGACATCCAGCTCACTACTGATCAGCCGGTACGTTCTAAGCCATATCCAGTCCCTCATGCATTGAGAGAGACAATGCAAAAAGTGATAAACTTGGGGTAAACTTGCAACTGATCAATTATTACTTGACAAAGTGCAGAATACAGAGAGACTAACAACAAAAAAAAAAAAAAGAAATTAGGTCATTCTTGGGACTGCTTGGGTTTTATCGGAATTTATTCCAAATTTTGCTGAGCTTGCTGTTCCTCTGACAGATCTGACCGTAAAGGTCAGAGTAACAAGGATAAATGGGATGATCCCAAAGAGAAATCCTTTCAAACCTCGAAAGCATTGCTGGTCAAACCTCCCATATTACAATTGCCTTGCCACTTGAAGTGATTTTCTTAAGGACAGATGCATCTGATAACGGTCTTGGAGCCATCCTTTTGCAGGAATATGATGGCAGTCTGCATCCTGTGGCCTATGCCAGTAGAAAGCTGGCCGATAGGGAAAGAAACTATTCCGTGATAGAATGGGAAGCATTGGCCATTGTATGGGGCATAAGTAAATTTGATGTATACCTGTTTGGTAAGCATTTTGTCATCCAAACGGATCACAAACCGCTGTCTCACATCAATAAGGCAAAGTGTCTTAACAAGCGAATTATGCGTTGGTCCATGGTACTTTAAAAGTATCAATTCACCATCGAACCTATTCCCTGGAGGTCAAACCACGGACCGGACTTTCTAAGTAGAGTCCAAGCACTGTAATTATAAGCAGCTGCATAGAATTAAGCTGTCTGAGAGGCATCAGTACCCCGAGTAAGAATAGCAACATGATTGATAGATAGGATATAGATTTTATAAATATATACTTTGTTTGAAAATGATAACATTTTTGTATTTTTTTTTGTGCGGGGGGGGGGTGAATGTCACATAATCGAATCTGTACCATTGTTTACCCTATTTCCCCCTTAAGTCTATCCCTATTCTGCCACCCTTACCACTGGGTTGAGAAGCCACCCCGGTTCAAACACAATGAATTTGCCAAGATTTTTCCCATAAATGGAACAACTGCTAGTGTTAAACTATTGTTGTCTTGGCCACGTAATACCCATTCCCCTCTGTCCAGTCATCCATGAGAGAATGTGTAACTTTACAATGATCTTTTTACGGATGTTCCTATTTCTGGCCTGGCAAGCTACCACCCCTTGTGCCCACTGAACCTTTCAATGTTACTGTTGAAGGGATTTTCCACAGTTTTCTTCATATAATGGGCCACAATGCTTTTTACTGGCAAGTTCTGTCGCCTTTGAGAATAATTGTGCAGGCAAAGCATATCTGAAGTTTCAGTCACCTGGCCGCTCACACTCGAACTGTGAAGGTGTTATCTGAAATATGCTGGACTCAAACTAGGCCTTGAATTGGCCATGCAGATATTCTTCTTGCAGAAGATAGCCAACTGTGGACTCTTTTTATTTAACCGTAAGCATGGTAACCTTTACTACTATGGGACGTCACAAGCAACCCAGGCTGAATCTGTGATGGTATACAAGGTTACTGTGGACACAAGCGACCCTGGCTGATGCCTAAACGTAGAGAGATGATGATGGTGACGTCACAACCCTGATTCTGCGCTGCACTCTGAGGGTCTTGTGACTTAGTGAGCCTTATATGCAATTATTTCTCATTTGGCAGTGACAGAACTTGCTTTGTGTGGTTTGTATAGGTAATATTATAAAATATGTCCATGTCGTCGGTAACTCGGTCATTATCCCCTCACAAGGAAGTTGCGAAAGGGATATATTCACGCCTCCGTTCGTGCGTCCGTCCGTCCGTCCGTCTGTCTGTCCGAAATTGCTTTGTGGATCAATTTGAAGCCAAACAGTTTGCCTAAAACCTTTCATCTGGCACATATGGCTTACCCACCCATGGATGAAGAAACCTATCGATCTTGAGGTCACGGGGTCAAAGGTCACAGCCACAGCACCCACTTCTTGAAAAAGCTGGTGGATCGATTTCAAGCCAAACCGTTTGACCTAAACCTTTCATCTCGCACATATGGCTGACCCACCCATGGGTAAAGGAACCTATCGATTTTGAGGTCACAGGTCAAAGGTCACGGCCACAGCACCCACTTCTTAAAAAAGTTAGTGGATCGATTTCAAGCCAAACCGTTTTACCTAAACCTTTCATCTCGCACATATTGCTCACCCATCCATAAATGAAGAAACCTATAGATTTTGAGGTCAGGGGGTCAAAGGACACGGCCACCGCACCCACTCTTAAAAAAGCATGTGGGCCCATTTTAAGCAAAATCATTTGACGTTAACCTTTCATCTTGCACATATGGCTTAACCACCCATGGATGAAGCAACCTATCGATTTTGAGGTCATGTGGTCAAAGGTCACGGCCACAGCACCCACTTCTTGAAAAAGCTTGTGGATCGTTTTCATGCCAAACCGTTTTACCTAAACCTTTCATCTCGCACATATTGCTCACCCACCCATAAATGAAGAAACCTATAGATTTTGAGGTCAGGGGGTCAAAGGACACGGCCACAGCACCCACTTCTTGAAAAAGCTTGTGGGCCAATTTTAAGCAAAACCGTTTGACGTTAACCTTTCATCTTGCACATATGGCTTAACCACCCATGGATGAAGCAACCTATCGATTTTGAGGTCATGGGGTCAAAGGTCACGGCCACAGCACCCACTTCTTGAAAAAGCTTGTGGATCGTTTTCATGCCAAACCGTTTGTCCAAAACCTTTCATCTTGCACATATGCCTCACCTAGGGATACACGTACAACTTATTGAGTTTTATGTCAAAGCTCAAGCTTACACAACTCCCTTCCTAATTTTAACACTTGCGTAATACACCCTATACCATTATGCTCCCATACGAGGGGATGCTCCGCTTTGCGGTGCCCTTGTTATACTTTACTATCATACTAAGTCGCTGTAAGTCTGGAAGACCCAGCCCCTGGTCGTATCAAGTATAAATTTGATATTGTGGTTTTCACTCCTACCGAACAAGTAAAACAGATTTTTTTGTATATTTTCTTTTATCTTTATATTGTTTATAGTCCCATGGAATTCAGAAGTCTTGCCCTTCTTTTTCTAGGCTAGAGCCAACGTTCAGTGATTCCGTGGTTTCTGCCGGTACGCTTCTGCAGTGGGTCCGTAAGGCCGCCTTTGGTGTACCAGGGAGGGATACCACGCAGTCCAGACATTCCAAAGCTAATTATGATTTAATAAATTCATTTGTTTCTTTAGTCTGGGTATGGTCTCTGTTGTATAAACTGGTACAAGATAATATCTCGGTGAGTATTTGAGGCATGAGTCAGTCATAAAAAGAACTTGGAACAAGGTATTTCAGGCATAAATGATGAACCTGGAGTAGTGACCTTGACAACAGACTCACTTGATTTTTGTGATGTTTCTCTATATACCCAGCCTGTGTAGACTGGTACAGTGTAAGAATTGTAAATGTGCAGTTCAATTAAATGATGCGCGCCCAACAAAATCAATATATTTAGAAAAATACTGGTCATAACAATACCATTTCTTTTTAGATAAAAATCGATCGGTCTATTTCTTTCTGGCGGGGAAAGTCCCGTATCTAACTTGGCAGACAGTGGAACATTCAACCGCCATCGTAATCGAATTCAGTTATTCTAATTTGCACATTAGTTAATGTTTTCGCAGAAGTACCACATAGGACTAATAGTGTTGACCGTCTGATAAAAAAAGTACAATATTATGTATGGAATGTCCTCTTTTGATTTGTACAACAAAGGACTTGACGCAGACAATTTATTATAGAACCATTTCATATTGTGCATATTGGATATCATTCAATAGGGAAGCATTCTACTGTGGCTGATCCAGAGACTGTTCACCACATACAACCACGAAAGAAAGTTTATTCTATGTTTGCAGGGGAAGTATTTAATGTTATAGCTACAGGGTTTCGTTTCGAGTTCACCAAATTGAATATTCAGGGTAAAATGCAGCGAAGGACATCCCTGAATGTGTGATAAACGATTGGTCCCCGACTAAATGGATTTGAGATCATTTATAATTTGAATGTTGTTGAAAATAATGTTTATGTCCTCATGAATGTTATTCCTCTGGCTTTGTCTCTTAACATTGATTACAAAGGGATATTCAGGATAATTAGGGGATCTAATACATGTGGCTCTGACTGACGTACCATTATTATTATTATCTTTTCAGTTAAGGCAAATAATGGCCAAACAATAGATAAGCTTCTTGAATGATCTTACCTGATTTAGGATGGCAAGCGTTGAAGATATATATCCAAAAAGTTTCGTCTGATAATGAATGATAATGCGAAAAGAAAATTAATTCGATCAGTTTTATAGGAAATAGTTATATCTATCAGGCAAATTAGATTAAAATTTACTATTACACTTATTCTAATTTTGTTTTCCTTCCTAGCAGAAGCATTATTGTTGAGCATGATAGAACTGTCTTAGTAATCGTGAGACAACTCACATTTATATCATAATTGTTTCTTGATATTTGGCAATGGCCAATGCCCCACCTTATCTGAAAGTCACCTGATGTATAGCGATCATTTTTTGTTTGTCCGTCCGCCCGTCTGTCCGTCCGTCCGTTTACCACTCACAAATCGTAACCGCTGGACCAGGAATCATTTACCGTGCCTTACTGGGCGGTCTTTGAAATATCTCTCTGCAAATGTAAAATTAGGTCACTCTTACCTATATCTTCTGAGCTATGGGGCTGAAAAGTACCCCGAGAATAATTATTTTTTTAATAATTGATACAAAAGCTCCAGTATCTGAATAACTAATGCATTGATTGTCAGGATTCTTTGCACGCAAATTGGTCAAATATTTTTCATTGATTCATGCAGACTGATGGCGCCACCTGTGTATTTTCTAATTTTTAAGGATTTTTATGGGGAGTTCCGTTAGGCCACAAATCTGAAAAAAATTGAATATGGTCACGATAATTATTATTCCAATTTTGTTTTCTTCTTTCATTCGTTGCACGATTCTTCTTAATATACGAAATGACAACATGGAAGTAGGATATGTTGTCTTAGAGAAAGTATGCATTTCTTGATGTCATTAATATATTGTGTATGATTGGACTGCCCTGATCATTAATCATTACCCTTCGCTTTGCATGTCTCTAGTCAACTTTAACATTGGAGGTTTGATATATTTAAAATGCCATGCAATATCATTTTAACAGAAAACGAAACAAGCGTGGACTGCATGGACTAGATATACTTAAAAGGTAGCATTAGGACATTCACATTTGGATATGCCTTAATGTTTCAAAGCAGAGTATAAGGAGATGAGATAAAAAAAAAGAAGCAAGCAAGCTTGAACAACAAGTTCCTGGATTTTCTGAAGAAATTATAGTCAGAAACAGAAGAGCCCGTTATTAACACAGCATTGAAATAGATAGTCGCACCTTGGGCCTTACATATAATGAGTTAGCTAAGCGTAGAGCAAAATGCTGAATCAAGTCTTGATAAAAAAAATAAAATCATAGGATTTCGAAATATTTACCTTAAATATGTTCTTTCCATTTTACATACAAATGGAAACTCTTAGGCCAATGTAAAGAAAACCCTGTTAAAATAGTTTAATTCGATCACAAAGGGATACTTAATCAAACAATAGGCAAAGGTAGACACATGGTTATATGATTCATTTAACTGAGTCCTTACGTGTACGTCATCTGTATTAGCACTTGACGTTGATTGCTTACACTGTTTTATAAACTGCTACCAACTGCCGCCAATGGTAAAAATTATAATTGTGATAACATTTGAAATTTAACCTATTCTTATTTTAATGAAGTAAACAAAACCAAACTGATAGCGTAAAAGAAAAAATGTTCTTTCCATTTTACATACAAATGTGAAACTCTTAGGCCAATGTAAAGAAAACCTTGTTAAAATAGTTTAGTTCGATCACAAAAGGATACTTAATCCAACAATAGGCAAAGGTAGACACACGGCTAAATGATTCATTTAACTGAGTCCTTACGTGTACGTCATCTGTATTAGCAGTTGACGTTGATTGCTTACACTGTTTTATAAACTGCTACCAACTGCCTTCAATGGTAATAATTATAATTGTGATAACATTTGAAATTTAACCAATTCTTATTTTAACGAAGTAAACAAAACCAAACTGGTAGCGTAAGAAAAAAATGTTCTTTCCATTTTACATACAAATGTGAAACTCTTAGGCCAATGTAAAGAAAAAACCCTGTTAAAATAGTTTAGTTCGATCACAAAAGGATACTTAATCCAACAATAGGCAAAGGTAGACACACGGCTAAATGATTCATTTAACTGAGTCCTTACGTGTACGTCATCTGTATTAGCAGTTGACGTTGATTGCTTACTCTGTTTTATAAACTGCTACCAACTGCCGCCAATGGTAATAATTATAATTGTGATAACATTTGAAATTTAACCTATTCTTATTTTAACGAAGTAAACAAAACCAAACTGGAAGCGTAAGGAAAAAAAATGTACATGCCTTTGTAATGACGCCTTTGGAATATATGTAATTTATTATGGAAATCTACAACAAAATTGATGTGCAAAATTTTCACCCAGAGGACTGTACCAATTTAGAAGTTTCATAAATCGACATGCTTTACATAAACTTTTAACGCTGGTTAAAACTCTTAATTTAAATGAAATTTACCAATTATTATAGTATTTAAAGAGAAAGCACTACATAGTTTGTATGTGCATGTTTATAAAACACGTTTTATGTATGACCATTCATAATGATATTAAAATAAAATGTTAGTTTACATTGAGCTTATCTAAGTTTAATTTGAGCTTATCGCAGGTAAGTCATCGTCCAAACAACTGTTTCATTATATGAACATGGGTCTGCAATTCGGCGACACTTGGCCAACTGTGCCAATGTGCCAACTGTGCAATGTTGAATAGTTTAGCATATCATATTTTACGTGGTGCCATTCCCTTCATATATTTACACCATAAAAGTTATATATTAAACGTTTATTCTGTTTATCACAATTGGAAACAAGTCATGCAATAAAATAATTTCTAAAATAATTTCTAATAACTCATAACGTCGACTGCTTGTAAATTTCCTTACCAAACACACAATATAGACGACTTTTACACCCCTCCTCGCGCAAAGAGCAACAAATTTTGTTGTTGCCAAGCGATCAGGTGTGATAAATAGAAAACTATAGTAACCTGTTTATGTTAATTAAAATTTTAAATAAGTGTAAATCCGTAGCCCATCATTTATTGTAAGTTATTTTGTGAGTTTACTAGAATACACCCCTTCCTGAATCACTATAGGATTACACAGGTAATAATTTATTACTGCAGACAAATTATGTACTTATATTCATGATTTTATACAGGATATGGTATATATGCTCTGTATTGAAATTTCGAAGTAGAGCATGTGTTATACGAAGACCACTCAAGCAGTTTTTTTTCGATTTTAAACCGAAACATTGACCCTTTTGTAACTAATGTGAATTGCTTTTCCGGTATTGCAATCGGGGTATGAGCAAAATGATTCAGGGAAAGATAACTTCCTATTTCTTTCTCACCATGCTGCACACTTCAAATTTATGTTAGCTCGCTATATAGCAACATGGTATTAATTATACATCTGAAATACCATTAAATATTTTCATCTGTATAATTCAGTTATTATTTTTATTATATTCGGGGGAAACTAAAACATATATGATGATTACGGTTGCCTGACTAAGAATAGGATTAAAAATATTGTTTTTTTTTCTTTTTTTTACATTCCCTAGCAATATAAATGTAACCTTATTTAATTTTGGTTTATCGTTCAAAAACTTAGAATCCGTTTATTGCTTTATGTATAATGAAAAAGAATGTAAATCGGCACTCGAATTACTTTCCTTCACAACTCATAACAAAAATAAGATATGTATACCCTTTTGGTGATGTTGTGTGATCAGACTAATTCTCTATATCTCATAGATACTTTGAAGATGAACAACCACAATAACAATAAAACGAAGGCTTTCTCACATATAGTTTCATTTTTATCTTGAAACTGGCTGATAAACCCGGTATACCGGGCTTTTTACCAGGGTTGGGGAGATATTTTTACTGAGATATGGAATGTTGTCTCATTTTTTTTTATTCTAACAGTTAAAAGAAAATATAGGTTTTCAGTGGGACACTCACTCAATAAGATATGTACAATTTTTTTACATTTATTTTGTGGCGCTGCGGTCTTTGCAAGAAATTCATACCCCGGTATGTTTACCTTGAAGACCTGGTCAGTGACGATGTTTACATTGCGAACCGGAATGAGACGCGGGGTCATTCAGGTTTCCGACGATATTTGACTTGGTTTCTATTGTTGGACGTATAAAGAATAGATTGGTGTGAGGAACACATGAAAGATTAATTTAATGTACGTTGAATGGAAACTGTTCCTGAAGAGAGAAACAGAACTATATATACCCCGTAAGTAACAGAAGCGGACCCAATGGGACTCCACGCAAAAGGTCCGTATTCCATTTTCAGCCGCCGCAACCTTTTTTCTTCATTGTATCAGACCAATTTTGAGGCTTAACGCCCCCGCCACCACCCCACCCCATCCCACCTAACCCCAAGCCTGTTCCTCAAATTGGGACCTTGAATTAGGTTTTGTCATTAATCCTCCTGGGTTGGAATCTCCATTTCATGAAGCGAGAAACATGTGTTTTTCACCTTTACTCACCACGCACGTGGATGAGAGCCTGGGTCAAATGAAAGGCCAGACATGCTCAAATTCCTCACTGAAAGCAAGCGTTATTCATATGAACTATAGTCCTATTCGTGTGTTCGAGGTTGAGTGATCACGATGCATTCATGCCGGTAATTGCCGAAGGCAGTTCGGCTGTGTTCGGCCTAACCTCCGTGCAAGCCAATGAAAACGGAAAAATCACTCAAAATTATATGCACATTGAAAATTATTTATTTGTATATAGCCTATGTCACTGCGGGGACAATAACCTTTAAAATGAGGTATGGCACAGTGAGGTTTTTCAGAGAACATTGAGGACAAAAGTGGACCGAATTCCTTTTTTAAGTAATAGATATGGATCAAACAGCTATCTCTGCAGGTCGTTCGCTATTTCATAACTTATCATATCCTTGTGAACTATTTTTTCCTATTAAGTTCCTAAAATACCGTTCCATTAAATATTTACATGAAGCGCAAACGGTGAAGGAAGCATTTATAACAAGGCAGTCCACCAATATCATGATAATAATAATAATAATAATAATAATAACAATACCCAGCCAGCATATCCTGCAGAAAATCCATATGCATCAGTCCGTCCTGACGTTGTTGTGTGACCATACGCGTATGTTGCTAGTCTGAAGCTGATAAAGTTGTTATCGATAAATAACGGGTCAGCGCCTACACTCCGGTTTTCGCCACTTCCCCACGAAAAAGTCTAACACAAACCACGGCCATATCGAGAACAGGCCGTATATTGATAATCAAGTTTGCTCATCTTTTTAAACCTCCATTTTTAACAATGAAGAAAAAAAACAACATACAGTCTCCAGTATTGAAATGTCTGCACCATTTCTTTTTTGTACTGATATATATATATATATATATATATATATATATATGTATATATATATATATATATATATATATATATATATACAAAACTGAATTATTTGCATTTCTTTAAGTAGATTTCATGCATGAATTTTCTGGAGTTCATCTCATCAATTAAATTATGTAAAACGTTAGAATGTGTACAATATTTATATCGTATAAATATACCGTATAATTTTGTATGTAATTGTGCACTGCAGTATGTTCTCAATCAGTCGTTCACGGTCTCTGGTACTGATACAAAAACAAAACCCAAAGCTGAATCATTTAAAACGGTATCTTCGTAAGAAATAAATTGCAGTTGTCTGCAGTTGAATAGTTTTATCAGTGTATTTCTTTAAACAAGCATGTACTTTCCATGCAGGAAGGTCAAGTTAATTGTTGAATGTCTATGGTATGATGTGCAACGTATACACATCATACATACATTTTATTCCAATCTGTGGTTCCTGCTTTCTATACATATTA
This sequence comes from Sipunculus nudus, assembly GCA_026874595.1. Classification (NCBI taxonomy): domain Eukaryota; kingdom Metazoa; phylum Annelida; class Sipuncula; order Golfingiida; family Sipunculidae; genus Sipunculus; species Sipunculus nudus. The sequence goes on along the minus strand of CM049317.1, from coordinate 37,177,775 downwards.
AAGGTAATACTCATATTTCTTAAAAAAAAGCAACTATAAGTAAAACGGATTTCAGCCGATCGGATGTCTTGGAAACGTTTAGTGAAGAAACCGGCAACGGCGTGAAACTCGGAGTAATAAATCGATGCTCCAACGTGCTTAACGTTTAGCTAACCTGCTCTGCCTTAGCTGCATCGAGCACTATGCTGCATGCATTGAAACCTGGTTAGAACAATATATATATATATATATATATATATATATATATATATATATATATATACAATGTCTCGCTCGAAGTAAAATCAAATTACCACTTTTTGTATTGGAATAGATCATATAACATGCATAAGAATGAATACACGTAATAAAGACACACCTATATATATATATATATATATATATATATATATATATATATATATATATATATATATATATACTTGTATATATACATATATATATAATGATTATTTTATATAATTGTAAGAGTTAAATATATTCTTGAATATTTATACTTTAGCTTTTAAAGCTATAATATGGCATATGCCACATTTATTATTGTTTGATTTAAAAAAGAAATTTATTTTGATGAAATCGCACCTACATATGTGGCGCATACGTTCCTTTATTTGCAACACATTTCGACGCTTGATTTAAAAGTCAAGTGGGCAATGTAAAGACGTCTTGTGTCTTTCATATTTTCTGGGGAAAAATTAATTAACTTCTTGATATATATCCTGAACAATATATAAAAATCATGACAAAATATTAAAAAAAAATCGTAATACTGGAGTTCGAAGTAATTTATTTTCCAAAGTGGGGGTTACAAATGACATTAAATCAGTTCAAAGTTCGAATATCTCTCAAAATGCATCTAGGTCCTGGCTATACCAACCTATGATCCCACATCCGATATAATTTCCTGTGCGTTTTTAAAGCATGAGGTAATTGAGAGGAAGCAGCAAAGGACACGAGGGTTACCATAGAAGTATAATAAGATGAAAGAATAAAGCTCATAATAAATAAGGGTGTTCTAAAGTGTGCCGCATGGAAAAGCTTGATATTGCAAACATATTTCACACATTATAATAAACGTTTAGTCACGGTACACACGTTACCTGAGAGACCAACAAATAGGAGCCAAGCAAAGCATCTGGCACTTGCGGGGATGATTTGGTAATAGAACAACCACCACCATGATTTTAGAATGGTTCCTAATTCCTTGCTTTAAGGAGGTAGTTTAGACATATATACAACAGAAAAATAATACTACCGCATAAAATTGCTATCTAATAAATGGTTTTAATACTGAAGGCGTATTAAGTGCAAATCATAACAATGACCATGTTCCAAAAGGCATGACAAGCAATATAACCACCAGTTAATGGCAACTGCAAGTACCTTCTGATTCTGTTTGAACGAAAGACTTTACCTAGGCATGTATATATTCAACTTTCTGTAAATGGAAACTGATCATAACAATTCAGAAATTCTTAGCAACAGATGTTTTATTTGTTTTTCCTCATCTAACCTAATTTGTATAACAGATAATTGCTTACACATCATAAATTTCATGATTCTGTTGTCAGGATATAATCCTCAAAATATGCCTTAGATTTTTGTGTCGGAATTATTGTAGCTTTGTCTTGAACTAGAAAAGGATGTCCGGGTAGCAGGCCGAAAAGGCCGAGTTGAAACAACCAGCACAGACCTGTGTTGTACTGATAAACAAAGCAACACTTGAACGTGATGTTTTTTTTTTATCACTGAACAAAATACACTAAGAGGGTGATAAATCTTCCTGCCCTAATTCACTAGGCCTCTAGCTGTGAATGCAGAACAGCACTGTGTTCTATACATAACGAGTTAAACAAGGAATCTTTTCAGAATCAGGTTATTTTCAATCAGGCGGTCACCCCAGTTTATATTGGCTGGTACCTTTGTCCAAACATTGCCCGAGAAAACACTACGAGACTATTATCTTATTCCCTGATCCTCTCATGTTCATGTCTAGTGTATTGATCATTATAATACACAAACTACTTTAAATGCTCTTTCATGTTGCTCCTCTCCCTCTCTCTTTATCGGTCTCGATAGAGAGAGTTAAGTAGAGTTAAGACTACTCTTTAAATGTAAGTTAATATTTAAAAACGATTAAAACATGTTGATCTACATGTTTTATATATATTCTTATAACTGTAGGGAACATAAATAAAGGTGAGTATTAAAATATTGATATTTGTATGAATATTCTCCAAAAAGTTATCTAACTTACCTTGTATTAATACTGCTTCCAGTTGATCTCATATCTAATTATAGGTCACATTACATTCCTACTTTGTCCTATTCGTCGAGCTATTATGACACTAAGCCTATCATAGCCATGTATCCGTTACCGGTAAAACGGATACCAGCCTAAAAATGGCATACCAAAACAAACGTTGTTACATTTAAATTTGATCGACAGCACATCGACAAGGTAAATCGTCTGCATTTGCGCCCTATAATATGCTCAATTTACATAAATTATTATTATATAGTCTAAAATACCAAAACCTTAAAGGATAAGATGAAACAAATTATGAACAAAGAACTAATGTTAGAAATGATTAATCGATGGGCTGGATGAAAATCTGACAAGTCTCTGTGTATTTTCAGAAAAGTCGTTGTGGTAGATATAAATAAAAAAGGTTCTAACATACTGTATCTTTAAGAGATAGGACAAAGTTATCACACTTCAAGTAAATAGAATAAAGTATTTGAATATCGATAAAGCTAAACAGGGTTGTAACCGATATGTTTTACACTTTCGACAGGATAAAGTAGCCTAGTAGCTTAGAAACACTCAAAGAAACTCAATATTGATTCAGATGCCATCGAAAATGAATACCCAGTTGTTACTCCATTCCTTTGGTTCCTCTTGCTTGATTTCATATCACAGTGCTCCAATTGTGCATTATTATGTTAAAGACCCGTAAACGATTAAGCCAAATTAAATCCATGCATCCATGCCTTGAAGTCCGTGAATGTCCTTCCAGCATTGTTCATGAATCGAGGGAATAAATCATGAACCCCGGTCCCAATTATAAAAAAAGCATCATTTAAATGGAACCAGTGTTTCGGATATTCTTTAGAAACACCAGAATATATCAACGATATCACGGTCTGATACTCTGTGAAAAAAGACAGAGTTCAACACAAAAGAAGGCATATTCCGATCAAATCGATGGTAATCTCCTACACAGGCGAAACCTGATTTAAGCAGTGGTACCTTATAATGTACTGTTGTTTTAAATGAATTGGGTATGTAAAATATTCTGTATTAAAAATAAACCCTTTACTGTTACTATTGAACAAGAGAGATCTATGGACATTGGAAAACACAATGCACTATAGCAAAGAAAGACATTAGTCAAATGATAATAACAAGACTCGTGAGGTTCAATCAAAAGACAAAGTAACACATATGTTCAAGAATTACAAGATGAGCCATAGAAAACAATAAATTATATGAATGTCAAGCTGGGTAAAGACAATGTTATTCCACTACTGACAAAAGGTTTACATTACAGGCAATAATTCAGAAATATTTGTGTAATATAATGAAGAAAGGGAGATTGACAGTGTTTATGTTGATTTTAGCAAAGCTGTTGATAGAATTTCTCATAAGTTACTTTTATACCTATTAATTAAAATAGGAATCCATGGAAACACAATTAAGGTGTTAAGATCCATCTATGAAAAAAATAGCTAGTGGTGACAAGAGAGATAAGGGTTTAACGGAAGAGTTTAAATGTATTAATGGTACAAGGCAAGGTTGCTTTTCAAAGCCAATATTATATATTTAATATCTCAATACATTCTTCGAAATTGTTTATGAAACACAGGTCCCTGGTATTTAGTTGTTATTACAACACACATCTATAAATATTTCAGTCTTTTGTAGATGTCTTATTGGATTGGGTATGCAAGTCAATACTGATAAAAAAATCTATGGTATTCACACGGGTTGGATAATCAAACAAAATGAGAAATGGTACTTTTAAGGGCAAGAAGCTTTTTTAAATTTTAAATAGTGATAAAAATGTGATAAAATGGTTTTATCCGTTGTATTAGCTTTTATAAAAAGTTAAACCCCAATCACTACTTGATGGATCGAAAATCTGGGGATCCAGTCAAAGACCTAACATAGAATGCATGCAATCAAGTGTTTGTAAGCAACTCCCTGGTCTGATTAAAGCAAAAATCGTTACCACTGCTGCTATACTAGAATGTGGATGGGACCCATACGCTGTATATATTTCAAAAGCTGCATAAGTTATTGGTTAAAAAGCATCCCAATGGAAATCTCTAGGTTTCCTAGACTTTGCTATTTCCTCCTAGAAAATAGCTAGATGATATATGGACCACGGATATAAAACTACTATTACACATATCGTTTTAGATTTGCATGGTTGCAACAAAGTGTTGGTGATAGAAAATGTTTATAAGTATGTTTATACAGAGAGTAAAAGACAATAACCAGCAAGAAATGTTATCCGAATTCCAAAGTTAATCAGTGTATACGGGATAATTAAATCAGCAATAGAACCAGAAAAAAAAATATTTATATAATATATGCATTTGCATACAGAAAATATTTATCAAAATTTAGACTTATTGACTATTGTTATAAAACTGAAATTAGAAGGAAAATTAATTTGATGGTCTTCAAAATGTGTAACTAAGATAGACCTGAAGATGAGATCCATGTTTTATTTTGTTGCTCTGGTATGAAAATTAAAAAAAAGGAATCTTTACATCTTTAAAAGAAATTCCGAAAATACAGTTGGTATTATAAAGTTATTAAAAATCCAGTTTTCGTATGTTCGATTGAATGTGGTGAAACATTTATTAAAGGTATATCAATTAAAGAAAACCTCCACTCGACAGAGAAATTTTATGAGTATAAAAAACCACAACAACAGGTGGCACTTACATATTTAACACATGCTCTGCCAAGCCCATGTTCACCCCCGGTGCCAGGGCCATACACAGGGACCCCAGCAGCCCCGAGAGCTACAGTGGTACCAAGACTAGATGCTAATACGCGGCTCCGGAGATCCCCGATCTTCTGTAGTGGAGACAAAATGTCACCCCGTTTACTGCCTTTAGCCGGCAGGTGCGCCCTTATCGCTAGCGTCACTGCAGGCAAAAACAAAGATGGCCGTCGCTTGATTCGCCTTGTTCATTGCTCTGTCATTTGTTATCGCTTGAATATGCCAGGATACCCTTGTTGTTCGTACGACTGTTCGGCAGATAGCAGGAAGAAGGATAATCTCGAGAAATATCCATGGATGAGACACGTTACCCTCCACAAGTTTCCGCTGAAAGATCGAGTTCTTCTCAATCAGTGGATATGGATGGTCCGTAGAGAGCCGACATGGGTTCCACATCGCCATACAAGGATATGGTCAATGCATTTTGTGGGCAACGCTGGTCCGACAGAAAGTCATCCAATACCAGAACTGTTCAGTTACAACAACCATGAGTTGCCTGTGAGTACACGATCGCCAGCCTCGATAAACAAACGTGAGTCGCATCAGTCGTCAGTCCATGAACATCAGAGCTGTCAGTCACCAAATTCGACATCAGTGCATCCCAGAGTCACCATTGTCAGCGAAACAATTTTACCTGCTGAGGCAAGATACCCATATGTTGCGGGAGAATTTGTGATTGAAAACTCAAACAGATAAGAACCATGTAAGTCAAATTGATATTTAAGCTTGTTAATATAGTTTATTTAATTTTGCTCAAGTGTATATATAATATGTATTTTATGTATATAAATTACAAAGTGACTATAGTATAGGTCCGGAGCCGTGAATACTGTTGCACAGCTATTTGTCTGTGTCAGGATTAGTATATAAAAACATGTCATGATCTGTATTTACAAATATATATATGTTCAAATATATATATATATATGTACTATATATATATATGTATATATATATATACATATATATATATATATATATATATAGTGTATATACAAATTTATATATAGGTACTTTTTTGTTAACTTTTGAGTATAATTTGTATATAAGCTGGTACACTTATATTATACATTAGCTTAAAAATATGAATATATATATATATATATATATATATATATATATATATATATATATATATATTTATTGATACATGCCTTTGAATATTTATTTGTTTTATACTTTTGTAGAATCAGCTCACACACATACCAATTATTAGGATGAATATACATGTGTACTATGATTATTTTTCTTCACTTTAGCAGTCATCCCAAGCATGGCTCCATCTACGGATCACCAGTACTCATCAGGGCAGGGGTCTTCGGACAAACCAATGACCAGGGACATGGCAGTGCAAACAGATGTTGACCTGGTAAAGTTCAATGAAATGGAGGCATCATACCAGAAGTTGGCAGATGAAAATGTAGACCTGCAGACAAAATTGTCAGACAGGGCAGCACTACGGAGGGAACTTGTGGTGGGAATAGTTACACAGAGGTATTGATCAGTGCGGCAGTATACCGGTTTGCCTAACAGGGACACTTTGACTGGACTCTTCAAGGTAATTGATAGTTCTGAGCCAAAAATTAAATATTGGACACGAAGTTCTAGTAAAGACCCAACGGGGTATCAAATTCGTTGCAGCAAGAAAAAGCCTGGTCCACAGAGAAAGCTTACAAGGTTTGAGGAGTTCCTCATGACCTTAGTTTGGGTCAGGTTAGGGTTGTTGGGATTTGTCATTGGGGACTTGTTTGGTGTGTCAGATTCCACAGCTTCCAGTGTATTTATTACCTGGATTAATTTGATGCACACACTGTTGAAACCACTTATTGTATGGCCTTCCAGGGACATGATTAACTAGTACATGCCACCCAGCTTTAAAAGAGAGTACCCCAAAACAAGAGTAATCATTGATTGCATTGAATTTTACATACAACGACCAAAATCACCTTCAGCACAAGCCACTACATACAGCCAATACAAATCACACAACACATACAAAGCATTGATTGGTGTAACACCACAGGGAACCTTCAGCTTTATTTAAGATTTGTGGGGGGGGGAATGTATCTGACAGATACATCACTAAAGAAAATGGGATTCTAGATTTACTTCAGCCTGGAGATGATGTAATGGCAGACAGGTCTTAGCGCTAAAATCTGTGGCATAATTTGGTGACGATCGGTCCACTGTACTTTTGCTGACGGCAATATTTGTTTTTGCCCGCAAGCCTGCTGGTGCAGCAGCACTTACGCGCCTCCACTACAGAAGATCGGGGATCTCCGGAGTCGCGTATTACCTGATAAGAAGGGGTGACTTCGGGTAACACAGAGGCAATAAAACTCGGGGGAGGTGTGAAGTTTGGCACTGAGCCAAATGACCGATAGCAGTCAAAGCATGGCACCGGTGGACTGGTCTCATAGAGTCTATATTGACACCAGCATAAAGCTAACGACTGATTCAAATAAAGATCTATATTTATTGTAAATGATGAACTAAATAAAAATGTGTATAATGGCGCGAATGCGAATTGGAAAAAAAGGCAAATGGCTTAGAGGCACTTACATATATAGGTCTATGTCTAAACAAAATAAATTTTATACCGGTACTGTATCTTCGGGCACGCGCGATTTGTATTTATTTGTATTATTACCATAAACACAATATTTAATAAGAGAGCTAGAATGGCGTAGTGGTTAGAATAGTTGGTAAACATGTGCTGTAGGGCAAACCGCGTGAGTTCCAACCTGCGCGTTGCCATTTTTTTTTTTTTTTTTTTTTTTTGTTTTTACAAACATGTAATTTTAGGGCTCAGACATACATTTTTACACTTTCATAACGAACACAGCGATTCTTCCAATCAATGTAATTATATAAAAAATATTTTACATTACACATGTAATTTCCAAACATAGTCATTATCGACATAGACTGTATAGACAATATACCGACATGCTTGAGCCTTGACGCAATTGACCTCGTCATTGTAACAGTCACACGAAACACGGAGATTATTTCAGTTTTGTAATTTACGCGCACTTGTTTGTCAAGTTACTAATATATGCATATATCTATATATAAGTAAATAAGAAACATGAAATAAGCCGAACGAATCATTTGGAGCCGCGTTCTGATTACACTGCCGATTTGTACGTGTGTCAATCATGTGGCCAGCGCCCTTTGTTGCTGATTGCGCAATACCCTGTCCACGCGGGGCAATAAACCTGAACGATCTCACGCCTCCCTATCTTGAGTTCACACTTAAGGTGCAATCTATCACACCTCGGTCTCCCAACCCGGACTCTCGTAAATAAATGGCCAAAACATGTTCTAATATCAAACTAGCTACATATTTTTTGGATCCCCGCTTTCGTTTGATTCAAAGAAGTGTTCTTACAAGGAATCGACTTCAAACTGAAGCGCGTCGTAAAGTTATTTCACGGCAATGGACCACAGCCGTGGATTTTGTCAACATCTACACATCTCTCCTGCTTTCGAATGATGCAGCGCACTGTTGAATAACAAACAATTCATTTTTCATACTGCGAGACTATTTTACAAATGGACTACTACTCATCTGCAAAGAATTTATTGATAAATTTATGAGAATTCCTGCTGAAAATGGCTTATAAATAAATGACGTGTATACACGTGCTTGGCACTGGGGGAATCATAGTTAATGACGTGTATACACGTCATTGGCAGCGAAAGTGTTAATTGTATGTATATTATATGTATAAGCAGGTTATCAATTATACTTATTGATATTTATATTTGTATCATGGGCCAAATGGCCTTTTCTACAATCAAATTTAATATAATATTGGCATATGCTCATCAGAAAAGAATGATAATGCATCATAAAGTAATAATGTTATTTTTTTTCATTAGAAAAGAATAACTAAGCCAAGCCTTAGGAAAACTTGACATTTTTTTATAATATTAAAGATGCCTCTTATTAAATTGATAATGAAAACTTATCATGATTTTTTCTGCCGAAATCAGTCAACCAGACAATTGTACTTATCACGATATTTCAAACAATGCACAGTGTAACTTTAAAAAAAAATGTTGTATCCCTAATATAAGTGATACTTTATGTATCAGTATATAAAAATCCTACATATGTGTGTGCGTGTGGGTGGTTATGAGTCTGCAGAGCAGGGATCATATATTACCATTCCTAATTATATTAGAATAATACACGTCTTTGTTGAGTACTCGTTAGTAACGGATTTACAACTATTTCCATCATATGCACATTATGTGTGCGTTTATAAAAGCTGATGACAATTATTTCCCTCCTAACTATTTCAGTGCAGCTATAATAAGGTATATTCACAACAGATTTAGGGAAAATATAGGGAAAGTATTTTCAAACAGACGGTCACCGCAACAAGTCACCCATGGTACCTTTGCGGCCACATCACCAGAGTAAACATGTACTGGAAAGTTATGAGCGAAAAGTTTCCTGTATGATTTACAAACGGGAAATAAGCCAATATTACGCTATATATGCGCATTTCATATTATAATGTTGATACATGTAATGTTTTATAATATATGAAGAGGTAAGTATCGTGGAGTGATGTGATAATTAAAATTATATTTACTCACCGATAGAACGAAACTGAATCCGTCAGGAACATATCCGTCGCTTTGAAAAATATAGATATGTAGAATGTTTTTTGTTGAAACTGTTAATGTGCCGGTGTTGAAGATAATAGGTTTATATTTACAAGTTGCATGGCTGAATACTGGCAGATGGCGAAGAGGAGGCTATACCTTTAGAGAAGCATATATAACCTTTCTTTTCCTGCTGTTGACCATACTGATTGATATCTTAATTTGGATTTTGGAAGTTCTGGTCCAATATATTCTCAGCACAGTTGTGTAATGCCACTCGGGGAACAACTAAATATTCAGAGAACCACAGAACAATAATGAGGGGATGGCGCATAACACTATCATCTTTCTGATTAGTAAGAACATATTTTACGAGCGGAAATAGCCATACCTTTTTCTCTAAAACCGTTGCCTCATATACAGGCAATCTAGACGACTTATACACCCATTCTCACGGAAGGTGAAACATAATTTAGCGTTCATGTAAGATCTCCATAGAAAAATATGTTTACGTTGAGAAGATTTCCGTTAAATGTATAATCTTTGCCCATTGCCTATTGTCAACAACCCCATTCTTCACTGAGGACTTGACAAAAGAATATTTCCTTTTGAAAAGACATGCAAGGAAACACTAAGCTGAATAGAAAAACAAACAAAACCCCATTCTTCACTAAGGACTTGACCAAAGAAGATTACCTTTTGGAAAGACGTGCAAAGAAACAAATCAGAGACGCATACACATGCGACAAAAACAAGGGCGAGGTTTTGGTGGGGAATGTTAATAATAGATGGCGAGCGAGTTGAAATAAACTTAGTTTGGAGGACATTTACAACACATGACACTGTTCAGTGTGGACTTATTTCTTTTCAAGACCACCAACTCGAGCAGGGCGGTTTGTGTTATATTTCATAAGACTTCCAGACAGGGGCGACACGTGCTCTTTAATGTTCCATTCTCCTCATGCGAGATTCTTCAATGAAGGGGATTGATCTCTGCCATGCATAATACAAGGGACCATTTCTAGTCAAAGCTATTTCGCCTGGCAATTGAAGTTACAATAATTTAGGCAACGGAGTAAATATATAACATACATTGACAACATCCATTTAAAACATAACGGTTATAAAGCATATGATTATCTGTTTGTTTATGAAATGTTACAATACCCGTGAAGGTTCATTGCGGGGCGATATCGTGGACGTGGCTGTGTGAATGTATACAAACAATGGCACGTGGCGCTAGGTTTAAGCCCAAATATGATCAATGGGCGTGAATCCGACAGCAGTGGACATGGACTTGGGAAGAAACATTTGTGATGTTTTAACGAAATTAAACCTAAACATAAGCTGCGTCCTAAGCAAGTTGAGTGTTTGCAATTCATGCCAGAGAAGCATGCTGATGTGGTAGCAAACCTACCGGCTGGCTATGGCATACGTCCCATCTTTCATTTTGTACCAGAACTGATGAAGATCAATACTCAATCTAACAAGGTGATGATTCTCGTTGTGGTACCACTGAATATAATACAACAGGATCATTTGAAGAAACTGAAGGAAATTGTTATCCCAGCATGCCGTCTGGATATCATAGGAACATGTAGAGATTGAGAAGGGGGTAATAAGGAGGGAAAATATGATACCACCTGCTAGGCAGCTGATATTTACGACATAAAAAATGGGAAATATGAGACTATGAACCCGTCATCCAGAAGCTCTTCTGAACACATACCCTGTTGAACAGCCGGGAAAGCCAATAGCTGGTTCACGCTGTAGTGATTGATGAATGCAACATTGTTGGAAAATGGTAGGTAAAAATTTCATCATTGAATGAGGCATTACCTTATTTATAAACTATCAGAGAGAAAACAAATAAAAATGGGTAAATTGCTACATTACACCGCAGTGTGTTTCTCAATACAGCTTGTCATGAATGTATTTATGGTTGCAACCTCATATTAGTGTTGAATGTTTTACATTGGGTCCACATATTAGAGTAAATCTTAGAGAGAAAATTGTATAAACAGGTTAAACTTTGTAACTCTGTTAGGATCAAACGGGATCAAAGAAAGGTTACGGGGGTTGTCACCCAATCCGAGTTTGAATGTGGCCTGTGAGAGATGATGATAGATTATTTAATTATATTCAGGGCATATCCTTGTCATGGGGAATTACATATTGACGACATAATAGATTTTGATATATAATAATGAGAATAATATACAGGATATCAATGGATGAAGGTTGGTACATCAAGGGTTTATAAATATACATGTACCTGCATGCATGCATCTTTTGCAAAGACTGTCAAAAGTGCTCGTTTTGACTTTGGAAATTACTGTGAAACTTGTAAAAGATAAGATAGCAATTATCTTGTGAAGTCAGAAGAAAAGGTAATTGTTCATATGTAAAACAAACAAAAAATGTGTAACTGAGAAGGGACCCCCCCCCCCCCCAGTATAAATGTGCCACTCATTGTAAAAGGGCTAACATTGATAACATTTGTGCTTAAAGATAACCATTCAGTCTGGAAAGTACTGGAAATTGTTTTAATGTATAATTGTTGCAAAGGAAACCATTTTATTTTAGAACCAAAATTTATTTTGGAAAAAAAGCAAAACTTCCCATGTATAATATAAATCTATTCCCAATTGAAGTGTGATTAATTGCAATTAAAATGGTTTTTGTTATTTCTTATACTCATAAGATTTAGTATTTGAATATGTGATTTTTTTTATATTTCTATATATGGAACTTTATAAATATATCAACGTTCTATATATGTCTCTATATATTATTAAAGGTCTTTCTGTTTATCACCGGTATTAACAAAATATTTGAAAACAACTTTGTCCATAGACCATTTATTATAGTCTGTTTTCAGCCTTTGTCCCTTTGGTTTATGTGCCCAATGAGAAAATAAATGTGAAAAAATCGATGTTAGCGGAATAGACTATACCATAAATTTGGTAGCCAAGCCACTTTAAATGGAATTTTTTCCCTTGACCAATTACATTTCAGCGAAACAGGAAAACACCTGGTATAAAGAAAATCTAGATCTAAATAGAGTTTGGGTTCCACCCCTCTTCCAAATAAAATCTTTCATTCTGCTTAGACAGAAAAAAAATTAAGGGTAATTAAGTTAGGCCAAGCATTTAATATTTTATGTAGAAAATGTTTAGTATTTCAAAATATAATAGGTCAATTTAAGCTAAAAATTACAGATGTTTTGTTAATATTATGTATAGCCATTTTATCTGAATGACTTGTTAATTGAAGCAAGCTAATGAAATAAGAATGAAGGTGATAAAGTTTCTTGAAATTCTTCAGCTCAGTGCCAATTCTCAGTCTTCAGAAAATGTCTCTACAAAAATAGATGAATTTAAAAAATCTGCATCAAGATGCAAAATATATGTTTTGTTGAAACATGTTCAGTAAATATATTTATTTAAGTTCCATTTCAGAAAAACTTATATGCCACAAAGTACTTCCTGGTAGCAGTTGTCAATTCCTACAAGACTTCCATTTCCAAGGGATTTTTTAGATATCTTATATTTTTTTCAGGGCATAGCTAATTTTCACCATTTTCTTACATGAATAACTTATTTTAATATTTAGTTATTAATCAGGTAAGAACATGAACCTTAGCTTTTAGATAAAAAGTATTTTACAGTAAAACTTGAGTAAAAACATTTGAGTGAACATGCATGTTTCTGTTTAATATAGCTAATGCTTACTATATATAAAATATAAAAATAATTGTCTTTTCAATACTAAGAAAACAACCCACGAGCATTGAAAGGCAGCTCAGGATTGATGTGATTTAACTTAGCAGTTTTAGGCTTTCCAAAAGTGATACAACCATTCTATACTTCATATTAAAACCCAAGTATCAGAACGTGTTGTAGTCTTCAGGCAATAATTAAAAGCAGTAACTAATAAAAACCTGATAATTTATATATAACTTTCTAATATATCAAATCCCTTTTGTCTATTCCTCCAAGGGATATCTATCAGGTTTTTTTTATAAGGGCTCTGCTTGAAACGTGATGCCCTATAGTGATCGCCTTCTCTGTCTGTCCTTCTGTCTGTCAATCAGTGACACTTTTTAGCTCAGCTGACTATAAGTCATCTGAGCTATGGTCGTGGTCAATTAATTGTCCGTCCGTCTGTCAGTAATACGGGCACGTTTTGATATCGTAAGACCTACGGGTCCAAAATTTGACATACTGTTAGATGTCACCAAGATCTCATACCAAACCAAACAAATGGGTCACAGCGACTTCGTTCCTTCGAGAAATGAAGGAAAACCCTCAATTATCAATTAGAAACCTTTACGTCAGTATTACATAATTTGTAAAAGTTATGCGCCCAAACATAATGCATTTTGTAAAAATAAAGAAAGATATTCACTCTTTTAACATGAAAATTGTTGAAGCTAGAGATTTTATTTCAGAGTTTTAACTTAATTTAATCAAGATTCAAGTATATACCTAAAATAAGATCAGTATTTTGTGAACATTTAAAGTTATTAGCACAAATATAAAGTCAGTACCTTAAATTTGGCCCAGCTTTAACCATGGCACTTTTTTTCGTGATAATACTTAAATTTTCACAGCAGGTACACACAATTACGGATTTAATATGATAAACTTTGAAATGTAAAAAAAAGCTAAAAAATTAGGTTAGTTTTTGAAGATTTTTTTCAGAGGCTCTATTGTATTCATTTGCATGATCAGGCTCCAGGCCGCCCACTTCAGGTCACCACAGCCCTGGGTAACCTTATTAGTGATGCAACACTGGTTGAACACCCGTGCTGTAATAGGTGTAAAGTTATTCTCATTTCACCCCCCCCCCCCCCCCCGACTCATCTGTATACATTTTATAAGACAGAAATCAAATATGGTTTGATAAAAAAAGGATCTAATTGGACAAATGTGTAAACTGCTGAACTGTGAACAGCTTATCAAAAAGCCAACAAATAATCATGGTAATGGTATAGATCTTATATTCACAAACTGCTTACATGCTTCAGTTTCAACATTAGGAAACACATAGTCAGATCACAAAATATCATTTGCAAAAATTCTCAAATCATATATTACCTCTTCTTCTCAGACTATATCTCTTTTCTATATTATTTTTTATTTTCACCTTTAAGGTCAACTTCAGCTGAGAACAGTGACCCATGGGTCCCTTGTTTTCATGTGTATTTTCTCAAATAGAACGTGTGAATTACATACCTGCCTATTATATCTCATGGCCGCCAGAGCACAATCAGAGACTTTCCTTTACGAACCTTGACACTCATGAGGGCATCTGTGCTCTCAAATTCAGAAACCTGTTAAATTCACAACAGCTGCCAGGCAAAAAGGTTTATACTAAGATCTTCAATGTTTTTTTCTTAAGTGATTTATTTAATGAAAGCATCACAAGAATTACATGAAAAATATATACATTGTTCAAAGTGATATAACCTTTGTTGGAAGATTGTTTCAGAGCTTCAAACGTTTTGCTACACAGATTTGATATTCAAACTAAATTTTAATTTAACAATTTATTATAGGATGTACAGTGACTTTCATTATTACTGTTTGAATCCAATCCAAAATTCTTTTACTGGAACCCCAGATTATTGTTCACAGGAAAGTGGAGTTGATTACCGGTACTGTTTCACAAGATGACCATCCTTCATCTATCATGCATATAGGATAGGTGTGATCAAATTTATATATCATCTGGAAACCTGCTAACTCCGAAAACTCTACGATCGTCACCATTTAGGACTGCATGGTAATCCTGAATGCACCCGACCAGACAACTGCATTTCCAACATTGACACCACTGTGGAGGGCAAGCTGCTGGCTCAGCTGCCTCCTGAAGAGTTTGATCTCTAACCACCACCTTGACAAGTATCCCTACCGCATTTAGATATGCAGCAAGAGTCTATTTTGTGAACATCTGCAGACAGCAAGAAGAGCCCAGGCTGGGTAAAATAGGTTTAACCCATGTGAAATGTGAACCCTAGTGTCATGTGGCTTCATGATCAGTAGGCTAGTGATCTGAAGGGTATGTTATATAAACAAGACATTATGCCTTCCTGGTCTTATGACTGCCAAAGGCAAATGGCCAAATTAAGATAAAGTGCTCCGGAGAAGAAGAGTAGTCATCTTAGAAATAAAAAAGAGTGAAAATAATAACAGTGACAATTGCACAATTTATTTATCAAAGATGTGCTCCATTTACTACAATTGTATATATATATCCTAAAAGTCGGAGACAATCAAATTACAATCAGGCAGCACATGATAAGAAATAATATTTGGAAACCCTGGTTTGAGACTGGTTTGAAGTATCTGTCTGAACTTTTACATGTCCATTCAACTTCGATACTTAAGACTTGTGGTGCCACCGCCAATCATTTTTGTGTTGTATACATCCAAGCCAGGAGTAATGTTTGTCCAATATGTGCTTTGAACTTGGCTTCAAAATGTTTAGTATGTGTACTTGCTCGGTACATAATCAAGTACTTTTAAAATAATGGTCAAGCATATTATCATAGAAACATTACACTTGATGTATATTCCATTTTATAGGTTTGCATTAGGCCTCTAAGCCTGGTCTCGAAATTTGGACATTCTGTACACATGTATTTAAAATAACTTGTGATAATTTTCAGGACTCAAGTCAATTAGACCACCTGATGAACAGATAGTTTTGGGAAATTTGTAAAGTTTTGTTGTCTAAAACAATTAAATACAAGACTGTAAGCCAAATTGCTAATCACTTATTCATAGATCAGTCAGAATATTCCCCTGAACAATTTTTCTTTTGCAAACGCTTGCTATTGCAAATAATCTACAATAAGAGCTTTTCTGCTTCTGGAACAATTTAATATTAACATTGATTGGATTGTATAGTCAAATTTAAAAATACAACAAATCTGTTCCAAACGTGTTAGGGCAAAAATGTAAGTCTTCATGCCCTTACTGGTCGGGGAAGAAGTAACCCTCCTCCAAAAAATGCTTCTCACAGCTCCATGAATATAAGCCACTATGACTTTTTTGCAAATTTGCAAGATACCACCAGGATCATTCATGGTGTTGCACAAGAACTTTCTTGTGTGAACAGAAACAATTTGTTCCCAGCTATAAGCCTACAGGAAGTGTTGGACATAGGCCTATTGTTATAGCTGCTGAGCTCAATATCAAGTTAATATTTACTATAAAATTACTATTTCTATCCTAGATGGTATTAACCGTACATTGTCCATAAATTAGCTTACACATGTTCTCATGTAAGTTGAAGGAAACTTTAAACTAGAGGCCCATGAGCCATGGCATTCAGCAGAATTCTACAAGAAAATATATGGTTGTGTTTTATTGTTAAAAGGCTGCCATGATGTCAGAAGTCTGTGAACACAATCAGCTCGTCAGTGATTGCAGCCACTGGTCCACAGGATTACCCCATGGCTATAAAGCTTACAATCTTAGTACTTCCTTCACTTACATGACCAAAATGTTGGGAAAGAATAAAAATAATGTTTATTGCTAGATTTCATTAATTTCTAAATACCGGCCAAGACATTACACTTACATCATCCAATCACACCAGGGCCCAGTCTATGTTCTGGATGTAATAATGATGCCGAAAACATGATGTCAACATGGCAATACACAATATTGTAATATATTTTCTTTCAAATATCAGTAATATTTATATACTGAAACATAAAGAAAAAAAATATATAATTTGTTTATATTTTCCCACCACAACTTGTACAAGAGGTTCATGGTAAACACACACACGCACACACATATTTATATTAAGAGAATTAGCGATTCATAATGAACATGAAATATCATTTGTATCTTATGAACATGATGTAGTCAATAAACAGTTTAATGTATTTAATTAAAATATATTTTTGTAAAACGACATGCAGTTAAGTTAAACTTTACAAAAATACTAGAAAAATAGGGTTTCACGCAAACGAAATATTATTGATGGGAAAGGTCTATTAGGCACGTCCTGTTCTAAAAACTTGATCCATCACTATGGCATCAGTTGGGATAAACATTTTATTAAAATGAAAATATTAAAATGATCAACGGTGCATATATAATTCGAGTAATTAATATTTATTATATTGTTTGAGACATTTGCTGTTATTTGGTATCTGCAATATACCTGGCGGTACTTTGCAAACCCTCCATTAGTCCATATGAAAAATATGAACAATCATAAATTCACGTATTATCGCCCAACTGCTGCTTCCAGCGTCCGCTAAATTTCATTATTCTAACGTTATTTTCAATAAATCAGATAAGATAACGTGATTTTTACATGAATACCGTAATGGAAGTTTATATTCTAGCAATTGTTTGCTATATTACTCACTTTCCAGGTGCAACATGATTGCAGACCCTGACCAGACGATCCTGAAGTGACAGCGTCCCTTGCCACTGCTGTGAGTCAAAACAAGGAAACCACTTCTTCCCAGATGTGAATCCATAAAATGACTAGTTCACGCAAATAACAAATAAATGGGTTCCCATTTTCCTAAATAAAAAAACTATTTTGCCTTGTTGTTGTTATGCTGTCAGAGAGAAACCTGTATTTAACGTCCGCAATGAATGGTACGCCAGGCAACACGCATCGTTTTACTTTTACCGTGTGCTCACGATAACCAGCCTATGCGCATGCGCACTGAATTAAAGGTGTAGTATCTTTAGAACCAATACACATCAGCACTGTGTTTGTACAATACTGTAAGTAATATTGTTCGCACCTTTCTCTTTGCATTCAAAGTCATTTAGTAGACGAGTCTTTGTAGTTACAAAAGTCTTTACTCATTTTGCAATTGCTTGAAAGTTCAAATATCTTCATCACCCAAGTCAATGCCGCATATGTTATCTTGTTCAAAGGTGACCCGACGAGTCATTGTTATTCCAGTAATCCTCTTATATTCCCCAAAGAATGCGCCCATTCATTGAACAAAGTTTTCATTAAAACTCATCTGATTTGTGGATCATTGTATTCATCTCCTTTTGAAACGTTTTAGGTCGACATAGAGTCAGTTACTCTACAACTATCACCGATGTATTTGAAGAAGCTCTCTTTATCGGTTAAAAAAATCTGTCTTGCTAAAACATTGTATTTTCCCGAATAGACTTTCGGCTCTGGTTCACAGTCAGAATGTTGGGATCTTCTTCGACCATTTTTTTTTAAATTTTATCTGTTGCAGGTAACCGCCTAATTATTTCAATAACCAATTTACTAGGTACTTTGTACGTCTATGTACTATGCACCAGTTGACGGTTAAAAGCAAGGTTATCCTAGGCGATTAAAAAGGTGTACTTGTCAGCGAGTAAAATATAAATGTGGTCTACAGTATTACAATGTGGGCCGACCGTGACAAAGTTCACCTCTCTTGAAAAAGTGTGCACACAAATAAATTAATTTGTCATCAAATGAAAATAATGTATATATATATATATATATATATATATATATATATATATATATATATATATATATATTGCAGGTAGAGTTACCCTCCGGTGGAAAGTGCTCTATGGCCTTCAGAGAAGGCCAATGCTATATGTATCGTAATGTAAAACAACACAGTAAATTCTCTACAGACTGTTTCACAGGATTCGACCCGATCCTCAGGTGAATGTTGTTAGTCTACGGGATGGTAGATAAGTAGACTTAAATGCTGCAGAAGTCTTTGGAAGGATATGTTACACAGGCAAAACCTGGAGCTGCTGTTTGGCATCCCAATATATATATATATATATATATATATATATATATATATATATATATACATATATACATATATGTATATATATATATATATATATATATATATATATATAGATAGATAACAGAATGAAGACGCCTTAGTGTTGACTAACTGTTTAATTCCACCACGAGCTTTCGAAACTTATAGCTTCTTCAACAGGTGTCAAGTGGAAAGGTATAGAAATCGGCTGTATATATATGTTAGATAAACAATTTCTAATGACCATAATGCATGGTATAGTGTAATGGATCTGTGATTGGCTACTCTGAATTTATATCATGTTGACCCAGGTTCCGAGTGTGTCATTGTTATTTACCCATAATGCTAGGTTATGACTGTCCGGGTTATGTTGAGGACATGAACTATATAAATTCAGAGTAGCCAATCACAGATCCGTTACACTATACCATGCATTATGGTCATTAGAAATTGTTTATCTAACATATATATACAGCCGATTTCTATACCTTTCCACTTGACACCTGATGAAGAAGCTATAAGCTTCGAAAGCTCGTGGTTGAATTAAACAGTTAGTCAACACTAAGGCGTCTTCATTCTGTTATCTATACACTGAGGGACTAACACGGCTATACGCATTCTATATATATATATATATATATATACATTTTCATAAAAAAACATCAATGCATTACTGTCTCTACCCGCAGGTGTCCTGCACACTACATGGCACTCATCAGTTGACTGAGTTGCGTTGGTTTGTGTTTGTTCATGTACTGGTGCGCGTGTGGGTTTATTTACGGTTGGCTGATTTTGCTGTATGATGCCTCAATGTGTTAAAGGTTTAAATAATCCGGCACACGCACTAGTACATGCTCAAGCACAACCAATACAGGTCAGTCACCTCATGAGTGCCATCTAGTGTGCACGAAACCTGCGGGTAATGACAGTATTCCATTGATGTATTTTTGAACTTATAGCAGTTCTATTTCTATGTATCGAGCACTTTGATCTTGGAATGGCAACCAATATAATTTAAACGACAGTGATCTTTGTAACAGCATCTCCTTTTAAATCACATTTGTTTGTCGGCAAGAGAAATGTTTGCCAATGTCTTTATTGATCAACTGAAATGTAAGCTTAGTATATAATTAGCAGAAATTCTGAAACAATAATCCGTTTGGTTACATATAATGAATTTCTTCTTTATTTAATACGGTACAACCAGACCAGAATCTTTCTAGTTGAATCTTCGTAAAATACATCAGTGTCTCTGTCGCGATGACCCGTTTATTGAACAGTAAATATTTTCCTAACTTAGATAGTAAGTTAATTATGCACATGTTTCAAGAGGTTTTTTTTTTAGCAGGCACTATTGTTGCATTTTGCTCGTATATGTGTGTCTCTGATATTTGTTTGACATCTCCATTGCTAGAACATCATTTTTTATGTAAAAGTTATATATAACAGCTTCTGTTTGGTCCTTGTTCGGCCTCTTGGAGTTCACGGTGGTACTCATACTCTTTTACCTTATGCTTGTTACTATAAGTGTAAAAGGCAGGAGTCACTCAAAGGAACCTCTTGCAAATACGAACCACATTACTTACGATTATATTCTTTATTAAAAAGGACCTTTAAACGCCATTGTCCATTTGGACCATGAATGATGTTTATTATTCAAATATTAATCATAAGCTTTTATCCAAATAAGTTAAACTTCCATGCTAAAAAAATAAAATGAAAATTGCATGTGAGAATAAATTATAGTGTAACGGTTACAACAACAAAATAAAGAGTGCAGACCAGTGATTATTCAGGATGGTTAATAATGTTAAAACTACAGACTTCTCCATTTTATCTACTAATATGATACAGTTAATTCCAGGAGACTTTATCAACTAGTATGCAGTCTATAAATATTTGAAAACACCTGCTTCTTACAAACTGTCCAGCCAAAGGCTTGATTATCAATGGATTGACAAAAAAGGTGAAGCAATTGAGCTAGCGCCATAAATTACTCTTTTTAAAGTAATACATACTCACTCATGATGAATAGGAGCACACCCAATCTATGTTTGCTGCACTGCCCACAGAGGAGCTCACAAAAGCTATCCACTTCCTAGTCTGAGGTAAAAAAACCACGGAAAGAAAACATCCTACTCGAGGGGGCTCAACGGCAAAAGATCTAACACGAATTGTTCTAGCTGTTGTTTGAAGAAAGGTTTTGTTCCTTTAGACATGCGTATCGCCAACATTTTACAGAGATATACAGAGGCATGTTCCTCCTGAGCACTATCGCGCATGCCTTTGACCCTTGGCCCTCAACGAACGCCAAGCACCTGATGCTGGGGTGTATATAGAGTCGCAGAGTGCCGTCCTATAACCAGATAAGATTTTCTTTTTGCAGGAGAAATGCCTGGGTTTGAGTTGCACTTTTTTGTCGCCTTCATTGACCTGACCAAGGTCTCTGATATTCTAAGCAGTAGGGGAGTTGTTGTACCCTTACATGTGATCGGATGCACGCCTCAGTATTATGACATCTATACATGACAGCGTAAAAACGACGGACCGTATAACAGTTTATCCTTAGATCTTTTCCCTTTCAACATTAGCGTACAACACGCTCATGCTTCCTAACATTGATATTATCAGATGCCGTTGATTCTTGCCATGATATCTACTTTTGTACTAGAAGATATTGGAGCTTTTTCAACATCGAGAGAAAACGAAAAAAGACTATGACACTACTTTGGAGGACCGCACGTTTATGATATAAATTAAAGGTATCCTCGACAAGGTTGCTACAGCTTCATTATATGCAAAAAATACAAATAAATGTGAAGTAGCTTACATCGGAAGGATTAAGGCACCTCCAAGATCTACAAAATAGTTTAAAAGGAATAATTTTTATAAATAGGCAATAAAGATATTTAGATCTGGTACAGATATAATGCAGGTTTAAGCGTTGTGATAGAAAGCATGAAAATAGTATTTACATTTATGAAATTTATAATATAAGGTTATACCAAACTTTCATTTAAAAACAAACTGGCTAAATAGATACCCATGCAACTTTCTAACTACGCGCTTTGATTTAAAAGCTGGCAGGATTCCATACACGCTGTCTAGCATCGTCTTCAATATTTACTTCAAGTGTTCAAGTACTCCAAGTATGCGTGTAGGTGTGCATTATTAGTAGGCGGAATATCAATATACATGACCTTGGAATGAAATATGTATTCCTGTTATCTATCACAGCAACGGGTGTAAAACAGATGTGATACAGTTGTTATTTACATAGAAAGCCTACAAGACGTATTCTCTGGTTGTCTATTTAGCAAGCTTTACCGCAGAGAAGTTATGGCACTTGCTCATAAAAAAAATAACGTTTAAATATCGATACTGTGAAACGATGAAAACGAATATATATGATGTTTGTAATGTGCATGTTCAGAGTTTATTTTGGAATAAGGGTTCATGGACTATCTCAGCTTGGCATATTTTTACACACCAACAATTGATATGTTAATGAGGTATTTTCATTATAGGATTAAGCATAACATTTTAGCTGTGAAGGCTAAGCTCTTAAGCTTGAGAATTTCTTATGACAATAGATGTTCATATCCTCTTAGGACGCAAATCGATCATTATCTATTTGTTAATGTTCAATAAGCATAACGTTTTATTGTAAGATAAATGAAAGGGGCAGCAAATATGGATTGGATTTACCCAAACTAGATTCATATGTGCTTTACATGAGTTGAAGAAAAGATGCCCAGCAAAGGCTCTTGTTGATATTTTATTGCTAATTTTAGGTTTTTTTGGTGGTATATACTGATGGAGAAAAGTTTGATGTTCTATCTTCCATGACTATAATTTTCTTGAGAACGTACGTCTTCAGAAAGGTTGCAGGGAAAAGAATGAAATTCGGTAAACATGACGAAAAATAAAAGAAAATGGTGAACATGGTACAATAGTATTTCTACAATTTGATTCAATTTGATTATATGCAGAACATATTTAATTACGTGAAATATTAACAATGTCGGGGGAAAGGGACATCCCTGAAAAAAAAAACCAGCAAGATAAAAATAAATCATCTGTCATGTAATAGTTTTGAAACTTAAAAGTTCATTTAATTCAATTCTATTGAATTCTACAAAGGCCTCAATATGATTTAGTATCTGTTTTGTCACATATAAACAAATAAAACAGATGGACCATTTTACGATGCCCTTTCCGTTAAAAGTTGAATTTTTCAAGGCCCTGGATGGTTCCTTAACTTTAATTCGTAAGCAGTGTGGACTTTATCTAAACGTCACATCGGGCTCGCTCACATTACTTACACACGAGCACATAAGTATATATGTATGATTAAAAACTAACTGTATACGATACATTATATATATATGTATATATATATATATATATATCATGCTCTGTTCTGTAGGAATTTCCAGACATTAATATTGTAACTGCCGTTGAGAAAGCCAACAAAATGTCATACAAAGATATTTATCTGTGGCGTAAGAGTGGTTTTCTTCTCAAGTAAAATAAATAAATTAGTACTTAGAGGGGCCTGGCTGTAAAGACATTATTTTATTATGGAAGTAAATTTGACCCTTTTGGCCTGGTAAATGGTCTAAATTGAGAAATTAAAATAAGTAATAAAATCATTGAGTGATCAGGTATTCTAAGTTTATAGTTAAAAGTAAACACAATCTTGAGACACTTAAATTATCATACAAAAGTTAAATTCGTTATTCGTTATTCTCGATCTTACTACTATTGACTTGCTAAATGTCTCATGTTTCCACTTTACCAGGTGCAAAAACGCAGAGACAATGTTTAGTCTGATTTTTATATATATAAATATATATATATATGTATATGTATATATATAGCTAGCCATTTATTGATGTAGATCATCTTCAGAAGACTACTTATAAATACATAATGCCCGCAAGTAATGGAACTGATTATCTTATAGTTTCCTGCCCCAGTTTGTGTAATTTTTGCACCATGTCTTCACCATAATATGAATATTTCACAGAAAGTAAAATTAAGTGAAGGATGCGATTCTTGTCCATTGGAAATTCAAAGGTAACATGAGGACATGATAAGATGATGAATGATTTGTCATGAACCGAAAACTGTTTTCAAGTCCATAAACGCCTAACATCGAGCATCTGCCGACAGATCCTCCTTAGTCTCTTGCCAGGCAACAGTTATCAGTGCTGTTTTCTCTAATCTCGCACGCATCTTGGCCACCTAGTGAAATCCACCCCATCAGGAGACACGCGCATCCACATGGTCGGGGCCGACTGTAAAAGGTGGGGATAGTGTTTAATCCACATCAGAATTATATTTCACTTAACTGGTTCGTGGTTATCGTCTATGAAGAGTTTGCCATTATGTCACAAACACTCCTTTGAGATAATCAGACAATGCACAACAAATGTGATGGCTACATCTCATCGGGCTGCGAAAGCTCATGACTAGTTGGAGACACAACCATCGCGAGAAAATACGCAAATTAGCGACAATTGTAACTTTCAATCACACTGAATCGTACTTACAACGCGTTTGCAAACATCGTACGAGTTTTTGACCAACAATTCGGGTGGATTTCGTATACTCGTCATGCGAATGTCGTGCGATATTCCCAAGACATTTGCAAAATATTCGCACGACAATTCGCACCCATAATGTCAGATTCTCATTGGTATCTCCAAATAATTGCAATATAGTTGCATAGGTCGCAAACCCCTCTCAAACTTGTCTCGCAGTAGTCGCAATTCCTGACTCGGGGGAAACTGACTTGAGAATAGTTCGAGACATGTTTGAGAAACAAGCGACGCGTCTGCGACAATTTTTCGAGAAATTTTATTTTGCGCATTTGTTCAACATGTTCAAAATTTGTGCGACAAGTTATCGACATTTGTGGAATCACGCGAGAAATTTGGAAGCGCCGCGAATATTCTAAATCACTAATGAGACTGTCTCGCGAATGCATTCACAATTTATCGCAAAGCTCTCGCAGGCCAGTGAGATACAGGCTTGATGCATCTACGATATCGACCATGTCATCAGTTTCAACTGCGATTGTAGGATCACCAGGGCTGTGTTTTACACACCAACTCTTAGTCAGATATATATTTTACACTCCACGCTACTTCTACTCATGCTGGACACAAATATGATGTGAAAGAAAGAGAAAACTATTTCAGAAAATTTCAAGAATATGACTCAGTCAACATTTAATTTAAAGAAAAAGTTAACCTGGAAAATCTGATGGCAGTGACAATTCTTTCACCTTAAAAAACATGTTTTGGAGCTATAGGGACAGACCAAACCAGTATGGGGAAGAAAAAACATGCATGGATACCATGATGACAGTAGAAAACGGGCACAATGCTGAAACTTGGACCTCTATATAAGATGTTTTCTTTTGAGCTCTACTTCAGCATACTTATAAATACATCTGCCCCAGCCAGTGCAGAGACATAGGATCATATACAATTGTGAACCATCATCAACTTCTGTGGAGAAGGTAATGCTAAACGCAAACCCAAACGCACTATGGCACACACGCTGTGTTTATACTTTTAATTTGGTAAATGTGTTATGACACCAAGTTCTTTACCATTTTGCACCACAACAACAGGATTTTTCTTTTTATTCTCCCTACAAATCTTTTTATTGTTATATGTGCTATGTACAAGTTGGTATGTGAATTGCTGGTATAAATTGTAAAAATTGTAAAAATTACAATGAATAATTTAAAGAAATGTTTTAGGACATTCATAATCTATGACAAACCATTTACAACTCTTAAGCACGATGCCAGAAAAATCACTTGAAAGTACAATAAAAAACATCCTGAAAGTCACTAAAAGTCTGTTTGTCAAAAAATGAATGCATTGCATTTCACAAACAGAGGTTCTAGCTGTGTGCCTGTTAACATATTGAAATTGCCAAAGCTGCATGTTCAAGCAAGTATTATACAACGTCCTTCTCTCTCTGTCAAATTTGGATTATCAAATTAGCAATCCCTCTGTGATACAAGGTTTGAATAACATATACCTCTTCCGCGAGGAACACATCTGGCCAAGTGAACTATCTTGTATAAGTGAAGTCAACCAATTAAATGAATAAGAAGTACACGTTCTGGAACATTCCTACAGCATACAATAACCAAAACAGGATATCCAGAAGAGCTAAAATTACTGCTTGATCTCTCAACTAATGCAGCAAGCTGATGAGCAAGGTTGATTCAGATATAATCAAGCTGACAAATTACCCCTCTAGCCTACATGTACATACAATATAAATCAATTATAACCTAAAAACTTATATGATGGAACAAGATTAAAAATATCATCAGATATAAACTCAGCAATTGCTAGTTCAGCCGATTACAGAGGAATAGTACCGCGTGGCATGGACACTGGTGACCTAGACATTCACAGTTTTAGGCTGCTAACGATGTAATCGACAACGTATAGATAACGTGCACACTATCCAATAACCAATTGAGTAACCGCAACTTATGGATGCTGGGTGTTTCCCGGGAGTGTTTTTAATGTGTATGCTGATTGTGATGCTCAAGTCTATGCACCTTGGATAGCAGTTGAAAGATACGGCTGAATACGCCAGTTACATTCATACATAAATGTACCAACAATAATAAAAATAATTATTTTAAATAATAATAATATTTTATTTTGCAAAGCTTAAATTAAGGGCTCTAAAACAAAGTATACAGCAGTTGCTTTTATAAAAAAAAGTATTATACAGAAGAAAAAAAAACTGCAAAAAATAAAGGATATTTTAAACTTCGTTTTAAAAGTGCCTTGGTACTCGGCAAGTCTTGATAATTTGAGCTGTCTGTCCAGAACCTTTTGTTAAATTGACATATTAAATCGTTCCTTAAAAATGAAAACAAAAACAAAAATGAAATATTGTAAATAATATGTATAACATTAACAACTTTTTTGTGAGTACATATATTAAATGGGCGTAAATGTCTGTGTAAGAACTGGATTGGTAGCATTGGTTTCATAGCACATAAACGACCAGGGATATTACGGTTTTCAAAACTATTGTTATGTTCTGATGTTTATAAACGTTATAAAGGTGTGATTTTGCATTTTTATTGTGGATACCAGTTTCCAATATGCGATCTTTGTGTACAAAAGTCATTGTGTCAGAGCTCCTATTGCACATATGATGAAAATGAACAAAAATACTGATACTCTTTGGCAATTGTTATGGGGAAATGAGTACCATAGACGGATTGAAATATGAACTTTTTATAATGAAATAAAACAAAAACACAAAAGAAATAATACATTTTGTACATACATTTCATAATGGCCATATAGACATAAAAACGTGCACCAAGTAATATATATATATATATATATATATATATATATATATATATTTAAAGGCCTTTATATACTAATGGATCCTGGTTATATAACATGTATCCTGTTTATGGCACTTGAGATTTGATATTATCACTTGATGTGAGTAGTGGCACTTGAAGCGAGTAGTTGTTAGTGACACGGCCATCGTTACATCGTTTCTTTGGACGTCAGACGTCCCTCAAAGACGGATCAGTGACCGGATTGCACACACAGGATGGGTACGATACCTCTGTAACAAAAAATATATCGTACTTGCTAGTGATATATCTATAAATATTTCTCTTAATACAACACACTGTGACACTCTGGTTCTTCGATAGACGGATTATACGTCGTTCAAATAATAATATGCTATTATAAAGAGCATATCGTCAAATAACGTATCTTGAACGATTATAACAACATATACAATATAGTCGTTGTTTCAGTAAGACGCCAACAGTAATAGTTGTTACCATATTTGGTTTTTGCTTATACCTTCTGAACAACACATTTAATTCATTTAGAAGTTATTGTATACACATGTTTAATTATTTCTATATAACATGGTAGCTATACCCCTATAATTATAGTTACTATTTAAATCCAAAGTCGTACGTACTAGTACCTTCTTCCAAGGTTATAAGAGTGACTCATAAGAGCCTAATGTTGTCTTTATCTCAACCCTATTTATATAATGTTACCTCGCAACGGAGTCATGTAATCATGTACACTTTTAGTCTTCGCAGTTATATAGGTGCGACAAAGCACAATGGTTTTCTTCAATAATCGATCATCACGACTCGGGTACATTACGCGTACATTCATTAGGACACTAACCCGCTCATTCGTTACCGCTCGGGCCTGTTACCCGTTAATTTACTACTATTTGGGTTCACGAGTTCACTCATAACATAACCCGCTTCCTAAGATTATTTATAGACACGTGTGTTTAATTAATTATGAATCATATAACCTCATACATATCAACATTCACGTATCTGACAACAATAGATCATCTTCAAAATTAATATATTAATTGGTTACATGTAATATAATTATCAGTTTATCTGGTCATATTGATAAACAAATGAACATATTACAATGGAAAAAAATATTTACTTGTTGCTTTCCTGGCAAGTTGTCTCGACCTCTCACGGCGACCTACCGGAACTCCTGCAGAACCATAGCCCACCGCATGATTCTTTTGTTTACTGTTTTCTGTTCATTTATATAAACAAGAGGCTTATGATCTGTATGAACTGGAAATGATCGTCCATACAAGAAGAATTCAAATCTTTTCACAGCCCACACAATAACTATACATTCTCTCTCAATAACTGCATAGTTTCTCTCTCTGTACAAAAGCTTTTTGCTGGCTCAGCAATAAGATGTCCTTTCCATCAATGTTCTGCATTAATACCCTCCCTAATCCGGCATCGGATGCATCAATTTATAACACAAATGTCTTATTTAAATCAGGTAAATGAAGCATGGTAGTTTTTTCCAAACATTCTGAGTTGATAAAAAAGCTTTCTTCTGTGCTTTTTTCTCATTTTGTTAAAACTGGACTTTTCTTTGCTAGTTAGAACTGTCAAAGGTAATGATATATCTGCCTAGTTTGATATAAAATCCCTACAGAACCCTCTGAGACAAAAGAATGATCGGACTTGCTGCTTGGTCTTGCGGAATTAGCTATTTTCTTCCTCAGGGATGGGATTTGTCCGTACTAAGTCTACTCCGACTTTGTGACGTAGACATTTTAGTGACTGGTATCCCAATAAAGGCCGTGCTGCTAGGTTTGCCCTTTGCATTCTATATAGCACCTGCACTAGCATTATGCTATGGTCGACACGTGACCTTACCATGTTCCCATCCTTTTGGAGAACTGGGCGCTAGCTGTTACTAGGCCGAATAGCATAAGGCGGAAGTAAAATATCCCTTCTGATGTGACAAAAGCCGTTTTTTTTCTTTGTTAACTTCCATAGATATTTACCAGTACCCTTTGGTAAGATCAATCTTTGAGAAATAATTACTGGATCTCACAGAAGCAATTTTTTTTTTTTTTTAGTTTTGTATAGCTTCTAAAAGTTAATAAAAAATCGATTACTGCCGTCTGACGTCTTCACAAACATAATAGGGTGACTATAGTAGGAGTTTGATCTCTCTATAATCCCCATTTTTAGCATATTATCCAATTCTAGTTTAATGAATTCTCTTAAGGGCATGACATGAATGGTTCAGTAGGATTTTACATTTCAAAACTCATGTTTCCTTTTGTACATCTGTAAAGAAATATGATATTTACACAACAGTTGTTTGAACAGTTTTCGGGTTTATCTTCACATGTTCTTTATATTCCTTTTGTTTTACACAGGGTGTGCATACCAGGCTTTCCTGCCTTATCTGATCTTTATCACAGTCTAACACTGCTATGCTATTGTCTAGTTTGGGATTGTCTATCACATGAAACATCCTGCTATCAGATTAGCTGGTTTCTCACGTCCAAAGTAACGTTTCAACAGGTTTATGTGAAACAACCTATGTGGCCCGTTGATATCAATTACATAGTCATTTCATGTTTGATTTCTACCGGATAAGGAGGCTGTTTGATTATGTTTGTAATAACACTAATACCTTATATCCTACCTTTAGTTTGCGAGGTTTTGTTTTCAAGTTATAGTATCTTTTGTATTTTGTTGTAATGTTTGCTAGAGAACTTCCCAGGTTTCGTGCAACCTTTCCTTTACTTCAACCATATACTTATATTCATTCTTTGCTTCTTGCTCTATTCGTTGGTTGGTCCATAATTTCCGTAAGATAGTTATGGGACCACGAACGAGTCTGCCTACAGCAGTTCAACAGGTGAGTAACCTAAACTGTCGTTAGGTTTCTCTCTGAGTGCAAACAAGTGCACACAACTATCTGTCCCACTGTCTAGGCTGTTCTGCACTTAACCATATCAAGATCTTCTTGATAATCCCATAATACTTTTCCACCAAATCATTACAAATGGGGTAATACCTAGCACTTGTCCACTGCCGGATGGACAACAGTCTAGAGACTTCTGTTATTAAATATGACACAAATTATGTTCCCATATCGGAAAGTACTTCATTGGGAATTCCTACTCTACCATACAATGTACCCAGTGCTTCTGCTACTTTTGGAGTAGATAAAGATTTCAAAGGTATCGCCTCTGGATAGCGTGTTGCATAATCAATTATGGTAAGTATGTTCCTATGTCCTCTTTCAGATGGTGGACTCAACGGACCTACTAAGTCAAAGTATGTTCTTTAAAAAGGGATTCCAATCAATGGCATCCTCCTTAATGGGACCTTAGGAACCCTTCCTATATCGATGGTTTTCTGACAAATCTCACAGGATTTACAAAAACGTAAAAATCATAAGTAAACCCTGGCCAATAAAACTGGTTTTAAATCTTGTTCAGTGTATTATCAATTTCATGATGTCCCTGATTAAAAACTACGCATGAATAATTTGCATAATGTGTTCCCCTGCATTTTACTGGACTACCACAACTTTGGGCCCCTTTTCCTGAGCTAGGATTTACGCAATATCTTTGTTGTCTATACAACCAACCATGTTCTACGACAAATATGTACATGTAATTGATTCAAATTTTTCCCACAAATACTTTAAACTATCATCCTTTTTCTGTTCTTTAGATGACTCTATTGTCTTCATTGAAGGTACTGATGGTTACACTTTCAACATTTTAGAACACTTAAACTCTTTTCGGATTATGATCTGGTTTGTACTGGCATAACTCTTTTACTCTATCACTATCATCCCTGACTGATGTGATAAGTACTTCTACGATTTTCTGCACCGATTGCCATTTCAAGTTCGGATCATGTAGATCCCTAGCTCCTTGTACATTTCATATCAATACTTTACATAATGAATTTTGAATGCCTAAAGCTTCCACCTTTCGTGATAAATGTGTTGAGTCAATATTGAAATTGACAACAGGAAATTCCTTTACTGTGCCATCAATGAAAATCGCTGATCGAACCCTTTTCAGTCTTTTGATTTTCTTTCACAAAATCTGATTGGATTACACAGGTACTACAGTCGGAATCTTTAAGTACTGATGCTTGGTTATTATCTGCCATATTTCTACCAGACACTATTGGCATGTTTTTGAAAGTAGCCTCTACTTCTTCATAAGCCATTCCCAGTTTATGCACACTTTTATCTACTCTGGTTTCAATATTGGGTGTCTGTTCACAAATTTTCAGAGCTTCCGGTGTTATATCTTTACAGGCTGCTAATCTTTCAGGTTAAGGGGACTGACTCGTTCCTGAATCATTCTCCCTAGGATCATCAGGTTGGCATACCCATTTACCTTTTGGAGGACCTCTATCAGCCGTAGAGGAGACCTGTGTAGGTTGTTGTATTGTTCTTTGAGTCACCATGAACAGAGCTACCTGTCTTTTCAACTGAGGACAATCACGGCTGTTATAATTTCCAGCGCACACGTAACATGAAATCTTTCCTGGCTTTCTACCCTCTCTGACTATTGGCCCTTCTTCCTCCCTTTGGAAACCCACGCCTGGCCCTGTCTTTCTACTTCTCTTTGGAGTCTGGTTCTTATGGTACCTAGACCCATCGTCTCTACGTCCACCTCTATCTGATTATTCAATCCTGTTTTGAAAGAAAATGAATTCAATCCGTGGGCTTGTACATATGTTTTCACCAATTTGATAAGCTGTTTGAATTTAGAACTTTCTCTTTACCTGATAATTATATACTAAATATTCTCTGTTACAACAGTTAATGAATTGTTCACAAAGAAATAAATCTCTAAGATTCTTTGCTAAGATCTTTGCAAAGTCTAGCCACTATCGAAATAATTTTCAAGTGTGACAGCAAACTGATAAGGTGCTTCCCCTTTTTTTTCCGGTTTACATGTTCTAAATATCTTTAGAAATCCTTCCTGCGTCAGTCTGAACTTGTTTATGAGCACTTATTTCACTTTTGTATATGACATCGAATCAGCTTTACACATTCGACGTATGGCTTCTAATGCGTTGCCTGACATGAGAGAGCTTAAGAATATTGCCCATTGCTCGTTTTTCCATTTCATACTTAAAGCCATGCTTTCAAAACATTTGATAAAAGCATGAAAGTTATATTTTTCCTCATCACATTCAGGTAAAGGAACAGGAGGGACCCCGCAACATTTTGAGAAATAGATGTCCCAGCTGCACCAGCACTACTCTGATTAAATTCGTGTTCCTATTCTATTTTTTATTTTTCTAGTTCAAAGTGTCTCTCGGCCTCAGCTTCTTCATCTTTACTGACTGCCTAGGCTTTATGAGCTTTTCTAATTGCTTCTGTCTCCTGAGCTTTTCTTTATTTTTCACGTTCTAGCTGCTTCTGGTTCAGCTTTGGCTGTTTCAGCCTCAGCTTTAGTATCAGCGATAGCACCATTTATGAAAACTATTAAATCAGCTCCCCCTAACCCAACCTCTTTCCCAAACTCGACTGCATTAAGTCTAAAGGATATCACGTATATTCTGTTCTGCCTTGAACAACTACAGGATATAATTTCTCTAAGACTATTTACTGAGATGAATTTTTGCGACCGGTATATATCTTGAAACTTTCTGCAACAAACAACCTTAACCTGAACGATAATGAACGGGAATTGAAATATACCAATTCCAAATCCAAGTTCACGACAAGAACTTGTTATTTATGCCATCTATAATACCAGCAATCTCAGTTAGCCAAACAAACTGGTAAACGTGTTCTCTAAGACATCTACGGTTAGGGCTAACAGCGTGAGCTACGACACCTAAGTATCTACTTTCCAATCATATACGTTTTACTCCTGGGAATCTACCAACTACTACCACACAATCATACACGTCAGAAACAATATATGATTCCACACATATCTCAAAGACCAAGCTTAAAAAATGTAAGCTTCAACAGCCTAACATACGCAACCACAATGTACGTTTATGTGATCCTGATAAATGCAGTGCAGTATCTCCCCTGCCACGACACACAAAACGCGAACTTATACAATAGCTTATATACCAACTATGTGACCCTGATTTACGCAGCATACATCACATCCATCGGCCTTACACGTAATTAACTGTAAACAGCAGTTTCAAAAATCAAAGGTGTGAACATGATTATCACACTTACAATTACTACCAACGGACTCAAACATAACAGCCGTAAACAACATTTTCAAAACCCTACGTGTGACCCTGATTATCAATTATCACTAGTATAAATTACTACCACCGGCCCCACACAAACATCATTTAAGTCATTTATGTAATAAAAACTGAGTATTCCATAAAATCGGAGTATGTAATGCTAATACCCATTTCCCCAGATCACTTAATTAAAAGATGTCGGCGGGACCTCAAGAAATTGTCGTGGGGAAAAGAGTACCAAAGACGGATTGAAATACGAACTTTTTATAATAAAATTTAAAAAAAAACAATAGAAATGATACATTATGTCCATATATTTAATAAGAACCATATAGACATGAAAAGGGAACCAAGTAAATATATATATATATATATATATATATATATATATATATATAGTCCTTTATATACCAACCAATCATGGTTATATACTGTATCCTGGTTATGGCACTCGGGATTTGATATTGTCATTTGATGCGAGTAGTTGCAATCGATGCGAGTAGTGGCACTTGAATCAAGTATTGGCACTTGAAGCGAGTAGTTGTCAATGACACGGCCATCGTCACATCGATACTCTGGACGTCAGACGTCCCACAACGACAGCTCATTGACCGGATCGCACACACAGGATTGGTATAATATAGTGATGTATCATACAGAGTTTTATTTTCTCACTAAAACACTAGTTCATGGATAGGCATATTATACGTCGTTCAAATAATAATATCTTATAAAGAGCATATCGTAAAATAACGCATCTTGAACGATTAAAACAACATGTACAATATAAAGAGAGAGCAATCAAAAGACAGCAAGAGCGCCAGAGAGAAAGTGAGAAGATGAAATTTGCTACGTCTTGGATTGCAATTGATCAATATGCAGCATTAGAATACAATGCATTTAATTCAAGAAATGTCACTTACAAAAACGGGGTAATTTAAGTATGTACAAATGTAAGACAGGGCATGTTAGCTTTGTAGAAAAGAACCAGCAATACAGGCTGTAGAATCCCAATAGAAATCGAAGGAACAGGCAGCGGTAGTTACGGATGCATTAAGGTTAGACTGTCCCTATACAGTGGGTCTTTTTGATCTAAAATAGGAATAATCAGTCACGTGGGATCCCACAGGGAGCCAATGGTGTACATAAACTTCATCGCCTATGTACCAGCGAGATGCCAGTGATATGAGACATCGAAATACACTTACACTAGATACAAGGTTATTAAAGGAAAGCAAGGCATAGACACAAGGCAAGAATGACTAACCATTAAACATTATTAATTATAAATTAATATGAATGTTAGCAGAGAGTTTACTACTATGTACCACGTAACACATAATTGGCATAAATTTGGAGACATCGTCTTCAAATGCAGGTCTGAGTTAGGACCCTATTTGACTTTAATTCCGTCCTAACATTTTTTGATAAACTTATTTGCAATCTTAATGTCTTAATCCTATAATCTCTCAACCACTTCAGATTACTGTATTTAAACTTCACCTTTAACACTATTTGTTGTTTTTTTATGGCATACGAGTTTTTGGGTGCCATGTTTGATATTTTAAGTTACTCGAAGTTATCCATGATACTTTTAATGATATTAATTTAACTCTATGAAAGACCGTTCTTCATCTCATTGTCATTATTTGAAGTAATGTAGGGAAACTAGGTGAGGAAACGACAGATGCATCACGGATTCACAATATATCTTTTGAATTCTTACAGCTCCTTGGTTTTTCAACGACATATTCCACTCAAAATCTGCTCCAGACAAACAAGAAATGGAAATAACACTTGATTTTCAATGCCAGAACTGCAGCAGCAAGGCTCGTATTGTGAATTTTGAGGTGAATTCTTTCTCAACAAAGTTAGACAACAAATTAATACAAAGTACGTGACCGGTTGAATAAATATATTTCCTATTAGATCCGGTTATTGTATCTGATAAGGATTATTTTATCTATTCAAGTATATTAAAGTGCCAAATTTACTCTATTTAAACACAATAGCTTTAAAGCACTATACACAGTTAGATGCATCAAGTTGATTTTAAAAAGAATTAAGAGTCGGATATAGAATATAAGATGACTAAAATAGATTTGCAGCAAACTAGATAATCGAGAATCCAAAAATAAAGTGGATGACAATGGCTAATACTATGCCAACTGGAAAGGTTTGTTTTTAGTAGTCTTAAAACACTGAACACTTGAGGCATCCTTAAAATGACGAGGAAGATTGTTTAGAGGACAACAGAAGAGTATATGAATGATCTATTTTGGTACGAGACAGGGCCCTCTTAATCTCAAACAGAGACTTGTTGGCTGGCCTAAGTGCTTACACTCTCCTTTAAAATGTCAGCAAGGTATGAAAGTGTTATGCCATGGAGGGCTTTGTAAATAAGCAGAAACATTTTAAAACGAGGTATCTACTCTACCTGGAAGCCAATGTAGCTCCCCGCTGGGTCCGTGTGATAAGCCGATATGCACATTTCTGAAGGCGCTGCAGCCTGCCAACCTGAGAATGGGTGATGTCACACAGATTTGCATAATCCATAAGAGAGGTCACCAGAGCTTGCCTCAGCATTTTGCATGCAGCAATAGTGAGGTAACGTCGGATTCTGTGAATGGATCCGCTCTTGTAATAACGTGACTTTAAGACAGAGCTGATGTACCGCTCCATAGTGAGAAAACTGTCCTGCGTGGCCCCCAGATTCCTAACTTTAGGAGCTCGTAAGTAGATGACATCTCCCAGTGACAGAGCATAATCACGGGGATGGAACTGCCGATTTTGGGGGTAGAAGATGATATACTCAAATTTGTTGTTGTTAATTTTCAGCGAGTTGTTGCGCATCCAGTTGCTTATAGGATATATACAATACTGGGTCTGTAGAGTAGTATCTGCCAAATAAGCAGACGACTTCATCAAAAGGTAACCCTGGGTTAGCATAACTCTGATGTTACATGTCATGCTGCTTCACAATGGTCGGGCACACATACAATATACTCTTTTGGGCCTAGGACCGGGCCCTGTGGAACACCATATTTCAGTATGGATTTTCGAGAGGCCGAGGAGTATAACTAATGAAGGTCAGTTAAGGAAACAACATATAGCTATTAAAATTAGAAATGTTATTTCTGTTATTTTGAAACTTTAAATTTTTGCATGATCCAGGATAATAAAATAAGAAAAAAATTGACTATTAGACAATTTTTTGTAGGGAATTTTTTCAGGAACTGTCTTCTGTTAGGGCATAAGCTGGTTACTTTCTGTGTATATACCGTTTGGCAGTTTCATTATTTAACTTCACAGATATAGCAAAAACATTTTCATTAAATGTACCTTTTATTTAATGTAACATGTCACTTAAAAGTTATTACATCACTCAATGCACTTGAAAATTTTATACGCTTTCTCTCTCTCTCTCTCTCTCTCTCTCTCTCTCTCTATATATATATATATATATATATATATATATAAATATATATATATATACATATATATAGAACAGTATTTTGTCATTTTTTTCCGCTGACATTTTGCACCCAATGGCATTTGGTTAAGCCATGCTTGCAACAGAACTTGCAGACACATTACACAAACCAGCAAGCTTTATAATTCCATATTTATTATTGGTTTAATTTTTCTCGACGTTGTTGAGTGAAATAAATCACAAAGTTAAGAAATATTTAATTTAATTCCCATTGGCTGTAATTCTTCAAAATTACCAAACGTTTTGATTTTATCTGGTTTCATCACTTCTATTGAAAATAACAATTCAATTACTTAATCTGCAATGTAAACAGGCGCTTCAACAACCGTAAAACTTGGAAATTTAAAAAAAATATGAAAAATCTCCTCATTCGGATGCGTTTCTGGTCTGCCAGCTTTAAAGTGATTGATATTTCCTTTTATATATGCTCAAAATTACTAAAGGTACATACATGTAAAGACTACATTAAATACCCTCCCAAAATACGGATTGAACCATTCACAAGACCACCTTAAAGACCCACCCGGAGTATAAAAAGGGCTCGCAAGATGGCGTAGCTGTCAGTCATGGACATTTAAATACCTGTCAAGACACATCACCAAAAATCATGAAAAAAGTCATGATACTTGAATTATAGCCCATTTTCAAGGAATCAAATGTGACCATTAAATTTATCATGCGTTATATATATTTTCTTCAATATCTGACGAAGTTGCTCACCAACCGGTCAGCTGTCAATGCCGATCACCAGGCACCCCCAGCTTGGAAAGACTGGATAATTTTAGTTTTATCGATCGAGTTTCTCTCTTAGACAAAACGTAGACATTATTTACGCATCAAATATTATTATTCACATTTTTAAAGTGCGAACATCAAGTATTTTTGTAGATTTCCTTAATTCTAGTGTCGAGGCGGACTGTCAGATTGCATAGGTTTGAAATGGCAGTTGGGAGGTCACGTGACATGAAACTCCAACCTAAACAATAACAGACTGCACGTGTTTTAGTGGGCGTTGTCTGATCTTGTGCCTTGTCAAAACACAGTGGAATGATAGTCGTTGTAATAAACCTCTAAGTCCACTGAACTAAAATTATTTATATTTCTGTCATGAAGCACCTCATCGGGACATATATCTGTTTAATTATTGTTATAAACTCAACAGAAGGATGACTACTGATCTTAAGAACATTAACAGTTGGTAGAATGGGATTGTTTTTACTATGTAATTCAACAAAGACACTCATGAAATATTCTTTTGAAATATAAATACCATAATTTCGTGCATAAAGCAAAATATTAGAAATATTGGATATATATATATATATATATATATATATATATATTTTGAGTACATACATGTAACCACATTCACCTGATGATCGGGTCGCACCCCGTGAAACAGACTATTGTGAATTGTTTTTCTCCAGAGTAATATATATATATATATATATATATATATATATATATATATATATATATATATATATTCATTCACTTAGACCACTTATTCTGATTAATTATTTGAACTTTTCTCTGTGTTGGTTAATGAAGTCTGCATGGTCAGTAAACATAGTCGGCGAATAGCCATTCTGGGTTTGGTCCTTCGCTTATTAAAAAAAATCATACGAAGAATGCTATTGGTTTATTTTCCAACTGTCAGGATAAGGTCACCTAACTGTTTTAGTGTTCGCGGGATCATTTGCGTGGGGAAATAGCAAACACAACGGATTAGTCGTCAGTTGGTAGAGACAGTAGAATATTTTAAGATGGGTCTTATAGAAACCCAAAATGATTTTCATCATCAAAAAACATAACCATGTTATACAAATATTAACTTAAAGAAAAAGTTTATTACTCAAATTTGTTTATTTTAGTGTAAATCCGGTTTGTTAGATAAGGAATGGGTCCTGTACATATACCGGTAAATATGTGGGTGTGCCGGATATTGTAATAATAATATAAATAACATATTAACTTATATATCACTTTAAAATATTTTTTTTATTAAAAAAATACAAAAAGGTTTGCCTAAATTACCCACTTTATTTGTTCTGCATTGCTAAAAGATGTATAATCTTGTTTATGCAACAATGCTAGTTTAACGACCCTGCAAACACAGTACGTAAACCTAACGTTCGTGGAAAGTTACAGGTCATAACATTATTTAGGAACGTGCAGGCAACGTCAAGTTTACGTCATATTGAAATACAGAAACGTCCGTCAAAGGTACTTCATGTATCGTTTTAATATAACCTTGTATTTACATTTAAAGAACGTTGCCCTGTACTTCCAAAACGCCTTTGGTTAAAACGCATTGTATTGTTATTATGTAACGTACATCAAACGTTATGTACACGTTAATGGGCACGTTCTGAATTTTGACCAGGTTCCTTATTCTGCAACGTTGTTTAAAAACATTTGTAAAACATGGTGCGAACGTTATACTTAACGTCCTAACTACTCTAAAGTAAAATATTTTTGGCAACGGCAAACGGACGTTTTAGAAACGTTGCATTAAAAGTTTTTTATGTTGTGCATGCGGTTAGGTTTGCGACGTTTTCCGGCACGTTATAGGGACGTATCGTAAACATTGCAAAGTTTCGGTCCAATATGTTTAAATTACAAATATACGCAACGTTATTTCAAACATTATTATACGGTTTTATATACGATACGGTGCACAATGTAAAGCTGATGAAAAAACAGATTTTTACGACGCTGTATACAACGGTCATTTAACATGTTGGGAATGTTATGGTGAACGTCTGCAATACCCGGAAGTATAACATTCTAGGCAATGTCGAAGAGACGTCTGTAAAATGTTACACATAACGTTTCACATGTTGTGCATATGGTTACATTTGCGACGTTGTTTTGCACGTAAAATGTACGTATCCTTAACATTGCCAATTAGTCGGGTCTGTGAAGGTAATTTTCAAATATACACAAAGTTGTTTAAAATATAGACATTCTGTTACATATACGTTATGGTGCACAATCTAGAACAGGTGAAATACAGATTTCTGCTGCGCTGTATACAACGTATTTGACACATGCTGAGAACGTTTTATTGGACGTCCTAAAAGTCGGAAAGTATAACATATTAGGAAATGTTTTAGAGACGTTTGCAAAATGTAACACATAACGTTACACATGTTGTGCGTGTGGTTACATTTGCGACGTTGTTTTGGCACGTAATATTAACGTATCCTAAACATTGCAAATAGTCGGTTCAATATGTTTAAATTACAAATATACTCAACATTACTTCAAACATTAATATACGGTTTTATATACGATACGGTGCACAATGTAAAGCTGATGAAAATACAGATTTTAACGACGCTGTATTCAACGGTCAAGAAACATGTTGGGAATGTTATGGTAAACGTCTGCAATACCCGGAAGTATAACATTTTAGCCAATATCGAAGAGACGTCTGCAAAATGTTACACACAATGTTTCACATGTTGTGCATATGGTTACATTTGCGATGTTGTTTTGCACGTAAAATGTACGTATCCTTAACATTGCAAATTAGTCGGGTCTGAGAATGTAATTTTCGAATATATACACAACGTTATTTTATTCATAGATATACGATTATGTATACGTTATGGTGCACAATCTAAAACTGGTGGAAATTCGGATTACACGGCTCTGTATGCAACGTATTTGTCACATGCTATGAACGGTTTTCTTGGACGATCAAAACACTCGATAGTATACCTTATTAGGCAATGTTATAGAGACGTCTGCAAAATGTTACACTTAACGTTTTATATGTTGTGCATGTGGTTACATTTGCGACGTTGTTTTGGAACGTTAAATGAACTTATCATTAACGTTGCAAATTAGTCGGTTCAATATGTTTAAATTACAAATATACACAACGTTATTTCCAAGATAAAAAACTTTTTTATACGTTACGGTGCACAATGTAAAGTTGATGAAAATACTGATTTTTTCGACGCTGTATGCAACGGTCAAAAAACATGTTGGGAACTTTATGGTGAACGTCTGCAATACCTGGAAGTACAACATTTTTGGCAATGTCGAAGAGGCGTCTGCAAAATGTTACACATAACGTTTCACATGTTGTGCATGTAGTTAAATTTTCGATGTTGCTTTGGTACGTAAAATGTACACATCCTTAACGTTGCAAATAAGCCGGGTCTGAGAATGTAATTTTCGAATATATACACAACGTTATTTTATT
The DNA here is from genome assembly GCA_026874595.1 of Sipunculus nudus. Lineage (NCBI taxonomy): Eukaryota > Metazoa > Annelida > Sipuncula > Golfingiida > Sipunculidae > Sipunculus > Sipunculus nudus. Next base: position 37,136,033 of record CM049317.1, on the reverse strand, counting down.
CATAGATATACGGTTATGTATACGTTATGGTGCACAATCTAAAACTGGTTGAAATTCGGATTACACGGCTCTGTATGCAACGGTCAAGAAACATGCTTGTAACGTTACAGTGAACGTCTGCAATAATTTGAAGTGTAACATTTTTGGCAATGTCAAAGAGACGCCTGCAAAATGTTACACATTACATTTCATATGTTGTGCATGTGGTTACATTTGCCACGTTGTTTTGCACGTAAAATGTACGTATCATAAACGTTGCAAATTTGTCGGTTCTGTGTATGTAATTTTCAAATAAACACAAAGAGATACACGGTTATCTAAACGTTACATTCAACGATCCACCAATCAAAATGTGGTTTTCTATGATACGGCATGCAACATACATTAAACGTGTAAAGGACGTGAAATATCTGATGTCTCCCATACTCAGTAACATAACTTTCAACGTCACTGAAACATTTGCAGTGTGTTGCACTCAACATGTTGTGTCTATGGGTATATTCCCAAATTTTCCGGCAGATAAACGCAATGTATCAGACACATTGAAAAGCGGTAAATGTTGTTAAAAAGCATGCTACACAATTGTAATTACAAGTATATATATCAAAGGTTATCCAAAATACATTTATCACAGCCACTTGTGAGTAGAAGCATTTATTAGCAGCAGCCACATGCAAATTGCAACCATGTATAATCACCAAAGTATCAGTAAAACCCTGCATTTTGAACACCCTAGCTGAAATTAAACCTGATCATATGCACAAAAAGCCATGTAAAGTGCTAAAAATCCATTTTTTTGCTCCTCATTGGTACAAAAACACAGCCAGCCCTCCCAATTTTTATATACATATTTCTCCAAGGGATCATCTGCAGCCCAAAACTGTTCAGACTAATCAGCCAAATAACACAGAATTTAGCTCAAGACACCACATGTATTAAAGCCAGTTTGATTCGGTACGGATGAAAACACTTTAAAGGATACCTCAAAATTGTTGGTATTAACAGGAGCCATATGCAAATTGCAACCATGTATGTTTACCAAAGTATCAGTAAAATCCTGCATTTTGAACACCCTAGCTGAATTTTAACCTGATCATATGCACAAAAAGCCATGTAAAGTGCTAAAAATCCATTTTTGCTCCTCATTGGTACAAAAACACAGCCAGCTCTCCCAATTTTTATATACATATTTCTCCAAGAGGTCATCTGCAGCCCAAAACTTTTCAGACTAATCAGCCAAATAACACAGAATTTAGCTCAAGACACCACATGTATTAAAACCAATTTGATTCGGTACAGATGAAAACACTTTAAAGGATACCTCAAAATGGTAGGTAATAACAGGAGCCATATGAAAATTGCAACCATGTATGTTCACCAAAGTATCAGTAAAATCCTGCATTTTGAACACCCTAGCTAAAATTTAACCTGATCAAATGCACAAAAACCCTGTCAAATGCTAAAAATCCAATTTTTGTTCTCATTTGTACAAAAACCCAGCCAGCCCTCCCAATTTTTATACACATATTTCTCCAAGGGGTCATCTGCAGCCCAAAACTTTTCAGACTAATCAGCCAAATAACACAGAATTTAGCTCAAGACACCACATGTATTAAAGCCAGTTTGATTCGGTACGGATGAAAACACTTTAAAGAATACCTCAAAATTGTTGGTATTAACAGGAGCCATATGCAAATTTCAACCATGTATGTTCACCAAAGTATCAGTAAAATCCTGCATTTTGAACACCCTAGCTGAATATAACCTGATCATATGCAGAAAAAGCCATGTAAAGTGCTAAAAATCCATTTTTTGCTCCTCATTGGTACAAAAACACAGCCAGCCCTCCCAATTTTTATATACATATTTCTCCAAGGGGTCATCTGCAGCCCAAAACTTTTCAGACTAATCAGCCAAATAACACAGAATTTAGCTCAAGACACCACATGTATTAAAGCCAATTTTATGTGGTACGGATGAAAACACTTTAAAGGATACCTAGAAATGGTAGGTTTTGACAGGAGCCATATGCAAATTGCAACCATGTATGTTCACCAAAGTATCAGTAAAATCCTGCATTTTGAACACCCTAGCTGAATTTTAACCTGATCATATGCACAAAAAGCCATGTAAAGTGCTAAAAAAAAACATTTTTTGCTCATCATTGGTACAAAAAAACACAGCCAGCCCTCCCAATTTTTGTATACATATTTCTCCAAGGGGTCATCTGCAGCCCAAGACTTTTCAGACTAATCAGCCAAATAACACAGAATTTAGCTCAAGACACCACATGTATTAAAGCCAATTTGATTTGGTACGGATGAAAACACTTTCAAGGATACCCCAAAATGGTAGGTAATAACAGGAGCCATATGCAATTTGCAACCATGTATGTTCACCAAAGTATCAGTAAAATCCTGCATTTTGAACACCCTAGCTGAACTTCAACCTGATCATATGCACAAAAAGCCATGTAAAGTGCTAAAAATCCATTTTTGCTCCTCATTGGTACAAAAAAACAGCCAGCTCTCCCAATTTTTGTATACATATTTCTCCAAGTGGTCATCTGCAGCCCAAAACTTTTCAGACTACTCAGCCAAATAACACAGAATTTTGCTCAAGACACCACATGTATTAAAGCCAAGTTGAGTCAGTACAGATGAAAACACTTTAAAGGATACCTCAAAATGGTAGGTATTAACAGGAGCCATTTGCAAAGTATCAGTAAAATCCTGCATTTTGAACACCCTAGCTAAAATTTAACCTGATCAAATGCACAAAAGCCCTGTCAAATGCTAAAAATCCATTTTTCGCACCTTATTGGCACACAAACACAGCCACCTCTACCATTTTGTGTATGTAATTTCCCCAAGGGTTAACTTCAGCCCAAACATTTCAGACCAATCAGTGTAATAACAGAATTTAGGCCAAAACTCCACATGTATACAGCCAATGTTGAGTCTGTATGGATGATTTTTGTAATAAGCATGTTATATGTAAAAATTCCTATTTTTTTGTAATTTTACATGCAATTTAAAAAAAACTCCCCAATGGATGTCATTTCATCTATTGTACAAACCTCACAAAAACATATATATATATATATACATATATATATATATATATCCTATTAATAACTATGGTTATAGGCTTGGTTCCATAGCTCAGTTTACCATGAGATAGAGAGAGAGAGTGAGAGAGAGAGAGAGAGAGAGAGAGAGAGAGAGAGAAATATTTAATTGACATAAAAGTAATGTATCCATAAACAATTATTCAACATCATTTTTTGTTTTAATTGTGTCTGGAGACTGTTGTTAAGGATTTTTATCTGCTTACACAAAAGCAACCTGTGACACATAGAGAAATATACATACATAAAACATTATATGCAGGTTATGTGTTATACATTTCACAAAATATGAGATTATATGATTTAATGAGGAAAATTAGTGAGAAACTGGGAAGATTATCCACTTGAGTTACTGAAATAACAGTTTGTAATCTATTTTGAGGTTTTTTTGTGTTTGTTACAGATATAAGAGTTTATCTGAAGGCATTTGTCTTTATATGTATTAAGGAAATTTTGTAGCAAATCAATCCTTGGAGACTATGAGTGAAATTTTGTCAATAATGAATTGGTCAGTTCATGTATGACTTTTGTTGTCATATAATGTTTTTCAGTCAGTTGTCTGCTGTCTTATTTTTAGTTCTGGTTTTATTTGTAACAAGGGTATCTTTATGTCTTATGTCATGTTCGTGTGTCATCGTCCTTGTTGAAAAATTAAATGTTTGTTAAAAAACGCTGTAGTGCTTCATGACAGTATTTATAGTATAATTTTATTAAATTAAGTCTGAAAATGTCATTTATTTTTTAGAAAAATTTTTAATGATTTATACATTATAAAGCTAAATCAGGATTAGAATTAATTAAACCTAAACTGGAAACATAATATATCTTATTTTTAAAACATTATACCTGATTCAATTCCCCAACCCTAACTTTAAGATAAGTTGACACATTATTTATATAACTTTATGGTCTATACCAGCACTCAGTGATGTATATTTGAACAACATTTTCCTTAATTGTGGGCGTAATACATAACCAATGTTTGATGAAGGCCTATGTGTCACTTTGTAAAAATGAAGATAATTTTTTTTTAATTATTTCGTATATGGCACATTTCCTTATATATGACATCCATATTTTGCTCTTATAAAAAAAAGTTCATATAAATCGGACATAGGCCTTTTTATAAAGCGGGGGGGGGGGCTTTATTACATACAATACATATGACTTTTTACTTATAACCTGTTGCTATAATTAATGTGATTGCATGGACAACGAGATGTGTGTGTGTGTGTGCCATTCTGAGTCATTATTCATAATGTGGAGAGTGGTTCCATATCCATCTGGGGAAGGTTGCTCATGAATAGACGATAAATAAAATGAACCTGACACTTTTTCATATATATTTTCCTACCCATGTCTACAGGCGTAACACACTTGTGAATTTGGCGGGTAAAAAGTTTCAAAGCACCTATCGTCCAAGTTTAAAAGAAAATATTTGGATATGATAGGAGGTTATGATTTCGGCATTTACTTTGTGCTGGCGGGAAATATGAATCTGCGGGCAGGCAGGACGTGGTCGTTAGCTCCTTCGGTAAGTATATAATATGACAGTAGGCCCATCTAGGCCAATGTAACCAGCTAATGTCTTCAGGCACATCACTGTTTCCTTAGGTATGCGAAAACCCATAAAATATTTTCTTCAAATTGAGTAATAATGACCATATGATGAGAAAGTTTCTTAGATCTTTTATTATCGCTCAGGTCAAGTTTTATGAATGTATGTCTTTGGTTTAGATTGCCTCGTCCAAAGACACAATATTCCAATTTACCCTGCTGTCTGCAAAAAAACATTTACACATGAAAGGAGAATCATAGTTGTTGATTCCACCACAAAGGTTTAGGGCAATTATAGCCAACCCGGACATAGTCAAAGACCATGTCCCTAGAAGTGCAAGGTAGAACATAACTGCATTAAATGTGGCAGTATCGCTGCATAAAAAGCTTCAGAGTAAACTGGAGAATTTCAAACCCTTGTCGGAAAAAAAATTGTTTAAAATCAAATATTGTGTTTATGACAAGGAAACTGTAAGTAATCAAAGGGAGATATAGTACTTTATTCGAATGACCAAGAAATTCAGATAAATATTATGTTTTAGTATGTAAACAAGACCCACTTTTAAAACTTTGCAACCTTGCGTTTGAAACTGTCTCAGAATCTGAAACAATGAACTGCATGACCTTTGCTTGCTGAGCCAACACGGCCGGTTACCACTGGTTACACAGGGGCCGCCTGCCAGCCGTGGCTGGGGGGAAACCCAGAGCAATCATCGTTCCCTGTGTATCACCGTTTATTAGGATAATACATATTCTTCTAATCAACATTTGAAGTGGACAAACACTGTCTAAGTGGTATGTTATATGTGTATTGGATTAGAATATCTTTATTTCCTAACGAATACGACATTTTTAGATGAAATATCAGAATTTAATTGTCATGTGGAATGTCTCCAGTTTCCTCAAATCATCTGGGCTCTAAACAGCTTAGCGTAGTAAGAGAGCACAGGTGCTAGGGCTAGATAGAACAGAATAGTCTGTCCTTGGCTGGGACAGACTATTCACCAAAATGGAGTAAAATTGACGGAAATTGACCATGATAAAAACATTAAATGAATTGGTTGTTTACCTGTTTACATGTTACCTGTGTCATTTTTCATCGAGTATGAGAATATAAGAGCATTTTATTTAAACTTTGATGAGATTTTTTATGAAAACTTTGGTAAAACCCAGGTAAAACATATTTTTCCCAACCTGGGTTAAACCCAGGTTTTTACCGTTATACTAAGTACAGGGTTGGCAAACCTGTTGGGAAGATATTTTCCCCTTCTCAGGGAAGAAAAGGAAATTTCTGGTAAGAAAAAAAAGTCAGGGAAGAAACTCTTTTTCCCACAGGTTCCCACAACCTTTTATTTATAATATATAACATAGTTAATAAGCATATATACAGAGAACCACTGAATAATATATATCAGTTGTTCATTAAGCACACATTGTTGTTCAATATTTACACACTCAGATAGTTTAGACATATTTCATAGAACACAGTGAATCCAATAGTCCAAAACATGGTTTCTACTCAGCATCCTGTAAGCAGATACAAGCTTGTTCGTATGCTCCACAATGAACCTGTTTCGAAGTTTTGACTGAACCATACCCATGGTTGAGACAGCCCATTTTATGGATACGGAGGATGCATATGCTGTGTGGAGGTTCAATACTAACTCCTCAAACCCTGCAGGTAGAGTAGGGCTCCCATTCTTGATTCCCATTTACCAGGATACAGCAGGAAAAGACATAGCTGAGTAGAAGAAAGCTGGATATGGTGCAGAATTTGTCTGAAGGCTGTATGGCAGCTGTGATGTACTCATGGTTACGCTTTGCCAACAAATCTTTAACTCGCTGCTGCTGTCCATTGGAGGTTTTTTACATTTTTTATTTGGTGGAGGTAACCTTATGCTTGCTTATTTATTACTAAGTACATCTGCAGAGTTCTATTTTGGACTACGAGACAGGGGCTTATACCCAGTTATCCTGGTGTCAACAGGGCTCCTGCGGGTCCTTGGTGTTTGTCATCCCATTGCTTGGTCAAAACACCAAGGAACCCCCGAAAGGTGCACTAATTTTTCAGTGAAACATGACTGTTAGGCAAAGTCTCCCCATTCAGCTTTCAGAGCGCTAACCCTGGGTGGGGGCCAACCGTGATAAAATCTCACCGCCTGGCTTAGATTCAAACTCATGATCTCTCGGCTTCGAGTCCTGAACTCTACCCCTGAGCCACAGAAGCTGGTAGTCCTGTGTCGAATTGCTGACCTTGATACGTTGGATTGAGTAGGTGAGCTACCAGAAGACATGGCTGGACTGCCAGTTACTAAGCTAAAGATCAGCTCAATAGTACAAGCTGACCTCCACCCCTGAAGGGTATAAACTAATGTTGAGTTCATCCTTATAACTTAACTAAAAACCAGCTCAATTGTACAAGCCGACCTCCACCCCTGATGGGTATGTACTCATTTTGAGTTCATCCTAATCACACAGCTGAAGACAAGCCTTCAGCAACAACAACACCAATGGACTGAGTGGACTCAAGTTGAATTCATCTTGATTACTCAGCTGTAGACTACATCATCCAGCCCCATAATAAAATAACACACCAGTCTAATCCACATGGTTTGTTTGCATGTCCTTTATTTACCAAAGGGTGTGAAATCAGTCATTCTGATTTGCACTAATATAACAAGCCAGAATGACATTTGAACAACGTGAAATACAGGTATGTTGTGTATCTTATTTCTTCCCTGGGAAGAAATTGTGGGAAGAAAGTATTTCTTCCCTTCCGAAAGAAAATATATCTTCCCATCCCTTCCCTTCCCTCCAGGAAGATTGTGCCAACCCTGACTATAAGTAGTGGGTAAAACCTGCAAACCCTGAAAAAGACATTAAAAACAAGGGACCCATTGGTCACAGCACTCAGCGCATTTTGTAAAATTTCAGAAAATGCAAAATAAACATTTCTTTTTTATTTTTTCTATTTTTTTAGAAGTTTAAAGAACTAAGATATATCTGGTGATAATCATGATTCCCTGCTCAGGTCAGGATAAACATGGATACCACCCCAGGTCATGTACTGCTGCTCATGTGTTTTAAGCAGTCTGTTACACCTGCTTTTATATATACTAGGCATTTCATCTAAACAGCAATATGCTGTCAACTTATGATATTTTACTATAATACTTCAATATTTATTTTTTAAATAAAAAAAGACTCTTAACTTAATACTAACTGTCTTTCTGCCAAATAACCAAATCTACCATTAGACCAATTATATTTAATAATTCCTCTCCAACATATTAGTTTGGTTATGAAATCCAACAGTGTAACATGCAGTTTGCGACATGTACTGCATGGCCATTTATTTTAAATACATTTTGTGCACACTGACATACATTTGTTAAAAATAATAATCTTCCTTTTGATTTATGATTTTCATTTCAAGCTCACTTCTCTTCACACACACACACACATATTTATTTTAGAGGAACCTGTCAAATGCATATAATCTATACATTGGACATTTACCCATTATCTGAACACATTTATAGACTCCACAAACACCTATAATTTATTTTACAATATTGAATTTAAAATTAAATTGACATTATCTGTCTGAAGAAACATAGGAATAAAAATGATTGATTCTTTAAAATAGTCTCTGTGAAAGAAAAGCTAAAACCCCCACCCTTTCAGTTTTCTTGCCTGAATTTAATGCTCTAATAAATTGGTCTTTTGAAGAATATTGATACTTGTATGTATCAATATTCTTCAGAATAAATCAAAACTAGTAGTGATAAACTATGCAACAGTGCATTTGATGAAATTAAGATCAATGATCACTTTCGGCCAATTTCAGTCAGCTTTTAGTTAATTTAGTCAATTTTCGGTCAAGTTTGGTTGAATTTGGTGAACAGTGCTCTTTGCCAGTATAATTCTTATCATAACATCTAGCTACAGGGCTGTAATGCAAACAAATCTTTTTAAATATACCTGTAATATAGTGTTTTCATCTTATAATAGTATGCTTTAGTTTGTTTAATCCTGTCCATGGTTTGGAATAAGCTTCTCGTTTTTTAATTGTTGCCTAAGTGCAGAATCAGACCTTTAATAAAAACAAATACAGTAGAGCGCCGTATTTCCGAATGCCAAATTTCCGAAAATTCTTTTTTCCGAAAAATTAAAATGGGGACCAAAAATTTATTTGTATTTCCGAAATATACTTCAAGTATGTCAAAACCTAAAATGAGTATTGTAATGACGAGTCAGAAGGCCTGCAGTCATGTGTTAAACCCAGTGGTGACCCTAATTAATTAGTCCTGGGCCGATGTTGTCGCCGGGGCGAAGGTGTGAAAACTACAGCTAGCCCCGCAACGCTCGGCCCCCTGTACCTCAAGCGACTAAGCAGTTTATCCCAGAGCACTTGTGTGTTATCAACCGCATCTCATTTGTACTCAAGCAAGCATAGTTTGTCGGCATGAGACAGGATGTCATGCCAAATAACTGAGCAGTTTACTCGCATGAGCATTGGTGAGGTATAATTCATTAAACGTTTGTGCTTGAGCAGCTTTTATATGTACCAGTCTTCAATTACGTAGATCGATCAGAATCACCGTGTTTCTTGGCGATGTTATTTGACCTTTCCCTCCAGTGAGTCTGATGAAATCTGATGAAAAGAAGAGTACGCACGTTTCCTTTAAGCAGGTTAGACCGATCTTTGCCAATTATGCTCAGCAATAATCCAAAATCTTTTATAAGTCCAGGTCGTCGATTGGGAATATCGAAAGAAACACCGTGTTCCTCGGGTAAAATGACAATAAGTTAATCATTAACTGTCATACTAACTAGCCAATAGACCCTTGTCCACATTTCTGAATGTTTGTTTTCATGAACAAAAAGCTTGTCCCGCGACACTTTCAGAAAAACGGCGCTTTACTGTTTTTATAATTTTCATAGCCTGAAAATAAATTTTGTTTAATGATATATATAAACATATGTATATATATATATACATATACTTTTACAAATGTTTATATATATGTATATACAATATATATATATATATATATATATATATATATATATATATATATATTGTGTATATATTAAACAAAACACCCCTCACCCCCTGATTTTGAATTACTGGATCTGCCACTTTATTTTTATAACAATATATAAACATAAATATAAAATGTTGACTTTTTTCACCTCTAATGAAGCTTCAGAATAAATTATTATTATAATCAAATAAAAAAAAAAATAATCAAATTGTTGAAAGTAGTTCCTCTGACTTTTAATATAATTTGAGTTATAATCTTTACTTGATTACTTTGTTTTCTCTCCTATTTCAGATTCTAATGTTGCCAGAATGTCAGATCATTGCAGGGGAATGCTAGAGATGACCAGTATGATTTAGTTATGAGGTGCAGCAGCATTGACGGTAACACATAGCTTCTTGATTCCTTGTGGTTACAATTGTATTAATGAATGAAAATAGTATTTTTTAATATGATAAGCTACATCTTTTTTAGTATTTTTAAAATATTTGCATGGTCTTCCTTTGCTCAAAGATACTTCATATATGGGGCCTTAGCGTACCAGTAACAAGAAGATAGTACAGGGACAAGGACATGGTATTATCAGTCATGGACTTGCCTGAGGAACATAGGCCATGCATCCTCTCAATACGGGTATTGTGAAGTTAACCACTTCTTTGTCCACCCTCAAGATGTCCAATGCAGTGGAATAAAAATGTCATCACATTCAAATGTACATGCATGCCACAGAAGCTAGGGTACTCTTCATCTGTTGTCTCAAGTTTGGTTCTCTCCATAATGTTTATTGAAACAGTATTTTTATTGAATGTATCAATTAGGATTGGGAAACAGGGCATACCCATGTATAATGCCTCTCCTGATACATAGGTTTAAACACTGCTTTGTCATCTTTGATAACAGACTTGGGGTCAATTCAGTTTTAAGCTCAGCTGACTATAAGTCATCTGAACTATCGTCATGGTCCATTGTCTGTCTTCCGTCCATCTGTCCATCCGTCCGTCTGTAGATGTGGCACGTTTTGAAACTGTAAGACCTAGGAATACAAAAAATTACCAAGCCAAAAACTGGGTCTTTGCGACTTTGTTCCCTTGAGAAATTAAGGAAAAATCACAACTTTTAATTAAAACCCTATTTTCACACTTCAGGACTCTCTTATAACAAAACCACTCATCTGTTTTTTCTCATATTTACTATAGATATACCTCTATATAGTTCCTATGTACATGCCAGAAATTAAGTCTGTTAAGTATACTTTCTTTAAGTTATGGGCCCGAACATAATGGACCTTGTAAAAAATCAGGAAAAAATATTTACTCACTTAACATGAAAAATGTTGAAACTAGAGTCTATTTTCCCCAAGTATATAACTATGTTTAATTAAGATTCAATTGTTTACCCAAAATAAGATCTGAATTTTGTAAATTTTGTAAGTTGTTAGCATAAAAATATTATCAGTACCTAAAGTTTTGCCCAACTTTGACCATGGCACATTTTTTTTCCTGTAAGTACCATTGATTTAATTTTCACAGCATGTGAACATAAGTATTAAATTTAGTATAATTTGACATTTGAAAATAAAAGCTTGAAAATTAGGGTAGCTATCTTATTTTTAGCTCAGCTGACTATAAGTCATCTGAGCTATAGTCGTGGTCCATTGTCTGTCGTCCGCATGCTGTCCGTCCGGATGTCCATCCATAAGACTGGCACGTTTCGACACCATTGGACCTATGAATCTGAAATTTGGCATACAGTTAGATGTCCCCAAAATCTCCCACCATGCCAAAAATTGGGTCAATAGAACTTCGTTCCTTTGAGATATTAATGAAAAACCTCAATTTTATATTAGAAATCTATTTTCACACTTCAGAACTGCCTGATATCAAAACCACTCATCTGGTCTTCTTCATATTTACCATAAATGTTTGTCTATATAGTTCCTATGTACATGACAGAAATTAAGTCAGTATTATTAAATTTAAAAAAGTTATGGGCTGAAACATAATGGACTAAAAAAATCAGGAAAGATATTTGGTCACTTAAGACCAAAAGTGTTAAAGGTGGAACTTTTTTCAGTTATACAACTTTAAATAATCAAAATTTAATTGCATACCAAAAATTAGATCAAAATCTGTTAAATTTGTTTAAATATTGGCAAAAATATAAAATTGGTACCTTAAATTTTGCCCAAATTTGTCCACGGCACATTTTTTTCCTGTAAGTACTGTGGATTTAATTTTCACAGCGTGGCACATAAGGATTTAATCTGTTAAAATCTGAAATTTGAAAATAAAAGCTGCAAAATTAGGCTAGTTATTGAATTTTTTTCGAGGCTCTTGTTGTATTCCCTTTGATTGTCAAGCAGTCAACTTTGGTGACTGTAGTTCATTCTGTGCACATCTCTATGCTCCCCAGGCTGTTGGCATAATGTTAGATGTCCCCAAGATCTCCTACCAAGCTGAAAACTGGGTCTTTGCAACTTTGTTCCTTTGAGAAAATAAATTAAGACCTCATTTTTTAGCGAACCTGTGAGCTTATGCGATGGTGTGGCATCGTCCGTCGTCCATCGTCTGTACGTTTACCCATACTATCTTGAAAACGGCAAGAATTAGCATCACGAAATCTTGTGCATAAAATTAGTCATCTAAAAAATTCTATCGGATTTTGCTTATTTTTTGGCTACCTGCATTTTCTTAGATTTTATAGGGAAAAAGCTAAAAAAACTTTAAAAATCTTCTTCTCTGAATCTGTTCAGCCAAATTGTCCAATATTTTAAATGATTCCTGGAACAATCTCTCTCAAGTTTGTTCGAATGGTTTAAGTTCGGTGATTTTTGGCCGAGTTACAGGAAGTTAAACTTAGTCATCTGTCCAAAAAATCATACTAAAATTACAATCTCAGAAATGGCTTGAGCTATCATCACAAAATTTTATGCCAATGTTGGTCACATGAGTCATATCTGAAATTGAGGTATTGGTGGCGCCACCTGCATCAGCCTTTTTTGTACGCGGGTCATCAATGCCCGTATCATACTGACTGCTACAAATAACTTCTTCTCTGAAACGAAATGGCCAAATTGTTTAATATCGCACAGAAATGATCCTAGGGTAGTGCTTTCTGAAGTTGGTTCAAATGGTCTCAGTTCAGAGACTTTTGGCTAAGTTATGGGAAGCTGAATTTAGTCATATGCCATAACAGCCCATGTAAGCTAAGTGGCTACAATAATCTTCTTCTCAAAAACCATTGGGCCAAATTCTTAAATCTCACACATCTATTATCCTTAGATGTTGATAATTCAAGTTTGTTCAAATGGTCTCAGTTCAGTGAATTTTGGCTAAGTTATGGGAAGCTGAATTTAGTCATATGTCATAACAGCCCATGTTAGCTGAGTGGCTACAAAAATCTTCTTCTCAAAAACAATTGGGCCAAATTCTTAAATATCATACATTAGTTATCCTTAGAAGTTGATAATTCAATTTTTTTCAAATGGTTTTGGTTCAATGATTTTTGGCTGAGTTATCAGAAGCTGAACTTTGCCATTTTGCTGTATTTTCCCATATGAGTTACAAACCTACAAAACGTTTTTCGACTGATGATACTGAGGCCAGTTTGTTTAATATTTTGCTAGAATAATTCCCTGAATCATTCTAATAATAATTGTCTTTTATGGTTCCAAAAAATGAATTTTAGCTGAATTATAAAGATTGAATTGAGTCATTCTACCATATATGTTAGCTGTGTGAAGCAGATACATCTAGCCTAGCACCAGTTTATCAGCATCCATTACATCATGCCTCTAGACATTTAGATTTCAGAATATCTATAGAAATATTGACAAGGATGTTTTTTAAAAGCTTTTAAAAATGTAGATTTATGATATTACATATCATCTGTACACTATTCATAATTTCTCAGAAATAGCAGGAGCTACCATCTCCAAATTTTATGCAATTATCAGTCACATATCAAATGTTGATGGATTCAGCTTATTTAGTTATCTGCATTTACTTATATATAGATTTTACAGGGGAAAAGCTGTAAAAAAACTTCTTCTTCTTGTAAAGAGTCCAGCCAAATTGTTCAATATTTTACAGAAATGATCCCAGAGGCGAGCCTTCTCAAGTTTGTTCAAATGGTTTGTGTTGGATAAACTTTAGCAGAGTTACATAACAGGCCAAGATTGTGTAGGTTTCTTGAATAGGTTGAGAAACTGCCAACTGTTTCAGATTTGGCAACAGATCAAGAGTTATTCAGTGCAGCCAGATTTAGGTCAAGAGTTCAATCAGTGCAGCCAAGCACAAGGCATGTGATCACCTCATGGGCAGCATGTGATCATTTCCTGGGTAGCATGTGATCACCTCATGAGTATCATGTGATCACCTCATGTTCATTCAGTGCAGCCAGGTGAAGGTCAAGAGTTCACTCAGTGCAGTAGCCTGAGCCAGTAATTTGTCACAGTACACTCGGGGCAACAGCCTTTCTCACCTTAGCCTGGTCAGTCCCGTGCATCAGACTCAAGGTAAGTTTGATGTATTGGCCTGATATTCTGACCTGTCTATGTGTCTTTAATGGCTTTCTCGTTCACAAGACAGGTGTTGCCATCTACAATGACTTTTGCAAAGTGTATGTGCCTGCTTAATTCTACGGAAGAATTTGATATATCAGCCTGAAATTTGGCATATTTATACATGTCAAATAGCTTTGTCGTATACAAGACTGGTGGTGCCACCTACAATAATTTTTGTGTTGTGTGCACCCATGCCAGAATTTCAGCAGTGATGTTTGTGTATTGTTTCTTGTTCAAAATGTTTAGTACTTGCATTGTTCATATATATGAAAATTAGTGGTTCAGCATTGAAGTGTTATACCTGGTGTATATCCATATGCACAGGTTCGCATTAGGCCTGTAGGCCTTGTTTATTAAAAACATATTTTCACACTTCAGGACTGCCTAATATCAAAACCACATATCTGTTTTTCCTCATATTTACCATAAATATTCCTCTATATAGTTCCTATGTACATGCTAGAAATAAGGTCTGTATTATATAATTTAAAAAGTTATGGGCTCATACATAATGCATTTTGTAAAAAAAACCAGGAAAGATATTTGATCGCTTAACACAAAACATGTTAAAGCTAAGGACTTTTTTTCCAGTAATATAACTTTAATTAATCAAAATTAAATTGTATACCCAAAATTAGATCAAAATCTTTTAAATTTTATAGAATATAAGCAAAAATAAAAATTGGTACCTTAAACTTTGCCCAACTTTGGCCACTACACGTTTTTTTCCTGTAAGTACTGTGGATTTAATTTTCACTGCATCTGCAAATAAGCATTTAATCTGTGGAAATCTGAAATTTGAAAATAAAAGCTGCAAAATTAGGCTAGTTATTGAATATTTTTTAGGCTCTTGTTGTATTCCCTTACATTGTCAAGCAGTCCACTTTGGTGACTGTAGGTCACTCAGTGCAGCTCTCTATGCTCCCCAGGCTGTTGGCATAATGTTATGCAATTCCATCACTAGGGCAAGCCCTCTCTCCACTAAGTTGAGCTTGATCAGGCTGTCTGCAGTTAATACCATACCACAGAGAGCCTTTTTCTCTGGCACCCCCCCCCCCCCCCCCCCATTCTGTTGACAGACCTGTACTATGAACTAGATGAATCTTAAAATTAACATTTTTTTCAGCAAAGAGCAGTAACAACGAAGACCCCTCCCCCCTCCCACCCCTTCAATACACAGGACTAATAACCAAGATGAATCTTATAATTTTAATGTTAAATAAATTCTTTTTGATGAGACTTGGACAATTTTGATTTTTTTAAAGAAAAAAAATTAAGGAATTTGATCCAAATATTCAAATGTGATTAAATATTAGGATTTAATGTAAGTGCTAACTGACAAGATTTAAGAAGATATAAATACTTTGTAGCCTTTCATTCATATCTCTTAAAGTTGGCGGGGCCTAGGTGTGAATAACAATGTTAACTTTGTATTAAAATTAGGAATATTGGTCAAACTTTGTGGGATTAATTTTTAACTCATATGGCCATATATTTAACTTTTGGAAACTTAATTACTTTCTCACATTATTTGTTTATGAAATGTTACTTTCATTTAATACTTACCATGGGCCTATTTGTTCCGTTGGTGCATCACTAGATGGTTTAGCTCATGTCCATTATTCTATAATTTACAGAGTTTCATTTTAGCAGGGCCATTTTCTCATAGCTTTTCTAATGATTATATACATGAAAAACCAAAACAAATAAAAATATTTTGCAGTTACTAATATTTTACAAAATTTCTATCCAGCTAAGCGATGTGACCCATGGGTCCCTCATTCCTTGAGGCTCTATTGTAGTCATTTGCTTTGATTACAGATTACAGATGCAGGGTCCCACTCCAGGTCACTTGAAGCCAGCTATACCAGGGGTTCTGATTTGTTACAGTCACTTATATTGGGGAGATCCCCTGCTGTGACAGGTGTACAGTTATTCTCATATCAACACCCAAATCCCCCCCCCAAAAAAAAAAACCCTACAAATTAAGTGTTGTGCAGTATTTGTTATTGTTTTCACTGTATCTTCTATTATTATATTATTATAATGCTGTTTCCACTCCAATATACAGAAACTTTCCTTGAAGGATAATTCAAGGTGTTATCCAGAAGATGCCATGTTGTTTTAATGTAGCATTTTTAAAGAAATCAGTTTTCTTTTAAATGATTTTAACTAATATAATTAAACCAACCAGTATGCTTAAATTTATAAAATATGAAGCACATTATGGATAAATAAAGACACAATTTATAATTGTGAAATCTAAATCAATTATTATTTTTATATATATATTGTTTTGCAGATTTGAAAGATATATTTTTGTGGTAAAAAATAAATAAACATTTGTATGTATGATGTGGTGTTATCTGACAAGATTGTGATTGATGATGATGCATTTGAGAATTATGAATCAACTTTTATATTCAGATATATATGTTATTTTGGAAATGTATAGAAATATAAACTTATAATAAAAAAAATTGATGTGATAAAAAAATGAGGATCTAATACAAACATTTGTTCATTATTTTCCTGCCTCAGCAGAAATGGAGATCAGGCTTTGTTTGCCCTGTATGTATGTTGTTAATTAGTTATATTTCAACTGTATAAATTTCATAAAATAAAAAAATACATATATATTTTATAACATATATTATAAAAAAATAGATTCAATTGAACAAATGTGTAGACTACTGAAATGTCAACAGTTAATCAAAAAGCCAACTAATGATCATAGTAATAGTACAGATCATTTGTTCACAAACTGCTCACATGCTTCAGTTTCAACATTAGGAAACACATGGTCAGGTAAAAATATGTTATTTGCAACAAATTCTTGCTCATCGATACCAACCAATCATTTAAACCAACCATGGCCTATATTACCTCTTCCTCTTATATTTTATCTCCATTTGATATTATTTTAGATTTTTACCTTCAAGGCCAACATCAGCTGAGCACAGTGACCCATGGGTCCCTTGTTTCAATTACAATTCAAGAAATTTTATGAAACTTCAATTCAAATTTAGTTCAATATGCTGGAGAAAAATATCAGTTCAATTCAAATAATTTTATTCAATTCAAATTTGCAATTCAAAAAGTTTTAATTTGAATACATTTCATTTGTGTGATGCCAGTGTTATCATAGGTGTTTTTTTTTATTTTTACACTAATACACAACTTACAGTTTTGTTCAGAATTGGTTGAATTTACTCAAAAGCTAGTTGAAATATCATTAATTACAAGTTTTGCCATTTCATGTGGTAGGGAATAGCAGCCAGATAGGTTTTACTAGTTCTGTTGGGCAATTATTCCTTAAGATCATGTAAATCACCATGTAAGTCAGTGAAAGGTTTATTTGGCCATTATTACCCAGTGCAATGAATAAATATGCAAATAATCTTTTTGGGTGGTGAAAAACATTAAAGTTCTTTTAATTATCGAGTGGGGGAAAAGGCCCCCAACACAAAAGGGACAAAAGCCCTTCCCTCCCCCTTATCATATTAAAAAAAATGTCTGTCTACCCTTAAAATTCTGTACATTTTATCTATTGATATGTGTGTTAAATGTATGTAAGGCATTAAAGGGGCCTATTCACATACCAGGCATGGCAGGCATGTTAAATATACATGAAATATAGTGTTTTCTTATCGTAGTATGGAATAAGCTTCTTGTTTGTGAATTGTTGCCACAGCACAGTATCAGACGTTTGCTCATGCTTTCTTACTATAGTAAACATACACACCTGGACATACATACTGTTTATTTACACACAGAACCATAATAATGTATAAAATTTGAAACTGAGATAGTAAGTTCATGTGCAAAGATGAAAGATGGTGTTGCACGACCATCTATTGGGTGGGGGGTGGGGGTGGGGGTTGCTGATCTCTGTTATATCCCCTAACAATAGCAAGGTCAACAAACTTGATGCTTGAATGAGCACAGTCATGTGCAATATAATTTTACTGCTTTTAGTCATCAAAGACTAGTAATCTATGGAATATATACATGTACTTTGCTGTCTCATGGCTGTTGCTTGTTCTGGTCTGCCCCAGGTAATCAAAACCAATGGTCACAATGTAGCGCCCTCTGACATAAGAGAGCCTACAACCAGTGTGCTTGCAGTCAGAGTGCTGTTACATCCTTCAGTGATGAACACCCTTCAAAGCTCTATAAGGATGCAATTATTTTCATCAGTTCTGACAACACCTTATCGGCCTACAAGTATGCTGTCACATGATATACACCTTACCAATTGTCAGCTTTTCAGTATACTTTTTAACAGCACCTGACATGAGCTAGAAAAATTATGTTTTAACTTAGCACTGGTAAACCCCCTCAACATATTTGTTTAATTCTGACCTTATTAATACAAAGCCTTGCTCACACAGGTTACCAAATGAATCTTTACCATAGAGATAGAGTTTCAGTTTGGGTTCATGAGTTCACATCATATATTCTTTGTGTGAATTCATTATTTGTAACCTAATTGATTGTTAGTTCAGCATTTCTTAGGTTATAACATTAGAAAATGGTCAAAATGGTAATTTTTCATGATCATAGAGGACAGGATCTATGGACAATACTGTGCTATGTTACCAATGCCTCTTTAACCCTTTTGGGCAAATACATGAACTTGTCTGAAACATCTTGGCTGGGTCAGAATAAGTACCTTGCTTGAAAAAAAGCTCCCTTTCAGAACCCATAAAGGTGAGATGTCATGCCAGAGAGCCCCCTCATCCACTCTTACCCCGCCATTTTGGTCCTCTAGCCTGTCACATAGATATGGGTGAAACCATAACCTTTGAAAAACATGATGAACACACTGTCATTGTACTATGTGCCTGTCACATAGATATGGGTGAAACACTAACCCTTGATATACAAGATGAGCACATTAAGTCACTGTAAAATGTGCCTGTCACATGTACATGGGTTAAACCCTAATCCTTGAAATACAAGATGAACATAGTGTGTCACAATACAATGTGGCTGTCATATAGATATGGGTCGAACCCTAACCCTTGAAATACAAGATGAGCAAATTGGTCACTGTTAAATGTGCCTGTCTCATAGAAATGGGTGAAACCCTAACCCTTGAAATACATTATGAGCACACTGTGTCACTGTACCTGTCACATAGAAATGGGTGAAACCCTAACCCTTGGAATACAAGATGAGCACACTGTGTCACTGGTAAATGTATCTGTCACATAGATATGGGTGAAACCCTAACCCTTGAAATACAAGATGAGCATGCTGTTTTACAATATTAAAAATATGGCTGTCATATAGATATATGTGAAAACCCTAACCCTTGAAATACAAGATCAGCACATTGTGTCACTGTACATTGTGCCTGTCACATAAATATAGGTGAAACCCTTACCCTTGAAACACAACTTTGCACACACTATCAAAGAAAATATGCTCGGCAAATAGATACTGGTGAGGGTGAAACCCCTCTAAAATGTGCCTGTCACATAGATAAGGGTGAAATCCTAACCCTTAAAATACAAGATTAACACACTGTCACTGTAAATTGTGCCTGTCAAATAGATGTGGCTGAAACACTAACCCTTGAAATACAAGATGAGCACATTGAGTCACTGTAAAATGTGCCTGTCACATGTATATGGATTAAACCCTAATCCTTGAAATACAAGATGAACATAGTGTGTCACAATACAATGTGGCTGTCATATAGATATGGGTCGAACCCTAACCCTTGAAATACAAGATGAGCAAACCATGTCACTGTTAAATATTCGTGTTACATAGAAATGGGTGAAACCCTAACCTTTCAAAAACAAGATGAACACATTGTCACTGTACTATGTGCCTGTCACATAGATATGGGTGAAACCCTAACCTTTGAAATTCAAGATGAACATGCTGTGTCACAATATTAAATATGGCTGACATATAGATAAAGGGGAAACCCTAACCCTTGAAATGCAAGATGAGCACACTGTGTCACTGTACAAAGTGCCTGTCACATAGATAAAGGTGAAACCCTCACCCTTGAAATAAAACTTTGCACACACTATCAAAGAAAATATGCTCCGCAAATAGATACCGGTGAGGGTAAAACCCCTCTAAAATGTGCCTGTCAGATAGATAAGGGTGAAATCCTAACCCTTAAAATACAAGATTAACACACTGTCACTGTAAATTGTGCCTGTCAAATAGATGTGGCTGAAACCGTAACCCTTGAAATACAAGATGAGCTTGCTATGTCACAATACTAAAAATATGCCTGTAACATAGATATGGATGAAACCCTAACCCTTGAAATTCAAAATGAGCATGCTGTGTCACAATAAAATGTGGCAGTCATATAGATATGGGTGAAACCATAACCTTTGAAAAACATGATGAACACACTGTCATTGTACTATGTGTCTGTCACATTGATATGGGTGAAACACTAACCCTTGATATACAAGATGAGCACATTGAGTCACTGTAAAATGTGCCTGTCACATGTATATGGGTTAAACCCTAATCCTTGAAATACAAGATGAACATAGTGTGTCACAATACAATGTGGCTGTCATATAGATATGGGTCGAACCCTAACCCTTGACAAACAAGATGAGTGCACTGTGTCACCGTTAAATGTGCCTGTGACATAGATATGTGTGTAACCCTTACCCTTGAAATACAAGATAATATGCTGTGTCACAATAAAATGTGGCTGTGAATAGATATGGGTGAAACCCTAACCCTTGAAATACAAGATGAGCATGCTGTGTCACTGTACGATGTGCTTGTCACATAGATATGGGTGAAACACTAATCCTTGAAATACAAGAACAGCAGGCCGTTTCATAATACAATGTCGCTTTCATATAGATGCGGGTGAAAGCATAACTGTTGAGATACAAGATGAACACACTGTGTCACTGTAAAATGTGTCTGCCACATAGGTATGGGTGAAACCCTAACCCTTGAAATACAATATGAGCACACTATGTCCTTGTTAAATGTGCCTGTCACATAGATATGGGTGTAACCCTAACACTTGACAAACAAGATGAGTGCACTGTGTCACTGTTAAATGTGCCTGTGACATAGATATGGGTGTAACCCTAACCCTTGAAATACAAGATAACATGCTGTGTCACAATAAAATGTGGCTGACAAATAGATACGGTACGCTCTTTACACAGCGCTTTTCCCTATAGGCCTCCTTCCTATATGCTATACCGGTAGCTTCTGTAGAAGCGTAAGATTGCCGCTGCCTCGGGAGCGTAATAGATACGGGTGAAACCCTAACCCTTGAAATTCAAGATGAGCATGCTGTGTCACAATAAAATGTGGCAGTCATATAGATATGGGTGAAACCATAACCTTTGAAAAACATGATGAAAACACTGTCACTGTACTATGTGCCTGTCACATAGATATTGGTGAAGCCCTAACCCTTAAAATACAAGAAGAGCACACTGTGTCACTGTACAATGCGCCAGTCACATAGATATTTGTTAGACCTTAACCCTTGAAATACAAGATGAGCACATTGTGTCACTGTAAAATGTGCCCTTCACATTGATATGGATAAACCATGGTATGATGAAACTTCCATGTTAATTTTTAGTGGGTGCCACCTTCTGGAAATTTGCCAAAAATAATTCATTACCCAAATTTGGGCCCAAAAATTGACCCTCTGCTAAGTCTTATGATATTCATTGAATTGTTGTAAAAACTCATTTTTTTAATATGTATATAAATTCTGTTTTGGTCTGTTCCATACCTTTCTATATAACTTTCCTGTTTTCACTTGTAGAATCTTTAAAAAAATATACCACTGACCATTTTAAGAATCAAATATAAAATCCCATCTCAATCATCGGTTTAAAGTTATCATTATGCTGACATAGTGATCCTTAGTAGCTGGCAGATCCAAGATGCTGAAAAATAATTTGTGCCAAAACTTGAGGCTCAAAATTGGGGGGGGGGGGGGGGTCGTCCATGGGGTTGTCTTATACAAATGTAAATACAGTAATGCTAGTTTCTTTTTCCTAATCTGTTGATACTGATACTGGAAAGGTCTTTTAATCGAAATACACTGACTGATGCTGGGTTACAGGTAAACATACTCATATAGCTAAAATATGCATTTATTGACATAATGAAGTGTACTACCAGGCCATATGCTTATTTTTGGTGACTGTTGGAACTATTGATGCCTGTCAGAAAAGTAGGACCTTCATACACACTGTTATGTGCGACCTGTCATTGACTATCAGAGCTGTCTTGAGGGGGGGGGGCTTCTTAGAACATTTAGACCTTTATACTACCAGAGGATATGCTTACCTTTGGAACTTTCAGCGGCTTATCAGAGTAGTAAGACCTTCATATTGCTAGTTTATATGCTCACTGTTGGTGACTGTCAGAGCTGTAGGATCGAAGCCTCTCAGAACAGTAACAACTTCATATTGCTACATTATATGCTCTGTGACAGAGGTGTTATAACCAGTTCATTTCTTGATGATAAAATCACTCATATCTCGGCAGTGGTTTGACATATCTGCCTAAAATTTTGCAGGTTTATACATCCCCGACAGCTCTCTTGATTTTATGACAGGTGGCGCCACCTGCATTTTAGTTTATGCAGTAGACACCCAAGCTCATATCTTGAGAACCGTTTTACTGATTGGGCCAAAGTTTTGCATGTGTATAGTTCTTACATAGCTCTTTATCATACGCAAAACTGGTGGTGCCACCTGCAACCATTTTTGCTCAGCATCCATCTGTTTGTCTGCCACGGGCTAAAATCACTCATATACATGTAGTGGTTTGACTTATCTGCCTTACATTTTGCATATGTATACAACTTGGACGGCTTTCTGGATTTTGTGGTGGGGGGGGGGGGGGGGTGGGGCAACCTACATACACAATTCGGCTGCAGACATCCATGCTAATATGCAATACTTCACTCTATTTCCCCTTGCCACTCAATCCATGCCTCACTTCACCCGTTCCACTCTGATTTAGGCGGATACACGTAGTCGCTTGTTGCTAGTTCCTTGATGGTAAATGTTAGAAAGTGTACATTAGATTTTTGTAATTTTGAATCTGTCTCTAAATGGTTAATTACATGTAAGTATAATTAGCAATTCAATGAAGGCCAAAGAATGTTCAAGGAGGATGACACTTAGGTTAGAACTAATTAGCAGTTAGGTAAAGGCAATGGATCTTAAAAAGAAAATCACACCTTTGTATGTGGTGCCAGTCAGACAAAAAGATGTTCACACTTATGCTATTGGAGTTAATCGAAGCATTCTTGTTGATTAGTTATCAAAGAAATAATGACCAGTTCAATATGTTTATAAGGATTGGAAATCGGGTGATAGGGCAGACAGAGAGAGATAGGAGACAGAGGTGTACACCCTGTGCATCTCTGTCCACCCTTGTAGGACATGGCGGACATGTGGCACACTAAGATGTAACTGGCTGCATCCTTGGAATATTATTTAAGTAAGTTATGGACTTCCATCAGCAGAAGTAATGACCTTTGATGTGATCCGAGAGCTTCCTCCTATGATTGTTATGTTCTGTTAAGTACCTGTGAATCTGTGATGTTCAGCCGGAATTTGAGCCAAAATGTCAACAGGGACCAGAATCTGTATTAACCGTGAAGCTGTAGTGTTATGTTCAACAGAATAAATTATGTGTTAAAGTTTGAAGGACTTACTCTTTTAAGTCACCAAGATAATATAAAAACAACTATGCCATGTGACATATGCTCACTGTCAGTGACTGTCAGTACTGTTTTAGGCTTCTCAGGACAGTAACACCTTCATACTACCAGATGATATGCTTACTGTTGGTGACTGTTTGAACTGTCAGAGGCCTCTCAAAACAGTAAGACCTTCATAATATTACTACTTTATATGTTCACTAGCTCGCAACCACTGACTGTCGGAGGCCTCTGAGAACATAATTATAGTTATCAATGTTTGGTATGTTTCCAAATAGAATAGTTTCAATTGGTTGAATATTAACCTGCATTCCTCTCAGAAATTTTATAATTTGTGAAACTTTGTTGGAAAATCCAGTGGAACTACTGTGAAGATGACAAGATAACAATAAAACCTGAAATTTCATTCTGTAATATTACAATAAGTTATGCTAATGAATATGTGAGGAAAGATGTGTCTGTGCTATATTTTATGTAGTATTAGTATGGTAAAATAAATGCTTCTTTTTCAAAATGCATGATAAGACTGATTGATAAGGTAAAATTGAATTAATCCCTTGCAAGGAAATTGCATTGTCTTGTATTTTATACATTGTAATTTAGAATATAAAGTAACATTTGTAATGAAAATATTGATCATTTAGGTTA
The DNA here is from genome assembly GCA_026874595.1 of Sipunculus nudus. Lineage (NCBI taxonomy): Eukaryota > Metazoa > Annelida > Sipuncula > Golfingiida > Sipunculidae > Sipunculus > Sipunculus nudus. The sequence goes on along the minus strand of CM049317.1, from coordinate 37,111,374 downwards.
CAAAATGAAAATGAACAGAGTTAAATATGCTTAAATAATTAAGGTGTCAAAATTATAATAAGCCTTCTGTCGATGACAGACTTTTTATAAGAAAATGTTAAAAAAACTTGGTCATATATCGCCTACAATATATTTTAATTTTAGTTAACACAAGTGATGATAGTGCTGGTTTACAGCACTGTTGGCTGTGCGAGGTGTAGAAGCATCCCACATGTATAGGTAATAGTAAGAGTAATTGAAACCCTAGTAATAGTAAGAGTATCCCCAGACATAGTAGCCCCCCACCCTTTAAGAATAGGCCCCCATTTTAAGCAGCATATATACTGACACTTGGCATATTTATTGTTTCTTCCATCTATCAATCCACAATCTTGTTGAAGATGTTGGTCCTGTGACCTTGATCTTTTTAAAGATGTCCTGTGACCTTGACCTTTGACCTCATGACCCCAAAATCATTTTGGGTCTTGCTTTCCAATGGAACATATACAAGTCAAGTTTGAAATCCATACATCAATAAAAGCAGGAATTATCATCGAGAAACTAATTTTTGGTCAGATGGCTCCTGTGACCTTCACTATTTACCTTGTGACTTCAAAATTGGTAGGGGTCTTCCACTCTTGGCAGGTGAACTATATGTGCAAGATGAAAGATCTGGGAAGAAATTGTTTGGCTGAAAATGCATCCACAATCTTTTTAAAGAGGTTTCCTGTGACCTTGACCTCATTACCCGAAAATCAATTCTGATTTTGCTTTTCCATTGGGTCAAATACAAGTCAAGTTTGAAATCCATACATCAATAAAAGAAGGAATTATCATCCAGAAACTAATTTTTGGACAGATGGCTCCTGTGACCTTCACCTTTGACCTGGTGACCTCAAAATTGATAGGGTTCTTTCTCTCTTGGCAGGTGAACTATATGTGCAAGATGAAAGATCTGAGATGAAATGTTTTGCTGAAAATGCATCCACATCTTTTTAAAGATGTGTCCTATGACCTTGACCTTTGACCTCATGACCCCAAATCAATTGGGGTCTTGCTTTTCCAATGGAACATATACAAGTCAAGATTGAAATCCATACATAAATAAAAGCAGGAATTATCATCGAGAAACTAATTTTAGGACAGATGGCTCCTGTGACCTTCACCTTTGACCTTGTGACCTCAAAATTGATAGGGGTCTTCCACTCTTGGCAGGTGAACTATATGTGCAAGATGAAAGATCTGAGATGAATTGTTTGGCTGAAAATGCATCCACAATCTTTTTAAAAATGTTTCCTGTGAACTTGACCTTTGACCTCATGACCCCAAAATCAATTGGGGTCTTGCTTTTCCAATGGGTCAAATACAAGTCAACTTTGAAATCCATACATCAATAAAAGATGGAATTATCATCCAGAAACTAATTTTTGGACAGATGGCTCCTGTGACCTTCACCTTTGACCTTGTGACCTCAAAATTGATAGGGGTCTTCCTCTATTGGCAGATGAACTCTATGTGCAAGATGAAAGGTTTGAGATGAAATGTTAATTTGGCTGAAAATGCATCCACAATCTTTTTAAAAAATGGGTCCTGTGACCTTGACCTTTGACCTCATGACCCCAAAATCAATTGGAGTCTTGCTTTTTCAATGGGACATATATAAGTCAAGTTTGAAATCAATACATCAATAAAAGCAGGAATTATCATCCAGAAACTAATTTTTGGACAGATAGCTCCTGTGGCCTTGACCTTTAGCCTTGTGACCCCAAAATTTATATGGATCATCCACTATTGGCAAGTGAGCTATATATACAAGATGGAAGACCTGGGATGAAAGTTTGGCTTAAATGCATCCACAGTATCTTTTAAGATGCCAAGTCCAGTGACCTTGACCTTTGACCTCATGACCCTAGAACCTATAGGGTTCTTACTTTAGTGGTGAGCCATACATAAGTCATGTTTGAAATCCATACAGCTATCAACACTGGAGATATCATAAGAGGTGTGTGATTTTCACCATATATGGCAATATTCAAGGTCAAGGCCACTCTCATAGGAAAAGTCATGACCCCAATTTAAATGAACATTATCCCATAACCCATACTGATGTATATGCATAATATAAAAGAAATCTGTCCATCAGTTTTTGACTTATAATGCTTACAGTACTGTAAGGTGGCAATTTTTGGGGTATTAAATGGCACAAATACAAGTAAAGAATAACAGGTGGCGCCAACAGTTTCTGGAACATGACAACCCTATCCATGATCTTCCACCAACTTGATTTTGGGATAAATCCATGCTAGATTTCTTGAGATATTAAAGAATTTGTGTGATTTTCCCAAAAATTGGACCTATTCAAGGTCAAGGACACTCTCCTAGTAAAGGTCATGACCTCATTTTAAATAGGCGTCGTCCTCTTACCCATATCTATACACCTACCAAGTTTGGTAAAGTTCCTTGAAATATTTTTTGGGTTATTGCGCCAACAAGATTTATATGCGGCGGCGGGACCGGTATGAAAACATAGTATCCCCCTACTTTGTCTGGGGATACAATAATAACAGATGGTAAAATAGTACGTGATATATGACAAACAGAAAGATATTGTTATAATAATACAATAACTCTAATAGACTCCATGTCTATTAAAAACATCCCACTAAAATATCTTTTGAAATATAAAAAATATATAAATGATATAAAATAATACAACTTTTATATTTAACATATATTTAAGATAGATTTACCAACATTTTATCAAATTAATCCACCCTATGGTTGTTTCGGGGTAGGTGTATGAAGGTTTTGACCATGAACCATCCAGTGGTTACTGAGTTAGTGTGACAGACAAAAACCCATCCATACAAAAGCCCATCTCTGAACTTGCAGAATAGGACCAAAGCCCACCCTTGACTAAATATATATTTGTTAAAAATATAATTTAATTGTATATTTTAGTCATATGTCCTGGTCTGCACTCTTTGTGGTGGGCTTTTTGTCCATTCGGCTTTTATCCTACACTTACTTACAGTGCAGTCTGTTGTAACTTGTATGAGGTAATTTAGGCACTCTGGTGCAAATTACACTGGTTATAGACTCTTTCAGAGGGTAAAAAAAGAGGCTGCTTACAGCTTAGATGATAATGAGGTACAGGTGTTAAAAAATGTATTAATGTTTAAGTGGCTAAACCCTGAAAATATTTAATTTTTCCTCCCCTATTTATTTTGCTTTTTTATATCCATGTTTTTTGCTCGGACTTTAAGTCATGCTGAGGTTTTTTAAAGGATAGGTCTATGAAGGTATTCATATGATAAGAAACAAACTTTTCAGATAAGTGTGAAAACTACTACTCTGACCTTGATTCAGTTGAGGTCAAATCTGCCAAAAATATTTAAGTAGGATGATCGAACCTCATAACTTTGAATTGTGGCATGTTCTTCCTCAAATTTGATAAACAAATTGTTTAGACTAGTTTCTTAATTAAAATAAAAAAAATGGCATTGACTTTGATTTCAAAACCTGATCAGGCAGAATATATATATATATGTGTGTGTGTATATATATATATTATATATATATATATATATATATATATAACATTATTATTGTGAAACCCACAACTTTTAAAGTATATTACCTATTTTCCACTCATCTTTGTTATATGCATCATGTCAACTAATTCTTTGGGAATATCAAAAAACTAGTGACCCGGCCCTTTTTTGTCAAGGTCATGCAAATATGCAGATATACATACACTGACTGACTGAAGATGTTTTATTGAGCAGCTACAGGTGGCTGTAGTCAAGGCTCCAGCCCTTTGTGCTCCTAAAGCATAATTGACATTTGATGGGCCTATAGACTTGATGCCATGCAAGCATTGCAGGGAGCTGCGAGCTAGACCACCAGCGTTTTACCCATACTGGTGACCTGAGGAGAGCCACAGTACCCAAAGTCAATAAGGCTACAAACAGAATACAAACTGACACCAGCATCAGCAGCAGAGACCCAGCCAATCCAGAGAGCAGAACTTGATCTTGAATGATTGGAGAGCTATTAACATTTTCATCATAAGCCTGCAGCCTGGAGTACTGTTATGTTTTCCATTTTACTCAATAAAGGTGTATGCATTTGTTTTTAGTGATATGAGGTATTTGTTTATTTGTATTTGTTGTGTTGTTTGTTGCCTCTTGCAGGTGTGTGTGATAAGTTTGTATTGTGTTATATACCGTAAGCAATGATGAGAATACAACATATGCTGGTAGGGATAGGCTGTCCTCAAAATATAGTACTGCCCTTCCAGTACCCTCCAGAGTACCCCTGTCATAGCATGTTGTTATCCCCTGCATATTTTATATATTATTTTTGTAAAAGGAATAAAAAGTATATTTAGTGTATGGGTGTATAAGCAAGTGTTTTTTTTTTTTAATTTTTATTTTTCTTCGCTAGTTTTTCATATGGTAATGGTCTGGTATTACCATACATTTTATTAGTAGCTTCTATAGTGGTTATTGCAGTGCATTCTTCATGCAGAAATACAGTAATATTTTGAACCCCTTAACTTTTGAAGAATTACTTATTTCCCTTGAAGTTGGATATATAATAATTGTCGAGGTGTGTATGTAATTATATATACATTTTTATGCTCTGCAAGAAATGCTCAGTTTTCATATTTCTTTGTGACGTTTTGAATTTATATTTGTAGCAGAAATTTCTTTAACACCTATCACAGAACACTTTGAGTACAGTCTATCCATTAATTCAGGTGCAGAAAAAGGAATTTGATAAACTCAAGCAACAAAGATAATAAGTGACTGTCCAGGATCATTCACAAAGGTATAGATGAAATTTTTTAATGTATTTACTCCTTTTAGTTCCCCGAGATTGCTCCTTACAAATAAACTAGTAAGAGCTTCCCACTGTTAAGCTTCCAATCATACTTGTTGCTCACAATGACCATATATATGGTAGAATATTACCTGTTCTTGAGTTTAAAACTTCAGCCAGGTTTCCATGGGCGGAGTTCACCTGCTGGATACACTGATATATAGTTTCTAGTAAATTGCACTGCAATACACGTACCCTTCACATAATTTACTTTTTTTGTTGTTAGAACCCTGTTTGAAAAGGGGTGTGATTGACTTGTCTATCTGTAAAACCCTTTCATCTATCTTTTCTGTCCATCCTGGATGCTTTCTTTCGAGTGCAGTATTTCAATTAGATCCTTCTAGAATTCATTGTTCAAAATGGTGCCTGTTATCCAATTACAGACCTGCTTAATACCTATTATGGAGACTGGACCTCAGTAAGTGATTTTCATGCAAAATTTTGACAGAACATTGACACCCTTGAGGGTTTGTGTGCTTTAAAATTTCAGACTGCTGTTGAATCCATTATGGCTGCCAATCAAATACTTTAAATCTTTTTACAATAACATTTTAGACATTCCTGTGATTGTTTTATTATTTTTTTTTTACCCTTTTAGATTATTTATGGTAAAAAATTTCAGACCAATCTGACTTTCAATATGGATATCTGTCCCTTGGGCTGCCATTTTTAGGAGCTGGTGCTAATTGAGGACCTTGTGCTAATTGAGGACCTTCATGGTCTCAACCTCTAGTTTCATAATTGACTAATTTCTTTTGTGATTTTGTACCTGTAATTTGCTTCAATATAAGTTATTTACAATGAGGTCAGAATTTGTCTAAGGACACTCTAATTGGATTAGTCTTAGTAGAAACAGCAGTCCTAATAGCAAAATAAAAAAGGATCAGAGTTTGTTTAGTGACAACCCCTCTGAGTTTGGCCTTGCAGGATCAATGATTCTGCTCCAACAGATCAGTGTAGGAATTGCTACGTATAGTTTATTTATGTTAATATTTTTTTGTGATTCTTCAGTTGATATAAGTAGTTTCCACCATTGTTTTCATTCCTATCACAGAACTCCTCAGCAGACATACTTTGATTGGGATGCAAAAAAGGCCTGTGCTGTAGTGACTCAACAACAAAGACATTTAAAGTGACAACCCTGGACAATTCCTGAAGGTATAGTTGGAATTATTTTAATACAGATGTTCTCAGAACATATCCTTGCAGAAAAAAACACATTTGAGGCAAACTCAATAAGCACAGAAAAATTAAAATGAAATGTAAATGAACATGGTTTAAGCACTACTTGTGTAAAAAACACCTTTGAGGTATTGTTCAGTGAGCATAAATGTTACCACAATTGAATGGTACTTTGAAAATATTTGAGCAGACCTAGGAGCACTATAAAAGCAGTTTATCAGTTTATTTGGAGCACCAAAGCAGCAATTTCAGCACATTGTATTTCTGAAGCACAGAATCAGTACACTTGGAGCACTAAAGAAGCACATGCAGTTTCAGCATTTTAAAAGTTTTTCTGTACAGCATTTCACTGAAAGCACAAAATAAACACAAATGAAGCACAATTTAAGCACACTTCATGTCCCAAAATTTCTGTAAGGGTATGTTCAAATAGATGGTGGGATTATCCCAGATGAAAAATCATGGGATGAATTTACCGTTCCAGCAAGTATGTGTGAACAGCCTTTCATAATAAATATATTTACAGTACTCCTGTTAATTATTCAGACATTTTTTTATATAAATATATTTGTTACTAAAGAGAAACAGCTGCCATTTGTCATCATACATGTTGTACACAATGATCATGCTAGTATATGTGTATAGCCAATTCTTGAGTTCATGACTTTTTTTCCAGGTTTGCATAAATTAGATCACCAAATTGAAACTCTTATATTTTCTGACAAATGGCACTGAAAAAAACCCTTCACTAAATTAAAGATATTTTGATTTATTAATTCTTTTTTTGTGATTTTGTATCTTTTTTGGTAAATTATTTTAAGTAAGATCAGAAATAATTTAAGATATTCTAATTGGATTTTGTCCCAGTGGTCAAATTACAATCCTGCTAGCATAAACAAAGATCATGGGTTTGTCTGACATCAACTCCTATTTGAGTGAGTTCTTACAGGATCAACATTTCAAATTGATTGGAACAGTCATTGTTACATATTAAAGTATATTTATTGGGATATTCTTTTTTTTATTTTTAAATTTGTATGAGTCACTTATATTGTTTTAATTCCTATCACAGAACTTTGTTGCAGTTTTTCTCCACTGATGGGGTTACAGAAGTACGTGCTCCACTGGTGGGGTTACAGAAAAATTGTGGTTCCTTAAAAGCAACCGAGGTGAAATGACAATACCTGGATACACCTTGAAGGTATACTCAAGTGAAATTATTTTTAGCTCAGCTGACTGTAAGTCATCTGAGCTATATCTATCACTATTTAGCACTATTTCTCCTTTTGTGTGTTCATCTGGGGCACAGCAGTTCATAGCTCATAGAAGGGCACAGATTGTAACCATTCAACCTAGAAACTTCTCACTACCTAGGAAATTCTCAAAATTGAAAAACCTCATGGGAGGACCTTGGAAAATCTCCCAAGAACTTAAGGTCAAAACTGTTTTACATGATCAATATTCTGTGAGCTTCACAGCAAAAATATGCCTTAAAGCACTAAGATTATCTGTTGATTACCTTATTAACACCATATCGTTTGAAGTATAGTTTATTTTAAACTCATGTTTGATACATTTTTTTTCTCTAAGTTTTGGCAGGAGTTTTAAAACTGATGACCTTGACCTTCATGTCGAATATGTGGCTTTATAGGATTTCTTGTGAATTTCAAAGTATTGCATATTGTTTCCTCAAATTGTAGTGAGAGGCAAATACCTGATAGTGTGGTAAACCTCACACAAAATGCAACAAAAGCAAAATCACCTCATTTTGATTCCTGGTTATGGCCTTAATGTAAAAAAAAAGTTTTATGCAATTGTGTGTTGGGAAAGTTTGAAAATCATCACACTTGTCCAGGCAGAAAATACCTTTATTTCACTATACATCAGCATTCAAATGGAGTTGTATGAATGATCTCATCTCTTGGTTATCATCATGCTTATTCCTGTTCAAGATGTTTTGAAATAGTGTATTTCATAAACTATAAAATACAGTGGTATAGATCTAAAAAATCAGTGAATTCAAGGGACATGTGCAACACTTTTCAAGTTGAAAATGATAAAAATAACCAAAGATCTCTATAAAACATTAACATTGTAAAAACTGTTAATATACATTACGATTTTTAATGCAGATGGCATAAATTTATGTCATCTGAGCTATAGTTATGATGAATTGTATGTCATCTGTGTGTCTGTCTGTCTGTTCATTATAAGTAGCCTGTCACATTTTGAAATTACACTTACAAATCCAAAATTTGAGACACTTTATTTAATCAAGATTTAATTGTATGTAAGAAATTAGATCAAAATATTGTAAATTCTTCAAGTTTATAGCATAAGTGTGTGATCAGCACCTTCCATTTTGCCCAAACAGGGCTCGTTCTTGATTTTTTTGGGGGGCTCTGTTATATTCACTTGCATTGTTAACTTAGTTCCAAGCAGCCCACTGTTGGTCACTGGAACTCATTTAATACAGCATTGCCTGCATTATACCCCACTTCGGGGGGATACTTATTCCATTGCACTTGATGTATATTGCTGTGGGGGTGGGATGAGATATGATTTGAGATTAACTGCAATAGTAGGGGTGCTTCTGAGTGATGCATTTCATATTAGGTATAGTGTTCAGCTCTGTCCATCTGTAAACAATTTTATTCAACATAAAATATCTATATAAGGCCAACAAAATAAAAAGGTATGGTTCTCAGGGTCTCTTTTTTCAGAAATCACTGCAGGTGGGCGTTATTTTTTTTTTACCATTTATTGTATGTTTCAATAACAATGTCATATGACCATTGAAAAGTATGAAAATAACAGGGTGTTTTTGCTAAACAGGTAAAAGCACTATATAAATGTAACAAAGGAAATTGTATCAAAATTGTATTATTTTATCTTCTTGAAAGATGAAAATCAAAATAAAAATGTTTGATGCAGGGTATTAAAATTGACACGGGCGGTGCCTGAGAACCTTACCTTTTATTTTTTTTTGCCCAAGATATCTCAATTGTTGCTCAGATCTACTCCTAATTGTTGTAGCAGGTGCATCGTATGGATTTCTAGAGCTGATAAGGTTTTGGTCATACTTAAATGGTTTTTGGAATTTTAAAATTTTTTATACAAAATTTTTACATTTCATATGTGACACTAAAAAGTTTTTCTGGGATTATTGGAATAGCATGAAAACTGACAAGGGCTTTGATGGATTTTCAAGAAACTCACCAAAACTATTTACCAATAGATTATCTCACACGAGTTTGATTAAAGGCAAATACCCAGCCACATATTTAATGAGGTCAGCGGTCACAAAGCTATTTTGAAGGGTTGCCGTGATAACTTAGTAGGAATATGATGGATTTTTTTCAATCTCAGCAGAAATATTAATCAATTTAATATCTCGCCTAATTTTTATTCCCAGCCAAATCCACGCATATTTAATTAGGACACCAAACTTTGGTGGCACCATTGACTTACCAAAATTCTTATGAATTTTCATGAAACACTATAAACATAAACACTAATAGAGTTTCCCACTTGAATTTCATTCTCATAATAATTCAAGCATATTTCATGAGGTCAGAGGTCAGCAGATTAGGTTCTCTGATTAAGCCTGCACAAAGTGTTTTTGGACAATTTTGTGACTGTGAGTGTGTATTTTCTAGTTGTTATTGTTTGAACTGTATTTCCAATACTAAAGTTGTTTCATCACAAATGTAATCCACAAGATGCCATGTTGTGCTATTATGGCACTTTTAAAGAAACTAATTTCCACTTGAATAATTTAACCAAGTTAACATTCAAAATAAAATTAAATCCACCTGTGTGCATAATGTGATGTTATATGACCAAAATTAAGAATAAATGATGATGATGTTGAGAAATTTGAATTGACTTATAGATCCAGATATATATATGTTATTTTGCAAATGTATGAAAATCAGAATGATGAAACATAAAGAAAATTGATAAAATGATAAGTGAGGATCTAATGCACATTAATTATTTTCCTGCCTCATACAAATTTGAAATAAAGTGATCAGCCTTGTTTGTCTCCCCTGTCGGTCTACCCATTTTTATATTCAGTTTATATACTGTTACCTGTACTAACTGTTGAATTAATTTTTTTATCCCATATGTATATTCAGAGATGTTGTAACTCCCACCATCGACAACCCCTACCTTGCATCTGGGGACTGGGGCTGTTTTTTTTCCTTTAAGGTCAACTTTAGCATTGCACAATGACCCACAGGTCCCTTGTTTTAATCACCATATCAGTAAAATCGTGCAGATGTGTAATGATTACAATTTTAATTAGCCATCCTCTTTCGATCCCTATCACAAAGTGTCTGTGTGAGTTATTCACAGGGTTGCCAGCAGTCAACTCTGAAAAAAATCTTGGACTTTTCCCTGACTGTTCCTGGACTTTAAGTTGATTTAAGGGATAAACTAACCCACAAAATTTAAATTCCCTCTAGGAAAAGTCATTCTACTGCTAACACAAACCAAATCTTTATTTGAAAAATTGTAACTGTAAAGCAAAGCAAACTGAAACTAGAAATTTGGAATGACAATGTATCATTTAAAAAAAAGATTCACTTTGTTATCTAGCATAAATCATGTGTATAAATTTATCATACAATAACAACGAATAACTTCTATAGATCAGTGTAACTACACTGTGTTCTGCCTTTCTAGTTTGTTACCTGGTCAGATTCATGTCCTTGCATAAAATGTTTTACTAGTACTAAATATTAGTTCTATATTACTGCTAAGAAACAGGTGACCTTTCATTGATGGCTGGTGCTGTATACATTTTGTGTATCCATGCTCTGCATCATCAACCAATATGTATGTTAAAAAATCACAGGGATTTAAGATTTAATCAACTTACATAACACAACAATATTTAACAGGAAAATGAAAATGTAGTATGAAATTATTGAATGCTGGCTCATGAGATGAAAAGGTCTTCCTGTCTGATAATCAACTACAGTTGCCATATAAGCCATTAAAATTCCGACTTCTCCCTTGCCTACAATCATCAGAATATCCAAATACTTTTTTTGAAATTCCATGACATTTCCCTGCCTTTGAAAACATAATATTTCCCCTTTCTTTTCCCTGACCACTGGCAACCCTATATGCAGCTAGAGCCCCCACAGTTTCCACAAGCCAGGGTGCATGATATGTGATTCTTTTTGCATGTGCTTTTGAAGAAGCAAATGCCTCACCACTTAACATAAACCAGACCAATCAGGAGCTGTTTTAGTATACTTTCTAACAACACCTACTAACCAAGAGTATTGGTCAATCCCTCTGTATCATGGTTGAATATCTAATTACTACAATATCAGTGCAACAGAATAGATCAGGTCCCCCCGCCCCCCCCCCCCCCCAAAAAAAAAAACCTTCTATGGTACAATATTTTTGTCCAGCAGTATGACAGGGGAACCATGCATTCACGTCTGGATAAAATATTTTTGCAGTTTCAGGACCTAAGGAAGAATATCTTACCCAGGAGTATTATATCAGAGATTGTGTACATTGACACTTTTATTGCATAAAATTCTCTAATATGCAAATTAGTGGTTGCCATCATTTTCCTAGCTGTGACAACCAGCCTCAGTAGGCAATTGGATTATTGGGCTGTTAAGCCTACTCGAGTTGTGATACAAGTAATATCGAGGAATGCATCACAGTGGTCTTGCATCAGGTTGCTTTCATATTGTGAGCTCATGGTACCTGGAGATCTCGGACCTTTTACATCTCGGCCCACACAAAGTCAGACTACTTCAGATTAGACCAACTACGATCTCGGACCAAAGTAACATACATGTCCTGGCCGTCTAAACTGTTATGAAATAACCGATGTTATGTTTATAATACACAATATTATTTCCTCTGTGCGCGATTCAGATATTAAAAATTCCATTTGGATATGTTAGGCCTACGACATAGCTCAATACGTATATCCACTCAGAAAACATTTGACACACACAAGCACACACTCTTACACTTAATTTATAATAGTTTGTGTGAAACGCATGACACCATATTCTAACTCAAAGGGAAATGACAAAGTTTATTAGAATTTATTTAATATAAACAATATTAAAAGAGGTATGAAAACCCAAATATGAAATTTGTGATAAACTACGTAAACCAAAAATGAACAAGTGAGCTTGTATGAATAAAAGAATCAGAACTGTTGTATTGCTGTTACATATCTACTATTCAACTACTGTACTAGATAATATTAAAGAGTGAAAACAGTTGTAGTTTACATATAAACATAAAACAGAAATTCAAAAGTGGGAATTGACACCATATTTAAACTCAAAGAGCTGAAAAAGTTTTATTAGAATTTTGTATATATACAATATAAAAATGAGATTCAACCTTTCTCTCATTCAATCTTTCATTCATTTTGACTATCTATCATTCAATTTTTTTTCATTCAAACTGTCTATCATTCAACCTTTCTTACTTTCATTCATTCTTTCCTTCCTTCATTCAATCTTTTATTTATTTTGTCTGTTTATCACTCAATATTTCTTTCATTAATTCATTAAATCCTTAGTTCATTAATTTTTTTTTTATTCATTCTTTCTTTCAATTATTCATTTAGTCTCATTCAAAATTTCATTCATTTTGTCTATCATTCAATCTTTCTTTCATTCAATCTGTCTATCATTCATTCTTTCCTTCCTTCATTCCTTCAATCTTTCTTTCATTATTTTTTTTTCATTAATCTTTCTTTCATTCATTCTTTCCTTCCTTCATTCAATCTTTCATTTATTTTGTCTGTCTATCATCCATTCTTTCATTCATTCATTCATTCATTCATGCAATCTTTCTTTCATTAAATCTTTTTTCCATTCATTCATTCATTCATTCATTCAATCTTTCTCTCATTCAATCTTTCATTCATTCTTTCATTGATTTAATCTTACATTTATTCTGTCCTTCTTTCATTGTTTATCACACACACTTGTATACTTTAATACACGATCAAATGCACAAACTTCAGAATTATTTATAGATTAGTATTAATACGATATGTAGCTAATGATTAATGATGGAGAGAATGATAAAGAGAGAGAGGCAACAGTTATGCATGGAGTAATAATGTTTTAATAATTAGCTTTAACATCGTTTGAAGATGGAACATACACATTTGACAACGACATCATGAGTCTTATCGAGGTCTGAAGGGGTCCGATTACGCTCTTTACACAGTGCTTTTCCCTATAGGCCTCCTTCCTATATGTAATATATACCGGTAGCTTCTGTAGAAGCGTAAGATTGCCGCTGCCTCGGGAGCGTAGGGTCCGATACAGTGGTCCGAGATTGTACAAAATGTGGTCTGAGATCGTTGACGGGGTGGTCCGAGATTGTACTAAGTGGTCTGACTTTGTGTGGGCCGAGATGTAAAAGGTCAAAGATCTCCAGAAAGAGAGCTCACAACCCAAACAGAAACACTGTCTCCATGGACACGGGTCATTTCCTGTATTGTATGCAAACTGCCTGCCTATTGTAACCTGTACGAGCCATGCTTGTGTTCATGCGGTCATAAATTCAACAAACATGCCGAGGGTTTTACCAATGTGCCGGGTTAAAACTGAACATCTTCGCACATGTTTGGTACTACTCCTCCCCCAACACACCCGTTCAATACATAGGACTAATAAACAAGATGAATATTCTTATAATTTCTGTATTAATTTTTTTGTTGAGACTTGAAAAATTTGCTGGATTTGATTACTAATATTCAAATGCGATAAAATATTAGAAACTTATGTAAGTGCTCATTGACATATTTTAAGATTTAGTGAGAGATAATTCTTTATTTACATTTCATTCATTTCTCTTAAGGTTGACTGGCCCTTGATATGAATAAAACTATTATTTACTAAGTTAATCAGGAATATGGGATAAATTTTTTCGCTCATATGGCCTTCTATTTAAAACTAACTTTGGTTTCATATGGCTGCCCTACAGTAAGCACCATGTTTGTCCTTCCACAAATTTGTTTCTGGTGGTAACTCCAGTTTGGGTTGACATATGGATTTTATACTTTACTTACTTATGTAAGAACTTTATTGAATCTGAGGTCATAAGGAATAATAATAACCCCCCACCCCCAGAATAATAAAAAAATACAATACGAAAGCTCCAGTATCTGAACAACTAATGCATTGATCACCATGGTTCTGTGCATGCATCTTCATCATGGAGTGTTTCAACGGTTTATTTAAAGATGCAGTCATCTGTCAACAGTGCACAAATCATAACTACTTTTACTTGACATCCTAGGAAGTCCATGAAAAGTCTCCTTGGAAACCTGAAAATAGGTCACTGTTGTCCATATCCTTCAAGCTGTAGCTATACCCAGGTCAGAAGTACCCCAAGAATATTAAAAATTTGATACAAAAGCACCAGTATCTGAACAACTAATGCATCGATCACCATGATTCATTGCATGCATATTGAACATGTAGTGTTTCATTAGTTCCTGCAGACTGGTGGCGCCACTTGTATTTTTAGCTTAGCTGACTTTCAGTCATGCTGAGTTATAGCAATCACTCTTTGTCCGTCATCTGTCTGTCCGTTAACCTGGCACAAATCGTAACCGCTGGACTTAGAATCTTTTAACTTGACATTCTGAGAGGTAGTTGAAAAATCTCCTTGGAAACCAGAAATTAGGTCTCTGTTTCCCATATCCTTTGAGCTATTGGGCCCCATAGTACCCCCCAGAATAGTCAAAAATTTCATACAAAAACTTCAATATCTCGTTAAAAACTCTCCTTGCAAACCAGAAATTAGGTCTCAGTTACATATATTCTCCTTACTATGGGGCTTATAAGCTCACCCCAGAATAATTGAAAATTTGATACCAAAGCAGGGCACAATTCATAACCATTGGACATAGAATCTTCTTACTTGACATTCTTAGGATATCTCAAAAGTTCTCCTGAGAAAGCTTAGCTCAGCAATGCACAGAGTTCAAAGCACTATGTTTTTGTTGACACGTACCTTTGATCGTGCCCAGTCCACTGTTTTTAGGCAAACGGTTTCAGGGCAGGGGGAGCATGTAATACATTTATTTTAAAGGGAGGAAGCTATTTTTCATGTTAATTCAACATGCTTTATAGGTGATTTGGCACCCTTAACACTAAACGAAACCATTTTAATAGTCATAATTCACAATCATGAGGCAGACACACATTAATACATAAAATATACATAAATCTCACAGAAAAATAGTCATAACTTCATTGAAGCACTGTCACAGATATTATATTCAAGCACTTGCAAAGATCTAGAACTTACAGAAATGTTATAAATTTACTTGAAGATATTCGAATACATAAGAGCATCACTTTTCAGTAAAGACCTAAAGAATCATGATAGCACACCCTTTAATAAATATGTATGTATCTTGTGCATATAATTATTCAGCTGATAAACATTGGCTAGTAAAAAATCAATACTATATGAAGTTGATAAGCTAAGTACATTTGTAAAGTGTTAACTTAAAATTATTATACACTAAAACATTATGTACTATATTCTAGCACTTTTGAAATCAGGGATATAGGATGAAAACTTCTAAAATTGTGATAAATATAGTTTAAAAGAAATAAAGAACAACATTGTTGTTTGAATTAACACAGCACTTTGTGTTGACTATTATTATAAATTCATTTATACAGTGTCAGCATACACACATAATCAGTTAATGTCATGGAGACAACTCATAATTAGAATATATTTGTTGCATCATTGCAAAGTACTAACTTAAACATTAACTACCTCGGTTTCATTCTCATAATTCAGACACAAACATACAAAAATACAACTACAAAACACTATAGTTTTACTATTAATACTTCATCTGATGCCATATCAACATAAACTCCCGATAATCTATTATGTCCTGCCTGTATCATAATCTCCTCATTCTTACCTAAGAAACAGGGGCGAATCCAGGATTTTGGAAAAGGAGGGGTCCAACACAAGAGGACAAATGACAAAAGCTAAAAAAAGGTCCCCAGGTTCGTAAAAGGGGGGTCCAGGCTGCAAAAATAGGTCAGAAACCCTTAAAAAAAAGGTTGCGATGGCTGAAAAAGGGAGGGGGGGGGGGGGGGTCCGGGCCCCCTGGAGCCTCCCCATTGATCCTCTTCTGAGAAATCAAGCTGCCTGAGGACATAGATCCTAATTAAGTCTCTATATCCAACATACCTGAATAATTTAGGTCTCATTGTAGTCTACCTATACCATGCATATTGGGTCAACATTGATTTAAAAATGCAACCACTTGTTGTAAACATGATCCAAGTCATTTCAAGCATTGTGCACAATATTTCCTCTTTCCAAAAGTTGTCACTTTTTGGCATGATTTGTGGGACCAGTTTGTGCAATCATAATTGTCCAATGTAGTCATGTTTTCTACACTATCTAGATACCCACACTGTTTCTTTTAGGAACACATTCCATTTTCCCTTGCTCTAAACAATAAACTTAGTGACTCCTGAGCATGTCTTGATCAAAAATATTTGTCCCATATTTGTATTCCGTAAAACTTTATGAAGCTAAATTGACAAGTTTTTCTCCCCGTCCCTTTCAAGCCCCCCCCCCCCCCCACCCAGACCAAAGAAAGTAGTTCTCCCCACTGGGATCATTATCACACTGCTGATCAGGTCTGTATCAACTGATTACCTCACTGATGGCCTATTAAGTACCAGTAGGGTGGGAGGACCCCAAAATTTTGTCCAAGATTTTTAATGGGGATGTAGCGTCATGCTGAAATCAGGTCACTGTGAAGAGTTGCAGAGCAATGTATGTTTGAGCACCCAGAAATAATGCAAAATACACACAAATTGCCAGATTTCTCATAAATGGCTGGATGAATTTTCATCAAATTTGGTGTGCTAATGGGTCTTGATGAACTTATGCTAATATGCATGAATGATGATACCACCTATATTATCTTAATTTGTTGCCTGTGCATGGACATGTTGTCAGCATGTCATCATGCTGAGTGTCATGACCCATGAGCGTCATTTGTTTTGTAAAAAAACACAAACGGAAAAAGCAATTGAAGTTTCAGCGTATATTATATAGTACTTAATGGTTAATCAATAGGTTTTAATCTTGGACATTCTTTTTTTCAAGCCTGGGTAGAGATTGACCATATCAATTTTTTTTTAAATTATCATTTGCCCATTTCACACTTTTTGGACAGAATAGTATTAACTAATTTATTAAAATTACTAATCCATTAATTACAAGTTGAGATCCATGCATTTAAATTTCTGTTTCAAATTTTCATTCACTCAACCTGTGGAATTTTGATGTATTGCAGGGCACTTATTGTAATCATTGGATCACCACATGGGTGATTAGGTCACTATGGCCTTTTTGGCTTATTTTACAGAATTTGTAGAGTTCCTCAAGACAACCAGTACGAAAAATATTGTACCCAGTACCAATATATGAGTCAGCTGGAATGATGCCTGGGTCATTTCTTTCAGTTTAGAAACACCTATAGTTGTTCGCTGTATGTTGTTATGCATGAATGAAGGGGAAGGGGGTCATGTAAGACAGTTTGCATGAATGCTGTGTTTTCCTGCCATTAAATAAGTATTGGACTATTAATATATATTGATAAATATATATAAAAATAGGATTTGTATTGTTCCCAATACTTGAAGAGTACGAGCAACTTTAACAATGCTCCTATAAAATTACTGAATATATAATGGATGAAGTCGATTTAAAGTAATTGAACGTATATATATATATATATATATATATATATATATATTAAATTACAATTAACTTACTTTTCTTTTACAGGCCATGTAAATCTGAGAGAAGAAAGGCTGAGAGGGATCAAGAGTGGTATCACACAGAAATACTTGAACTCTGAGAGTACTACAAGTACTCTGACTCTGTTGTAAAATAAATAAATAATTTTAATTTCTTTTAGTATTTTGTTGAATACATGAAGAGAACGTTTGATGGTACCTTTCTGTTGGTAAATGGATTTGACAAATGGATGATCTCCTATTTTGCCGGAAAACAATAGTAATGATCAGATTTATGATTAAAGCTATGCACATGCACTCATCAATTTTAGCATTTCATTGAAAATGTCTTCCACCGACTGAAATGAAAAATACACTTGCGGTCTAATCAGAAGCTGAAGTATTGCCAGTTATATGAAAGCCTACTCTGTGATGTATAAATAAAGTACAGTGTACTATCTTTTAAAATGTATTAATGTATATGGATTAATCATGCCGGTTCACACGGTCGGTGACAGATCATAAGAATTGTCAACATGTTGATAACTTGTTGAATCATCAAGATATTGGTTAAAATACTCGAAACTGTTTAACAGAATTAATGTTAACTTGATATAGATAATTTTTCAATGGACTTACTCCGAGTGAACAAATATTAGGATATATCGAGTATACAGGCGTTGAGCACTTTCCCCTTTTCCGGTATTTTTGTACCTTAACAATACATTTTTTTATGTTGAAAGAATATCGTTAACTTGTTATCATTATACTTAGGAGCAAAAATTAATGGGATGTATTCTCAACGTAACTGCAATAACATTGTGAAACGTTGTAGATTCATGAAAAAATCGACGACAAAGAAGGTTTTATCTTACGTTAAATATTCCGTAGATAAAACCACATTTATGTGACCAAAGAACGTTAACAAAAATGTTGCTAACACTTGATTAAACTAAGAGCAAATATGTATGAGACATTCCCAGCGTATGTACAAAGATAAAGTGAAACTTTTCATACACGTAATAAAAACTATGAAGAACGTTAGGGTTTACGATCAAATTCCGTACATAAAACCATACATTAGTATGTGCTAAGAACGTTCTAACAGAAACGTTTCTAACATGTTATCATCATACATGAGAACAAACGTCGGTGAGACGTATTCCAAACATAACTACAATGATTTTATGAAACATTGCGGACACGTTATAAAAACGACGACAAAGAACGTTAGGCTTTGCGTTCAAAGTCCGTACATAAAACCATACATTTTTGCGTGCACAGAACGTTTAAACGGAAATGTTTCCTACACGTTAGCATTATACTAATAGCAAACGTTTATTAGACGTATTCTTAACATTACTACAACGACTTGATGTACGTCGCAAACACGTAATAAAAACAACGACAACGAACGTTTGATTTTATGTATAAAGTACGTACACAAAACCATACATTTTGCGTGCACAGAACGTTTTAACAGAAATGTTGCTTACACGTTAGCATTATACTAATAGCAAACGTTTATTAGACGTATTCTTAACATTACTACAACGACTTGATGTACGTCGCAAACACGTAATAAAAACAACGACAACGAACGTTTGATTTTATGTTCAAAGTCCGTAAATAAAACCATACATTTTTGCGTGCACGGAACGTTTTAACTAAAATGTTGCTTACACGTTAGCATTATACTAATAGCAATCGTTAATAAGGCGTATTCTTGACATAATTACAACAACTTGAAGACCGTTGCAAACACGTTATGAAAACAACGACAACGAACGTTTGATTTTATGTTCAAAGTCCGTAAACAAAACCATACATTTTTGCGTGCACAGAACGTTTTAACAGAAATGTTGCTTACACGTTAGCATTATACTAATAACAAACGTTAATAAGGCGTATTCTTGACATAATTACAACGACTTGAAAACCGTTGCAAACACGTTATGAAAACAACGACAACGAACATTTGATTTTATGTTCAAAGTCCGTACACAAAACCATACATTTTTGCGTGCACAGAACGTTTTAACAGAAATGTTGCTTACACGTTAGCATTATACTAATAGCAAACGTTTATCAGACGTTTCCTAACATTACTACAACGACCTGACGACCGTTGCAAACACGTAATAAAAACAACGACAACGAACGTTTGATTTTGCGTTCACAGTCCGTACATAAAACCATACATTTTTGCGTGCACAGAACGTTTTAACAGAAATGTTGCTTACACGTTAGCATTATACTAATAGCAAACGTTTATAAGGAGTATTCTTAACATTATTACAACGACATGATGACCGTTGCAAACTCGTACTGAAAACAACGACAACGAACGTTTGATTTTACGTTCAAAGTCCGTACACAAAACCATACATTTTTGCATGTACAGAACATTTTAAAAGAAATGTTGCTTACACGTTACCATTATACTTATAGCCAACGTTTATGAGACGTTTTCCTAACATTACTACAACGACTTGATGACCGTGGCAAACACGTAATAAAAACAACGGCACCGGACGTCTGGTTTTACGTTCACAGACCGTACATAAAACCATACATTTTTGCGTGCACAGAACGTTTTAACAGAAATGTTGATTACACGTTAGCATTGTACTAGGAGCAAACGTTTATGAGACGTATTTTTAACATAACTACAACGACTTGATAAAACGTTGCAAACACGTAATAAAGACAACGGCAACGAACGTCTAATTTTACGTTCACAGTCCGTACATAAAACCATACATTTTTGCGTGCACAGAACGTTTCAAAATAATGTTATCCGAACCTAACTAAAATGTTGTGAGGACGTTTTTAGAACGCATTATTGTTTGCAGGGGGTCGGCTTCATTTTTTTTAACATTCCTTAGCGAGGTGTCTTTGAAAACATATACACATTTACAGCAATAAAAGCAACAGGTTTTTTCGTACAGGTTTCTCTCACCGGGTTAAAGCACGTTGAAAAAAATGTACGTTTTCAATAAGGTTTTGTTATTACCCCTTTTTTTCTGTTTGTCTTGTATAACTTCATGGAAACCTTGAGGAGAGAGAATTCTTGTGACAAGGAGAGATTTGGTTTAATTTTAACTTGCGAAAGTAGGATTCTTCTTGCAGGTCTTCTTCACTGCTCTTGGTTCTATAAATATTTATTCCTCGTATTTCAAAGCACACACTGATCGATACATTCATTTTTTGTTGGCGGGGGGGGGGGGGGGTTATTTCTCTTAGCAGAGAATCAAACACCCGGGACTTCAAACCATCTCATTTCAGATATGAACCTATAACAAACCTCCTCCAAGCGTCATCCAATATTATATTGACTTATGGAATGACACTACTGTATTTTTTACATATAGGCCTACTGCTCATCATAACAAACTTTTATCTTTAGGTGCACGCTTGCGTTGAACTTATGTTGCTTACATTGTTGCATATCAAAACCGCAATGTTACAAGTTCAAGAGGCACACAAAAGAGCTGAAAATAAAAATACACATTATGTGAATTTATATTCATTTCTGCCCTAAAAGAAAAAACGATAAATGTCTAGTGTATGTATCTGTTAAAAATGGGGGTATTTCATAAAAGAAAAAGTTGGCTGACATGTGGTCGATAATCAGAAAAACTAAATTAAGCTAATAATATTCTATATGGAGAAAATATTGTGTAAATTGAAGTTATATATATATATATATATATATATATATATATATATATATAGTGTCATATTACATATTTTCTTTCAAAATAATTCTTGTTGACAAACTTTCAGAATCTTCGAAGTCAAACGAAGTCTTGTTTGAGCAAACTCCGAAAGTGCAATAAAAAAAATCTGTCTGACAAAAAATATAATTTTATACCTCCATGCCGATATACCAAAATGATGGAAAACGTTAAAAATATTTCAATAGGCCTGGGTCTACAAAACTGCATATAAAGCGCGGTAATCATATGTGCATACAGTATAAGTGGGTCGATGCTTATGCCGGTCATTTCCATTTTTTCCACTGGCGCCGGCCATGTTCGTTTTTCTACTGTCGTGCGTGGACTGTAATTACAGTATATAAAGGACTCGTATTTAAAAGAAAATTATGTAACGGCCACTAATACGCCTACCTTGTTCACTCGATTTGTCATTTTATAAATCCCTACAAACAAACTTGTTCAAGAATTACATCACTCGATCGGCCATGTGCCCGCCAGTGTCAACATGTGCGAGTTCGCGTTTCGAGGTCATGTCAAACCGGAAGGCTGACGATATCCCACAATCCAAAGGGACATCAAAGTTCTTGGACTTGGAGTAGCGCTGAGAAACCAAAATTGTTTTTACCCGAGTATGTCGAAAGAGTAGCCATATACTTTTTAGAGTAAACTATATTAATACATAAGTTATAATCAAGATTATTTTTCTCTCTAACATTTTACATAAATTTAGTTTTGAAGCATGACGAAAAATTTTAAGCGGATACATGAACCAAGTGAATACACGGAATAATACCTTATGCAAGGCTCGACTGTCTTTATGTGCAATTTTTTTTTTTGAAGTTCCCTCTCATCCCTTTTCTCTCTGCCTAATAAACATTCCCACTGCAAAAAATATTCCAGAAATATATCTGATAAGACGTACAAAGGAATGTCTTGTTGCAACATTTGTTTTGTTTACTCATTTTTCTTTTTCTTTTAAATAATCTTCAGATCTTGAATCGTACAATATTTTTAACACGGATAGATTACATGTGGATATCCGAGTAATTGTAAAGAGTAACCAAGTCCTACAAAACTGCTAACATTAACGAAATATGAAACTTCTTAGTTGCATTTTACCCTGGGGCTAATAACGCAATGCTTTTATGTATTGGAATAATGGTAGGTATATGTTGTGTCATTGCTCAACCGTGAATGTTCATATCGCATTACGTACGGTTCCTGCCGATTGATAATTTCAACCTGCTTGTTAGATATTCTGTTGCGGGTTTAGTATTGTTTTGGCATTTGAGGATGTGAGGTGAAATCTTTATTTGTTTGGTTCCAAAGTTTCTTTGAATCAGCCTTCAATCATGTTGACTCTAAATCAACATATGTGGTAACCGGAAAAGGGGTTAAAGGTTGGGCCGTTATTCCTTAACTTTACTGGTTTTCTAGCTCCCTTAAAAGCTTCGCTAATAATTCATCTAGTAAGTAATT
The DNA here is from genome assembly GCA_026874595.1 of Sipunculus nudus. Lineage (NCBI taxonomy): Eukaryota > Metazoa > Annelida > Sipuncula > Golfingiida > Sipunculidae > Sipunculus > Sipunculus nudus. The sequence continues at coordinate 37,088,315 of CM049317.1, read as the reverse complement.
TTGTGGAAGTATAAATTGAGATAAAAAGGGCCACAAATTTGTCTCTAGTGGACAAGCAATATTTATATTTTATCTCTTTCTCTCTGACAACTTGACCTTTACATATTGTGTAAGCGTAAATAAATACAGGAAGCGCGGGTATTCAGGTATCTTTTAATTCAATGCTTGGCAATTTAATCTTTTAAATGACTTGAAGGTTGTGATGATTTTACTTGTAACAATTCGGCAATACTGTATAGATGTCATATTTTCTGTATTGTTCACAGGCACGGATTTTCGTTTCACGTGCTTATAAAAGCGCATGGTATCTAACAGTCTTTGTTTATATTTCGTTTATATTGCAGGTTAATATGTATATATTTCTTTCTAAAAGTATATATATATATATATATATATATATATATATATATATATATATATATATCACAGGGTGATATAACTTATGCGCCCATCGTGGAACCCAACCCACACGGCATGACAGGGTTAGGCATTCTTTAGCAAGGACACACACACTTAAACGTATATATATATATATATATATATATATATATATATATATATATATATATATATAACTCTGAAGAAAAACAACACTGTTAATTCACAACAGTCCGTTTCACGGGATGCGACCCGATCATCAGGTGAATGTGGTTAGAAAAAATATATATATATATATATATATATATGTGTTTTTAGAAATAAACATATACCAGTATGAGTCACCAGAAAGCTGCGACTTATTTATTTTATTAATAGTATTATTTTCAGGTATGCATATTAACCTAGGTGTAGAAACCCAAGTGTTTTGTTTCGGGATGAGGTCTTTGTAGATGAAACTATGCAAGAGAAGCCTGAAGGAGGAATTTTATTGTATGCTTGTGCTCATTTGGGAAGATTTGTATTAAGTTTATGTCTGAGTTTTGTTGTATGTATTTTAGAATGTTGTATTAACAAATAAATGTTGATGTTTTTGCGCATGTTCCTAATTCTAGTGTTTAGAGTGAAATTACAAACCATTAAGGCTACTCTGAGGATTTTTTTAACTTTTACTTAATAAAAGTGTGTCATGGCGGAATCGGTAAAGCTAAGGATATATATGCCAGTGTAGAGTGTGTCTATTCACGTATTAGGGATGTAGCATTCTCAATCAACCTTTAGGGAATTTATCCTGCTTCTGATATCAAAATATCGGGGCACAACTTTGAGTGTTTAGTCAAAAGTTACAGCTCAGAATGTGCTAGAATCAGTCCAAAGGTGTGTAATTTCTACTTAAAAGGTTTTGCCTCACAAAACTGTTGAAGTTTAATTAAGTTTGATTGTCCAGTTGTCGCATTAGCTGCTTATGTGATGCTGTGCTTGACCGCGTTGTGTGAACAGCAAATGTTGGATCCAGCATGCGAAACGCTAAACATTTATCCCCTTTTTGGAAGATCATTTCATTCATTAAGAATAAAAGGCTTAGATCTAAACCTTGGAGTATCTCAGTCTCAAGAATAACCTCTCTCAGATTTCGTTCCTTAACACTAACCATAAGATATCAACGGGGAGATTAATCTCAAATATTTATGTGGCATATTGGATCTCAATTTCGGTAACATACTGCATCAAAGGTCTTTTCTAGAATTGTGGTTAATTTTTCCTTTCTTTAGAATTTCTGGCTTAAGTCAGAATCTATCTTCTTATGTTAAATTCCCGGATATCAAATATTATGACTACAAAGCGTTGTGGTAGCCTGGCTTACTCCTTCATTATTTATTTCTTCTGTGACCCATTTGCCCGGCTTTCATTAGTAAATTCTTCATCAGAAACCTGCTTCAGTGAATTGTAAAAAAAAATGACATGGTTAACAAGTATGATAATCATCTTTATGCTGTAGGCTGTATAATAACTATGTCATTCTTCGCTTTAATGATAACTATTATCAACTATATCAGGAGGATTTTACTTTGTTAGTTTTATATTTGTTTACGTTTCCCCATAACAACTAATGTAATACATGAAACATACTCATGTAGTGCCTACTGTAAGCAAGTAATTAACGCTCCATATGAGGCTTGGACATTTTGTTTATAGGCTATGGTTCGTCATCTGATAAACGATAAACCAAACATGAAATATGAATGTAAAATGTATAAAAATGAGAACATGTTTTGTGACACATTTCTTATCTGAATAATCCACATACCAACTACTTTACTTGTACTATATCAATGTAATAACAATATATAACTTAGATTGACATATATTTTACGTTTTCCTGTCATAATCTGCGCCAAGAATTCGATTTGTGTGGCATTAACCTCCACATGGAGAGGGAACTGCCCGAGATCTCCATACACGATCAGCGAGCATGTATTCTTCGGGACACCTAATGTCAATTTTGTAAATCTCAAATCAACCAATTTCACTGAAGTAAGGTTTTTTTTGCACCACGTACCTTACAGCCATATACCAGCACTGGAATGAATGTTACATCCAACAAATGCAGCTAAACATCAATGGACAGATCCAGTGAATTTGAATTCTTGGTCATTTCACAAATAGCTTAAGTAACTTTTTTTCGTAGGTGTCACAGACTGACGACGGAAAAGTTTATAAAATAGGTCTATAGCTTTAACTCGGTAACCTTTAAAGCGTGTGGAAAATGTGAACGTCTACATCTGACGTCTGGTCTCACAATAGATATGGTTTCGAAATGATGAATGTGATAAAATATAAATTATCTTTATCATGCCGTAAGAAGGGCACTATTTTAAATATTTTTAAACCTAACAGTCTGTCTGGAGATCACTCAGAACAGGGGTATAACAGTGAAATGTTGAACACCTGTTTGTTACTATCCTATAAATGACACACAACAATAGTATAATACCGTGGTTGTTACATTATTGGACGTTATTACAATTTTGGTTGCCCCGTGCAACCTGTATTGTTATTACGTTGCATATTGCACTAACGGATCATGATAATATTGTCCACAAATAACAATACAGTTCTTGGAATAAAATTAAAATAAAGAATAAATTCCAGAATAAAGCAATAATAGTCTTTAAATAATCCTTTCATATGTGATTCATGTTCCATGAAAAGCATTTCACAGTCATACGTGGCTTAATTTTAGTTAGATATATAACTAATTTGATAAATAACATTAATTATAGTATAATTTATATATAACATACAATATTATATTAATAATAATTTAACTTACGGGCAAAGGCAGCGACTTATCAGCCCTTTCAACAGTATATAACAGTTTATCACTGTAACTGTAACTGTAAGTGTTTATTGAAATCAAAAATGTAATTTGGTCAAAGGATAATAATATTCATGAATCGATGGAACAACATTTAATATTTATAACATTATAAATTACAATTTAAATTAATTACATTGTAAATAGGCATCGATTTGTGTGTGGTATCACAGTGTTCACATTTTTTTTGGCCAAAGCTGGTGTGCAAGAACCATTGCAACCGCTACCCCTATTGTAATAAATATCTTATAACAATAGGGGTTGCAAATACAACCCTAATGTAACAATTTTAACAACAGTGCACGATATTACAATAGGGGTTATGAGAAACAGCTCATTTGTAACCACTAATGTAATCATTATTACAATAGGGGATGTTATTTCAATAGGGGCCGTAACAAGGCTTCTTTGTCATGTTGTGAGTAGGAGAGATGTTGATACGCAGTAGAGTAACAATGTAGCCTATAAAGTTCATAATGCAAGAAACAGAGTATTTATATATGATTGGGTATGAAGAAATGTGTTGACCATAATGGTCTCACTCGGAACTCCTCGGCCGAATTCGGATTCTGACCTCGGATTTATCAAGGGCGCAGCCATGGAAGTAGTTCGACGAAGGTCAAGGCCGCGTCATGGGTTGATTAAAAACAAACCAACATTTAAGGAGACTCGCTTTACATTTAATTGATGTTATTGATTATTTTGAAGGAATATACGGCGAGAGATTCGTAGATTACGTGCACTTCATGTATGTTTTGCACTGCGGTAATTTTGCCTAGTTTTGCTGCATTAGGATAAAGTTGACGCAAGCTGGTACGCCGAATGGTACGCTTACTGGCGTGAACATTATTCTCGTGCTGTTTCGTTCTTCGCCTTGTTGAATGACATACATAAAGACGTCGTGCGGAAAGATGAAATACCTTATTATAAAGCTTATAAAAAGTATATTAACAATATTTGTAGACGTTTAACTGTTCTTGCTTAATCAATGCTTTGGGGTGAAGTTTATTAGGAAATATTTGGTTATAAACCACAGTTGTTGTTCGCCGTACTTCCGGCGCAGAAAAAAACCGTGTCGTGGGGATATCCTAGGGCCTTAAATACATCCAATCCTAATGTTGAGTGTCTCGCGACATATGGCGAGATGTTCCGAATGTGATGGTCTGTGGGCGTGCTACACAGCAGTTACGGATCAGTCCATTCAGGAAAATCAGCGAATCCCTCAGTTGGTTTGGCACGCCAAACAGGGCAACCATCCATGTCGTCTGTCCATTGCAACAATTGGTCAGATTTATTGGCCAAGTCCCTGTAGCTAGCCCGATATCCAAACCTCCCAGGCCCGCGAGTAGTCTCCCCAGCCCCGACCATATGTTAGATGTTCCTCCGAAAGATGTCAGAAACCCAAGGAGCATTTCATGGATATAATGTACACCAAGCAGTAGGCGGAAAATCAGTACACGGAAACAACTAGAAATCCTTAACCAAGCGAAGAGCTTACACTATATGCAGAAAACAAATACCATGACGATCTCCAGAAAAGATGACAAAAGAGAATATTCAAGCTTGATACATTCTTACAACCAAGACAATACAAATACACACAAAAAATGTGCTACTGGGTTACCGATAGGGTCTGCCTTGTGAAAAGTATAAACATGACGGAAACAAAATAAGTGAAAAAGTCAATTCATAAAATCTTCTAGGGAATCCGAAATAGGTCATTGTGACCTCCATTATGTGAGCTGTGTAAAAACAAAGAACATTTCAGCACTGAATGAGGTCGGTTTAACCAATAATCTAGGGACTATTGGCAAAAAGCATGATTTTGAGCACCCTGGATGCCATGCTACCCATTGTTCTAAGTTCCTTATAATGTTTTTATTTTCACGATCAAAACATTTATAATTAGGACATGGACCACCTGTGAATCCAATTCAGTTCAGCTTAATGGTCCACGAACCACTTCTTTTTGGGGAAGATACATATTTTACATGTTCAATGTTCATATTTCAGGCATATAACCACATGTCTTTTAAACATATATTAAATAGTTGTACTCATCCTGATTAGGCATCTGTCTTGACATTCTCTTTACCCAGGTAATTTGGTTGAGTTTAGTTGGTTTATTAAGTAGTGTGGTCCAGAGTCCAAGCATACTAACCCCATTATACAAAGTTACAAAACAGATTTTGCTGTCTCATATAGACAATGGAGGTCTTGGCAAAAGTGAGAACAAATACGGTGGTTGTGATTTTAATTCTGATTTCATCAAAGTAATTCCCCTCCGGGGTGCTGTCTTCTTTTCCATGTGCTTATAAAATTCTTGATTTTGTTCTATCACTGGCTTTAAGTTTGATTAATTAAATGTTGTAGTGTATTATTAAAAGAATGCAGAACAGTAGTGTTCTGGGTTCCTTTGTTTCCCATTGTTATTTCCATAATCATTCCTATTTTAATTTTAAGCTCACCTTTATAATAAAATCTATCAAATCGATCAATAGTTCCTCTCAGGGGATCTCTACCACCATCTTTTAAGAATAAAAAAATCAGCTGCATAGTGTGAATTTGTTTCTCATCTTTGTATATTGTTTCTAACTATTGTCGACAACAGTTCTGCACATATCATAAATACATATGCTGACAGACATTAAAACACGTTGTCGGAAAGCCATTATACAAAATACTCGGTGTTATATCTGTATAAAGGACTTGACAAATAGTATCCCCAAAATTATAACATTTCGAAACTTTAGATATGTTATAATTTTAAACAAAAGCCTCTCAAAGTCTACGAATATGGAATTGAACATTATTTTAGTATTGTAGCATTGAGAGGTTTCATTTTAAATCATTCGGAGGTTGCCTCTGATGTAAAATAATTTTGTAGAACACCTGCTTGATTCGGAGGGATAATACTAAGTAATGATAAATAATAAGTGATGGTATTTGAAGCTGTAGTCGTGCTTTATAAGTATAAAGGAACGGGTATGTATATGTTGCTTTTGACTTGATGACATGTTTACTTTTGTAAAACGATAATACAATAACAACCAGCAGGCGTTGATGGTTTAATGTGTGAGAGAAGATTTGATCCAAAAGTTAGGATTATGGCTATATCTGACTTTCTGTATTCCTCAAATTGGGATTACTGTTAGAAGCTAACAACATATAGGTCTCCTGAGCTTAAATCAGGTATTAAAGTAGAATTGCCAAATAGTCGTGGGTTAATTCTGTCAAAAAGTCAAAGTCAAAAATAAAAAAATGAAATTGTCCTTCATTGCTTAATAAAAGGTTAGCCTTGCATTTTTCTTTAAAACAATAGTTTATCCCCTTGTCGTTATCAAATATTATGTCTGCCAACTACATAAGAGTATATTTATACATATATATGTATATGTATGTGCGTGTGTGCATGCGTGTGTGTGTAGCCATTAGTTCGTCCTTTATTTCTTTCCAGAAAAACAATATGACTCACACCGTCCCATAGAACAGGTGCTGTAAACTGGTGTGTATCAGGGAATCAAAAAATAAATTTATGTTTAGCATACGATCGCCACATACACGTATGTTACACTGAGTGAATGTCCATCTTTTGTAGTTTCACACCTAAGTACAAAGGAACGGGTATGTATAAGTTGCTTTTGACTTGATGACATGTTTACTTTTGTAAAACGATTATACAATGACAACCAGCAGGCTTTGATGGTTTAATGTCTGAGGGAAGATTTGATCCAACAATTAGGATTATGGCTATATCTGACTTTCTGTATGCCTCAAATTGGGATTACTGTTCGAAGCTAACAAAGTATAGGTCTCCTGAGCTTAAATCGGGTATTAAAGTAGAATTGCCAAATACCTACTTGAATAATAAATAAGGAAGTTTTAGGCCCAAACGTTAATTAATACTTTCACAGTACTAAAACCAAGCGTTTTCTCCCAGTTTGAGAGTATACATCACGGTGTCCTAATTTATAGATTCAAAGTCCTTGGCTGTCGTACCAAAAACGCGCACTGCAACATATGGTGACCTTAGTTTTGAAGCGGCTGCACCAACACTTTGAAATGAACTTCCTGACATTTGAAGGGATCCACCATTGCTCTTGGCTTTCCGCAAAGGACAAACCATCTCTTTAAACAGGCACACGCTCTGCAATAAATGGCGCCAAATAGCTTTTTGTCATCTCTTATCCTATTACTTTTACCATATATTATTTTTTTAATTTAAACGGACTATCGGTTTAAACTTGGTTACTAAGTTTTTTAATCTAGTCTCTAAATGGATATTAGTGTTTTTCAACTCTTTTATTACATGTCTGCCAAATGTAAAGCGCTTTAGAGCGATAATCTTGTTGAATAAAGAGCTATAAAAATGTTGTAACATAATAATAATAATAATAATAATAATAATAAAAATAATAATAATAATAGTTTACACTTATCTTTTTACATACTTTATAAAATCAATCTTTGTTCAGTTCTTAAAATGTCATATTTATTATTAGTTTTTATCACATTATACCCTAGAGCAAGACAGGCAAATTCATAACAAAATACCTACCTACGCTACCTCTATAAGGAAATACCTAGCTTTAGGGGATACATTTAAAGTTGAAGTCATGTTATATATATATATATATATATATATATATATATATATATATATATATTTATATACATATATTTATATATATATTGTCTATATATATATATAATTAAATATATATATATATATATATATATATATATATATATATATATATATGACATGAAGGTAAAGATAAAGTAACGCCTTTTAGATAGACTAACTTGTTTACTAACAACGAGCTTTAGAAGCGCCAGACTTTTTCATACATATATGCGTGGTTTGCTATCTGCCAAGGAGCACGTAATACAGAGATACAGAATATTTTTCATTTTAATATGGAACGAAAGAGACATATAGGTAACACAATCCCAGTACTCAAGGAAAGGCCGGGAAATTTTGGTTCATTTTAGCTCAGACCTTTAAGACACACTATGGTACTTGTTTTCTTCTATTCACACGAGGACTCACTTTTATTCAGAATATAAACTCAGGAATACCTTCGTCAGGAATAACTTCATAGGCATATTTTAAAATGTGCAGCCTTGAATTGAGGTCTGGCTATTTCATATTGAAATAATATCCCAGATATATTCAATCTTGATTAATTGCATTATAAATACATGTGGTATAATGCTAACCTGTGCCTCATTGGCACTGAACTGAAAAAAAAGTTCCACGATAATGCATATTTCGAGGACTATCGGAGAAGCTATGTGAATTTGAAGGAGCGGTTTTCCTAAGCATTGAGTATCATTTACCTGTTGTTAACGGTAATCCGATGTTTTCACCTGATGATGAATCTTTAAGTATATTTCTTCTGTGAGACAGAAGCTGTGATAATTCTACCGTCCAGTCACTAAAGCTCTAATGATATAAGACTGTATTGATACCAGCTATTGAGGTAAGAAACACATGAATTTAAAAGTGTCAAAAATATGGTAGATGATACCGTCATCACTGGTACCATTAAGAAAAAAAATGGAAAGGCGTTGCGAGAACACTTGCTTGTGGATGGATTATAAGGATGCTCACCTGAACACAGGAATGTACAACTGAACTAAACTAACAAGTGACGCATGTTTCGATTCTTGATGCTTGGATCTCATGGGTATACTGTTCCAACACAGCTTCCTTATTTACGTTTCTAGGCGCCAATTTTAACAATTCGTGCGTATATGTCTTATAGAGTGCTCACATTAAGTTCTATCACTTTTCGTACAGAATATCGGTACCAGGGACCTTATTTCGGATGTCCAAGGATGCATTTAATGAAATCCCTTCGCAACAAATAAGAAGTTTATATATCCAACATTGGTCCAACATTTATTTTTTTTTCTTTGTCTGCCTTTTTTGGGTGTTTTAATTCATGTTTTTGTCAGGAGTTTGCAAAATATCGTTCATCATGAACCAACTTTAGCTTTCCAGGGAGATTTACCCAAGACTTTCCTGGACTAACGCGAGATGATTTTAGGGCTGAAAGAAACAATTTGACTTTTTGTGTGCCAAATTTTTGGCCAGTCGCTTGCAGAATATAGGCCACGTAGATTCACATTTCCCAGGAAATTTCTCCGAACCGCCATGCATGTTGCCTTGGAAGACTTAAGGCGTAACGGTTACCATTTGCGCCCTGTCTGATAACCTCTGTGCTAAAAATTCTTATTTATTTTTTTTTCCATATAGCTCACAGTGACATAATTTCAGGTGTTCAGGATTATTTATCCTGGACCTCCCTGAATGTAACGATAGAAGATTTTAAGTCAAATGGATACTTATGTGCATGTGCCTCGTCAGGTTTTTGTGGGAGCTCAGAATTATATTTGAAGGTATCACAAATAGACGAAACAAATTTAATATAAAAACAAAGGATGCCTCCAGTCTTCCGGAACGGATGAAAGTGCATGGAAAAAACATGGAAAGAATCATGGCAACCAATGTGCAAGTATTCAGATACTGGATATTTTAAATTATTCGGTGGTGTACACACAGCGAATGTAAGTGGATATTTTAAGGACCTCCCTGAATGTCTAGTTAGGAGAATCTAGGTAAATTGGTTACGATTTGTACCCTGTAAAGGACGAGACACAGACCGAACGGGCGGCTGGACGGATAGACGACGGACAAAGATTGATCGTTTATAGTTCAGATGAACTTTACTCAGCTAAACTAAAAAAAAAATATTGCGGACATTATGACATACCACATTATTTCTGAATGTATAAAAAGGCATTTTCTCATTGTCTGAGTGTGTGAAAAAAACAACCTAAATACGAGGGTCCTTTTATTAAGAATAAGGTAAGAATATATTAACTTAATAAGCGTATAAAACATACAGGAATTCGTGTTCTGTTGACGCAGTACATGCAGACTAAATATACAATGACTTGACAATGAATACACACACGCGTTAGTTCATTAGTGACGTACTGACATTCACTAAAAGTGGCATTACACAGCATTATGAAATATGACACAAGAATGCAGCATGCTTTTGTGCTTTTCATGCACGATTCCTCAGTGTCTTACCATTCTCTTACCAGGTTATATTGCACATTCAAGGATGAATGACACCACGTTCAATTGTTTGGCTTTATCAAGGACTTTTTTCTCATATAGTCCCTTTGTCCTGTTTTAGTGGAGCTGGCTTATGTATGAGGGTGGTGATATCTCAACGACAATATTCCCATGTTTTATGCCTTCTACATTCAGGTTTTGTATTCATGAAGTCAGGATAAACTCTAGAATCATCTGCTCTTACGAAATTAGAGCCCTGTGTTGATATTCCTGCTTTATGCCACTGAGGTACGAGGAGTGCGAACCTTCGATATTCATCTTTGGTGTCCAGTCCAATAAGCGCTTGGCTACGTCTAACACTTTTTTGGAAAATTGATTTATTTGATTTATTTATTTTCTAAATATTAGACGTGTTACTCTATATGTATTATAATTATCTGCTTATTTTCAATACAATATAAGTAAAAAATATTAGCATATTTAGTAGATAATTTTTATTGCTATATAACTATCAAAATTAAACAAAAGGTGTTTAATAATCTTAAATTCCACATACAACAATGTAATATTACATCGTATAATTTCATTTTATGGTATATGATGTATGGAATACTAATAGTACCAAATGCGGTATATATCATGTTCCTAAAGGTAAATAGGCATTAGCTAGGCAATGTGGTCCAGATATGCTGATAAAGGCAGGACGCTCTAAACATTTGATAGGGAGTGAGAATTGAAACATTTTTTTAAACTAATAAATGTGAAATCGAGAGTTGTTGTAATGTAAATGTTAATATAATCATGATATTGTTGATTCTATAATTTAGGCAAAGCCAAACAAGAATAGAATACATTTGATTTTGACCATGCCACTAAAATAAAAGGTCCGGCATACACACACTTGCTGAACGTACTCCTGCTCACTTGGGCTTAAACAAACATGACAGACTAATGTCCTTATACGAAGGAGAGTAGATATAATATGGCTAATCACTAGTATTTATTATTAACTGAATTTCATTTGAACCAATGAAACAAAAAATGGTTCTAAAGACCGGGGGAGTTTATTTTTGGTTTTGAGTGAAAATTGTATACAAGCTGTTCCTATAGAACGAATGCAGAGGGAATTCGAATATGACATTCTTATTAACCTATCATTAGCCGTTCCTCATAAAACAGCTGAGAAGAGAGGTACCCGTAAGTATGACAAATGAAATAAGTATGATGATGAAATCAGCATATGCCTATTTGTCAGCTCATAAATGACATTCAATCAAGCTTTGGCTATCTAAAGCTAGGTTTCTTATTACAACAAAATCGATCGTACAATAAGTAAGTTTGAATAATTTTGAAATCCATGATAGCTGTCAATAGGCTTCATGTTTAAATTAAAGATTTAATCAATTTTTCGCTGAAAGTGTCTCTTACAGCCTAAAATAAACCACTAATGTTTATTTGACTTTGACTAGATAATATATTTCATAGCATAGATTGTGTATTTATAATAAATAAAAGGTACAAAGTGAAAAGGAATTTCTTTCCTATTTCGAGAAACTTTGCAATATATGATATTGTGTGCCTACCAGAGCCAAGGAATCATTATTTTGTTGTCTAAACCTACGTACCTACTAGTCATTTTGGAATTCAATATGACACACATACTATATGTTCAATAACAATGTTAGATAGGTGCGTTATGTTTTATTATAAACTTTAAATACTTGCAATGATGACACAACGAATACGCTAATAGAAAGAACACACTGGCGATAATTCAATGTAATGTTATCATGGAATTTGTTTAAATTCAGTTAATTTACCTATTGTGTAAAGAGTCAATCTAACTTTCCTAAAAAATATCAATCCTACAAAGGATAATGTACAGGTTGCCCTGTCAATAATATGTCCATTTTGATTAAGGTACTTCTCTTAAAAGAAATTGGAATGCTCTTTTGGGTCTTTTCAAATGTGAACAAAAATAAGTGAACATTCATGTATTATCTTTGTGAAACTACAAAATCATTTTTCAAATATCATTGAAGTCAATCCATAAAGATGTCAACAGATGAAAATAATGTATGTAGGCCTGTACCCATCCGTCCGTTGTTATTACTCTTGTTATTGATCGTGCATGAAGGTAGATATGTGCAAGGTTTATCCAAGCAATCTTCCTAAAATTCAGGGTTGATCACATGAGTAACTTGCTGTATCCTCCAATGATGTACCTGTTTCTTAATTGCTTTCCTAGAGGCTTTCACCAAGAATGCTCAGAAATATCCGTGGAACCTATGCGAAATCAATTTAAATAAATAGCCATGTATCTCTGCCTTGAATTCACACGCATTTAACAGACATGGCCGTTGCCATACTGAAGATATATAACTAGTACTTAGAAGCTTATCCTGGGAAACACTTTGATGTTGGAAAGCTAGTTGGGTTTATATCTGTCATCAGTAGAAAATGCGCCTAACGATAATCCCTGCATACATCCACTAAGACATTGCTTGCTGTACATCATTAATGTGTACTTTTCAATCACAAAATAACTGCAGATGGGACTCTTTGATTTAAGATGGAATTGTTCCCTCTGAAGAAATCCCAACAATTGTTTAGCGTCATGCACAGGCAGGTACTATTCATCGCATTCAGGGTTTTCCTGGCACAAAGCAGAAAATACCATTAAGACGTCTTGACACAGATGTCGGGACTTCTGTTAATATTCGGGTATCATATTGATAACCCAACTTCATCTGCTTCGATGAACATCTCAGCTCCAACAACACACGGATGACTATCAGCATTTCTCATCTTGAGGAGGATCTGGATAATTCAATGGTATTAGCACTTCCTGTATTCACATCATCTAACAGCTTGGTCGAATGATGAAGAAACTTAGAGAAAGTCACAACTGTTGTTCATTCTGATATTGAAACGTTTACTGGTACATCGTATGGAATGCGTATAGCAGGACAAACATGAAGAACCTTTTGGAACAGATACAGGTTTTAACCAAAGCTTTGACGAAACGATTTTAATATACAGTGGCTGCTTGTACGTCTGGGATGCCTACCTCTAACTGCCGGGGATCACACAAATTACATATTTTAAGCCGCATATCATTGGCGGATCAATACAAATAAGAATTTGTTCCGGTATTAGAGGTAAACAACACCGAAACAGGTAGTCCAAGCAACCTATGTACAAATATTACATGCATAATGTCGAGAACAAGAAATGATTTGACCCTTACTGGTTTATCTTTCCATCAATAAAAGCCCCAACATAGTGCCGTCATACACGCCCTACTCTAGCTCTTACCTATATTAATCTATGAGCAACATAACGTATTAACTTCAGTGTGGACAACCTTTATGTCTTAACCTTAGATCTGAATCGTATCGTGTTGCTTTCTATATTATCAAGACGGAACCTTTACCTTAAACCGCACTCAGAAAATGGTGTACCCGGGTAATGTTTACCCATATCTTGCATGGGGGACTTGTTGTGTTTCTTTTTAAGCAAATTACAATTACAAAACGTTCATTTTGTTTGATATTTCTGATATAACTTGATCTTTACATATGTGCGGCATGTCTCGGAAAAAAAGTAAACCAGGAATGGTTCCAGTCGATTCAATAAATATATGGTTTATAAATTGGTCCAGTTTCCTATTAATGCATGTATGGTATTTGTTCCAGTTGTTAATTTGTTACAGACACAAAAAGAGATAAATGACAACCAGTCCGATTGACTTATTTAATTATATTCATTATGTGATGGTTGACAAACATGGCATATAACTTGTATACATTTAGCTGGCAAGAGTGATAAAAGGGTAAAAGGCGTCATGGAGCACGAGAAAAGAAAATTTTAGGTGAAGCAAAAGAGTGGGATTAATAAGGATGCCATCATCCCTTATGCTTATACGATCGGTTTATAATTCCCTTCATAGTTGAGATACAAGTAAAAAGATGTTTTCAAGGATGAAGTGAATATAAAACGAGCTAGTGATATGCCGGAGAAAATACATTCGAAATACACTGAGAGGCAGGACTTTTTTATTGTGATATATTTCAGTCATAGTTTTTTCGCCTATGAGTACAAATGGCAAAATGGGATCTGTAGCACGTTGTATATCAAAACTTTACATACTAATAGATTGTTTGGTTGCCCGGATATTTTTAAGTAATAATAAGTAATTACTATGCAGTTGTGGGTGAACATTTTAATGTATATGAATAAAATTTAGTAAATGTATGCCGAATGCAATTTATCGGGTAAGACTAAAATTATTTTCAAGAAACGATCTATAAATCTACTGAAAAAAAACTGTTAAAATGGACGGGAGCCGTGGTGTAGTAGTCAAATTGCCGGTCTCATGATCATGAATTCGTGAGTTCGAATCTCCACCAGACCCTAACGGTGCCAAGCCCCTTAGGCAAGGTCCCTAGCGCAAGTGTGCCTCTGTCCATCCAGCAGTAGAAATGGGTACCAGTAAATACTGGGTAGGTTACCTGCGATTGACTAGCGTCCCATCCAGGAGGAGTGTAACTCCTAAGTCGCTTCACGCTACCGAAATCGGAATAGCCTGATGAGCCATTAGGCTCGGGCGTAATAGCCAAACAGACATAACAACCTACTGGTGGCGACCCTTAAAAGTTTTCAGTTTTACTCATTTATCCCTCAGCAGAGAATACGTCGTAGCCTTTAGACGCAAAGTTATTGATTCATATCAAGAAATATTCAACGTTCCACTTTATTTCAGCAGACCTGATCAGAAATATTTGTGACCCATATGTTTTGTTAAGGAGCAAATGTTTTAATACTTCAGAAGCTCTGAAGGTGGAACTTAAAGGTGCATAAAGTTAGACCATCAGACCAGGAAAAATTGAAAATTTAAATGTGATAACTTGTTTCATGGGAATTTCAGTTGAAGTATATATAAATTATATATTTCTTTATTGATCTTTACGATTAACAGAGACGAGGAAAAAATAACCTAATTATTACTCAAGCGGTTTTTCAGACATTATATGACCTAAGTCAAAGTATCTAAACTAACTTGATCTCTAGCTGAATGCAGTCTTTTGTACATATTTAATTCAACCATTTCCTTACTTTTCTGTCACACTTATTTCAAACACAAAATTATTTTTTTTTACATTATTGTTCATTATTCCAGGAATGCTGCTGTAAGTGAAAAGTAGAACAGAACTGTCAATATTTCGTTGTGCAAATAGTGTAAGAAAATAAAAATGCGTTCCAAGTAATGATGCTGTGCGTGTAAACAGTAATAGAAAATCTAGGACACTTATGTCAGTATTAAAACATAAACTCAATTTACTATCACGTTCTTGTTGATCATAATGTAAGAGGGGGTCCAGTTACAAAATCAAAATAAATTCACCCATTTAGGGTAACTATTCGAAATTTAAAATGAGTGTTAATGATGTGATGTGACAAGTAAAACTATTGGAAGGGTATTTATTCAAATTTAAAATCGCAGAGGTAGCAGAGAAATGCTTATTTTATATAGTATATATAAAATATAAAATTAGGTAGCTACTGTACATGGCCGTAACGGGAAGCTTAAAACACTTAAAGGGGCAATTACCCAAAATCATCGTTTGAGCACTTACCTCCTTTAGCCCCTTAGTTAGAATTCTATTCAGTGGTTATGCCTTGCATGCATCTACGTGATTGACAGGCGGATTACAAGTAGCTATCTTGATTGCTGGTGACGGTTTAATGGCAGTTATTGGTATGTAAACAAGCCGGTGACCCTCTAAGCTACAGACACCAGAATCCCCCACAAACAGAATTTGGCGGTGCGGTCTACTTGATGGAACATAGCGAAAACTGGCAGGGGTATATTGAACTAAAGATGCACCAACGTATGCTTTGAACCAAATAAAGACCCAACATACCTGCCAACTTAGCAAATCCCATCAGTTTGTTCTCTTGACTTGATTAAAACATTCGGTTCCCCTGCCTTAACCATTGATACAAAGAATACGCAGTACTTAGTTAAATATCTATACGCAAAAGTACTAAACTCAGAGATTGCATGAAGTGCATCATTGAACATTTGTACAAATGTCTATATAGCTATAACAGATGACTCATATGAATCGGTATCAATGGATGGATCGAAAAAAATGGATCCAGCGACAGCTTTTAAATGATTCTTGACATGGAAATCAGTTTGTACTATATATATATATGACGCCATTATATCAGTGAACTTATACAAACAAAAAATATACAACACAATAAACATACTAAAATCAACCGTTTAACCTATAGTGTATTTGTATGATATGATGCTTTAGTGATGTTATATTGATGATGTATGATAATGATGATAAAATAATTTTAAGAAGTATAAAAAAGTTTTTTTTTATCAAAAAACAATTAGATATTTTGTTTGTTTACACAACTTGAAATTTAAATCCATCAACGTGATGATCAAGAAAGCTAAACTCATCAATTGATCATTAACAACCCTGGTGAGGTCCCCAATATGCGTATTTTACAAACTTAATGCCGAGGAAAGAGTAACATGTATGCGGGGTATTTGTCGATTCGGTTAATTTATGGTGGTAATTGTCAAAAGAAGCATGCAGTATATGACATGTTGGTCGTATGGAAAAATGTTAAAAATACACGATGAAACAAAACAAGGTTACTCAAATGTCATATTTTAATAATTGCAAGATTTAAACGGAAACATAACCAGTTACCCCGAATTCAGGTGACTTTCTACTTTCACGTGACAGGCACGGGCTGAAAGTGATGTGTTAGAATTAAATTGCTGTACTGATAGATAAAACAAACTCCAATTCATTACAGGAAGCATAAGTCATCCAGCCGGATGGGTAAGTTTATATATTGGTCTGAACATTGTTTCAGGGCCTTATATAAAAAAAAAATCTTCCTTTTGGATTCTAGTATTAGTTTTGTGTGATGCACCATATTTACAAACATCTTAAGAATATTTTCAAACAGGCGGTCCCAATAGTTGGTCCCTGATGGTACCTTTGCCAACACATCACCCGAGTTCAGTGGAACTCAAATAACATGAACAACCGAACGAAAAAATATTTGGATTGGACATAAACGCACATTTTTTTCTCATTAGTTTTTAAGGTATATCAGGGAAACGTGTTATACATTTATATGTTGTTTTACCCAATTTATTTTCTTTAAAATGATTATCAATATATTATTTGTATTAAATATACATGCGTATTATATATATATATATATATATATATATATATATATATGTGTGTGTACCCAATCTGTGGATTAATTGTATTATATATCATATCAATCTGATTCTCAAAAATTTTAAATATAATGGATTAATGAATCAAATCAATTAAAAAAATAGTTTTAAAAATAAATGAAGTAAGTAAATGTACATTTGCAGAATTTCATTCAGACTGCTTGACGGGGTTTTTGATGATATATAAGTTGCAAATAAGGAAAACTTTCAGTCATTCAGTTGACTACAATAGTATGTCGACGCCTTCGCTGTTTTCAGGGTTGTACAATATACTAAGGATATTATTGTTATGCCCCATTGAAATGATTTATCTGAAATTATTTACATAAATTTCACGTTAGGAATATGGAACAAAATATAATACCAAACTTTGTTCTACCATCCCACCGAAAGTACGAATACTGATTTCGGCTTCGCCTAGTAGCATTCTCTTTGAACTCCTATATTGCATGGACAGTTCCTGATATGGGGTTCTTCCTTCTGAAAAAAATAATAATATTCCTTGTACTCTTATTGAACATGAAGGAAATATCAATCGACAGAAAGTCAGGTTGGGGTGGGTGGACTTTCTGTCGATGACAGTAGTTAAAACGTACTGGGCTGTATTTTGGATGACGTTTTACAAGATGTGAATCATATTTTATTGAATGTGTTGTATACCAGGGCGAAAGTTCTGTAGGTAAATTATATATATATATGGTTAAGGACCTGTCAAGTTTCTGTTTCATGTGGTTAACGGGTGTGGGTTGATAGCTGTTTATATACAGTAAGATAACAATGAAAACAGTCCATAATGCAAGAAACTGTGTATTTACATTTTGATTGGATCAATAGTAATAGTTCAAGATGCCCTATGTGTACGTGATGCACAATAGTACGAAACGCTCGACTCGGGAAATTCCGCGAATCTGTAATAATGATGACTTCGTGATGCCAATAAGCCTGTAAATCACAGATACTAAATTATAAATCAAACACTTGGTTCTCGTGCAAAGCCGTCTCTAATAAAAATAATAATTAAGAAACACTATTTTGCCAACGTCAAATCGTAGCTATGTAACAACAAACCAGTTTAATATAAGGAAGCTTAAATTATCCATAGGACTATAATTTTTGTATAGACGACGATGCATTTGACTCTCCTAAAGAAACTTCCATAATTACCCCTTTTTTCGTATAAACAAAACATGGTTATCATGCCCTGTTGACGGGGAAACCGTATGTACTAACATGTTTGCCGAAACTTAATATAAACTTATATAATGCTGATAACATTACTAAGCAATTATGTTCAGTTTTGTTTTTGTATAACAATGCGGGATGCAAAACCAAGACAATTCACATTAAATATTACATAATATTCTACTGGTGAACAAAAAAAAATACAAGTAGAATATCCCCTTCAGCCCATTACAGGTTATATTAAATTTATTCAGAAAATGAAGCACACGTACTCGGCATTTGATATCGCTAAATATACCAATATACCTATGGACTAAGGATTTTGCATTGAATTGTCAGATGAAATGTCGAGAGAAATAGTGCTTAGCAAAACAGAAGAAGTGCTTTGCAACACAGACAATTACGCGTTGGTCATCCTGCTTATTTTATGGATATGTAGCCCTCAAGATTGAAGACTGCGATATGTAGAGGTTGTTACGGAACCTAATATCAACAGATCACGTAGTCGTGACGAGCATAAATGTTGTTATGGAGATAAATAAAAATCAGATTCTGTAACACAAGGCAGCGTGAAATGTCTAGGGGAATGAATAAAGAAGTCAGTGGTTTTGTTGTTAAAAAATAACTATAATTTATTTTTAAACAACCCTAACATTACAATACACTAAATCAATAAAATTACACAATATAACAGAAGTATAAAAACAAATCAATACAATCACACAGTAAAATAAACAAAGTGCACAGTATCTTGACACCACCACTGTCACAGCGATTAGTCCTTTAAAATGTATAAGCCGGACGAACAGTTCGGCTAAAATTCTCTCGGAGAATAACAGTCTAATGTAAAGCTCTTGTAACAATCCCGAAAATAAAATGAAGACACAAATCCAGAAGAAAATCTATAATTGCCCCACTTATCGGAATAGGTCCCACAAACTGACATACACGCTTCTGTGTCCGCTGGAATATTCTCTCACCTCTCCCTCAGCTCGAAAACACAGCCCCCTATAGATAACTTCTCACCTCCGGCCGAGAACCTTCCATTGCTCGAAAAATCTAACGAATCTAACACATTTTACACATTCAAAGAACATACTAGAACAAAGAAAGCTGTGTATCTAGGGTTCAACCAATGCAGAATAAACCGAGCCTGCAACATCCGGCCAGGCGAGGCCGCTACAACACGAGCTACGCGTGGCACACAAACAAACTGCCAACAACACATGGAATATCCGTGTGCACAATAAAACAATCATCTGTAAGACCGCTGCACACAATAAAAGGAACACCTGTAACAAGTTGCAAGACTCAGGAATTCTGAAAATACTGAATATTAACAGCAAACAACGGGAGTAAAACGGGAGAAAATTCTACCTCTAGTAATATTGAATTCGCATAAATTGTACAAATCATGGCATCTACAATACGTCGTTCAATAACAGTTTACATAATCCTGTCATTATAATAGATATAAACTAGAACCGGGCACGATCAGTGACGCAGTACCTTAATTTAACCCGCACGGTAGGTGGTAGTCGTGCCATGCAACTTCACATATCAAGCTTCCCCTGGAGTTTTTCGTTGTGTTTCGTTGTTCGTGATTTTCCTTGTTTGTGAATTTTCAGAATTAAATAACATCATAATCATATCCAACCGTCGTGCATGTTTTGTTTCACCGTTTGTATTTTCATGTACTTATGTATCAGTTTATCAGTTGCAGGAGGTTTTAGAGGCTTGTCAAAAAAGGAGGCGATTACCTTCATCCCCCCTTAAAAAAAATAAGATTTCTTGAGTAATGGTTCCAATATGCAGTAGCTTCATTTTTTATATCTTCAGTTCTACATTGGGACTGATGACTGTGATATATTTGTGTAACCAAGCCTCTTAAACCTCCTACAACTGATAAACTAGTTAAAACATGTAACGCTCTCGTGAAATTAACCTTTTTATTCATATGTTCACTCATGCTAAAGTGTAGTGATGGGTCTTTGTAATAGCAAGCCCGGATTTAGGATTTATTTTTGGTTGGGAAGAATATATATATATATATATATATTATTTTTATATATAAATATATGTGTAAATAGTATAACAAATATGTTATATATAGTGGAGGCACATAATACATTTTATTTGGCCAGGCAGTGTAGGGGGCCTTGGGCCATACATCTGAAACGTTTGTAATATGGAAGGCAGTAAACTCCATCTCTCAGTTTTCCAGATCAAACTGAAGAGCTCTAGAAGTAGGGGCTTTTGGGCAACATTGAAAAAAATATTTCCAACCAAATCTAAATGAAAAGTAAATTAAAATAACGCCTGGAACCCGTCAGTTGATTTTTATTCTGCTTGCTATACATGTCAAAATTGAGTTAAATTCCAAAATCAAGCTCATATCTTTAAACAATCAATGCAAATTTCATTTTCTAAGGAGATTCATGGGCTAGTTTAATGGCTATTTTGAGATTTGCCAATGCCAGCAGCATGCACGTCAGTTAGCTATTCAAAAATATTTGAACACATGTTGGGAGAAACTTTCATTAGTCAAATTTCGTGTAGACTTTTGGGCTACAAGTCAAAATTATTTCAAAATGTGAACATGACTACTTTTCTCCTTTAGGTAGAATTACCCTAAAGGCAAATGTCAGCTTACAGCGTGTTATTGGGGATAATAAATTTTTGGTTAATAAATTACTTCGATCACTTCAGTGCTGTTACTATTTACGGTTACACAAAACGGTCCCCGTGTCATATGTAGTCATTATTTTATAAAATTTACAAGAAATTTTGCTCCTAGTCCGACCTTTAGCTCCTAACGAGGTCTTACTTTTTTCCTTGATCTCGGACTAAAATAAACATCTAAATTTAGTTTATCTCTCTTGCCCGTTTCTTAGCATACGGTGTAATATTGAACTGCAGATTAAACCAGGACTAAACATTGGTTTGCTTTTGAGCATAAAACCCTATGGATTAAATGAGTGAAATCTTGTAACTCATAGTTTCAGCGGACAGATCATATCTTCTCTAAGCCAATATACTATGTCCTTCAAAAGTGACTTTAACGTAGACTTAATCTATTCAAAAAAAATGAAGCAGCTTCGAAGTTTTAGGAAGAGGATTGATTACTCAACACAACAAATATTTGAAGAAAAAATATGTTGAGAAACTTCAAGATAATATGAATCAATTATTTCAGCACTTATTGGGTTGCTGTCTCTGACAGTTTACGGAAATAATTAGAGTAGTCGTTCTTATGTCCTGGGAGTATTATCTTTTAATATGATTTTTACAGTATTGAATGTGACCCTCCATGATCCACGGTTTATCACACAGCCGTATCTTGTTAAGATCATTGTTGATGTTTTCAGCACAGCAATGTACGTCAAGGAATGGCCGTAATATCAAAGTTCTCCAGCATATTTCAGGGTCGATTATGTCTAATCTATCATTAATGAATGTTAATAAAATAATTGGCCAGAGAATCAAACCCCGAGGAACACCTACCAGCACTCTATATACTCTACCTTTTAAGCAGACCCCTTGTTTTCACTGTAAGATATATAATATAAATCATCGCAATATTTTCCTTTCTTCATCTCATGTTTCTGGCTAGTGGCTCACAGTATATAGGTCACAATATCAGATTATTCTAGATAAACGGTAAAATCTGCTCCCTTACGACGTCTCTGATGTTTTTTCCCATAGCTACTAATAGATAGGTCATGGTTATGTTTTGTTATTTTTGCTTTTCCAGGAGACTTTTTAGTGTCCACTCTTCACATTCAGTACTAACCAGAGAAATACCTAAAATAACATCCACAAAGGTAACGTTAATTTGTCATAAAAAAACTTTAGTGATCATGACCTCGGGATAGTAAATATATTCATATTAACACTTTTATTGTAACTAACGGCTGTAATCGTCATATTTTCTGATTCATCCAGTGCCAGTGGCGGGAATGCCCGTCATGTATATATCAGCAATTTTCACTATGACATTTCTTAAATATATCAATAATCTCTTCGCATATGAGTAGTAGTGCATTTATAGATTGGTCTCGTGGTATGAAATGGAATAATTTGTAATTCATCAATGTGCTGGATTATTCGAAAGTAAAAAATATGTAGAGAGCCTGAAAAAAATATACGGCTTCCGTCTTTTGCCGAGAAATAACTTCATAACCCCCTATTGTGTGAAGTTGATTCCGTGTAGGAGTACTCCTTAGAATGAAACGAAAGTGAGGATCTTATAAACATATGTGTAGCTTTATATTTGGGTGTATTTTGGTCACTTTCTTGAAACCCGGTGGTGTGACGGAGGTATGACAGATTGCACCTTAGGTGTGAGCTCGAGAAGGCGAGGCGTGTGGTTGCTCAGGTTTATTCCCCGCAAGGACAGCCTATTGCATAATCACCAACAAAGTGCGCGTGCCACATGATAGACACACAGACCGGCAGGGTAATCAGAACGCGTCTGCAAATTATTCGTTTGGCTTATTTGAAGTTATTTCACGTTTCTTATATATCTATAGATAGCAATGTGCATGTGTAAATACCTTCGCAAACAAGTGTTTGTAAATTGTAAAATTCTGAAAGCAAACTATGACGATCTCTTCCGGAAACATGTATACAATGCCCGATCGGTGGTTACAACCCTAATCGCACTTAAGAATTCATCATAGGTAGAACCGACGTATGACATAATACAGTATTATATCCTATACCTCAGAACTGATTATATTAGCTTACATTTTTCTTGCAATCTTCGAATAATCCCAGGTTTCGTTTGACGGTGACAACGACGAGGTCCATTGCATCATACTGTTGCCTCGGTATATAAACTGTATTTGAGTATGTATGGAAATTATTAATGTGTAATATGAAATGATACCATTTTTTACAAATGAATTGATTGACAGAATCGGTTTATTTTTATTAAAGGCTTAATGTATTTTTTTGTGCAGTAAAAATATAAATTTGTAAAATAAGGGGAAAATAAAACAAACCTCGTGGAGCATACCATCGCGTTTGAACGACCTACCAACATAACCCCTGCGCATCTAGCTTTACGAGCAAACACAATGTTTATAGTAACCATTCACCAGCAAAAGAAACAGACCCTCGCGTGTGCTACTAGATACAAAAAATGACATCAGTAATTTGTTCATACATGATTATAACTGTGACGTTTTATAAATCTCCATATTTTATTTGCACTAATATATCAATGGTCGATCCGAGTGACCACAGGACCCGTAATTAGCCGCTGGACTTTCCCGGTCCTGGTGTATACAGATTCTCCCTCTCTCTCTCTATATATATATGTGTGTGTGTGCGTGTGTGTGTGTGAGGGTGTGTGTGTATGTGAGCACGTGTATCTGTGTGTTTTTGCGCACATGTTTCCTTTGGAGGCGGAACTGCCTATAGGTCTTAAAGGCCGAAATGGGTCATGTCTTCCGTCCCTGTATAACACCTCTGACAGGTTTTATGGCCCTTGGACGACAGGTTGACTTCACACTCTCGTTATCAGCAATTCCCACCTAGAATTCCGGACCTCCCTAAGACTGCTGCAGGCCCTTGTACAAGGAGAATATTTGGCTGGATAGCGAATGTGTTAATTAGAAAATGTGCATCAATAAACATTTATGTGGTAATAATGTTAGTCTGGAATATTTATGAGGTTGTGGTTTAATTACAAAGGAAATACATATGTGTTTAAGATTTTCCTGATAAAAATGAGTCTTTGACACCTGGACATGCAATATTGAGCAATTCATCGGCTTCAGTTAACCAACTCCTCTAACAACAAAATGCTATGTAACACTCATAATGCCGTGATAAAGTGGGTGGGCAATTCCAAAATAACAGCAGAAAAGTTCAAA
This sequence comes from Sipunculus nudus, assembly GCA_026874595.1. Classification (NCBI taxonomy): domain Eukaryota; kingdom Metazoa; phylum Annelida; class Sipuncula; order Golfingiida; family Sipunculidae; genus Sipunculus; species Sipunculus nudus. The sequence goes on along the minus strand of CM049317.1, from coordinate 37,063,608 downwards.
TGGTGATATAAGCATATATACACCCTCCTGAATTAATATATACCTCTGGCCACCAAGGCTTCGGCAATTTTCTAATATGGCGGCCATTTTCCAATATTGCCGCCGAGATTTATGATTTTTTAAGGTGATCGACTAATTCCAAAGAGGGTTTGATAATTTCATTGTTCAATCTATTCTGACTATCAGGAATATAAACAGCATAATATACAATGTTTTCTCTGCCTTAACATATGTAAATTCCAAAATGGCGGCCATTAAATTATAAAATGCTTAGCAATTATGTATAGAGGTGAACTGTAATGATATTTTTAGATACCCGCTGAATCACACATTTCGATGACTATGGCTTTTTTGACAACTATGCGGCCGTTTTTAAAGATATTTTAGATAAAAAAGCATACAAATGAGAAACTGTTCTGTTTATCGAGGAGGGCGGAATCAGCTTTTGGATTTTGCATATTTTCAGTTTTACGACGTCATGGAAGGCCAAACAAGGCCACTACAGAGCATTCATTATAGTACAGATTGCTATGTCAGATATTTGACTCTAGCAGGATTGTCCTACCAAAATGGATTTTAATCGCTAATTTTGTCAATTCGGGAGTGCTGATTCCAAATATATGGGGTGCCATTTTTATAAGCCAAGTTTTCAGCCGCTATTTTGAATTTCTAAATGGCGGCAATTTTTCTTAGGTTTCCCTTTTGCCTGGACGTTTGAGCACTGTAGAATAATATAAATGGTAGCAAAACCCATATTTGCGATACCAGGGATCCCATTAAAGCCATTGCCATACTTGCTACTGATCCGATTAGGATGCCATATTGAATTTCAACATTGCTGCCATTCGTTTTATACTTTGCCCATATCTTGACTTCTGAGGATCGCAGAAGAATACAATTGATAGCAACATCCATGTTTGCGATACCAGGAATTATATTTAAGACATTGCCATAATTACTAAAAGTCGGACTTGGTCGCCATGTTGAATTTCAAAATGGCCGCCATTTTTTTACAAACGTTTGCTTATATCTGTTCTTGTGAGCACCATAGAAGGATACGAATGGTAGCATATCCATGTTTGTGATACAAATATATAAATCAGAGCTATTGCCGTACTTGGCTAGGGGTTGGATCTACAAATGCCTGAGCCTAGTTGTATTCCATAGATGAAAGTGCTAAAGTTGGTAAAAGGATAAACCTCCGGCCTATAGAACAGTTATCAAAACTGAGGAAAAGCTGATAGATTCATCCGAAAGTGGCTATATTACTCAAGCTATAAACATACCTCAATTTTACCATTTGAATTCAATACCAGTTCCATTTGACGAAGCAGATGTTGCCACTTGTGCAAAGTTCACACGCAGCTATCAGAAGAAAATAGCTGCAGATGACAAAGTGATTTCACAGAATAAAGATGAAGAAATGGGAGTGTGTTTTATTTGTGACAGGCCAGCACCAATCAAGTATTTGCGACTAGCAAGTACTAAGCCTTTATATGAGAATCTTCAGCGATGTGCAAGAAACTCCTAGCAAAGCTCAGTGCTGGAGATAGCGAAGCCCAGGGTCATATGTATCATCCATCCTGCTTAACAGGTGTATACAACAGCGAAAGGGCCAAACTGAATTCCCAAGACAGCGAAGATGAGAACTGTATAAATCAGAGACAAGAGGCGTGTGCCCATGCCATTGCAGAGCTTGAGATGTACATACGAAAAAACAAAGGTGTCTACAGATTAATGTTGTTACATTAAAATGGATGAACTTTATGATATGTACAGAAAGCGACTTGAACCGTTTGGAATTGATTCATATTTTAATAATCGTACTCGGCTGAAAGAACAAATACTTGCTCGCGTTCCAGAACTCTCAAAAAAGGTAGAGAAATTTGGCTTGCCTCTACAACAAGAATAGGAGAAGCCAATGCTACAGCATGTGGTCACAATAATGCTAGCTTTGTTTCAAAGGCAGCTGAGGTTGTGCGTAAACAGATGCTTGAACAAGAGGAAGAACTGGATGGTGGCCTGTAAGAAACACCTTCAAAAGAATCGTTATTGCGACAGCAGCAGAAGAAGGACTAGTTTGTCCTGCTGAATTGAGAAAAGGACTGTTTACAACATGTGTTGTGGCTAACCTGGACCATAATACAAATGCCACAATTGCTCCGATATCGTTTAATGGAACAGGTTTGTCTGTATTTCAACACCCTATCATTGACAACGCAGGTGAGGTAAGATCTCTGGCCAAAACCATTAGAAGTGATACTAAGCCTAAAAGGGTACCTCGTCTACTTGAGTATTATACAAATACGCCACCTGCTCATTTCAAGCAGGATAACCCTACCTGGTTGAAAGCAGTTAAATTGTCAGCATAGCCTAGGGCTTTAATGCATCTATCTTGTTCGTGAATTTCCTTTATTTCTTTATTTTGTCTTATTTACACTTTAGGGCTTCTAAAAAATGTACAAACACAGTGGGTGATAGGGGGTCACCCTAGCGTACACCTCTCGCAATATTAATGCAATTTGACAAATTTACATTGGTTTGTATACGACTGTATAATGAAAGATGGACTAACATTATTTTTTCTCAAAATTTAAAGACGGAAGGTCATTCTAGCGAATCACAAAGCCTTTTAAAAGCTAAAAGTATGCCTGGCAGCTTTTTTTCTTGCATATAGGGTAAGATATAGTAAAAAATCAGGTAATGTCTGATATATGTCTTTCTGTAACAAAACATGCTTGGTCGGAATAACCAATGTTGGCAACTTATTTATAATTTTATTTGACGGTGCTTTAGATATAATTTTATTATCAGTAATTAATAATGATTTAGGGGGATAGTTTTCCAGTAGTGATCTATCCTTCTCTTTATCTTATTATGCAACTTATGCTTATATTTGACAGTTGGCCAATTTCTTTTGAATAATTATACGAATCCACTGTATATTGTCCGAAAATATTCTATGTTTTCTATATTTTCCATATAGAATTTTACCGGTACTTCTTCGTTACCTGGACTCTTCATTTTAATCATGCTTATTTACATTTAACAGATGTGACATCTCACAAGAATTCCGTTCAACCTCCGTAGGTTTCGGCATATATGAATTTGTAAATATTTATCGATATCTTCAGTTGTATACCTACCTTATCACTGAAGTTTTTATCAATTTTTTTTTTCTGCAAATCTAATATTTCTGTTTGATCAGTTACTTAATCTCCGTTAGGTTTATTTTCAGTTTATTGACATTTTTCTTTATTGCATTTCCATTTTCAAGTTTTAGAAAGTATTTATTACTCTTTTCACCATGCCCATATCACTTGGCCCCGGATCTAACAAATGCCTCTGCTTTTTTTACTTTATCAAACTTTCTTAGTGTAAACTCGACTTGATTATATGTTAGTATTAAAGCGTCCTTATCATTATCATTCATGTCATCGTCTAACTTATCCTGGGATTTAACTGTTTTAATATTTTTTTTCATATTTTCATCATTAATTCTTTCAATTTGATATAAAACCTTCTTAGCTGAGCACGTCTGCTTGGACCATATGTATGAATAGGTATTTTTGTTATTATTAAAATTACTCTCTAACATTATTTATTATCCTTCATTATTAACCCGCTTTATTGTACCTTCCAACTCATTTCGAATTAAAATGGGAACTCCTCGACTATGACTGTTACCATTTGAACAAAATAATTTGACCCCCCGCCCCTAATTCATTCCTCTATATATTATCTACTCCTGCTTTATACGGCTCGTGTAAAATTTTCTTGATCGAATGGTTATGCAAATTTCTAAATAGACTTCTTTTCATATTTAAACATGGCCTCTGATATTTAGTTTAATTTTGATGCTTTATAATTTTCCTGGACTTTATATATGAAGAGTTTTAAATTTCTTAAATGAAACCCTGAAGGAAAGTATACCAGTTGAAAAACAGAGCATGTGTATCACACCAAGACATTATGTCTTTCATAAGACAAAAATGTGTAGTAGACATAATAACTTATTACTCAACACGTAGGAGGCTTACCAGTATTGTTGTCCTCTGAGACGAGGGTAGCTGCATGACAAAAAGAAAAGCTTCCTTGTCTCCTTAGGTCTAATTCGGTCAAATGTTACTTTTAGTCGTGGTATGTGCCCTTATATCAGTTGCTTAAATACACAGTGAACGTTTACAATTTCATTGCTTTGTGTACTTTAATAAACTATATTTAATTAGGCCAAAACTCAACAAATTTAAAAATACCATTCAACGAAAGATCCTGATTAGCATTGTCTTTTCTACACACAGGAAGTCACGATTAATCGTGGTGACCTTTGCGTCATAAATCATCATCATAAAGCTGGCTCCTATGCTTCTTATATTTATTTTCTAGGGTTATGGACATCACAGAAATTCTTATCAAAACTGCAATAAGGAAACAACAGCAAAACCAGGTTCAGCATTTGACGTTTTGGAGTGATGTTTATTCCTTTTACCTTCTGGTTGACCAACTGTTATAAAACCGTGATTCACCGTGGTCCTAACATGTGACTATTAGGGTATTGTCAAGATGTTATTCGTGATATAACAATTAAGTCCTTGAATGAGGAGAATACAAAGCTCAATGTAGAAAAGAGGCAGCTCTTGTGCATTGGCCCCTTAGTGATTGGTGTCACATGTGTAATTGTCATATACATTACGACGTCGTCACCGTACCGCTTATTGCAGTGCCGTTTTCTCTTATTACATTTGAAATTGATTATCAAGAAAAAAAACTCAGTAATTTATCAGTCTCTCAACACATGATGACGCTGTTTTATTCTATCTTCTCATCTATCAAAATCTTGGTTTATTAGCCTTTATAAAATATATAAACGCGAAAAAAAACCAGGCAAAAGAGATGGTAATGGAACGGACAAAACGGAAGTGATTATCAGGAGAAATATAACCAATATGTACATGTGTATACATGCATAAACGCATTTATTTCATGCTTTACATTCTAAACTACCATATTGGTATCGTTTTGAGTGATAATTCAGCCAACAGCATTGCGAGGCAATATAATACGCAGTATACCTAGGATGCTTGTGGTTTATGTGAAAATGATACTTTTTACCAACATAGCTGTCTCATTTCCACCAACCGATATGTATTGTTCAGGAAATATATTTGTACATTTATGTCTACATCAAATGAACAGATGGTTGTCGAGGCATTCCATTCAGGATCACAGAGTTAAACAAAACAGTTGGGCAATATTCAGCGGCAAGAATATGTTCATCAGTATTAATTTAAATAAATTTCATCCTTAACAACATTGGATTATCAGGAGGATACATACTAATCAAGATTGCCCTTTAGCAGTTATGAGAGACATTTGTAGTCAAGTTATGTCATGTGGGGTAACCTTGGTTACATTCACGGAAATGTTATTTTGTTCGAAGTGACGGATTACATCTTAACGGGTTGTTTATATATTTTAAGGTGTTATTGTTTTTAATGTTTTTTTTTTTTTATATGTGACAAAACGTGGAAGAAACCGATCAATTAACACTTGAACGTACGATATGTTTTAAAAAGGTGTTTGTATCAACAAGTAATTATAATCAATATACGTTTTATGTTGGAGGTAACATCCCCTATTTTTAATGTTCACTTAATTAAGAATATGTACGTATGCAGAATTCCATTCGAGTTTTAGACTACACTTTGTTTCTTCTCATTCTATATCCTTGTTTGAACTAGACCCTTTGACTACTGCACCTGCAGACCCTTGTCCCCGACCATGGTTTCTGGGTCATAACACCGAGGACCCCGAAAGGTGCACTCTTTTTTGTGAGCAAAGCTCGAGAGTCTTGCAGGGCCTTCCCACTAAGCATGCAGACTGCCTTACTACTACCTTTTTTTTAAACCTGACATATTGGAGAGTTATGATAAACAAGGAGAGCATCGACAAGGACAGTATGTTGGGGATCGGCTAAAAAGTATAAGCCTTGGGAATAAAGTTAAGGTTTAAATCAAATATCACATACAAAATTTAAACAAGCAAGGGCAACTGAAAGAAAAACGATGAGATTATAACCGATGCATAATGGGGAATGTAAAATTTCGACCCATAAAACATGGTGACTCAACGATTCATGGTGAAATAAAGTCATAAATAAGAGCACCACTTTGTGATTCAGAAATAATGTTAAGATTTTGATATGTGGCCATACTGGGAAAAAATGAAACCGCTCTTCATATCTTTACCGAGCTTTATGTCTGAAGGGTAAGAGTTACAGTGTGGCGTGTATGACAATACAATGCACACACGATAGGTTGATGATGGGTGAACCCGTCAGGATGATATCCTATTAACAAATATTTCACTTCCAGTTACTTACTTCGGTTAGTGGTATTTCAAAGTTGAATAACCATAAATGTTGATCCCTGTAAGCTTTGTTTTTTTTTTAATTAAAATCGTAATTGAGCAACCTGTGAATAAAAAAAATACCAATCGCCATAGAGTGGAAATTTCCCAGTAAGAACAAACTTGATCTTTCTAATATGCACAGGGATGAATGGTACTTATGATGACTTCATACCAATCGATTTACAAATAGTTGGGGTTTCCCGAAATGCCCGGTAGAGGACAATCGGTGATTTTAATTCGCACGCGGCATCTCAACAAGAACATGCTCGATCTTTGTTAAATGTATTGGGATTATTTGGACCTATAAGGACTCCGTCCCTCTAGAATTACAGACTTGTTAAAAAATCAAATAAGAAATAAAGGCCGCCAGAGTACAATTGAAGATTTAGTATTGCATACCTTATTTCAGACATATCCTCTTTAATATGATTTAAACCATTTGCGTATTTGCTCCCTGATGCATATTTATAAAGACCTCTTTCTGTTTGTGACATTTTAAAACTGTAAACGAAACTTTTTTACCTATATGTTAAATCGACAAGCACTACCAGAAAATGCGGGAAACTACGAGGACCATTGTCCGACCACACACACACACACACACACACACACACACACATATATATATATATATACATATATATATTTCAGGACTTAAACACACCTACTTGTGTTCGTCAGCTCTGTTTCGTAAGGGCCCCTACGGCCCTCACTCGTCAGGAACACTGAGTGGTCTTATCGGGGCTCCTTCTACTTGATCCAGGGGGTTCGTAGTCGGTCAGTAGGTGTTTTGACCTGTGCCTGCATGTAGCGCGATTTCATTTCTTTTGTTGAGAGTGCATAATAAGGGCCGATGAATAATAAAGATATTTTTCCTCAAAACAAAGGTTACACGGTTTAGATGATGTGGAGTACGCTCTGGCTTTGCTTTTTAGCTTTTATTGTATGGTATATTGCACATTAAGGTCCTTTATTTCCCAAATATATTCGCTTAGTGTTGTGGAATTTCGTCTCTTTTAGTTTTTGAAGCTAAATTTGTGGGCCGTGTAACGTGTTTTGAATTTGTTTTCTGTTTGGCCGATGTAGGTTTATATATGTAACATATAACTTATATTGAGTGGATTATATGAACGTTAATTGCAATTCTCTTTTCAACGAAAACAACTGGCTCAGGGTCCGCAATCTTACGTGTTTTGTTATACGAAAATTCAATTGGTTAGATTAACATTTATCTAATTCTTACTTGATTTCTAGCCTGAACAAAAAGTTCAAAAAGTGTAAAAATTTATTGCATGACCTACCGTTCCATAGATGTTATTATTACACATATCCACACAAAAGCCTTCTTCAATTAGTCTTTCCATGTAATTCAATTATTAAAATATGTTTCATCAGCTGACTCGTACATTTTAAAAATAAATCTTATGACAGAAAAAAAGATTTAAAAAAATGCATCCATAAAGGGCATAACCACCGTTTCGATGCTTGAAATATGAGAGATGTCATCAACTATGCTTGGGTGAGAAGCATATGAGACACAAGCCAAGTATACATTGTAACGCATCCATAAAGGGCATAACCACCGTTTCGATGCTTGAATTAACAATTAGCAACTAACAAATATTACATTTATTTTTTCAAACAAAGAATGTAGAATTACCTAGTAAATAACCTTTTTACTATTTTATTTTGTAATTTATACCTATTTAACTGGCTGCCTTTATAAACAGCGCTAAAAAATATGTTTCCCTCTCTCCAAAAGCAGGTGTAACTGAAACGATTGCGATTGATTTCTTTAAGCACATATGAGACACAAGCCAAGTATACATTGTAATGCATCCATAAAGGGCATAACCACCGTTTCGATGCTTGAAATATGAGAGATGTCATCAACTATGCTTGGGTGAGAAGTTAAATCGTTAATAGAAAAAATAAGATTAAATTACTAGTAACACTAAAAAACAGGTCTTTTGTGTTTCCAATAATCCTTTCAGCAGCATTATTCGATGAAAGCAATTAACAAATATTACATTTATTTTTCAAACAAAGAATGTAGAATTACCTAGTAAATAACCTTTCTACTATTTTATTTTGTAATTTTTACCTATTTAACTGGCTGCCTTTATAAACAGCGCTAAAAAATATGTTTCCCTCTCTCCAAAAGCAGGTGTAACTGAAACGATTGCGATTGATTTCTTTAAGCACATATGAGACACAAGCCAAGTATACATTGTAAACGTACAGGGTGTTTTAACTTGTCTGGTTCAAGACAAATACTTATCTCTTACACACAATAAACAATATTGACAGGTGTTTTTATTTTTCAAAAAAACATACAACAAATATTTGACGCATATACATAATATTTAGATACATGAACACATAAAATTACATATTTAACATTCAAAGTAATACAATCATTTTTTATCTTCCATTTAACTAAGTTTATCTTTTTAATACTCTTAAAATTAAACAAACGTTTAGTTATTCTCCGAATATACACAGTATTGGCGTCCACTTAATATGATGTTGGTTTAACTTGTCATTTTTTATTGCAATTTCTATTTCAATATTCAATATGGCTTTAATAAAATATTGACAACCCCCCCCTCCCCTTCATCAGCTTTTCATTAGCATATCTAGCAATATATAAATACCTCTTTACCAGCAATGGAAAAAAGTTCATCCAGTTATCATCATCGCACCCTATAATAATATTCTCAATACACCATTTGTACTAACTGAACCATGTTGCTTCCAACAATATATCTCTCCACAGGAATTTAGTTCAATCACATTACAAGAAAAATGTAGTAATGTTTCTTCATTGGATTTTGCAGAACGATCCTTTATTATAATCTTTTTTCTTAATCCTGAACAAGAAATGGTTCAGTGTCACTCTGAAATGCATGAGTCTAAACTGAAAATATTGCAGGTTACTATATATTGTTGATAATTATAAATTTTCAAATCCTTTTAAAATCTTATTTTCTACTTCACAATTATATTCTTTGTTCGATCTTAAAATCTTATTGTATGTTTTTTTTTTTCTGAAGTTTACTTTAGTATATCTGTATGAACTTGTTTCGTAGCATCTTTTTTTGGTCATAAATATATGCACTTTACTAACACGAAGTGACAATGCAGTGAGCCTATCGTGAGTTTTTTTTTTTATAATACTTTTCTATGTTTCTGGATTTCCCCGTATTCGTCCATGGTAACTAAGGAAATCAATATTTACATTTTACTTGTCACAAAACCTGAGAAAATTTATCCAAACTGAATCTGACTGTGAAGTACTGACTATATCTTTGATATGTTTCACTCTAGAATGAAATTGTTTCCTATAGAAAAAATACTCTTATTTCTCCTGATATGGGAATTAAACCACAATCTTTCCCCAACGGGAACAGTATAATTGTATTTATTACAAGCAGATTACACATCATCCCAAAAACATATATAGTTCCCAATTATTTCTTTTCTGTCCTGATCAGCAAGGTTATACCTATATGATTGTTAACCCATTTGAAATTATGTAAAACAACCTTTCTTCATGAGTTATCTTTACACAATATCCTTTTTATTCAAGCAAGTTTAAGTAATATATCTTGAGAATACAAATGAGTCATACCCAGGCCATATTCATCTGTTAGTGAAAATAAGATATTTCTTTTTTTACTGTCTGCCTATACCCCATATAAATTTATATAACATTTTATCTGCTTGGTCAAAAATAGGTTTCGTTGGGCATGGTAGTACAGACAGTAGATAAATAAATTGTGACATCACGAAGCATTTAATAATAGTAAGCTACCCCTTTAGAGTTTTCTCTCTGACCAGAATGACATTATGCTTTTATTTTGTTAATTGTTGGGATATAGTACATATTAATTACATTTCGTCATGATGATGTTATAATGACTCCTAGTATATTCACCTGATTGACCCAGGGTCATCGTTTTTTAGTGTATTGTCCTATACTCGCTGGCAAAACATTTGTTTTTTTCATAATTAATGTCATTCCTGATATATGACTAAATTCATGAAATAACTTAATACCATGACGAATACTGATAATATCTTCAAGAAATGAGACCCTATCTTATGCATACTAAGCTATTTTAAATAAACTGTTTCAGTAATCTATACTTTTAATAGTATTTTTTACTTATAAATTGTAGCTAGTAATTATATACTCAACACAAATTGGATTAACCTGTGTTACTCCTCTAGAGACCTTAAAGAAACCGGAGTTCTATCGGATATACATAATACAACTACTGCTATCATTATACGTTGTCTTTATCATCGATATTGTTACGTCATCAAAGTTTATATTTTTAAGTATATATATATATATATATATATATATATATATATATATAGACCCATTCTAAAAAAGTGATAGCCTATTCAAAATCGATTTTTAGTTGGAAAGCTTTTTGCTTCATGATCCCTATACTATTTATCAATGTTATTACCTTATGAATACTCTCACCTATGTGGCGTCCACTAATAAACCGGTTTGATCATTATTGATTGGTTCAGGAATCAAAGAAGGTATTGATATGCACCTTGAAATAATCTTATAATCGCAATTTAGTAAATAAGCGTTCTCCAGTTTTTTTTCAAATATTGATAATCTTTTCCTCTTTTTGGTATTAAACTTATTATATCTTGTCTTTGTGTTATTGGTAATAAAAAAGGTAAAGTACAAAATCCATAAAATTAGCTTTTATGTTGCGGCTAAAAAGAATTATAAAATTCTATTTGAAAACCATCACGTCCTGATGATTTCCTTTTTTTTAAAAGATCTCATAAATTGAAAAAAAAATATTGCTTCAGTTAGTTTTCCACTCACTGTAACACTGTTAATTTATCTGACCTGCATTTCGTGTTTATGTGTACATTTATTTTTTGAAAACTATATGAAGATTCAATTGTATATATTTTTTAAATACTCTTTCTCTACTTTTGATATCTTTTTTGGATCATAAATTATATTTCCATTATTAATCAATTTACTTAAAAGTTTTGTTTATTATAGTTTCATTTTTCAATGTTTAGAAAGTGTATTGTAGAGTGTTTTTCTTCTTCGTTCCATCTTATTTTGCTCCTAACAATCGCTCCTTATGCCCTTATCTCTAGCAATTTATTCAATTTTATGGCGAATCCTTGAACTTGCATAAAAAACAATGTACTTGGTTAACTAGAGTGATTTTTAATCTTATTTGTCTCCTGTTATAAAAGGACTATTTCTGATTTTGTTTTCTTTTTTTTATTAATACTTTGGATAATTCGCGTTCTTCGAATTGACATTTTGATTTTATCTCAAAGAAAGCAAGGAATAGCTTCCTCATTTTCTTTTTTGTTTCCTTAATACATTTATTTATAGGCCCCATCTCATAATAATAAAAGATTAAGCTTCCAAAATCCTGGAATGCAAGAGTTTATTGGTGAATCGTCAGTTTTATAACCATGTATTATGTGAGCACGTCTGGTGTAATCTGACAATATTCCGGAGATAAGAAACAAAAATGTATTCTGCTGGCAGTATACATGGGATTCAATCAAGACAAAGTAATTTGTCTTCTATTAGGATTTGAATAACGCCAGGGATTCATCAAATTCAATTCCTCCATCCACTCATGTAGAGCGGAGGTAACTCGACTATACCCAGTATATGTAATTGAAGTTTTGTCTAGTTTAATAATATGACAGTGTTCAAACCGCCTCCAATAATACTAGTTCTAATGTCAGTTATTTCCAGTTTATGGAATAAAGTCATATATACTCATATACATTGCACCAGTTTAAACGTAAATTACCAAAAGTTATGTCCAACACGTTGGTTATTCTCATCCTTTCTCATGTAAATATTATGTATATTATGAGATATTTAATTATACTAGTAATTTAACAAGAAAATCATACATAATTATAGCTTCTATAAAAAAATGAAATATGTAGAGCTTTATCGTTAATTCTGTAGGAAATTCTGCAGCAACTTCGATCTTTATTTACTCAGGAGTTTGTGATAAATGACAAGATGTATGCTGCTGTTTTGCAAGGTTTGCCGTAACATTAACCATCGATGAAAAACCTATCTTATTGAATCCTACTGACACCTACCTTAATCAGACTGTGCAAAGTGGAAAGTAACTGTTATATAATAACTGGTAAACGAGGGTATAGGTTATTACGTGGTCTTGCTTATAAAAAAACCTGCCTGCTGTCAATATAATAGGTCCTCAAATACGCGGTGCTTTGCACCTGGTCCTTCTATCAATACTTTCTTTCTGCATCTTTTTTAAAGAAATATACCTTTTTTTATTAACTTAAATATTAAAACAAAAATACTTCTTCTATCCAGGAAGTTTTGGGAGGCAGTAGACCATACGATCTAGATAGGCCTACAAACGCACTTCCAACTAGTTAAAAGCAAACTAGACCGTAATAAAAAAGGGCTTCTCTTCTTTCAACAGATTCATTGAAATTCATATAGATCATGTTTACTAATTATACTAATACTACTATTCCTGATGAATATAATAATAATAATAATAATAATAATACGTTTAACAGTATTAATAATTATAATAAAAGGGGACTGCAACCGGACGTCAGAGACAATTGATTAAGCAGCATGTGCAGTGCTGGTAGGCAAAACATTTAGCGATAATAATTGTATCAGATGTACTACTTCCTCAGTGCGCTTGTTCTATGCTCCACATTTTGTACATTCTACTTTAAATAATTCGGTCTTATGAAAATAATTGCAAGATAATAGCCCAGTTTGCTGTACAGCTGCTGGACGTGCCAATCAGCAGCAAAAGGTACTTAGCTTCTTAGGCTGCATGCTGGGTCTGTACAAAGGGCCGCACAGATTCACTTGCTGACACACACCATACCTCAGTTTTCTTAATGGCCCGAACTATTGCTTCATCAGAGAATCACTCATGTATTGCCTTATATCTTGTAACTGATATATTTATGCTACACCACATGGAGCATGATTACGCTGATACAGGGGCTAACATGACAGTCATATATTTTCATCCTTTTGTAGCAAAATTCTCAACTAACAACTGTCAACTGTTTACGTCAGGATCGATATTTCTTAGCCGTAACGTGTTAACAATTTCAATACATGGAACCTCAAGAAAAGTGCTTTAGATTTTTTTTTTTATTTTACATAACATGTTTGCCTTTAATTGATGTAAAGTTTTAAACAATTGCATTTCAATTTTAAATATAAAAAAATATAATTTTACAAATTAAATACCATCCCAATACAAACATTTGGGTGGGGTTCATCTACATTTTTTCGAATTTCTAATTCAAACATAGTTACTTTTTTATTTAAGATAAATATTGTATTCATTTATTCCAATTTAAATATTAGTAATTTATTTTTATTTTTTTAATTACTTATAATTCTTTTTAGATTTCAGAAAAACAGTTATCTAGAAAGTCACCGCCTGTTTAAAAGACCTGTCACCTATAATTTTGCACGTTGCTCACAGTATTATGTATATATTTTTTAATGAATTGTATAAAACATAAAATATATTCGAATCTAGATAATGTCAAACTAAGCTAGAAAACTCAAATTTGCATATATTATTCTCAGCTATCAGAATATGTACATTAAAGGAGTCCAAGAGCAGTAGTGAGGAAATCATTAACAAAAAATATGAAAATGTTTACAAGCTTTCATGAGACAAAACTTCTGAGACCTCGGAAGGGGTACGCTGCATGTAATAAACTCTCCTACATTTCGCTATTGGATGGCACCATATTAGGGACTGCACTACCATATTTAAAATAATGTTAGCCCAACAGAGATTACAAGTAACAGCACGGAAAGAATGGCCTACTTATAGGGAGTAGTCTTTTGTTTACCAGTCTCTGACCAGGCCGGCAGTAGCCCGGATGTAAACAACAACGATGCAGTTCCCAATAATATTAATAATAATAATAATAATTATAATAATAATGATAACGACTTAATAATTATTAGACACATTCAACCGATACCTACCAAGGGGTCCCGCTATAAAACCCGTAATGCTTCCGCCCATCCTTAACTTGCATGGTGGCCACAGACGTATGCAGTCAACTTGGTGTTATAGCATTGTGATCAACAACTCATGAGCTGTCACTAACTAAATGTTATTGCATAATAAATGCCATGCGGTTGGAAAAAAAACATGTTATGTATATATTCAATTTGGAATTATCTGCTGCATGACCTTTGTTGTACTGATATAAAAGAAATTGGTTACCACAGCAAGGTACATGCGCGTAAATATCACTCGAGTATACAGCAACCTTGGAGCTAGTTGTTTCAAGCGATGTATCTCTGAGTACGGTATTGATATAAAGTAGAGACATACCAGTTTTTTTTATATTTAATATTCCACAAGCTGTTCACGTTTTGAGTGAATATATATTTTGAAGAGAACGAATTCGATTACGGCATGTATGATGATTAATACTTATTTTAACCCTCAAGCGACTAAGTGGGGCATTTATGACCCCAGACATATAATGATGTGTTGTTTTGATAGTTTAATTTTTTTTTAAATGTTTTCTATGATGATTTTTTCAATTAGGTTCTCCTTTAACTTTCATCATTTGTTTAGTGTTGGTGTGGAATATATTCTGAAACGTTATATGGGGTCACTTGTGATCCAAGGTTAAAAAAATACGTATCCTTTAACATTATAGACTCTGATTTCGCTGAAATATTGTCCATGTATTATATGTAATGCGAAGTTTTCCACTGAACCATGACTATTAGACCTGGGCTATGCAAATATTAGTGCGTCTTAAAGTCTTCAAAATAAGATACTGGGTCATTAGCAGGAATTCATCAAGCAAACCCAATGAATATGATGTGACAACGCCAAGTCTATGTTTCCAATGGTTTTTACAAGAGCGAGAATATACTTGATTCAGTTGATTGCACTAGAAACTAATAGAAAAGTCAGGGGAAACTGATTGATCTGAACAATAATCACCTTAAGAACAAAATACAAGCATTAATATCAGTTGATTATTCTTAGAAATAAGCGATTATTTACAAGATTTGAATCGTTTGCATGGTTCCCGAAAATCTACCATTAACCACAACATCCTGGTGACTTAAAATAAATGGATGAATCGTTTTTTTAGTAACAGTTACCAGAATATCCAGAAGGTTCCGATATATCCTAGAATACATGCTCGATACAGGATTGATAACCAAGTTACCATAGCAGACAGGCAAAACTTGCTGCTTTAAGATATATGCAAACAATGTTATGGGAAGGGGTGCCCATTTACTTTATCCATATAACCCTATTTCTCGGGTTCTGATCGCTTTGTAGATCACCAGTTGGTCGCATTTAGATACAAATTGCTTTTGCCTGTCTGTATTACGTCAGTCATAGCAAATGGATCTGAGCTGTGATGAAGGAAAATAATACTTTTGCCTGTCTGTATTACGTCAGTCATAGCAAATGGATCTGAGCTGTGATGAAGAAAAATAATACCCTTTGAATGGAGACTTTGGGGTATCTTATTTTTAGATTTGTTGGTGGTTATATAATATTAATTAGGAAACTGTTAAAGGTAATTTAATAAAAAAAAAAAACAAATATTTTTTTTCTCCCCAAGTCTTTCACCAAAGACAATTGGGTTTTCAGGAACAAAACAGGGAATGATAGCCCAGATAAATGAAATTGTGGTCGTACACGCTTCGTAGAGTTGTGTTTGTGTCTTTTGTGTAACTGTTTGTTTATAAATCAAGAAAAACGATAATTAACTGTGAATAGAACATTTAGAATATCTGTCATGAAAAATGGAAGAAGCATAGGTAGGATCATTACAATGAGAACCGTCCGTTAAAATATGTTTTAGTGTGAAAAATTGTGATGGGGTCTTAAATGACCCTATTCCGTCTTGGAACATTAATATATGATGTTATAATTACGTGAAGGTCATAACCTGGGGCAAGGGTTGAATGGCGTCTAATGGAATCGCATGTGGCTCATACAAATAAACTTTTGAACAATACGAAGTTTGATACTAGTCAACATAAAGAGTGGGGTTGGTATTATTTTACAAATTTGGGAAATTCGATAATCTAACGCCCTGAATTTATGTACCTACATATAAAACCATGAAAAATATTTTTTTCCAAATTTTCTTTTCAGTGTAACCCCCCTGTACACCCCTCCTAAATTTGCATAAAATATAAAAAAATACATTTTTTCAGTCTTTTTCATAAAATTTTTAAACTGTTTGAAGTTGTAGCAACTGAATGTTATTACCATATTTCATTGCTATGATTAGTTTATGGCTATAGCTTTGCCTCCAAATGTGATATTATCAAAACATATTCTGGTATACTGCTGTATAAAAGCTGAACTATAACTTCAGAGTCATAAAAAGGATGTTCAACACACTGCCGTTAAACATTTTGGACTATTCTAAGTGGGAAATGCTGTCTGTAAAGTAATGGGCTCAACAAAATCTACATTTGCCTATCATATTACGATTACTGCCTTCGTGTAAAGAGTTATCATGAAGACATGGTTTTGTTAGTCCATACTTTTGTTCTATAGCCTTTACAATAGTATAGCAAAATATTTGAAAGAGAAAAGTACACAAAATATATTCCAACTGTAAATATTTTCTTTCAGTGCTACAGATAAAAACTCAAAGGTCCAGGACGCCCTTTTGAAACATTTTTTCCCTGTATGGATTGATGCCCATACTTTTGCAGATGGAAACACCTTTTCAGTTATAATTATAAAATAAATGGACAGCATCTACCTCATAAAATCGCATACCAGTCTTATTTGTGTTTAGGTCTCTATCTGTATGAAGAAATAATGATAATCTGTTTCTTGCACCTGAAGTAAGTATGGCAAAGAAATATGGTGACATCAAAAACTAGGTCAAAGAACAAGATGATTCTTGAGGGAGATCATGCCTCCAAACAAGTCCTGGTGAATCTTGTAGGAAACCTTAAATTAAAATCTATGACCTACGTGATTCTAAACACCGTGACAGCCAGTTTCATTTGAGTCTTAATCCTTGCTGCACTAACATGGATTAAAGGGTCATGAAATGAAAACAATAAATACCATATACATAAATATTCCTGTTATCAAAAATTAGGTTGGAACATAATTTGCCCAAGTTTCACACTAATCTTTTCATTTGAAGTTTCCTAGGAATTACATTTTTTTTCAATCATTGATCCATCCGTTGCTTTGAAATTTGCTATGCTTATCCATCTTAGATAAATACATGTATATCTTTTGTACATGAGCAATTTTTAAAATTTATTTTTGGTAGTGAGTAATTTTTTATTTATGTAGAGATTCACATTTTACATTCAACTGACATTTATAAATTTGCAGTTATTTGTCAGACTTTATAAACAAAATTCATCCCATTTTCTGGTCATTACTCAAAGTTTCACAAAATTAGGCAGAATAATGCTTATAAAAGGGAATATCAGACTAAAATTTTCCCTTTTCATGTTCTCTTTCAAGTAAAATTCACATGATTTCTTCATAATTATTGCATCTATTTTCTTATTATTTGTTGCAGATGTTAATCTTGGATATTTTTAGAGATGGTACTAGATTCGTTGATATCATCTGTACATTTAGTATCTTTAAACATTTATTATGAAAGTTTACTGGTAAATTTGTCAGTGAGAACACTAGCAATAATATAAACCATTTATTGATAAAAATGTTTTAGTTTAACGTACATCATGTGTTTTTCTTATGAGAGTGATACTAAAACTTTGGCAAAAACAAACAAATAAATAGCTACAATATTTTGAACAATTAACCTGGAGTCATGTTTTTATAGAGCCTAGTCTGTTCCTTAAAAGTGTCTATATAATTTATACCGTAGTTATAAGATTGAACTTTTGAGTGTAAGAGTGACTTTATATTACGTTTTATTCATTTCATCATAAATGTATCAAGCTTTTGTGAATTTCGGATAATAATGATAACATATACATATCCCAAGAGCAAAAATTGATTTTATGCAAATATCAGTGAACCACAACTGCTGAAAGGTATGTACATGAAGGTTAGTCTGAATCAAAGATTCTAACAGAAAAAAAAATTGTCAGCCATTTTAAAAAGATTCATTTCATTTTGCCAAAGTATATCCTTAATATATTTTTTTGTTTTAATAAAAAGCAAATATAAAGAATTACCAAGTAAATCAAAATAATGTTATTTATATAAAGGCATAACTTTCCAAAATATTATAAGTATGGTGGTTTACATATCCGTAAATAAAGAAAAATGAGAGGTTTGCAGTCACTCTTAGCGATTACTGAAATCCCCCTTGACACTCCAACCTGAGCAAAAATTGGGAATCAGATATGCAGCGTATGACCATGAAAATCAGGCCAAGGTCCAAAGTAAATATTAGGAGCAACTCTGTCATTCCTGACTAATATTATACACGAAGTTAATTTTTGTAATCAGCCATATGTGAGATCGAGCACAAACATGGCAGATAAAAAGAAAAACAGGTAAAATAACCCCCAAAAAACAAGAGAACAAAATATTTAATGGTTTTGTACTCTGGGGAACCTGACAAAGTCCATCCACAAACAACTGAACCAAAATATTGGTATAGGAATAAACTAATCAACCCTTGAAAGCCTTTCATGGCTTTATGTTGGTTTTTACGTTTTTCACAACCTCATTACTTTCAGAGGCCATGTAAAGGGGGGTTACACTGCTTCAAAAATAAAAAAAAAATATATTTTTTTCACAAAGGATTGAGTCATGAAGTCATGAAGTTAGTATTAATACCCATCCCTGATAGAGGATGTTTCTTGTAAATTTGAGAAGCGAATTATCTTTTATATATCATGATATTGGTGAAAAGTATTTTCCTAAAGGAACCTTATTAGTTTTAGGATAATTACCCTCAAACGACTTGATTCAGTTAATGGAGGGATAAACAACCCGTCAGGATGTAATCTGTCACTTCGAACAACATAACATTTCCGTGTATATGGCAAGGTTCTAGGTCAGGTCTAGATTACCCTGCGTGGATTATATTGACTACACGTTTAACATTACTGACAAAATGGCAGTCTTGTCTAGTATTTATGCTTAATATATTCAAATGTTGATCAATTTATTTAATTTATTTAAATTTATTTAAATTAATACTGATAAACACATTCTTCCTGCTGAGTATTGTCCAACTGTTATTTCTACTCAATGATCCTAAATGGAATACCTCAACACTCATCACATCTTGTGAGGTAGACAGGAACACATAGATATATTTCCTGAACAATAATAATCGGTTGGTTGAATTGAGACTGGATAAAGAGAACAAGTTTCACATGAAGCCTTATGTTTACTTAGATTTACTAAGTACTGAGTTGACTTCCAATGCTGTTGACTGATGAATCACCCCAAACGCTACAAATAATGTCCGTTCATTTACCTGTGTCCGTCTGGTTTTTTTCGCCTTTATATCCTTTATTTTGGCAAATAAACGAACATTTCAAATAAGAGAAGCTAGGAAAAGCGTTATTATCTGTCAAAAGAATGATGGCTTATTTATATGATGACTTATTTTAGTGCCTTTAACCCAAGAAATTAAATATTACAGGCTTCAAAGCATCAAGGGAGTTGATTGCACATGCATGGAAGCAGCAGACAATGCCCTGTGCAAACCGCGGTTTGTTCTAACTAGATGTAAGAATTCCCTGTTGAAAGTGTTTTGAATAATTTGGCTGACCCCAACGAAATTGAACCGTGGAAATAACAGAACAAACAACCTGACTTCGGTAGAATCGGCATATTTTTAATAAATGATTTACAAAAATAAAAAAAATAGTTAATAGGCGTTTACCTATGTGCATAAATTATGATACTGTTAATACAAATGAGTTTTATTTGCAACTCACGATGTCAATGGTAAACGCAGCTAAAACATACTTTGCATTAGTAAAGTAAAAAACACGATTAAAGTTAGGATTACAAAATTTACTATACGCGTGTTTTATAAAACAGGATCGTATCCTGATAGTTAAATTATAAAACAACCCTTACCTTCCATGTGAGCTTATAATTATTTGATGACTTCACATAAGGGGGCAAGGTCAAAAAGACATTGTCTTTTACGCCGAGAATATAGGGGTTAGCAGCATATACAGTGGGTGCTATAGTTGATTCGTGAAAGAAATATTTTAATCACAAGCTTACTTGAATGAACTACTTGATAATAGATTCTTTGCAAAAATATTAAGACCATTAAAAAGTGAACAACATAAAAAAATGAATATTATTAAACAAAAACACTGTAGGTACAAGTGGTAATATAGTCTCTTTCTTCAGACATTTTGGTTTTTGCAGACGGAAATTCTGTCCAATGTTAAAGGAAGGTACCGACACCTAACAAATTCATCGCCGGGTTTGCACAGATTTAAGTATATGTCTGAGTACAAAAGGCAAAATCTAAAACGTTGAATGACCCGACCAACCATCTAACACAAGAGCTATATTTAACGGTAATGGGTCCATAATGAGTTGTACATTGAAAACACCATTTATTCCGCCATGTTTTAAATGTGGTGTCACTGGCGCCAACTCGGATTGTTAACTATAAGCGTTAGACATATTTATGTAAAAATGCCGATGCTTCAAGCGATGTACCTTTCATTGAGAGTATATTTGACTGATAGGGAGGACACCTGGAATGATTTTATATCACCTGTTAAGAATTATCTGCAACAAATCCCTGGTTGTACTAACAGATAAAATCTGGAAAATAAATTATTTCCTTCTTGGAATAATAATGAAAATATTGACAACCATTCACAGGGAGGGATTATTTAAATCAGTCGGTCATATGAGCCAGACCCTGCTGGAACGTATGCCAACACATCTCCCGCGTACAATATTACTCCATTTGCCAATGTAAGCTGGTTATACCTATTAGTTATACTACTTAGAAATTAGTCTGAGTTACTTTATCCTTGCTCCCCTGTTCCAATGTTTGTTCCCCAGTATAGTTCTCATGTATTTAATATGAAAGGTAAGAGAAACATAATAAAAACATAAAACAATGGCATCAAAAGCAAAAGACAAAGTCATACCAGGTATATAATACGCAATTGATCCAAATACTTCCTTCAATAAGAAGTAAAGCTTTTTTTACTTGAAACGAAAACCACATGACTGCTCTTTCAATGCGAAGATTTTTATTTGGGTTAACACTACGACCAGTTACGCGACCACCCTTTGACTTTTTTTATGTTAACAGGTATGCTTATTTGATTATATTTATAAATATATGTCCATTATAACTATGGTTTAAGAAGTTCGTCTACTTAAGGGTTGTTTAAAAGAAGGTTATTCAAGCCCTTTGACTTAAACACCGTTCAGGGGGGGGGGGGGGAGGGGCGGGTGGCAGTCCCTGCGAAAATCACATTATGATAAAAAAAAGCTTTCAGTTGCTACCAGCTCATTACAAAACTATTAATTATGTCGAACCCTGGGTTTTCCACGGATGCATTTAGTATATATAACTGAGGGAAATGCTGTTTGCATGTGACGTTGCTCTCGTCGCAAATACGGAATGAGGATTGAATTGACTCAAGGATCGGTTTGCATATGCCTGCAGAGAGTTTTTCCTGACTGCCAGCATCAAAACGACTGGTGATGTCACAAGAGCAAACAGTTAGCCCACCAATTACCATCAATGGGTAGAAGTTAGCCATGGTTGATTCCCTCGAGTACTTTGGTTCTCACATATTCTGCAACATGTCAGTTGGCACAGAAATTAATGGCATTATTGCAAATCTATCAACCATGAAGTCCAACTTGGCTAACCGTGTTTGGAAATAGTTGAACCTGACACTGAGCTAAAAGATGAGGTGTACCGAGCCCGTCATCTCAGCACCCTCCTCCATGGAAGCAAAAATGTACCCAACACATACACCAAGAAACATGGCTAAATGTTTTCCAACGAGGTGTTGGGTTCCTGCAGAATAATGAAAATAAAAGTAGATAAAAGGTAACCAACACAGACATCTTTCTTCTGTCCAAATCTTTACCCTGCTCAGAGACAAACAATTACGCTGCCTTGTCCATATAAACGGATGGGAAGAGGTCGTATTTCATAGAATCTATTCCGAAAGAGATCCAAGGGCTGCTTGCATTGAACTAGACACATGGAAAGCAGCTGCACCTGAGCGATGTCAAAACCTTGTCAAAAAGGCATAAATACTTCCATCATTGACTTAATGTTCCACTAGAAAAATTATGTTTTACAGGGAATCAGCAAACAGCATCACTTATTCCAGTTCCGTACTTCATCTAGCATCTTAGTAGGCGTGTCACCTTTTCAACTTCCATTCGGGTACACAGTCAATTTGGACCCCACATTTTGACACGTTTCCCGAGAATGCTATATTATTTTTTTTATTTATTATTATAATATAACCAGTGCAATGGAAACTTGCTCCACTTTGAATAAAGCACTTTCTTACATGATTTATTTTCTGGGCCTTGAAAATATACACATAATACCAATAACTATTCAATTTAAAATGAGTATATATATTGTCTCAGAATAGCTTGTTATGATAAGCAATAAAATAACACCAAATGAGCAAATTAGAATTGATGTTTGCTTATTTATGGATTTGCTTCTTGTCATTGTTGTTTGATTGTATAGCTCACTTGTAATATCCAAAAAGACAATAAAATCCGATATATACATTGTCGCAGAAAAGCTTGTGATAAAAAGCAATGGAATAACACCAAGTGAAAAAGTAAGGATTGATATTTGCTTATTAAGGGATTTGCCTCTTGCCATTGTTGTTTGATTATATAGCTTACTTGTAATATCCAGTAGAGAAAAACCCATTTCAACTAGATGTACTTCTGTCCCCATATCACAATCATGGAAGAAGAATAGGTCATTACGATATATAAAGAAAACTATATCTCCCATGGTTAACCTTACTGTTGCTCTCGCCCCCCCCCCCCGCTCAATATACGATTGGAATAATTTTTTTCACATTGAAATCATCACCCGTTCTTAATAATATCCTCAGTCCATTGGGTTCATTCCTGTTAACCGGGGTAATAATTATGCAAATGTACCTCAATGTATATTCATCCTGCACGATTCATTTAAATACAACTACATAAATATATGTAAGTTGCAGTAACAAAGAACAGGAGTTAACAAGGAAAAGTCATTATAAACATTGTGAATCAATTCAGTCCTTTTTTACTATTCTAAATAGTTATTCTACAGGCTACTTTCATCACATTTCATGTCTAACTCATTCAAAACCTGTCCGTGAGACATCTCTAAGAATCAGTCGTCATTCAACCATTCCACTTTAGAGTTGGAACCATGACAGAGAATGGTCATTAGCCTAAATACTGAAGCATTTAGTTACGTCTTGTGACGACTCCTTACATGTTCGCTTTGATTCTGTGCTATATTAAAAATAAGATATGTTTGTTGCAGGATACAGGAATATAATAGGGATCTAGCGTCAAAATACCACTGATAAGAACAACAGTATATATATATATATATATATATATATATATATATATATATATATAAATATATATATATATATATGAACATTATTCCAGTGTGCTTCTAAGTTTAAGGGTATTCTAAAGAGGAAATGGAATTGATTTGAACAAAGGGAATTCATGTTGATACCTCTCACAAAAGAACCAGAATACTATGACAGACTTTATTGTTCTACCCGAACTTATTTATGAAAAAAAGACTTCTGATTACATGTTAGGTCTGTTTTATAGTGTTGTTTTCTAAACTATGGTTTAAAAAATCGTATTAGAATCTTATGAAGATGTGGTTTATTTTTGTCAGGGAAATTTGAATATTAAAAAGATATGTCTCATTTGAAACCTAATCTTAAGTTACATCAATGTACATATTATACCTATTCCTACCAATCGCTTACAAATGTTGTGGGCAATTTAACAAAACATTCCCTAAATATTGACTATCCTGAGATGTAATTAACATTGAGAATCAATAGGCATTAAAATATTTCCTTTAGCCTCAGTGCGATTGAATTGATTGTGTACAGAATAAATATATGCGTGACACCACCACACCGTTGTAAAACCACGTAGGTACTATTCACAAATGAAAGATTTATATAGTTATATATTTATGTAGATGTTTCCCATATCTTAGCTATTCAGCCATATAGGCATATTTTTATCCATAGTCATGTTGTTGTAAGAAGTGACACATCTCCTGAACCGGGGGGGTTCCTGCAGGTCTGTGTTTAATTTTTTTTTTCATAATGTATATCAGTTCGCAAACAGTATTGTATATTCCCTATCATATACGCCTTGTTCGAAGTTTTATAACTGTGTCTCGCTTGTCATATACTGTGCTCGATATCAGGACGTGTTGATAACAACTTGAGACCACATTTCCGTATAAGGAATACTGTCGTACCCTGTGCCATGCAAAGAGCAGGAAAATAGGATGCAATGATTCTGAGTTGTCATACACAACGGGCCCAGAACGTCATTTTTTTATTCAAACTTCAGTTAATACAGGAAAGCATCGTGAAAAAAATGGTTATCACTGTGTCCTTTTGGCCACGAATGTTACGTTTGCTCATTAGTGTATGAATTTTATTAAGATAACTTCCATCTTTCAAACTTGTACAAGCTAAGAATTCTTAACAGTTCGGAGGTTATAACATAAATGCCCTGTCACATTAGCACTGGGTGGGCCACACGGGCGTGAAATTCTGCGGGCAGGCCAAGATTTGGGTAGGTTTCGAGTGGAACTTGCCTGTTGGATGCGTTAAATCTGCATGTGCTCAGTGTGACATGCGGACCAGGCGCGTGACAGCTTACAGACAGGTCCGTTTTAGCTCCGGGCCACATACTGGCACTGCGGGTTATCTGTGTGCCAGCTCCGGGCCAAATACGGTGATATTGCCTGCAAGGCGCGAGGGTTGTGCTTGTCGTTAGCGGGACTATTTATACGGCAGAAGTAGTCGCAGGACGCCAGCAACTAGCTCGCACCCAGCCCTCAGATTACCTGGAGGAACAGAGTAACTGGTCCTCAACATGCCTAACGTTCCTTGTATACCTTGCTCCATGCCCGCAGAAATGACGGGATACACACGCAAGTCGGCAGTAATGACACCGTTCGTTGTAAGCAAAACGCACGCGCCATGCCCGCATTTGACACGTACTGGCGCGAACTTGCCACAGGTGCACGGCCAACATACTTTCTCAAGCGGGTTAACTGCCTGTGACTTGCGGCTTACATTATGCTTTGTCTTGGCCTTACGGTAAAGATGGCTTCATGCGTTATTTTATTTCCTGTAAATTGTAGGAACTGCCTTTTAATAAAAAAAAAACAGTCAGCCACTAACAGAAATTAAAAAAAAAAAAAGAAGATGCCCAGGTTGTATTATGAAATAGAACATCTCAAGAAGATATTCACGGAACAACTGTGTGAAATTGTTGTAAATCATCCGCTCTATGGGTGGGTTTTGCGTGTACAGCGTGTATGATTGTTTATGAACAGATTAATCTTATCCAGTACGGAGTTCACTGGAAACCGTCAGGAGCGAGTCCGTTGCTCACAACAATATGATCTTACACAGTGATTGTATAATCTATCCCGGAGCTCTCCTCATGTTACCGCAGATCTTTTCGACGTACTTCATCTATCATGGCTAATTTCAAGAATGGTGGTACTTAAATTTGAAAATGATTTCATGATTAGGTGATTACATCACAATTAAATTCCTTCTTGGTAAGACGGAGTATACTATATACATTAAAATATGATTTTTACAATACACATGCACGAAGTTTCCTCCCCGGCTATACCAATGTGTTACTGAGAAAACATTTGTTGTTGGAAAGGAGCAAGGTTGACATTTTATTAATGGAAAGGATTGATAAAGAACATCACAGTAAAGATATTAACGAAACAACTGTAAGGATAATATACACATCCATACAGTTGAAATTGCTGTTAACCATCAGCTCTCCATGGGTGGGTTTTACTTTAGGCAGTAGCTGGCATGGGGAAACAAGTCATTGTACAGCGGTGTGGATATGATGAGCAATAGAAAAACTAAATTTGGAAGATAAAATTGATAAAATAGGGATAACATAAAATCTGAAAGTTGATTGAAGTTTATTGGAACAATATTATTTGTTAAGACACTACTTTTATCCGAAATATCTCATTAAATCAAATACATTTCATTTTTAAATGATGTTCATATTCATTTTCTCTTGATATATGAGTAAATATATTAACCACGCATATCTCTATACTAAAACCAAAATGAAAAATCGTCTGTAGTTTGTTATAGCCATCATTTGTACAGTGCCGACACATTCTTACCTCTCCTTCTAATTCTATGTCTCCCCTTTGTTTGTCTAAATAATTGATAGGTACATCTAAGCTTAGCTAGTGCTTGACTGTGGTTTTCTTTGGAATATATAAATAACTATTTCTCAAGTTCTCATAATTGATTGAATGAGCAATGGAAACTTTATTTTGAACATGAGTTAATATAATTGTGCCAGATATGAATAGTCGTATTTTTATTCTTTCATTTGATTCATAAACATATTGATATATCCTCTTTCTTGCATCCATGCTCAGCCAAACCCTCTTGTGAAAGTGTATATTTAATTTAGTTGCCCGCGTCACTTTTCTCTGTTCATCTAAATTGCCCAACAATTAATGAAAGTTATTAGTTATATCCAGTAATTAATTTGTAAACAGCTGTGATATATATCTGAACCTGACTGACATACATAGGATATCAACCACAAGGGCTGCAGTATTTCGAGTTCTTAATTCTTAATATTTCTTTCATATCTTATAACGAACTTCTTCAAAGTAATTCAGTCCTATTAAATCCATAGAGCTGAGATATTGTCCTCGATATTATTGATATAATAATTAGTTTGATTTGGTTTGGACTTTTGAATTAGCTATACATGAAGCTCCTTTATGAAATATATCGCTATTAAAAATTAAATTGCTTAGTTGTCGTTTACTTAAGGCATTGTTGAGGGTTAATTCAGTCTAAAAATATCTCTCTTGGTGTTCAGCTGAAGTTATCAGTTCTTCCTCCCGTCAATTCATATGGAAAGTAAAAGTCTTATATTTTCTCCAACAACAAATGTTCGTTTAGCAACAAGTAGATAGAGAACTATCTTTCACAATCCTTCTTTATACGTTGGATGCGATGATTGCTAGACAGTTAGGGGAGGCATTCACATCTTCGTGCAATAATATTAGGCCTGCTTATACGGTTTCACGTTGTAATTACGGTTAGATGATATCCACATGTTTGACAGCTCTTCGTACTCAGGGCTCAGCCAAAATAAATGTCTAGTAATTTTATAAAAGTCAATCTTGATGCCTAATAGTTCGTCGTTGTTTTGCTTGTCCTATTATTTTGCAAATGACACTTTTTATCACCCTGGAATACTGACAAAATCAATGTTTGCCAACTCCAACAGTTGCATATCCTGATAATAAAGCTACTATTTAGTTAAAACGGATGGCAAAGAAAAATTTTAATGTTTTTCAGTAGAAGATTACAATTAATGTATCTAAAAATGTCGTTTTATAATCTTTATAAAAAAGGGTATTCATTTAAGGCCTTTAAATACGGATCGATACGTTTATCTAGGATATAGAGAAACTCAAAAAAATATGCAGGAGTTCTAAAATAAACATGCAGGATATTTTTTTTTTATATAAATCTGTGTATAATTACAGTTTTCAGACCATAAATGTCGTGCCTTCCTAAAATGATTACATTGTCGTTTACGTAGTGTAATAAGATTTATGCGGTTACATATCCACATGGAATGCAAACGGTTGAGGAAGCATTTATAGCATACCCAGTCACTCCGCACCATAATAAAAATAGTAATAATCAATTCTCTTTGGTCCTGCAGAAAACCCATATGCATCATAATATCATGACCGTGTTGTGTGACCATAGGCGTATACTCCTAGTTTAAAGTTGATAACGTTATTGGGTTGCACTTGATCCTTGCTTTACCATGCTTATCGAACGTTTCACAGCCAAAACATGCTATACTAAGAACACGCCGTATATTGTTTGTGAGGTACCTAACAACAAAATATCAGTGTGCATGTCATTTTGAACTGTCTGTTATTTTTTGTACTGATAGATACAATTTCTTTTTATTG
Organism: Sipunculus nudus; assembly: GCA_026874595.1. Taxonomy (NCBI): domain Eukaryota; kingdom Metazoa; phylum Annelida; class Sipuncula; order Golfingiida; family Sipunculidae; genus Sipunculus; species Sipunculus nudus. The sequence continues at coordinate 37,034,907 of CM049317.1, read as the reverse complement.
ACTGACGGAATATTACGCGATGTTTCTGAAGCCGGCGCTTTTTAGAGATCACATTTTATTTGGGTGTTCATTATTTGTGTGGAAAAATTTCGGAATTTATATTGCACTGCACTCTATGTTCAATCAGTCAGTCAGCAAAACTGGTCATCTTATGTGGTACAGATGCAGAAACATCACCCGGTGATGCAACAATTGAAGTCTATTCTGCATAAAATAGTTTATGCATGCCACTGAGATAGAATTTTCTTATTCAGGCATTTTTATGTACATGGTTTAAGGAATAAGGTTACATTTAACGTTTGAACTTTTCAATGGCAAAGGCTGCAAGAGATGGAAATGTAAATATTAATAGGAGTCATACTAAGTGCCTCATAGTACGTAGAGAGTTGGACGACTTGTGACCTAGAAAAGATGACAATTACAGTTGTTCAAATATTTACATAATTTATGGATTTAAGAAAATTAAAATGCTTGTATTAAAAACATATCATCTGAAGATGTTAACGGTAAGTTCAGTTAGCTATATCTTTTACACATATCCATGCCTTTGTGTTGTTTCTATGCAGTAGTAAAATTACATTTCTCCAGGAAGTAATATCATATTTCACTATTTTGATTAAGCTATCGTAGAGTTTGTCAATAAATAATGATAAAATATCACGTTTTACAAACAAGTGTAACAATATTATTACAAACTGTAAAATGCTCACAACATATTTCTATTTCTGATATTTCTGATATATACACACATAAATGATATATATATATATATATATATATATATATATATATATATATATATATATATATATGTATATATATATATATATATATATATTAATCACATGAAGTGATGTTTAATCATATACTGTTACCTATGTTGTTTGCTCTTTGTTTGTGGCAGGACGATTCATTTGTTCTCGTGTAGAAGCGGCCAACTTTTGTGAATTTGTTATGCCACTCGCCCGGTGATCCTGTGTCACTGAAGTGTGAAAGGATTATAACATGAAAGGTATACACATGAACGCAATGCTAGTAAGGAACGTCTGGATAAGATGTTTATGATTCTACTGCAAAGTCGAGTTTGATATTGGAATCCCTGTTGTAAAATTCCATTTCCAACATGGAGCGTGCCTCGAGGGTGGAACACTTTCCTAGAGAATTATAATTTTTATTTGATTATGCCATTACTGTTCGTTTTACGCATTTTTTTCTCATTTTCGGTGAATGTGCTTGTTTCAGCCAGTTTGGTCAACTGATTAAAAGGACCTGGAATGTCCCTTGGGTGACATTCCAGGATCATAAAAGTAGAGCTACATACAAAGAAATTCATGGTTTATTACCGCTAATTCAGTTACGACAAAAATGGCGTGCAGATGTACCCTATGCAAACAGGTGAAGCTAAAAATTATAACGTACAGAGCACGCCACACCTTAATGAACAAAGCGAATATCATAATACTTGCAGCCATCATACAGCGAAAACCAGTCAATCGTAAATAATCTCACAAACGCACCCGAACATGAACAAACACAAACCTACAAAACTTGGTCACCTGATGAGCGTCATGTAGTGTGCATGAAACCTACGGTAGTGACAGTAATGCATTGATCTATTTTATGAACTTGTTGTTTCCATAGTGGGCAAAGACTGTAAGAAGTGAATCATATAAACTTTATCGTGTAGTGAACGGTTTTAAACATTACCGAGTGATTTATTAACGAAAATCAAAAGGATGAAAAAATATTGATGAACGAGTATCTACAGACAGACGTTTTAACTTCATTGTCTTATTCATTGCTTCTGTTTCATGTCTTGATAGGTTTCTGAATTATTTCACTGATGCAACGAAACAGAAAACTGTAATATATATTGTGAAATACATTTGACCACATCCGATCACATCCGATCTAGACCATGTCAGGTTCCGCAAGCTGTTCGGGGGACAAAGAGAAAAGATATCAGAAATATGCTGTCTCTAGGCATTGTTGATCGATCCGAATCCGAGCAAGCCTCATCGTTCGTCATGGTCAGGCAAATTTAAATAAAAGTGTGCGGTTTTGCGTGGATTAAAAAATTAAATCGTGTATTAGTATTTTATCCAGAACCATTGCAAACCCTAAACACTTGTTCACGGAATTCTCACAGAAACTTTTGTTCACGAAAATCAATCTCACAAAAGCGTTCTGGCAGGTTCCAATGGCTGCAAGGGCTCGGAAATTTACATCTTCCGTGACCCAAAATGATGAATGGCAATTTCGTTTCCTCCCATTGGGAATCGTGCTAGCTCCCGCGCTATTCACACGTATGAGGCGTAAATACTTTGATGGCGTGAAGAATGTTTTATCTTACAATGATGACATTTTAGTGCACAATGAAACCTGGATGAGCATGTTTTATCGCCCACTCCTGTACTTGAAATCTTGCATGAATCTAATCCTTCTGCACGACCATCAAAATGATTCATTGGTTATCCAAGTTTGGAGTTTCTTTGTCATCAGGTGGGCAATGGCTATCTTGCTTCAAACCCAGCTCTTGTCAAGAAAGTACAGGATATTGAGCCTCCTGTGACAAAGAAAAAAGTCCGTAGTTTCCTTGGCCTTACAGGTTTCTACAGATGCTACATCCACAACTACTTGGAGGTTGCTTTACCCTAAACTGACCTCATCAGAAAAGGACAACCTAATAAGGTTAAATAGGAAGCACCGCTGGAATGAGCTTTTCCAGCTCTGAGGTCAAAACTAGCAAACCCTCCAATAATACAATAGCCCAACTTCTCTAAAATATTCGTGCTCCAAACGGATGCCTCAGATCGAGAACTGGGAGCTATTCTGCTACAGGACGGTGATGGCGTTCTACATCCGTTGGCTTATGAGATCCGCAAACTGTCAAAGTCCGAGTAGAATTATTCTGCTATGGAGAAGGAAGGCCTTGCTATAGTATGGGCAGTCCGGAAAATTTGCCTATACCTATTTTGACGGGCCTTGATCATTCAAACCTATAACAACCAATCTAAATATTTTAACAAACGTGTAATGCGTTGGGAGATGGTGCTTCAAGAATATAGGTTAAAGGTTGAATCAGTGTCTGGCAGAATTAATCATTTCTTAGGCGTGTACATGGAACCTAAGGCTACTGGTACCATGAGCTCGCTGCTTGGAATTTGACCTTCAAAGGTCCCTGCATTTCTAGCCTAAGATATTAAAACAAGTTTGTAGAACATGTAAACGGTTGTTATCTGGGGATTTCTTAAATAATTTTATGGAACATATAAGCTATTGTTATTAAGGAATTTTCATTAATAAGTCTTAAGGTCTTAAAGCTGTCTTAAGTCTGTCATCAAAGATTAACCTTCACTTTAAACATATTGCACATTGGTAATATAGATGCTGGAAAATGCCAGCATTTACTTCCCAAGGAGACAGGTATTATCATACGTTGAATGCATGCTGAAAACGATATTTTTTCATGTATTTTACTTGTGGTTCAGTTTTTTTTACCCTGCTCTGTAGTTTCCCCGGGCCAGTAGAGTCCTGTAACCTTAAATCCCCTATCAGTTTTCAAGTTTTGACTGAAGGCAGTTTACCATATCAGGTCCAGCTTTACAATGCCTTGTGTGTTCATTTGGTTTTAAATTGTTGTCCCTTCTTTCTATTTTCTACTGGGCAAGAATCCCTTTTCTCCCTGTCACAAGTCCTTTCTTATGCTTCAGTAATCACACAACTTAAAGTGAGACTGTAATTTTTTTGTGAGTTTGGTGCTTTAGGAATTTTGTGTGAAGGCCAGAGTTGGTTTGTGAACCTGGGACTGAGAGGTTCACCTGGGGGCTGCACACTCAGTGCTTCAAGGAGCATGAAGCATGAGAAAGTCAGACGACATATGGCCAAATGAACATTTATAGTAACTAACTGCCAAAACTCAGAGCAACAGAACTTTAAGTAGCATGTAAATGAAGTTAAAAGTTTGTGTAAGTATCAGTGTGCTGAAGTCACGAAAAAAAAATCGGGAAACCAGGCATCGGAAGTATCCCTGTGAGTGGAGGATTCCATGACAACCGGGCGCCACCACTACCAACCTGTGATATAAAACATTTTTTAATCTCTGATGCAATATTGTTCAGCATGTTACAGATTTCCCTATTGTATTGTGTAACACTGTATTGCAGCCTCAGTAAATAACTTAACTGGTTATTATATTTCATTCTTATTATTAGTACGTCAATAACTTGTGACATGATCCGTTGAAATTAATTGGTCTTAAAAGTATTCCTCTCTTCGCCGAAATGTACTTCCAGTTTTCCTGTGTAAAAAACAATTCCCTTCTTGTGACACATTTCTCTTGGGAAAGGGTATTACTCGTCTTCAGATATTGCACTTTTGGGATGGTACCTCTTTCAAATAGTTCGATTGCCAAAACGAATGACAAACATTTACGCTCGACTGTCAAGTGTTTTTGCTCTCTCATCAATAGTTTCCTACTCGCGTACGGTACGCGAGAGGGTATTCTCGCGATGTACAAAACCGGGTATGGCTTTGCCATCGTTGGCGACCTCTCTGGCTTAGTATGATGCTGCTTGAGCCGATCAATATAAAACTTTTTTTTTATCTTCCCGATGACCTTAACTGTCTAGTCAAGGTCACTGACTTTCCCCACGACCTGGATTGTGGCCAATTACAATGAAAAGTAATCATGACAATGACAATTACTTCCGAAATCTCAATTTCAATTACAATTACAAATTACTTAAATTTCAGAATGTAATGATTAAATTACAAAAACTTTACAAATGAAATTTATTACTTTCAATTACTTTATATAATTTACAGTTCGAAGCATGGTTCTTGAAAGGTATAACTCATACTAGAAAGGAGAACTTATTTAAAATTTGAGCGGAAAACTAGAAACAAGTCTGATGTCACATAATAAAGTGCATGAGATCTTCACCAAGGATAATCTCATATACTGGCATCATACCCCTTAAATTTTATAAGGAAAGGCAAAACCCATTAATGAACATCGCTTTATTTTGTTGTAGATTAAGGAGTTGTTACTTTTTAAATTAGACTTTTTACATGAAGTAGAGTATCTGAAAGCATATGTAGGCAACTTATGTGTTATCCTGAAGTCAACAACTATCACTTTCAAATATCATTTATTTAAAAAAAAATCATCTAATATTCTTTAACCACATCGTATCCTTTACTTGACAAATGTATTGCTTCCAGATAACATTTGCACCAATATGATCACCTGTGGAAAAAAATTGTTGGTTCAAACCTCTATTGATATACAATCCTTAGCTACTGATCCTTCACATTAATCAACACAAAGATCCTAAAGTTTTAACTTACTACGTCAATGCCCATTACAGATATGTCATAAATACTGACATTTTAAATACAATGTTTTTTCACGACACTCAGCAATGTTTATATTTCATATGATTAATTCATATTAATTTAAACATGCTGAATATATAATACAATTTACTGCAATGAAGTTAATTTTAAGACAATTCAGTGAAAATTCAGTACATTCGCTATGGTAATTTTCTCTATGAATGTTAATATTGTCCGGAGTCCCCTGGTCATGTCTCTGACAGGGAACAGCGGAAACTCAGCCAACTGACACAGCCCTGCTATCTTGATAGCAATATCTATTTACCTCATGGGCCATCCACTGAAAATAAATCTGATATCAGCCTACCAGATTATTCGCCTCTTTTGTCCCTGTGACTCTTTCAGTGTCAGTTAATGAGCGGAATAACACTGATGTAATCCAATCAGTAGGAGTATGTTCCAGCAATTTAATCGTTCATTTAAGTGGACGTGTTAAATGCAGCAAGACCATACCTGTCCTAGTGTAGCTCGAACCATATGTGTATATTTTAGAAGTCTATTACTTCAGCTAGATGACAGCAGGGGCATTTCCTAAAAAAAAGAATAACAATGCCTCAAATGAAAGACCAGTATATGGCATACTAATTTAGTAGTTCTCCTGTATACTACATATTTATAATCCTTACCCAACCCTGCCTACGACCTTATATCGCACCTTCCATTGCAATTAATATTTTGTTTGGAAACAGCAAAAAAAAACTGATTGCCGATATTTATATCGCACAACCGCTTGCCTCTATCGTAGGGAAACTGATTTGTTTTGTCCTTTAGGATCTTCTGCTGTCACACGTCTTACGTCCTACAAAACTGCGCGACGTCCCGATACATTCCCACCCAAAAAATCCTCGCTACGTTTTATCTTAAACGTACGTTCTTTACCCAGATGACCTGCCATCATGGTCCCATGGCCTAAGGCCATCACGTGATCGAGGAGAGCAGCTGGTACTACAACCTGCGTAGAAGACCTGCCTATATCTCTCGTAAAGATATCGCGCACTAAGTAGCCATTTTTTCACGTCAAAGCGGGTACGATCTGCATTGGCGTCTGTTGCCTCTTTTCAGTAAACAGCCAAAATATGTCGTCTTTCTTCGCCTTGAAAAATGCCGACGGACTAATCTCCATGACTTATTTTGGCACTGATAGTTCACGCGTCCCGTGCGCTCGCTTTTCTTTGCTCGGGATTCTACTGCCGAAGTAACTCCCGTGCGCATCTCACAGCTCTGTTTTAAAGTTATGATCATGCCCTATCAGGTTACCACTAACGCCCTTGGCATCCCCGATGATTAAATCGTATAAAGGATTTTCTATCACGGCGGCGTTCATTTGCCCGACGTAAACCGGACAGTCTACATTAATAACTGCTATTGGGTACTCCTACACAAACCGTTAAACATCACGCAGCTAACCTGCTAATCGGTTTACTGCTTTGTTTACTGCAATATCTTTCTTACTGCGACACAGGTACACCCTGTGTCTCGCAACACAGTTACATTCCGACACCCATAAACAATGCCTTGACACGTCGATAATGCGGCAATACGCTTCACCCCCCCCCCCCCCTCCGCCCTTCCATCAACTGGTCCATACCTCTTTAAGGACTCTGGGTGGTATCGACCCAAATCCCATCGCATGAGCGTGTATCTACCGATTCTATGTCTGTCTTAAGCGGAGCTCCATTGGGAGTATGTACCATGACTTGTGTTGCGGCCTTCCGAGTTTGACCTTCCTCCAGCTTTCTACTCTGACCGACACCGGGCGTTATACAATCCGCTATCTTGGGGCCTACTCCGCCACATAGAAAACATCGATTTGGGCTACAACGGCAAAACTCGTTTCGCCCTTCTTGACCTGTGACCCCTGCGACTAGTCACTTTTCTCCAATACAATGTGGCCTACTTTACCAGCAGGATTTTTTACGTTTCGCACAAAACCATGCACCCATGCGCATCGGTGAAACGTTCTGCTTACGCAGCCATTTCGCTAATCGGGCTACACTTCTTCTCCTTTAAGAAGACCAGTAGCTCCTTGCTATCTGATCAGCAAGCCTTCAGGGTATCATAATCGCTTTCTGTTCCTGACAACTCAATCCCATTGTCCAGGAATCCGCTGAGCCTAACAGCAAACTGACCAGGCGTTTTGCCACGCTCGGGCTTGCTCGACCTAAATAATCCGCGCTATCCTTCCTATAACCCTTCAGTTAGGCTAACTTTTAACTGTCGTAACAAGACGCCTTAGCTGCAGCCAGCAGCGAAAATATACCCAGGCCTCTGCCCTTAAACAGCGTACTTAGATGGAATGCTACCTATCTCGCGGACACTCTTGGTTCACTGCCAATTTCTCGAATGTCTCGAGATACATATCGATCCTTCAACCGATTCATCAAACGGCGGTAACTTTACTGCTGGAACCTGAACACCTGCAGCCTCATCCGCTGCTGGCTTACCAGTCGCTACCCCTAACTTCCCTAATTCTAACTCGTGAGCGCGATTTTCCGCTCTCTATTATATAATTTTAACTCGTGCGCGCGAGCTTCCCGCTGTGCTTCTGGCTTTGAGCAAACTTCTGAAACTCCTCCCCTGTATACCCATCGCCTAACCATAGTCCATGGCCTCTCTCAGGAGGTCCATTGCGATAAAAAAGATCACATAACGGCCCTGGGTTTCACGCATGAACTTACGTTAGAACACAAACCCGGCTCGACCCAAGTGTTAACATAACTGCACTCTCTGTTACGCTTAAACCTACAGTGACACCACACGGACTATCTGACGGCACGAATTCCGACTTAACAGGATATACGGACCCTCAGAACCTAAGATGATGTCTCCTGATTTTACTTAACTGTACTAGTTTTACTTTAAATCGAGTTTTTGCAATTTGTCCAGTGTATTAATATATAAGGACATGGAATAATCTTTATTTAAAAACAGGTGCTAATTTTTTGTATTTACATATTCTACCTTTTAGTCAATGGTCATGTTCCTCAGCGTGTTTCGGCAGAAACCATCAATCAGTGATTCCAGCACAATCTTTCAAATGTAAGAACAGCTTTTTATTTAAAATACTTGCAAAAGGGCGAGCACTGCATTCATTATTCTCACGTCTGTTTCCATCACACATTTCACTTTTGTATGATCTCAGACTGCACACGCGTGTACGCCACCGCCACAGGACTCACCGCAAGTGTCCCAACTTCCCCTTTCTACCCAGCTTGGCTGATCTTATAAAATGGATTATTATAAGGCAAATGGATTTAATATATTGCAGTTAGCCAAAATAGTATCGACATATGACATTAAAAGCATATCCCGTATATTGTATTTGACTGGCTAGCTATAGAGAGGTCTATGTTTTATGTAGTCGCTTTCTCCCATGTACCTGTATCATCATGAGGTATGTACGATTATTGATATATCGGTACATCACGATATGGAGAGTCGTACTAGGCGTTTTCTTATATCAAAATCTTCGATAGTCTGTTAAACGTGGCTGAAAATGATATGCTGTAGTAAAATAATGGTTCTTTTTGCCAGTTTTAGAACCCTAAATGAGTTGTGTCTAAGGAAAGGTGGAAAGTGATAGCCACTACTGTGTTTATGGAATCTTCATATGCTGAATATTAAGATAATTTCAAATAGGCCTGATAGAGCATCCCCCCCCCCCCCCCCAAGATTTGAATTTCTCGATCACCTATTGATACCCCCGAATAAGAGAAGGAAGTATCACAGAAACAAGGTAACGACACAGTAAAATAATTATAAATTATGTATAAACATTCCTGCTTTACATCTGGGGTAACTGCAGGTCATTAACTTAGTATAAAGCAGTATTATTGAGCAAGAACGTGTGCCTTGCGATGTGGTACCCGACGTTGATTCTGTATACCATCTATTCATCCCCGTGGTAAACCACAGTCCGGATTGAAACATTATATATTTATCCGAAACAGGAAATATTTGGGTTTACCACGTTGCCATATCAAAGATTCAAATATTTGACAAACTTGTTTATTCTAAATAAGCTAAGAATATCAATTCAAATTACGCTGTCATCACAAAGAATAAACAAATAATAAAATAAATCAATGATAATAATAATAATAATAATAATAATAGTACTCACAGATAGGGCCGGCTGAAAACCCATAAGCTTCAGCACTGTATGTTCTATATCCAAATGCGTATGCAGCCAGTTTGACCCCTGGATCAAGATGGTCAATGACATGCGCAATATGACCTACAGTACACAGGGGTTATGTTAAGAGTCAAATGTAACAAATCACATTTCTTACAGGTATGTCTTTTTATCGTGCGCGTCTTTGACAGATGTTCAAATACAATGTCATAAACCCAATCGACATCAACTGATAAAGACACTGATGTCAGTCTACCAGTAGATAATGTTTTGCTTTATACGTGCCATGTCTCATAGTACTCATAATCTAATAGGAACGACTGGAAACTGGAAAACGGTAACAATTCCGCACAAGTTTTAGAGAACTGTATGAGATTTTCCACAGTTGATAAACTAATATTTTGAAAATGTATATTCAAGTTGCTTTACTTTGTAAACAAGCGGTTATCTTCATTTAACGTTATAGTCGTACACTATTGTACGTATTAGTTTAGAAAACTAATTGTTTACATCAATTATCTTCAATTTACAGAGAGAGTGCAAAAAATATACCATTTGTATATATGAATAAATGCGAATCTGTTGAACCAGCATATACCACATCACCGTACAAGGCCTGCTACTTTAAAGTTTGCAAATTCCTCAACAGATTGTGCTGCATATGGCATTTGTACTAAAAATGTCTCTTTCATGTCGCCTAGAGTTAATAAAATGTCTAACTTCAAAATTTAAGACAAGTATAAAATTTCGAAAGTGACTTTCACTCAAACTTCTGTTATTCGTCGTTTAGATTTCGAATATGGCAGACATACAATATACGTCGTACACCCACTATAATGTAGCACGATTTGTACTAAGTTTGTGTATTCTATTGAAATATCTTTTTGCTAGGTATGGCTCCCACTTTCATCTCAACTAAAACAATTTCGTTTTAAATGGCAATATACACGAAGCCCGACGCATCCGGTATTTCAATGAATTAAACAAAAAGCATCGCGTTTTGCATTGTGCGCATGCGTCGAATGGATGAAAAATCAGCTCACGCATTTAAGCTGGATTTTGTTGGGAATTTTACTACAAGCTCGAATCCCGTTAGTGGATAAGTACGTTTACATAATGAACTTCTAAACGGAGCGTTTTATTGGTTATAGTGAACCAGAACATTTATTAAAAGATATTTTAGAAGATGAGTTCGGCTGTCGACACAAAATGTCCAGTTTGGTCTCCAAAGCGACATGCAAAAAACCTATTCATAGAGTTTTTCAAATGTGCATTTTACGGACTATTAACTTGTATTGTAAGTTCCTGCGATAAAGTTTAACCACTGAGAAGGATTTTAATTGAGCAGTGACTTGAAACTCAACATTCAACACAGAAACCTCAGACATGCCTGAACCAAATAAACAAAGTAACTGTATAGGCTGTAATGCAAAAATGAAAGTGTTCGTACCAGAAAAGATGACGACCTGTACTACTCAACATGCGCAAGCCAAAAGTGGCCAAACATTTGTGGCAACAAAACCGATCAAGTCTCTGATTTATAACAAAATGATAAATACATTCGTCGTCATCACAAGGAGAAAGATGTTACCTCTGATAAGAGCACTACACAAAGTCTTATGTGCGAAACGTAGTGCTGTAAATTTAAAAACTCTTCACACGGAGAGGTGGTTCGAGGCTGCTTATGCAATAACTGGTTCCATTATGACTGTATGAATATACAGCCAGGTGATGAAGAGATTATATGGAACTGCCACAGCTGCCGTAATATCCTTGTAGTATTGAATCAAATTCCTTACGAACGTTAAGTCGTCAGACAAGAAAATTAATGAAGGAAAAAATTCTAGAATGTATGGATTTCAATCAAAAATGAAATTCTTCTCCATAAACTTTAAGAAGAGTCTCACTGACGAAAGAAATTAGACCTTTTCGTATCAAACAACACATCCGAAAGATCTTCCGATAGTTCGACCGATCCTTCGGACAAAAAAAAATAGTCAGATGTGGCATCATGCCATGTACGACATTACTCCAATAGCTCTATCAGGAAATGTAGCCATAAAGCGGGTCGTCGATTGAACACCTGTGACAGCAGAGTTAGTGATGATTGGCCATCACCCAGTGTGACCAGCAATCATGACAATCGGAAACCCTGTCTTACCACTAAAATAGTACGTACAGTAGAAGTAGACGCATATCCCATACGTTCCGCTGAAGATTCTTGTCCATCTACTCGTGCAGTTTATGTTGGACTTGTTGGTGTAAAATCTAATTAATTTAGCCAGTCATCTACAGGACAAAAATGTATCTGTTCAAAGTACCGGCGGCCTCATTGGATGAGGCGTCTAACAAAGTACCTAAGGCAAGCAAAGATTTGTTTAGTGATGATTGCTTTGTTGTACAAGTAGGTACCAATGACATGTGGTGAAGATACGCTAACTCTTGTCAACATATTTGATGACATTTTACAGAACATTAGAAACAAAACGAGCTGCCCAATTGTTGTTTTGGCATTGTCTAGACGTTTAAATGACCAGTACATAAACAGGAAAATCTCCATCATCAATAATGAGCTCTGACAAAGGTGATATTTACTAATAACACCTTCCCTGACTGCTCTCCACGCTTGAGAGATTCCTTCTATCGATATGATGGTATCCATTTCACCTCACTGGTATTACTGCAATGACTGGGCAAATTGCTTCCAGTGTTCGATACTGGCAAAAACAAACGTAGTATGATGATGAAGAAATATCCAATTCGCCTCAACATCTTCACAGCGAACAAAACAGTGTATTAGCAATACAAATCAGTATATACGGAGCATTACACCTGAGGTATATTTAAATCTAGCTGATACTACTAACACCAGTATAACTGAACCGACAATTTCTTCTTCCACATATAGTGTCTCAGAATTATTGGGTTCCAACCCTGATAATGATGTTTCATTTTCCGCTTCTGTTGCTTCTGAGAAACCACATATATATCCTGAACTTAGCCTAGTTTATGTGACATATGCACTGTATTAAGGTCATCTTGATGGTCGCAGTCTGTTTCCACAAATAGGAGAAAACCTCACGTCACATCGTTAACAGAGACGTAGCTCGACAATCATTTCTTTAAAAATCAAAGATTCAAATTAAGATTCAACAGAATTTAGGTGTGACCGGATCACAAGGGGGAGGTGTTATCACTTAGGTTCTATTACCTTTGAAACCTTAAAAGGTTACTTTTAACTCAGATAGCCTTGAAAATGTATGGGTTAAAATAATGTCAGGAAAAAAACCTGTTTGATTGGTTTTATCAATGATTTACTCAGAGTACTCACTTGTGCTCTAAATTCATGCAAATATAATGTTTTACTCTGCCGTTTTGATGTCGACTGCATTTCCACTGAAATTTGCAGAGCAAGCAGATAAGATCTGCTTGAAAAAAATCTTCATCTTTAATCAGCCGTCTCAAAGCCCACTCGTGTAACAAAGATAACTGCTACGATGATTGACTTAATATTTCCTTCGCATCCTGACATGCGTTCAAATGTTGAGGTTCACCCTTTATGTATTTGTGACCATTTACTTGTGGCCAATGTTTTAAAAAGTCCCATTTGGATTTCAATTACGAAGTCTGTATATGAGCGTACTATTAGAAAATTCGACAAAATTAAGTTGAAAGGGTTATTGTCATCATCTATGTTTTATCACATATTTTACTTATTTCTAGGTAGGGAGTTATGGCGGTATGAAGTTTTAAAAATATATGTAATAATAACACACCCACACTCCAACGTCGCATTAAATCCCGTCAAAATAAATTATTTACACACGAGCTGTGAACATGATACAGTCACGATAATATGCACATGGAACAGCGATACGAGCCAAGCGATACGAGCCAATGACACAGTGACTGGGCTGCTTACAAACATCTACGAAACCGTGTCACATGGCAGACCCGTAGCGCCCGCCGTCATTACTTTAATCCAAGATAATCACGCAAACTGAGGAGGCATATGGACAGCTTTTAAACACATATTATCCTCCACATCGTCGTAAGACACCAATAATGATCAATTATTGTAGTCGATATTGCCCAGAAATATCTGATCTTCCCTTATGGTATTATTGAGAGGTTTCCATATTTTTCCCCTGCATTGCACGGAGCTACTTTAATACCGTTTAATTAAAAAGATATTTGACCAAAAAAAAAACTAAACATATTTTCTGTTCAGAACATTTCTCTCCGTGTATAAAAATTTTGGCATGTGATATAAAAAACACGTTATCAGCATGAATTGATTTTGTTTTATCGTATGACCCAATCAGAACTGTGTCGATTGTTAATAAAAGTTTAGTCTTATCATACGTTTTCCATAATTGTTCAAATTTATTCCTAAATATATGTTGAGTTTCGGACATAAGAAGAATCTGTGTTCAATGGAGTCACAATGCGACTTGCAATAGTCACATATCCTATTTTCTACAAGTTGCATTTGGCGAAGTATCCCCTTGTACGGAATTATTTTATGAATAAATCTCAAAAGAAAATCTCGTGTTTAATACTAATCACATATTTCTGTAGATCGCTTATAAATATATTGAACTGTTAAAGACTAATATTATAATTTTGTTTTCAATATGCGAAACTGTTGGTCCTTCATATTTTGATTTTATCAATATTTCATAAATCTGTTTACATTTATTCGATTTGTTTTTCTTGTCCCTGCTGTCGTGGCCGTCGAGTGTCAAAGGTTTAATAACTGACTCCAGTATTTTGGTATAGCATTCACAATGTTTCTGTTTATCCTAAATTCTGATCAACATTGATAAGATGGCTCGATTCATCGTCAATTCCGTGGCACGTAGAACCCCGCTTTGTGCCTGTTTATAAAATATATTTGTACAGTTATGTGTCGTTATAAATGTATTTTACCAAATTATCTCTTTTTCCATTTCTTTAAAGTTCTTTGGCAATGCGTAAGATCGAATTTCTTTAAGCGTGGTGATAACATTCTCATAAAATATGGTACAATTGAAGGAACGTATAATAAGCAACGACTCTGAACTATATCTTTGAAGGATATAAAATCCTTACCCAGGTGCATTTACTAAATTTCCTATCCCCGAGTAAGGTCTATCTACGGTTTTGCTAATCCAGCTAACCTTCATTGCTTTGTTTTGTGTTTAAATGTCTGGAAGCTTAACTTCCTGTATGAACTTGCGTAATCAGCACATTGTGTTATCTTTGATGGTCGGTTATTATATATAAATGAAATGATACAGCGCTGTTCCTCTTTTATATATAAATCTGAAATATTAAGCATGGGCTTACACTGCATTAGCTTTAACACACCAATAGATTTGATTATTTAAATTTTGCCTTTTAGTATAAGTGATCTACGACACCATGAATTCATCAATAATTTCATTTTCTCCATTTTTTTCTTAATATTATATTCCGCAGTTTCACGACCGCTTCTACAAACTGTTATCTCAAGTACACGAAATTTAACAATAGTACTTTTGACGGGTAGGTTGCCGTCCTATTTCCTTGCACTGCAGCCTAACCACAGGGCTTCCGTTTTATCTAGATTTGCTTTAAGACTCAGAAAATGTTTAAAGAAGATTACAAGTTTCGAGTAGTTTTTTTCTGACACCAGGTCAGCATTAAAAGAAATGGTATCGGCGGCCAATTGTGGAAGCTACCAATATACCAAAAGTAACTCCCTTTTTGACTTGTCATTTCGGATATTATTCGACAATAATTCAAGTGCCATAACAATAGGCGATACTGGACACCCTTGCCAAACTCCTCGCTTTATAAGTAATCGATCTGACATAAAACCATTGTACAGTAAACAACTACTAATGTCCGTATAAAGAACCTCAACCCATTCCAAGTAGTAACTGATTATACTGTATTATTAACGTTTGCCATAAGAAATCCAATTCTGATTTATCAAAAACCTTCCTAGGTCGACCAGGATTATTATATTAGGATTTTTATGTATAGAGATAAGTTTGTATCATTTTGTATCTTTCTAATATTTTCACCAATATTCCTGCCTGGCAAACCTGTTTGGTTTGGGTGGATAAGGTGAGACATATATGGCTTGTGTCTGTTTGACAAAGTTTTAGCTATCATTTTATAATCGACTGGAGGAAGTGGAATTGGCCGCTAGTTTTTGTTTTAATTTTATTTCTTTAGAATTTACGATATTAGGCACCTTTTGTTCTACTGAAAGCGACCTAACCCTGAATGAATAATTTATACACTAAAGAATAATCCGATATACTTTTTCAGAAACATAAATGAAATTCAGATGTGAAATCATCGATAACAGGGCCTTTTCCCAGCTTGAATTCTTTAAACCACGGTAGCATTCTGCAAGTGTAAGAGGTTTTGTTATCCAGAACCTTCAGTTTTGAATTATTCGGTTGGTAAAAAAGAAAGCACATTTTAATGGTCCATTTCAATTCGTTCGTTTTGATGTATAGAAGTATCGGTAAAAAAAAAAAAAAAAAAACTGGCACACTTCTAATATCTGCGTCTGATCACTTATTAGAGTCCCGTCTTTTTCAAGCATCGAAATGTTTTTTAGTATTATAATTTCTTTTTTTCTAAAGAGAAGAAAAAGTTCTTATTTTTTTCCACCCTTTTCATACTACTACACCTTTTTTTACAACAGAGTACAATACCATTAGTTTTTGCATCTAAAATTTCATCTTAACGAGTTTTTATTCATTTATTTTGCGAAGGTATATTTTATCTTCCAGGTTCTTGTTTGCTTTTTTTTCTTCAAAAATTTTTTGCAATATTTTTTCCTCTTAAAACCACAGTCCGGAATGCTTAAAGGAAAGGACACGATACGGCTCACAGACTTATTATAGACATTTTAAATATTTGTTCGAGTTCTATCAACAAGATGTATCTACTTTACATGGCAATGTGGTCATTTTTCCTGTGTGGAATACTCTCCTTCTACATTTATAGTCACTTTATATTTAAAATGATAATACATTTATTGTTTACATATACAAGTAAAAAATGAATGATATTACTATATACTACAGCGTATCGCAACATAATACAATACGAACACTGTGGGAGATACTAAGCCCTAGTTATCGGGCTGGGGACAGTGATCTGACAACGTCCGATTATGAAACAATTCTGTGAGCATATTCTTCTTCTTAAATCAATGTCTCTTTGTAACATTGTTTATGATATGTTAGTAACTGAAATCTATGGAGCCCCTAAAGTGACATACATGATATTTTTTTTCTGGGTTATTATCGCGTTCCCTCGCGTGCTTTCGCGTTCCCTCGCGATCTTATCGCGTTCCCTTGCGATCTTTTCGCGTATCTTCGCGATAATATCGCGTTCCCTCGCGATCTTTTCGCGTTCCCTCGCGATCTTTTCGCATTCCCTCGCGATCTTTTCGCGTTCCCTCGCGATCTTTTCGCGTTCCCTCGCGATCTTTTCGCGTTCCCTCGCGATTTTTTCGCGTTCTCTCGCAATCTGTTCGGCTAGGCTGGTTCCCTGCTCCTCTATATCTGGCATACATGCAAATAAATGGACGCGGGATCCAGTACAACAGTTTACTTTACCACGTTACTTGTGTCTTTAACACCACAACGCTCCAATAGGATATACGCTCGATGTCAGGTCAACACAACGATGCCTGTATAAGATTAGATTAGTAAAATGATTAAATATGCAGATGACACAGTCACCTTAGGACTCATTTCTGATGCCAATGAATTGCCTTTTAGGCAAGAAATATTATATCTGACTAAATGTTGTCAATCATAACCTTCTTTTAAATGATGAAAGAACAAAGGAAGTTTTATTCGATTTTAGGAAAGGGTGTAATGTAGTAATTAAAGTGTGTATCAACAATGTTGCAGTTAAGATTGTTAATAATTATAAGTACCTCTCAAATGGTCTTATAACACACACACACACACACACATATATATATATATATATTTATATATATATATATATATATCATATATATGGCATAAATGTTTTCATTGATATTTTATATCTTTTTCTTTTACCTGACATGAAATTAATATTAGGCCAGATTCTATTAAATACTAAAAATACTGGACACAGTTCATCTTGGAAAATTGATACTTCCACTGTCAAAACTATATGTGTATGTATTAATATATATATATATATATATATATATATATATATATATATATATATATAGACCTTATGCTCCCCATATCTGCTGTTTATTATTTTGGATCCTCGGCCACCCGGAGATATGTGCAAACCGGTTTTAAAGTTGATCTAATTTATCTGGAAACAACCTAAGACATACTTACAATAATCGGAATGTCTTCAAATTATTAGATTTGCTATATAGAAATGACGCCTTCGTTGTTGGTCTTATAATTTTATTACAGAAACACGATATATCACATATAACAATATATATAACAATAATGTCATCTTAGTACATACATACATTTTCAGGCATTTTTATCATATTTATCATCTTTCCTTCTAAGATTTCTTCAGTTAAAATTGCGGATAAGTTAACAAATGATTCTCTATTCGCATGAAATAAATCTATGGAACAAAATGTTAACCGTTATTATTAATTGATGGTTTGTGAGTAATATCTCTCTGAAGATGGTGTAAGAGAGACTAATAATCTTAATGGAAAGATCGTGCTGGCCGGCCCTTCTTCGGCGGTTCGACCCAGCAATGGGATAGATTACGCACCCAGGGCTCGCAAGGGCAGTGGTCACCGGGCCTGGTTACCGCCAGGAAAAAAAAATCAGAAGAAGCGTGCGATAATGTCGTGTCACATAATCCGCAAGCGGAATGGAATTCTGCAGATGTTAATATTAAAATATAGAAAATGTTGGCGGTTACCTGCAAGAAAAAATCTTAAATAAAAGAGTAATTGTAAATGCCAAAAGAAAAGTTTGCAAATGTCAACTCGAAAGGAGGCACAACAATCCAGGAAAATGTCCACCTGGCTCGTACTAATTAAAAGTCAAGAAACAGGGCACAGATATTAAAATAAGCAGTTTTTATTCTCATTCTCTTTCGGTGAACCTGAACAAACCAAATTGGACCTCCCGCATGCTTCTTGGACAATACATGCATTTTTTTAGCTCAGTTGACCATAGGTCATCATAGCATTAGTGATCACTCCTTGTCCGTCCAAGCACAAATCGGTCTCTTTCGCGTCGCACTTTTCATGTCTTGTATTATGATTATATAGCACAACTTAGGACATCAAAAGTTCAGAACATTCATAATGATAAATTCAAACCAGTTGGGGATCCAGAAATTTCAGAATTTAGGCCGGGGGGGGGTGAAACTGGGTATGAATAAAATCAAAGTTCTTAAATTTTTTTTTTGTATATTATATATATATATATATATATATATATATATATATATATATATATATATATATATTGCTTCACTTAATGTTGGTTTCGCCTTTTTTCACTTGCATGCATATACATAATTTTTTTTTTCCAAAATAACTACTATAAGACTAAATATATCATTATCTCTGTTCCCCAATATCACCAAATTTAAACTAAAGGCCACTTTTTTACTTCCCATTTTCATGTTCAGCCATAATGTAATATCTGACCAGAATTTTTGCACTATCGTGCATTCCCAATAGAAAAAGGACAATTGATTATGGCTCCATGAGACAAAGAAGAACAGGTATCAGAATCTTTAAGCTTAATCTTTTAAATATAAAAAGTATTTGTTGTTAAAATCCTGTTCAGTAATTTATATTGAAACATTCTTAAATTTGGAGATTTTATTATATTTATGATATGTATAAACTATGTGGAAATGGGGAAATATTTTCATATAATTTCAGGTCTCTAGACTATTTTTCTGTTGCCTTTTCTGGTGCTTTATATACATATTTTATCATTTCATCATACACCATCTTCGAAACTTGTTTTGATTTTACAATTATCGTTACTTTATTTTTTTTTCTTTATCGGATCCCTCCGTTTCCTTCCATGCTTTTGGGATGGCATTTATTACTCCTTCATATTCAAGAATATGTATAGGTCTACCAATTATATTAGTTAATTCTTTATTACTGATAAACCTATTTAGCCCATTCTGGTTGATTATTAACAAGTCAGCTATATTCTGTATTCCGGCATCGAACCAATGTCGATAAAATATTGGTTTATTATCAATTCTGATAAAAGAATTCATGCATATACATTGCCTAAGAATGTCATTTTCATCTTTAAGGTTATTATTATAGTTATTTAAGCACCAAGCTTCCAATACCTCTCTTCAGAACGGATTAATGTTTCGAGATATATAGAGTAAATCTGTTTTTTTTTTCTCAATTACATTTGAAGAATAAAGAGCCACTTTTAATCAATTTCAGTATATCATATTTCCATCGTACTTCTGCTTCCTCGAGTAGTAATATTTTTATCCAGGTAATATTGAGTGTAGTTTTGTAGGTCTGTATGTGAGTCCCCTCCCCCCCCCCCCCCGTTCATATGGTGCCACTGCTGTTAGTTTTTTTATCTGTTCAGGTTTATGTGACAAAGTAAATTCAAGCATTATTGTTTCTATATATTAAATAAATATTTTATCAGGTGCAGGTAGGACTGATATTAAAAATGTAAGTTGTCACAGAGCAAATGTTTATAATTTTATTATCTTTCCCGCAATGTTATGTTTCTATGTGACCAAATATTTAGAAGACTTTATTTTCTCAACTGCTGGGGTAAAATTAGGTTTCATAAGATGTTTCACTTTTGAAGTAATTTTTATTCCTAATATATCTACTGGGCCATAGGACCATTTAAGATGTAATTTTTCTGTTTCATGTTTCCATGGTATAACCGACCTATTTTGCCTTAAGAAAGGCATAACTATTGTTTTCTCTATATGAATATTAAGCCCCGAAACCAAGGCAAAACGTTTAAATATTTCAAGAGGTTATTTTAATGAGGCTGCATTCTTAGAGTAAGTGTAGTGTCATCTGCATATTGTAATAATTTGTTTCTAAAATATCCCTTAATGTGTCGATTTGCTCTTATTGTTATTGCCAAGGTTTCTGTTTTTTATACATTGATTGATAATAATTTCTAGCTGCAGATAGAATATCTTTCTGGTTTTATGTTATTGTGCCATCAGGTAATCGGATTTTATTAATCCTTTTTTATTATAGTTTCTTCTTTCTAGATTTAGACAGTATTTTTGAGGATTTTTCACCATGTTCATACCATCTTGCTCTTCTTCTAATTATTGCACCCTCTGTATGTTTTTGTACCATTTGTTCTAATCTCTCCTTTGTATTTATATATTCTATATCTTCCTGTTGGTTTCTATCAATAGATAATTTAATCTTTTTCTTTCTAATGCTTGTATTTCATCTCTCTTTCTTTTTGCTCTTTGAATTCCATATGTTATACTTTCTCTTCTAATACTCATTTTCAAGGTTTCCCATAATAAAGCAGGATTGGCACCAATGTTACCTTTCACAGTGCCATGTAAACAGATGACCACTTCATTTGAAGGTCTCATAAATAGAGAAAAATGCCTAACAAATTGAAAAAAAAATACAGGTGGTACCACCAGTGTACAGGAACTGATAAAACACTCCATGATCAATATGCATGCTAAGTATCAGGTCATCAGTGCATTAGTTATTCAGATACTGGAGTTTTTGTATCGCATTTTTAACTAGAAAACATTTGCCAAGCGACAATGTGTATCATCCGAAGTCAGAGTGGTATAGGTGAAGTGAGGGATGTATTGAGTGGTATGTCACACCACTCCTGAATATAGTCCACTAATCTCTGAGAAAAGGGCATTACTCTAATCAACAAAAACACCTGGCGCCAACTGTTTGGTTTATGAGAAAACTCTCCAAGACGGATTGACGTACCAAATTTCACACCAATACCTTGAACCACTCCTAAGGTATGAGCAATTTTCACCCAAAGCAAATGTACAGATGGACACCACTGGAAAACAATTGCAGATGGCGCCTCCAGTCTTGAGTACAACAAGGAGGAGTCCAAGATATATGGACACGCACAATTTCAGGCCAATACATTGAAGAACCGCTAAGACTAACAGATGGCAAATGCACCGATGGATGCTACGCAAAAGTATTGTAGGTGGCGCTTCCAGTTGCGATTACAAGATGGAGAAATCCAAGATCTATGGACATGCAAATATTCAGCTCAATACATTGAGCTACTCCTGAGATATTGGCTGTTATCTAAAAGACACCCAGATTCACACTGCACAGAAAGAATTGCAGGTGGTGCCTCCTGTTTTTGTTATGCCCAACTACATAGGTAAGGAAACAACTATGCCGGGTTACGAAAAGATCGGTCCAAGGGTCTCAGAGGAGTTCTTCAGAAACGAACACAGTTTTTGTATCACATTTTTTATGATTTCGGGGGTACTTGCGAGCCCAATGGCTCGGAGAATATGTGTAACAGAGACCTTATTTCAGATTTCCATGAAGCCTTTAATGGACCTCCCTAAATGTCAAGTATGAAGATTCTAGGTCAAGTGGTTGCGATTTATGTCCTTTTAACAAATGACAGTTTTATTACAGGTCTGAAAAAAAAGAGAAAAAAAATCGTAAAAATCGGAAAAATACAGGTGGCGCCACCAGTCTGCAGGAAGTTATGGAACAGCCCACAATCAATATTCATGCAAAGAATTAAGGTGATCAAGGCAGTAGTTATTCAGATACTTGAGCTTTTGTATTAAATTGTGCATTATTCTGGGGGGTATTTCGGAGCCCCATAGCTCAAAGAATATGGGTAACAGTGACCTAATTTTAGGTTTTCAAGTAGATTTGCATGGGCCTCCCTGGATATTAAGTTTAAATATCCCAGGTCAAGTGGTCACGATTTGTGCCCTGTTAACAGATGACAGTTTCATTGCAGGTCTGAAAAAAAGAGGAAAAAATCGTAAAAAATGGGAAAATATCTTGTGACGTCACCAGTCTGCAGGAAGTGATGGAATACACCATGATCAATATTCGTGCAAAGATTCATGGCGATCAATGCAGGAGTTAAATCAGATACTTGAGCCTTGTATTAAATTGTGCATTATTCTGGGGGTATTTCGGAGCCTCATAGCTCAAAGGATATGGGTAACAGAGACCTAATTTCAGGTTTTCAAGGAGACTTATCATTGGCCTCTCTTGATGTTAAGTTTGAAGATTCCAGGTCCAGTCGTTACGATTTGTGCTTTGTTTACAGATGATAGTTTGAGTGCAACTCTGAAAAAAAAAAGAAAACAAATCGTAAAAATTGGAAAAAAATATAGGTGCCGCCACCAGTCTGCAGGAAATGATGGAACATCCCATGATCATTATTCATGCAAAGAATCATTGTGATCAATGCAGTAGTTATTCAGATACTTGAGCTTTTGTAACAAATTTTGCATTATTCTGGGGGGGTTATTGGGAGCTCCATAGGTCGAAGGATATGAGTAACAGAGAACTAATTTCAGGTTTGAAAGGAGATTTTTTATGGACCTCCTTTGATATTAAGTTAGAAGATTCCAGGTCCAGTGGTTACGATTTGTGCCCTGTTAACAGATGACAGTTTCATTGCAGGTCTGAAAATAAATAGAATAAAAAGTATTAAAAATAGGAATAAATACAGGTGGCGCCACCAGTCTGCAGGAAATGAAAGAAAATCCCCAGATCATTATACATGCAAAGAATCATGGTGATCAATGCAGTAGTTATTCAGATATACTTGAGCTTTTGTATCAAATTTTGCATTATTCCTGGGGGTAATTCGGAGCCCCATAGGTCAAAGGATATGAGTAACAGAGATCTAATTTCAGGTTTTCAAGGAGATTTTTTATGGACCTCCCTTGATATTAAGTTTGAAGATTCCACGTCCAGTGGTTACGATTTGTGCCCATTTAACGGACGGACGGCCGGACGGACGACGGACTTAGGGTGATCGCTATAGCTCCGATGACTCTCAGTTATATCAAATTAGCTTATATCAAATAGTATTGCAGACGGGGGGTGAACTAGAAATAAATATATGGATGATCCACGCTGGTGGGAATATTTATAATAAAAAATTAGGAATTCGCCTCAATATCAATGTATATAAAATGTCGTATAGATTTGAGGAGTATCAATTTTAGGAATTCGCCTCAATATCAATGTATATAAAATGTCGTATAGATTTGAGGAGTATCATGAAAAAGTCACAGAGGGATTAATTATAAGATCAAGGGTTAATTAGTATGAAGAGGGGAAATAAGTACAAAATACTTTTAAAATATGGAAAAAAAGAAATAAAATAAAATCTACTTTTAGGAAATTGCTGGTTGATGAAAAGGAAGTTATAAATCCATGAAGTATTATGAAGGAAATCAAAGATTTTTATACTGAGAAGTATTCTCGAAAATAAAATATATGTGAGAGAGACTGTCAGAGTCTATTTGACACGTTTCATGTTCCAGTATTATCTGATTATGCAGCCGATGAATGCGACATAGAAAGTACAAAACAACAAAAGTCCCGGAAGTGATGGCTTAACAAAAGAATTCTATCTGACTTTCTTTGATAATATAGGAGATGATTTATTCCGATCAATAAACAAATGTTACCAGGAAGGTTCCCTTACTTCAAGCCAACGCCAGACTGTCATTACACTCATTGAAAAGCCAGGTAAAGAGCCTGGAGACCGATCAGTTTGATAAATTTGGATGTTAAAATTCTTGCTGAGCGACTTAAAGTTTGTTTGTCAAAGATTATTGATAATGACCAGACTGCATTTCTTAAAGGAAGACGAATTACAGATACAAACTGAATAATAAGGATCTAATGGAATACTGTCACTTAAGTAATAAACAGGCTATTTTATTCGCAACCGAATTCGCTGCAGCGTTTGATTCCGTCGATTATGTCTTTCCATTTGCTGTGTTAAAAAAGTTTGGTTTTGGTGAAACATTTCGAAAGTGGATTCGTATAATGCATACCGATTTAGAGTGCTGTGTCATAAACAAGGGCTAAACTACAGGTTATTTTCAATAAGAGAGGGGCACACGTCAAGAAGATCCATTGGCACCCTACCTTTTTTGATGGTAATAGAAATCTTGCCAATAATGTTTCGTCATTCAGGCAGTATCAAAGGTATTTTATCAATGGTATAGTATAAAACAATGCACGTACGCAGACGATATAACATTTTTGTTAAGGACGAAAGCTCAATGAAAGAAGTCAGATTAATTTTAGAAAGATTTGCAAAAGTTTCGTCTCTGGAAAAGTTTGAAGCGGCATGGCTTGGTAAAAAATCAAACAGAGCACTTAGCAAAGATATTAAAAGAGTCAGTCTACAAAAGAAGCAATACAGATTTTGGGGAATATGGTATATCTACAATGAAATATTTCCCATGATCTTAACTTTGAACACAAGTATGATAAGTTACATATTCTTCTTAATATATGGAGACAGAGAGCTCTTTCAATATATGGCAAGAACAAGATATTAAAACGTTAGGTATTTTAAATTTGATTTATGCTTTAATATACTAGATCCATAAAAAGGTTATAAAAATATGAATAAAAAATTGTGTGACTGATTTCATTTGGAACGGAAGGAAGCCAAAAATAAAATATGAAGTATTGATACGTGGACGAGAAGAATTTAGGGTGGTATTGTTTTGCCAGACTTGGAAAAAATTATAGAAAGTCAGAGGATAATGTGGATAATTAGGATAAAAAAATAGCGAATGCAAAATGTACAGTAATACCTAATTTTATTTACGGCACTTCGGTTGACTTTCCTGTTCTGCAGCCAACTTAAACATAGACTGCGTGTCTATAAAACTGCCAAATTTCTATTATCAATGTTTAAAAGCATGGAGCTCATATTTGTCAGGTGAGCCAAACACCAAGCAAATGATACTTGGTCAACAACTTTGGAATAATAAATATATTCTAATGGGAGGCAAATCTGTATACAACAAATATCTCCATACTTTGGGAATAAAATATGTCTAACATATACTTCAAGAGGATGCTTCTAAAAAGCCAATCTCACAAAAATTAGACCCAGGTTGTAAAAAGTACAATATATGTCATATCCTATGAAGGGGCCTGCAGGAGGCGATCCCTTATGATTGGAAAGATTTGTTTTAAAGAGATAAACAAGCATCAGAATATATATATATATATATATATATATATATATATATATATATATATATATATATATATATATATATATATATACCTGCAAGGGAATAGGGACACCTATAGGGACCAGTACTATGAATATAGAGACGATTGCTTTTAAAAAGTGTATGGTAAATTACTAAGTTCAAAGGTCGAAGAACCTATCAATAAAAATAAGACTTCGACAAGCAAATATACAAAACCTGAGCTGGAAGGATGCCGTACAGTGCATATATAAAACAACAATTGATATGTTTTTATCCAGATTAGGATTCTCCATAATATTTTATCCACAAATAAGAAATTATACATATGGAGAATATATAATTCGTACAAGTGTTCCCATATTTCTGTTTTACATCTATTTTATGAAT
This sequence comes from Sipunculus nudus, assembly GCA_026874595.1. NCBI lineage: Eukaryota > Metazoa > Annelida > Sipuncula > Golfingiida > Sipunculidae > Sipunculus > Sipunculus nudus. The sequence continues at coordinate 37,008,782 of CM049317.1, read as the reverse complement.
GTTACACGGTCAGATCATTGTATTTTAATATTGTTATGTGGACAAAAGTTGCTGGAGTTGACATGCCAGCATTAGCGGCAGCATATTTTTTATGCCGTGTGTCCACAAGACACTCCTAACGAAAGCCTGCTGGATGCTCTGGTGCTGTTTTATAAGTTCATAGTATTTAAATATCGAGACACAGGTAAATTCTCATCACTACAAATATATATAATTTTTGATGCAGATAAAGAAAAGCTAGAACGAAATGTAGCTGAAAAAAAGTTTGTTTTTTTTATCTGCATTTAGAAAAATGGGGCAAAATAATTGGTATATTATGAAAATGAAGCACAATAGATAATGGATATTTTCTTTGTATGTATATCAAATGTTGTATTGTAAGTTATGAAAAAAAGAAGAAAAAAAGTCTGGTATTTTTCATATGTACTTCTGCCATTACTAAGCAAACACTGCTCCTTCGCGCGTACCTGCGTAATTGCTTATGGCAAATTATTTATAAAAGAAACCAATTAATTTATTTGCATGCAAAGAAAATATTTGTTGATTTACTTGTCCTCCAAACACATATCGTTAAGTCGAATGGAGGTATACAAAAGTGTGTATTTTAGATGATTCTTTTTCTAAGACACTTCTAAAGGGACACTCAAATAATTAGCTATTGCAGCATAAATCAATCATGGCAATATTACCGTTATCAGAATATTACATTGTACTCGGGTGATGTGTGCGCTAAAGTGCCAACGGGAACAAATTGGTGTGAACGACTGATCGAAAACATCCTTACGATGGACAAGTGTTTAATTCAGCACTTTGTATAACCAGTGAACCACACCGTAGGAATTACATCACATTATATAGGACCTTATTGAGGCAACGTGCCTTATACCAAACGAGGAGATAAACATTTCACTAGGAAATATATTGTTCCCTATATAGCACTGAGGTTAGTTTTAGCTATCAGAACAACAAGGGTAGTGTCGCAGATAATTCTAACACAGTCCTCGCCGTTATCCTAGTTATATGGCAATGAATGAATGAAATGGCAAGAAATGAATGTTGAATGTTGACATAGCCGAAATTGCGTTTTACTGTATTATTATGATGTTCTGATACGCAGTTTTTTTCAATATTGTTCAGGATATAGTCATCAGACATGATTCACATCAGATAAACCTCAACTTTAATCATATAAGGAAAATTAAACCACCTCTGAGGTAGAACCTCGGTTTTACTGTTGTACGTATATTTATCGCCTTTTCTTTGGAAATGATCTGCATTTTATAAATATGTTTGAAGAAATAACTTTTAAATAAGAAGAAGAAATAAGTTTTTAAAAAAATAAAAAAAAGTATGCTCAGTGAAAAAGCTAATAACGTTCTGCCTTTTATTAAATCATCTTTATTATGTAACTGTTTTGCTTTAAATCCAGACTTGATATTCGATAATGTTATGTTGAACATTTACATAACAACTAGGAGCTATGCATATAAAAATATATTTGGAACATATAGTAAAACCTTACGTCGTGAACATGATCTTATTATTCCTACGGCATTGAATGTTTATTTGCTGGCTAGGTTCAGCGGTATAAACTGTTAAATGCCTATTAGCGCACCAGGTACTAGTCGGGCACCAGCACTGACATCCCGGGATGTCTGTTTTTTTAAGTTTCTAGAAGGACGTTTTAATATCGGAAGTTCTAATTTGGTGACTTGTGCTGAGATGGTTCATTGCGAACACATCACCACTGATAATTAGGCCCTGGAACTTTTAGATATTTTCAATATGGAGAACTGAAATGCATATTGTCTTCTGTTTCGGTTATAGGGTGTTACGGATTTGAGTATCAATTTTTTACGCAAACTTGTCTTGGGGCGGTATCATGTATGTAAAAGGCCAATATGGAATATATTTTGTCCATGGAACTTATTATCTTTAATATTAGACTTCATATGAACGTCGGTGAGGCGAATTCCTGTAGTCACGTGACTTATCTTGTGTTCAGAAATGGCGAATATGCGAATAATGATATGTTCATATGATGTTTATGATATGTACCCTAGTTTTTAATACTTAAGATCTAAACAGACTGGATGTAGTACCAGTGAGATTCATTTGATAGATCATGTAGGTGTGTTTACTGTTTCTGTTCTCATAGCAGGGTCCACATGTGTTTATTTGGCTAAATAGAGATTTTAATATCAGAGTCCATGTGAGATATGAAGATGTTATGTTCTGTAGTGATAGACCTAGCCACTAAAGGAGTTATTATGTCTCCGCCCGTGTTTATTGATATATGTTGATAGGTTTTAATCTGGATTTCTCTTCATGGCCCATGTTCATGGTGTACACTGTTTAGCAGTTAAACATATCGTATATGCACACTGCTTTATATGGATAGGCCTACTGTACAGTAGATGTGTAGCTTTAGAGATAAATTTATACAAACAGTCATGCTCATTGTTCAAGTATGTGTAATGATAATATTCTGTTGAAATAACAATTAAGATCTGAATCAGGTATAAACTAAAGAGTTATTAGTTTTGACATATGTACACTTATATGGGCACGTTATTTGAACAGATCTAACATAACAGGATGTTATTGAGATATTTCTGCTTAAAGAAAGATACATAATTATAATGTGCATGATTCTTACCAGGTGACACATATATAGTTATTGTCTTACATTATGGGTCGATTTTATATATACTTTATTTATGTTTTATTATTAAGGTTGTATAGTAAACATTGGTAATGACTACTTGTCATTGTGTATTTGCAAGGCCATAACGCCACCACAACGTCAACCCTCATTTTCTTTATCTTGTTGCTTCCTATTTAAAGACTATATTGTAACTCTCTTCAATGTTCTACGCAACTGGCTGTATGGACAAACTCAGTTGGTCACACGGTACTTGGACTATTGTTTTCATTTAAAGTCCTTAGAGATGGATACCCACGGTTCCATATACATGTTTCAACACTAACACACTCTTGCCACAGTGTCTATGTCAAAACATCTCGAGTAAACTAAACTTTACAGGTATTGATGTAAGGACATATCATGTAGGTAATAGCATGAAATTTTAGGTGAAACGCTTTGACATTTCCATTTTTATCATCTCATGCGTTAATTGCTGAACAATCTGTTTTGCAGAGAGCGGTGAGGGTACTGTGTTTATCAGGGTTAGAATTAGACAAATGTTTGCCTTAATAGTATGATAAATCATTAATAAATATGTAATACCGAGGAGCAGCGAAGGATTTTCCGGCTATTTTAGAGTTATGTATAAAGGCTACTAGCACCTCCGGTACACTTGTTTACCTGCGACAGATCAAATTGTTAACGATCCATTGACCAAAGAGACAATGAACACCTTTCACAGATATCAGTGCAGCAAACGGAGGGTTAATATTCTTGGAAATAATACATACCTATGTATGGTCAACTGAATCTGATAATGTTCTCCGCATTACCCTTACTTGTACTACGCGTTATCCAACTTAATGTGAATGGGAAAACTAGTACATACTATATTTGTGCGTGATTGAACCATGTTTGTCAAGAACTCAGTTAATGGGTTAATTTGAAAAATCATTACTGTTCACAAAGTTATAGTTACCGATATCATTTCCTATTCCTCAGGAGAATTTGGAGAAAAGCCACAGCCCTTGACGGGTCACTCAAACCCACTCTCGAAGTATAACCGGAAATAAGTCAGGGTCGCTTGCAGAGACAACAAAGCTAGTTACCGTGCGTCTTTCCAGGAACCCTGATAACAAGGATGTCGACGCTAGAATGGTCATTTTTGAAACATCGTAATTTAGTGCAGACAACCGTACATTTAAAAGTAACGGGCCAGGAAATATGTAAAAGTGTGTGAGAGGGCAAACATACAGCCACAAGGGACGATAACTGTGGAATTTCAATTTATTTCATCGGCTCTGCAAATTTGCAAAGTTGTAGTTATTCCAAAAGATCAGATGTTTTCTCAGTTTTTGTTACTGCCTGCTATGTGCGACACAAAGAAATTTCATTGTAGGTATGAAACCATGATCGTCAAATAATAGTTTAAATAGGTTTGAATTGTTACCATATACCAGAGTTACACTTGTATGACGCGTATATGCCGCCTATTACCAGGACATGTTTGATTCTGTGTAATGATGATCTTATCGCTTATAATTTAGAGGTCTCATTTATATATATATATATATATATATATATATATATATATATATATATATAATAGGCTCCTCTCTTCAGAAGCATACACTTATACTGGACAAGGCCATGCAACGGGGTCAAGGTCTTTAATGTTTGAACTTGTCCGACATCTTGGTGGAGACAATATATGTTATCAAAATTGAAGAAAAGAAAAGCATTTATTCAAAACTGATGGGGTTCTCAAAAATCTTTTGTTTCTCAAGAATTGACTTTAAAAACCAAGGTCAAGGTCTTCAAACATCTTTGTGGAAAAAAATCTATGTGTAACATTGGAGGAAAAATCATATATATCGACTCATTTCACCTTGAACATCAAGGTCAAGGTCACAGGTTTCCAAACTCTTTCGACAACTTATCATTTGACATTTTCATTCTGATTTTCAGAAAATGCATCTAGCCCTTTGAGAAACAAAGTTTTTGTTTGTTTTTCACTTAATATTGAAATATTATAAAGGTCAAGGCCACTTTAGAATTTATCTTAGAACTCATTTCGATTTATGTAGTCCAGCCGCCACTTGACTCCATCTTGTTAAATGGTCTTAAGTTTTTCTTTTCTTTTTGGATTTTGTTGGCCAATATGTAATGTGTAAAAAATATTGAGTATGGCCCGCTGTAAGCGGTAAATTTAGCTAATTAGCACAACACAAAATGGCCGCTAAAATAACACTTTAATAGCAATAACACCTCATAGTATCTCACCATTTGACATAGAGGGCCAACTTATTCATGGATTCTAGGGAATAATATGACACAGATGATTCATTTCTGTGATTGTTTTAGTCGTAGTGACCACCATTTTCGTTTAAATCATGAACATACAATGCAAATAACCCGTGTAATTAAACCAACCGTTGACCAGAAGTGGTCTCAATTTACAGGTTATCTTATTAGACGGGTCAGTTATAACCAATGTAAAAGCTTTCGTTTCACTCAACGGTGGTCTTAATAGACAGGTGGCCTTATTAGATAGGTGGTCTTTCGGACAGGCTCCACTGTACTATACTGACCTATTGATTTAGTTAATATGTTGAAACCTCTGTACTTTGCCCCATTTTATTTTTTTTAATTTTGAATAAAATGACTAATTAAATGCTACGGAATATATGTAGATGATTTAATGCGTCAACTTTCTTTGCTGTGTGGCGGCGTGGCTACCTGACACATTCACTGAGTGTCTAAAAAAGATATCCATATTCATCGTAAAGTGTTGATATGCATTTACAAAGACTATACTATAGTCTTTAAAGAGATCGCAATGGCATGGCACAAGCAGAAAAAAAAAATCTATCAAGCCGGACATGGATCCAAAAATTTGCCAGACATGTGATCTAAGCCGGACATCTATATTTTTTGGCAGGACATTATAAAAAATAATAGGTAGGCAGATACAACAGTTTCCGACAGAATCCTCATCAGAGTTTGCAGTATGCTTCAAAGAAAATGTGTGTCACGGTTTACCTGCTTGGACCCAAGATCAGCTCATGAACAATGGCGTCCAACTAAATGGTCCTCGTCTGGGATAGAGATATATCATAATGGTGATTCAGAACGTCTTCAATATTTGAAGGATTCATTGTCCCTTGTGTGTTAACCTATTCCCCTACAAACTTTATAATGAAGATGCTGACAGATAGATCAACCAACTAACCAACCAGGGAAGCAAAACAATACCTCGTCACCTGACACAAGTTGTAATAATATACATGACTAATATACATGAACTAATTTCCTAAGTTCCACATGTTGGAATCCACAGCAAAAGTAAATCTTGAACAAATGTATGATACTGTGAAGAGTCGTGGAGAAGGGGGTTTGTGATTTAAAGTACGATTCATGATATATGGTACTGAGACACCGCTTGCGCTTTAATGCGACTACTTGTCCGTTCATATCAAAAACCTTCAAAATGTAATGTACTCAAAAATAAATTATTTTTTTACACAAGAAAATATATGCATTGGGGTGGCCGTGTCCAGTAAGCTCGTTTGCCTTTACGTTGTTACACTGTGACGTGCTCGTGTACGAATCTCGCGGGGGGGGGGGGGGCGAAATATTAAGGTAATTATGGCATTTTTTAGTTGAGTATAACATTGGCGGTCATTTTGTTTTATGCTAGTTAGCTCCAATTGCCCAAAGCTGACAGCGACTTCAGCATTTTCACACCTGATGTGTAGGCACACAAAATCCACAAAGAAAAAATAATGCTAACAATAATAATATTGTTAGCAGAAAATGTGACCTCTGGCTCCCGGACTAATGAAAGAAATCTGCCCATTATTTTTTTTTTACTTCTAATGCTCACAGTACTATCAAGTGGTAAAAATGGGGGCATTAAAAGACACGAAACATGAAAAAAGATATTTAGTGCCGCCACCAGTCTCGTGTACAAGACAAAACTACCTAAGATCTTCGGTCAACATAATTTTTGGACCAATCCATGGTATCTTTCTTGAGATACTTAAGATTTTCTGCCATTTGCCACCTGTCCAATATACAGCCTATAGTCCAGGAGATTTCACAGTTAATAGCAATATCTGATAGAAACGTTATGATTGGGTGTTTAGAGTGGTCAAGCTTGATCAGATATCGAACCCCGAAAAATTAAATCCAAACAATAATAATTAATCCCGATAACGGGACGGGACAGGTCGCGTGATCCTGGTTTTGGCTTCAGTATGATGATGCCATGTTTTGCTTTATTCTCTACCGAGAGCCACGGTACATCTAACTCGATTACCAAGAAAGTTACACCAATCTGGCAATCTTAAACAAATGTCCTGGCATTTTGTTAAATTGATTTAATATCTTCAAGTTTGGCAATTGTGTCCAAGGAATACCTTTTTATGTAAATTCTCCCACTTAATAAAAGTAGGTACAAATAATACCCTGGTAAAGCGTATGATTACTCTTATCTATAAATAAAACTTTTTTTTTTCTCAAAAGCTTTATTTATCGATATTTTAGTTTCCGTTGCAACGGACATTCAAAATGTCGGCTTTCCGGTGGACTCGACTGACTGACATAAAGAGGGCCTGGTTAAGGCTTAAAGGTTTCTTTTATACTTTTTTTACTCATAAATCTAGATATTTCTGCTTTTAAACGCTTCATAATACTGACAAAGGGTACATCAATAAATGCTTGAAATGTCATGAGTTTCCTCTCATATACATTATCGTTTGTCATCAACAAACGCTATAAACTGTTGTTGACTCATCGTGAAATTTAATTTGTTTTAGTAATAATTTGGTAAGTTCAATTGCCTGTATGAACGCTATTTACGCTATTTAGTAAATCAGTAAAACAAAAGTTCAAAAGCGGACTATTCCAGTTGACATGTAGTCATGGTTATTTTGTAATATGACACGACTGTTTACTTAAAACAATCCGTTGATCGCCTCAGTGGAAACTGTACTCATTCTGACACAACATTATTGTCCCTACATCAAGTATTCCGTTTATTTCGGTTAAAATATGGCCAGGCAGTTAACTGAAGTGACAGCGCTGAACCACACGATATTGTTCATAATATTATCAACCTTAAACTGGCTGCATACGCCTATGGTCATACCACACGCTCATGCTGTGTGGATGCCTATGGGTTTTCGGTAGGACCTCTCGGTCATTATTACTATTGTTGTTGTTGTTTTTATCATGTAATATCTAGATTAACTGAAGCTTCCTGGCCCATTGCTTCCTCATAATTGATTTTTTTCATGTGTGGATGTAAGGTTTTACATTTACGGTTGAGCGATTCGGCAAGCTTTCACTGTACCAAGCAATTAAATAGAAAAAGTAAAAGTAAATGCGAAGGAGGCTGACATGTTCCCACGCAATCACTTATGGATCTTTCAGGCGGAATCTGTGGTTAAATCGAAGCGCGCCATATAAATAAAGTACACATGATGTAAGAAATATAATTTTCAAGAGAGTAAAGAAACAAACGCATCTAAAGGTCATGATTTATCTATACCAATTAAACAAACACGCTACATGATCAGGTGGTTTAGCAAAATGGTAAAAGTAGTGTATCCGACCACAAATATAGCCTAACTCGGATTTTCCTGAAAAAAAATTAAGGTTTCAAATTTTTCTCTAAATGTCTAGGTTCATACTACATAAAAAGAACATATGCTGAACATCAACTTAAACAACTCGCATTGTTCAAATTTAAAGTTGATCCTGATTAATGCGACCATCTCAACACCTTCATTCATCTGTGGTCGTGTGAGCCATTCACATGACATAGCCGGCCCAGGGTCCTCCCAAACTATCATCAGTAAAACAATCAGCGGTGCAGTGGGCCAGTGAGCAGCTCAATGAGTGCCCGCATTAGGCAGGTCAATATATCACTTTGGTCGGGAAAAACTGCCCGTAATCCGTAATAGCCAGATGGTCGTATTTCAAAGGTTTTATCTATAGATAATATAACAGAATTTCGAAAGGGACTGATATTCAGTGGTGGTAATAGCCAATTGCCTGCATTTCACAGATGGTCGTTCAGACAGGTTGGACTGTATATTTATTCCATTTGTGCGATAAAGAATGTGTGACAAATAAATCTGCTGGTACTTCTCAGTGGGATCCGCTTATCTGGAAATTGGTTCTAACTGTACTTTACATATGTAGTTATCCTTAAACAAAATATATCCTTAACTAAGCCTAAAACGTTGATCTGTTTGCTTTTGGATACAGGTTGAACAATTGCTCCTATATATTATTTTTTTAATTAATTGGCACCAGATCAAAACATACTTTGTCAAAATATATGTTTTTGAGCTAACTTTACAGTACTGTGCATTTTCGCATCCAAATACTTACTTTTTCCTCCTCATAATGATTATATATTTCTTGATCCAATCGGTTGCTTGTCGTAATTTATGTCGGATATATTGATCAATGATCAACTTCCCCGTTTTCACCATATACGCCTTTTAAAAATATTATCCCTGAATACCCTGTGTTTTTTTTAATTCTAACATTTACCAAGGAGCAAATAAAGTTCTTGTTTAACCATATTTGTTGTTTATTTTTTTCTCGTATACCGTATACGGTGTTTTAAACTGACTATATAGTATATAAAATATCTCTCGAGAATACTGGCAATTTCTTTTATTTCAGATACACAGCTTTAAGGTACCATCAGCAGTGATAACATATATATTAAAACATGATTTATATAGAACTGCCCTATAAGGTTCATTTGACCTGTTTTCCTAAAACGATTTTACACCAAAACCCCGTTTAATGCTTTTTCACACAATCTTAAATCAAACAACAAACTATCATCTTCCTGGCCTGGAACTAACGTTTTCCTCCGAATACGTTCTGTTTATTTCTATAGGAAGCTAAAATATCTTCTCTTTTCTTCAGATTCAAGTGAAGTCAGGGAACAATACTAAATGTATTTATTTATTTTAAGGCATATTTCAAGGAATTAAATTCATTCAACGACAACGCTGTGTCATCTGCATAGTAAGGTATGGGGAAGCATTCGTATAGATAGGTATACACAGGAAATATTAAAACTACGGGCTGAACTTTCAAAGGTCATAATGATAGTAAAACACAGAAAAATTATGTTTAGTTATATTTCTCACCAAAAGCAATGTAATCCACATATTTAATATTTGTTCCAATGTAGATTCTGAATATCTGAATGATACATTTCTTTTGTAATCTGCTAAGCTATGGCTTGCCAAGAATTGAATAGCACATCGTCTTATATTCAAATTACTATTGTTGTCACAGTATTCCGAGATATGTATGAACGATGCATGTGTTAACGCATATATGTGAGGGTACTTTAGGCTTATACTTTGTATACACGTAGAGCAAAAAAAAAGATAAATATATAATTTGCATAAAATATGCGTGGTATTACATTTCTTAGAAGATTTTATGCAAATGTTTTGTTTGATTTTTTTATTGCACTCACGAGCCAGGTGTAGAGTTTCTGGGGGTAGAATGTCGGTTAAATTAATCATGTGTAATAGGGAGGTTAGGTAATATTTGTAGGTTAAAAATTATTCTGCTAATAGTGCCGTTCTTATTCACTTTTGATGGTATATTCTTTTTCCTGGAGCTTTACTGCAGGTTAGGGAGTCGAGGGCTTGCTGAGCGCCTCTTTAGTGCACAATCCATTGAACTCTTCCATGGATATCAGAGCATGGCTGTGCTCCTGTGCATCCTCATCCAAGATTCATTGATAAGAGTAGACTCCTTGATAGTACTCGGTCCATCGTTTCTGTTTTGTCCTCAAGATAAGTCACCAGTAATAACAGAATAAACAGTCTTAAATTAACACTGATGATTTTTTGTTGTTGTATTTTCGTATGTTATATCCTAACATCTGTGTATATCTGTGTTGAGTTCTGTAAAACTTTTGTCCTGTTATTCTTTACTATTGTTCTAGAAAATTGAGGCGTTGCCCTTTTGCTATCGTTTATTTTGTAACCTTTACACTTTGATTTACTTTCGCATAACAGTTATATTTTAAATATTTTAAATTGTTCTTTTGGAAGGAAACTTGATGTTGGAATTATGAATTATAAACATCACTCATGGCCTAAATTGTCAATGGCACTCAAATGTCAATTTATTCAAAGAGTTATTATCAATGTATTATCGTTAGTATTGTAGTTAGTATTTGCAAAAAGGTAGTATTTGCAAAAAAATTTAAAATTTGATGTTTTTTTCCTGTTTGTACTCATTGTAGCAAGCTCTCTGTAGAAGTATGAATAGTAACGTGAGCCTGTGTTAGGGCTGGACAGAGGCAGTTGTAGCTTTCACACAGTTGTTGTCTGTAAATATTATTAAAAGCAAAAGATTCTGACCATGGAGATGTTAAACGAATTGTAGATGCAACAATATACGCGCAACATCTATTCAACGTAAGTGCCGCTGAATGACAAAAATCCTTTTGAAAATGTTTTATAAATTGGTTTTACATTTTTTCTTGTACTAGTGCTTACACATAATATCAGAGACAGAGACGCAGAGATGTATAAATCAGTGATATAAGTAACTTTTTATGTCCGTTTAGTATAGTGTTTAAACAAAGATGCATCTATCTGGTGGAAAATAGAGTTGAAGGGATTCCCGTTTAATTATGTATTTAGTATAAGATAGCTGCTTACATGGATATTTATTTGACCATCTAAACCCGATCTTTGTTCAATTTAGTATACATTATTGAGTCATATACACATGCTGAAAATAAAACCGTACGACGTACTACAGTTGAGGAAGTATTCTAACTCGCTGCGGTTACCCCGATATTTTATAATAATGTTAATGATAATAAAAAGATGTCCTACTCATACTCACTAATGGTTCCAGCTCAAAACACACATGCATCCCCCCAATTCTCATTGTGCGTGGCATGGCCATAGGCGTATACAGCAACTTGAAGCTGATAGCATTGTTATCACAACGCATGGGTTAGCTCTTATAACAAGAACACGGAATTCTCCGGGAGAAATCGGAGAAACGGTGTGTAATGTATGCTCAAGTTATGGTGAGCCATTGTATGAATCCGTTATGTAAAGGAGTAAGATAGGTTTTATGTAAATTAACTGTGAATAAGAAAAGCTTCATGAACAGTCGGAATTTGAATTGTCAGCGCCATAACCTTTGTTGTAATGATATAGAAAATGATACTCTTTGTGGCTGATTGAATAGGTATTTTTTTTTATTTTGATCATATATTCAGTGAGATGACACAATGCTATGCGTGAACGTGCTTATGTTATACTCAAGGGGCAGATAGAAATCCTTTGGGCAGAGAGATACATGATCTCGAATAAACAACCAGGAGCACGAGCTGCATGAGCAACCGGAGTAATTGTATAACTATATATATATATATATATATATATATATATATATATATATATATATATATATATATATATATATATATATATATATATTTAATTCAGGATGTCTGTTAGTTTTTCTTTCATCATGACTCACTGGACGAAAGCCCCCCCCCCCCCCCTCCATTATTCCCAGCTTCCACAACGTCCATTAACTACCCGGATGGTTGTGACCCACTTTAACTCATGCGTTTAACGCTCGTATAATCGAAGAAAATTATTATTGCAGCATTCGGCCCTTCAAATTCAGTTAGGCCTAGCCAATACAAAAACCTTTCTTCGGGATTAGCCTTTTACAATCCGTTAGGCTTAGTCAAAACTAAGGAATGATAGGAGTCCCGATTGAAAAGTTTACAAATTTGCAGCTACAACATGAACCACCATGTAATAAAAAATGTTAACAATAGTGGTTGGCAGAAAGTGGAATTTACCAACCACTTTTCGAAATAAACTTTGCACTTTTTATTTAAAATCTCGTTCCCTATCCAGGTTTTGAATACTCTGATTGCATATTAAAACAAGTCTTTGAAATTTGATTTGACTACACTGGATATTGTTGGTCCGTGATTTTATTATTACCCTCTCTTCCCTTTTATGTGAATGTGCATAAGCATTATTCCCTTATTGTAGGTGCTTCTTATTTCATTTTTTTCCACTCGAGTAGCAGGTTCAACATTTCTTCCAAATGCTTGTTGTGAATGGGGTTATTGCCTTAATAGGGCAAAGTTATAATAGGCCAGTGTATTGAATGAAAGTATGAACACGTATCCTGACAACCTCCTTTGGGATACAAGAATTTCCATTAGAATTTTAAAATAAATAATTACTAAATCTGTCTTTATGGACAATTAATTGGAAACATGGCGGGATATTGCAAGAATGGCTGGGCCAACTAATCTCAAGATTGTTTTTAAGGATTTTTTTGGTGGAGGTTACCGCCTCCATTATTATGCTCTCTTATCCAATTGTCAATCTGAGTACTTACATCTGCTGGGTTCCATTTCGGTTTGGAACTACGTGACAGGGCGGTAGCACTCGTGTCCTATAATATTTTTGTAGCCTGGTGTCATCCAGGCCCGGGGTCTACCCCACCTGCAGGTCCTGGGTGTGTAATCAACCCCATTGCTTGGCCATATCACCGATCAACCCCCCTAAGACGCGCTTGCACGGTTCTGGGGCACAGGATCCCTATTGGGCGTACAGATCGCTCACCGCCTCGGCTGAGATTTGAACTCACGACCTCCCGGCTTTGAGCCCTGTGCTCTACCCCTTTACAATTAGGCCCAACGATTAGACGTAATACAGAAAATAAAGAGAAACAAAAATTAGATCTATAAATATATAATTGATGCAAGTCCGAATCCTCCTGACTCAACAAGGCTGTTTGCTTAGTGGATATGTTGTTAGTCTCTTTCTGAGTATAATTTGGAATTATTATGTCTAGGAAAAAAAAAAAATTTATTTTTGGCGAATGCATGCCTCTGTTCTTTTGTAAATATTTGTATTCATGTTTTTCATCCTGTACTACGTGTTGTTGGATTGTTGTATCATGTAGTCTTTACCCATCCTGTTTCAGCGTCCTAATAATTCTGATCATTAAGGAAAATATAATATCTCGTAGGGCTGCTCTCAGGGCTCTTTTTTTTTAAATTGAATCCATGTATGCCTAAAGGGGATTTTTTAAAGGTTTTATACCTAGTTTAGGTCTGTCCGCCCATAAAGCTTCCTGGCATAGGACATAGTCCTATTCCATATTAGGCAACTGATATGCTTCATGCTCTGTCCATATGCTTTTTGGTAACACATTAAAAAGAAATATTTTTTTTAATCATTGCATAATAATTTAAATGGTTCCAAAATGGTCTAGCTGAGGGAAACAGGTCATAGAAATTCCAGCCGGGTCATATGTTCTTTGGCAAAAATAGGAAAATTTTAAAAAATCACAGTCTGAAAAACAATCAAAGGGTTGACTTGTAGAACAGGCTGTAAATGAATTCATACAATTATTGAACACGAAATACACAACGTACGTTTACAAATTTACCTCTTCATACTTTGGAACTTGTAGCTCTATGCAGAAATATATATGTGTGTATGCTAATTCCTTTGTGTCTCGAACATGTCGCAATTATGGATTTAATGTTTATTTAAATTACAATGGCTCAATTATGAGAACAAAATGCAGTAAAAATAAAAACTTCAGTACCAAGAAAACATAACATAAACGACAAATTAACCCAGGGTTCGTCATCCCCACGTGCTAAATTCACCGACATCGGGAGCTGCAAAGGAACATAAAGCTTGTGTATATACTCCCGACCAGCCAGTGCCGCATATATATATATATATATCCGACCATAGATATATAATCCGACCAATCATTGCTGAAGTGATTCACTCCACTTTGCATATGCCCTACAGATTCTTAAATTTGCATGGTACTGCACATGGATAGGAAATATTGAAAATTGGAAAAACAGTTGACGGATATATCAAATCACCACAATGAGTCCCCAGTATAACTTGTACATTAACATTACCCGAGTAAACAGAGTAATGATGCGTAAATGTGAATAATTTCTGCCTTTATTCAATGACAAAACTGACTGAATCAATCAATATAATCTCGGACAAGGATCCCTTTATCAATACCATTATTACAATTTCTTCCAAAGCGCACCAGTAATAGTTTCTGAAGGGCTTGAGCTAGGGCACTGCGTGTATGACGGCATTTAAACAAGTCCCGCTGTCTATGAGATGGTACGTCAGCGGAACACGTCAGGATGATATCCGCTGCTTGTAACAATTTATACCATTCGAAGATGTAGTAGAAATTCAGATGGTAATTGGTGTGCAGAGTTCATACCTTATATTTTTTATTGTATGCACTTTGCTCCATATAGTTTTGTCTTGTGATCATACAATTCAGTATAACATACGTAAATTGTACGTTTTGTTTCGTTTAAAACATTTTTCAGTGGTTTAATTTTCCTTTATTTCTGTATATCGTCTTGACCTGTACATTGACAGTCGTACAGTTAACACTGGAAAATGCCTTTAACAGAAAATATATAACATATCATTCTGCCTGCCACACAAAAATAAAGGAAACTTAATTGTTAACATTGCAAAGATTAGACAAAACTTAATTGATGTCATTTTAAAACATTCTTTGTTAAATAACCATCATACTTGTGTTGTAAACAATGTGTATCGCTTTAATCAAATACTATTTTATTTAGCAGTATTATATGGACCAGACACTAAATCATTCTTGTCACAGGAAAGGATCTCTGGGCTTTTTACCAAGATAAAATATACTAGAGGTATGCACTGCTCAAATATATCATATACAGGTATAGCCTTTTACATACAATATAGCATGCATTGCCAATTCAGATTTTGCAAGATTTCCTGTAGGATTATGTTTCTTATTTTTTTGTTATTTTTTGGTTAATCATGAGGAGCTATAGGAAGTGACAACATTATTCCTTCTTGTAAAAATTATTATGCGGACAATCAAGAGTACGATATGATATTATATGGTACAGGTTTCGTTTTCTTGTTTGCTGCCTTTTTCAACATATTATGTGCAAAACAACATATTATATATTGAAATAGAACTGAAATACTTTCATTGAAATTTGAAATGTTAAATCATGTTATTTAAAAAGTATTTTTTTTTAAATATCGACCACCAGAGCAGCTGAAATGGGGGAATGAGGTGACCCAATTTTTCTTTTCAGTGGAAAACCGTATGGAAGATATAATTCCTTGATAAATTTAAAATTCAGAAGCTTACAGGTTACTTAATGTGTCGTCCTTATAATCAGACTTATGATATAATTACCGTGGCCAAACATATAGTGCTTACCTTAAACACCTGAAGGAGTCAATGTAATAAGGTACATGTACCTATAATAAACAGATTTATAATATTGAGATATTTGTACATCTTACCCAATGAAAATGTTGTTTTCATGTGTATAAACCACACTATGATCCTATTTAGTGATGTAATTGTCAATATCAATCATATGGGTGTATTGTTTATCACCATATTAAAACGGCTCCATGTTTGTGTAGATATATCCTTTTACCTATGTCCACACATATTCTGCTGCGCTCAACTAGCCCTCTTCGGGAAAGGATACTTCATGCTGTTCTTACTTGTGTCTAAGGTTTATGAAAGAGCTGATATAAATATAATTGACCTAGCTTTAATTCTAAGCTTTTCTATAACTATATTTCTATATTTCACCAAACTTGGTCATACTGCTTTGACACGTCGAAGAAAGCAACAAACATTGCATTTGAGATAACGCGGGTATATTTCTCACTGCGTTTTAAATTAATTCATTCTATATCCCCCTGATTCCTTTATCCGTACTTCCAATGTGCTTGCTCTAACTGGCATTCGGAATACAGATTCCACAGGACGCATTATAAATGAAGTTTAATTTGCACTATCATTGTCAGATATTAGGTCAGCAAAGTAAATAAAATATTAGCGACATCAAAAACTTTTAGCTCGTTTTTGGCCTTCAAATGTCCCATCTATGTTACAATGCCAGCATGAGAATTTATTATCGAATCACATACTACTTTAAAAAACTCTATCCCTCATCGTGTAACATAATCCTTTACACTTGTTTTTGTCCATTTTCTCACATCACATATTAATTTGCATAGTTTTCAAGTCTATTTTTATTTTAACATGACCCAACTCACCAACCGGCTGTTATGTTCTACCTTAAGTGGTGTGTTTATCTTGAATAACAAATAGTTAGTATTGTCATTTGCATTTTAAACAATTAAAACACAATTAAAATGTTTGTTTGTTGGAGGGATACCTTGTGTATAAGTGCAAAGAACAACATATAGTATTCACAGTTACAAAGCCGATGAGTAAAGAGACACACTTCACACTGTGAATCAAATACCAGCACCAAGACCCTATATTAGTGGAAATTTACTCAAAATTCCTTCATTTTGTCTTTTGATGGAAGCCTGCATTTGAAGTGAGGAAAGGACATGTCATGTATCCACCTGCAATACTGATCATGTAGAGCGCGCAAGAGCTGGCTATCAGAGAGCATTTATAACTTTCAAACAAAACCATAGGCAATGCCTGTTATATATATACTTTAAAGTAAATGAGTCTTACCTGTCATTATGAACGCCATCTTGGACTTTACCTGGCGCAGTTATTTTACCGTGTGAATATTCTTCATTCGTTTAATAACAGTTTTGGAACGAATGATAACATAAATGCTTGGGAGTGCAAAGGCGCCCAATATGTTCTCCGACTGGTCTGTCTGTCAACCGTATTCAAGCAGTAGAGGCAATCAGTTACGAAAGGGAAACAGCTGGTTTGGCACACTAAGTTATCGAAATTACATAAGTGTTACTTCACTTGATTTTTTTTAAACTACTATAGTGTCTTTTTTATATATGACTAAAAGACTTTACATCTTGTTTTCCTACGTTAATTCCTTTCATTTGGTAATGGCTTTTGGGTTTTATCATTGACAACAATACACTAACTGAAGCGACCACACTACAAACATGCATTTCTAAAAAATAGTTCCGGCCTAAGAATTAATGGTGTTTTTTTTAATAATAAGTCATACTCACCGATATCGCTTTAGCAACACGATCGCGTAAGCGCCCGGTCTTAAGTTGTTGAACATTTGTCCCGTGGGTCGTGACGCTCAGCTGAATTTGACATACATGTTAAATATGAATTATTGAATTTATGATCATCTGGCCAAAGGTAGTTGTGAAGGGAACCTTGAACAATGGGTAGATTTCCAAAGTGCACAAATCATGTTTGTTGCAAAATCATGTTTATTTTTCCTTAGAAAATGAGCAATGGGTAGATTTCCAAAGTGCACAAATCATGTTTGTTGCAAAAACATGTTTATTTTTCCTTGGAAAATAAATAGCAGCGACATTGTTTCAGTTTTCCAAGATGGACGACGGACAAAGAGTGATTGTTATTGGTCAAAGACTGAAAGTCAACTGAGCGAATAAAATCATATCTGTGTAAATTGTCTCTATAAGCCAATGGCTATTATACAGAATATTATTTAGCATACGGATTTTCATAATGATCCATTTGTGACATACTAACATTTAGCTTGAATTAATGTACCTGTAGTTACAACATTTGAAATTAAATTATTATGAGTTCACTTTGATGTTACAGATGGGAAATTTAGTGACTCAAAAACATTTTATTTTTCCTGATCAATGCCCGTAACGCTTGCTACGGATAAAGCATGATCTCGATAAAATTCTGTTGGATCACATTACGCCCCGCATTTTATGCGGTTGAAATATAACATACTCATCAGGAGTAACCTATGTTAAGGATACATTGTATAAATATCTTAAACACCCGAAAAAGATTAATGATGATAAAACAATAATCATTATAACAATAATAACATTCAAAAGGTAAACTACTAGGACTGTAACTACTAATCCTAAAACTACTACTAATATTACTACAACTACTACTACTACTGCTAATAATAATAATGATAATTATAATAATTATAATATTATCGCATTATCAGGACCGACAGAGAATCCACACGTATTATTACAAGATCATGTAAGGCGAGCATAGGTGTGCACAATCACTCTAAGTGCCCTTTATAAACAAATACAATTTTTTGCCATCTCTATGTCAAGTTATTGGCTTCTGTAGACTTTCCACGTAGATTCTTGGAAACGTTTATTTTAAATCTTGGATATATAAAAAACGCGGGCTATATATCTCTTGAAATGAGCAGGGCTGACCAAACAAGAATACAGTTTTTGTTGTTATTTATATTTTTTTATTATTAGATTATTTAAAGAACCTCTTAGAGAACGAATCATATCTCAACTGCAATCTATAAACATGCGATAATTATTTTCACGGTGTTAAGCACACTTCTTTTTTAAATAAGCTGAGACATGCAAGCCGGTGTTATTTAGAATAGAAAATGAGCACAGCAAACGTTCTGCCCTCACAACATATTGGGCCGAAAGGACCCGTTGGTCCAAACACACATTATTCGGAGCAACGGCATATGTGTACCTGCGGGATATGTTGAGCTGCAGTCGACAGTGTCACTCGGACATGGATCATTCCACGCGGCACTACTCCTTTTCAAGTACTCTTACTGTTTGCGCTGTAAGGGCAACCCGAGATAATGGTTTGAAGCAAGGATGTAACATTAATCCAATTCTATTGCTTCCCACCTTCATCTGTTAGTATTTAGTGGATGTGATCAAGAACGATTTTCATGTGACTGATATATTCCAGATGAGATAGGTCAAAGCGAATTTTCACAAATCTGCCAGTAATCAAGGGACAAGGGAGAAAAAAAACGCCTGCTTTGGTCCTTAGAGGTCCCGTGGTCGCTCAATGAAGCTGGACACACTCGAGGTTAGAATGACCATGACTTTTATCTCCAATTAGCATAACAGTGACTTTTGGTAAGAGATGAAACAATTCTCGTTTTATTAAGGTATCGCTCATTAACAATCCACCATAGTAATTATCAGGGCAGGTGGAGTTAATTGAAATTTCAAAACAGTTATTCATGCACCTTTATATGATAGGCGGCGTCTCCCATTTTGAGGGACAGAGGTGACTGGAGTATTGTATAGTTATTCCAGTGTCAGATAGATATAACACAATCAACGAAAATGGTAATAGTTAACATGGATATTGTTTCGGTTGTTGTCTCTCTTGGTAATTTCTTTATGGTAGCCCCGTGACAAGCAGGATTAGTTTGGGACCTAGGATTCGAGATAAGTCGAGGTAAGGTATGTGGACCAATCCACGGATAGTATTTCGTTCGGTTGAAATTTGATATTTTCCGGAATGAAGTAGTAAACAGTGATTGCGACACACAGTTACCTTTAGCGCATGAATGCTTAAACTGAAGGACAGAAACATTTAGATCGATTTAGCACTGAAACAGGGGGAATTAAGTTACCTGTATTAATGGATCTTTAGAGACTGCAATCCCATTCGCCCCACTATCAATGTCAACAAATAATCATGTTAAGATTGAACTCAGCACCACATCTCCACATCTGAATGGAAACGAGCCAACAAGCCAGCCAGAGCCTGATGTACGCCCCAAGTAGATGGTTAACCCCTCCATATAGCTTGTCCACTTGTGCCTGTTAAAATCGAGCTCCCGGTACTTCGAAGTGTCAAGCGTGTGTCAAGTGTGTGTCATCTACCCGATGCACTTAAAGCTGTGAATTGGTCTATACCGCCTGCCGTTTCCTTTTTAAATTGTATGACTTATGGACATATTAGCTTCTTCCTGAAGGGTAAGCTGCATTTAAATTAAATTCACGAACACAGACGAGGGACGGCTTACTTGTAACAATATTTGCCTTGCTAGTCCCTGTCAGATCCTTAAATAATTCCAATTCCACCACAGCGACCTTTGAGTGTTTAACCTCCTTGTCTGCTCTGTTATATAAGTAGAGCTTTCTTCCTTTAATCTCTCCCCTCCTATAGGTCAACTGGCTCCGGTCTTCACTATGATAAAACCTCACTTCTCCCGATCCCCCCTTTGTCCTAACCACAACTCCAAAAGTTGGGGTGCTTCATGGTGCCTGGAATGTGGGTTCTCCGACGATTCATTAAAATGTTGGGAGAATGGCGGCATTCTGCTTGGCAACACTACATAAATCTAACACAACACAAACGAACAATACAAATAATCTCAACTGATGCCACTTCCGACTCCCATCATACAAAATGCCATTTTATAATAGATTAATGGCCCTAGAAATATATTATTGGGGCATAGGGATTCCTGAATGGAAATGGTATGCGATAGCTATGGTTTGAAATGATGACATGTAGCCTCGGTATCCAGAAGTACACACCAGTGCACTTTAAATTTGACTTGGTGAACAGTTATAAAATAGTGGTTTTGTCTGTCTGAGGAGTCATCTACAGTAGATGATTTCCTCATGGAATGACATTCAACACGCGGAAGAAAAACTTTCGAGGTAAGGATTATCTGCACTAAACCCTTTGTTGTAATGATTAACACATTGTGCCCCACCGTCATCCAAGGGATGGCATCTACGTGTAATATACTTATTTTCTGCGTGTGTGAAGGACGGGACTTTTTTCTGTATTAAAGTTTGTGGATGTTTTCAATGAGACGGTCACCATCATTAGTCCCATGAGTTACCTTTGTCCAAACATTACCCGATTATATGTTAACCTAACATTCTTTGTAAATTCGATATATAAACAATTTTTGAACATGAAACCAATCAGTTGCTTAAGGCCTTGCCTTGGATGTGTATGTACCTGGATGTTTATGTATATTTCTTGATGAAGCTGATATTGAACTAAACTGTATGGCACTTAAATGCACGCTTAAACAACACACCACTAACTAGAGAATATATAACTTCTTCGTTAGAATCATCCTACCTCTGTGATGCTTTATATTGGAATACCCATTTCTTTTTATTGATATTTGCAACATACGAAACTGTTTACTGAAATCTTATATTTGAATATATTTCAGAAATTTTTAATCACATCAAGGGTGTATGTCAGGTATGTGCGTTACCAGAATATACTGTTCAACAAAATACATTGGCAATAATGAAAAAAATCACACAGTATAATAGTTTTACTAAATGACAGTATGACTAGTATGAGAGGCAAAATTTAATGTTATAGGCTATTTGTGATTCAAGGAAGTAGTTCAGACAGTAATAGCAGGGCACATAAATCATAAGTGACATATGAGCCATCCAGGCGCTAATATGGAGTTGGGTGTTACATTTCCCCTAAATGTATATATAACTATAAAGCATACGGTAATGTCCTGCAGAAGGGAATGGGACGAGGGCATAATGATAGAATTTAATTGTTGAACCAAACGTGATAGATATTTTTATTCACATATGATCACAACATAACTGATTATATGCGCATATCATCATGTAGTATTTAAATATTCCGCAGCTCAATAAATTTAATTTATTTCTCTTACAAGAAACGAGGAGAAGGACAAGCATCTTGATCCTGATATCTCTTATACTTTAATAATGCCGACATCGTTTAATTCTTTTAAAAATCTTTATTATTTATAAACAAAATACGTCTAAGAGATATAATCATAGGCAAATGATAGAACAAGAATTCATGAATTTTTCCAGGCAAGTGCCGGTTGTTCCGTGAGAAAGTTTGCTATGTTTCTTACAACTCAAAGTAGTATGTATCAAAATATGACCGGCTTTTTAACACGTTGTTCTTCTGCTGGCTTCTGTGGCTTAGGGGTAGAGCACAGGACTTAAAACCGGGAGGTCGTGAGTTCGAATCTCAGCCGAGTCGGTGAGATTTTTCACGGTCGGACCCCACCCAGGGTGACTTAATGGGGAGACTGTGCCCATCAGTCCTGTTTCACTCACTAACGAGTGCGCCTTTCGGTGGTCCCTCGATCTGTGTTATGACCCAGTCATGAGGATGACATAAACCCAGGCCCGGCAGGAATGGTATACCGAACCTGGTTGACGCCCGGAAATATCGGATACAAGCCCCTGTCACGTAGTCCGAAACCGGACTGGAACTCTGCAGATGTACATATAATTAGTTATGCAAAGCCTTAAAAATGGAGGCGGTTACTTGCACAAAAAAAACTTAAAAAAACACGTTGTTCTAGATTTTACCATAACGCTATGCCAATAGTTTATTATTAAAACCAGGCCCACGGCATTATCGAAGTGATGCTGTGATGTGCACAATTGACTTTGTGCCTCTTCTGTATTTTTCTTCTGATTTAATATGTTTATACATTTAAAACAAAGCTTTATAATGTTAATAACATTTTAATCGTCAAAATTATAATTTTGCATTCATAAGAAAGCGTTCAATTTAGTGGTCTTTTATATCATGGCCATTGTCAGAATTTGCGGAGACGAACCTAACGCGTACTTTTTGTATAAACCCTTGCAAGCCGATAGCGTTCAACAAAGATGTTGTACTTTATTTCGTAGCTTTCCGGTATTATCATGAATATATGTCATAAATATGTATAATACAATAATTGGATGTTATTTTTGAGTATTTTCTATCAATTATATGTGAATTGGCTATTTCATATTGCACAGACTTGTTAATAGCGTCTCTAACCGCTGTTTTCTGTAAAGTGAAGTTTTCATGAACGCCTGCATTATGACCGACTTAAAAGCAAATGTCATATGCACACTATACTAACCGAAAAAATGCACGTAGGAAGTATGAATACATTTGTTTCTAAATACATTCAAAGAGAGAGCAAGGCATTCATTAATGTTCACTATTATTATGCCAATTACTAAACATTTTATTTTTCAAATAACGTGTAAGTCAGTGCTCGCATTCATGTCGACATACTATGAATTCCCTAGGGATTTCTCTTCAACTTACATTTTTATATTTTCCGTGTATTTGTACCACGACTGCTCGTTTCTGTCATTTGGGTATCATTCCATTGTTATTTATTTGATATGCCATACATGTCTCATTCTCCCAAATAAAATTCGGATTCGGAAATATCAGAATATTTCATAAGCAAACTTTCAGGTCACAGTGGAAAGGATATGGGTAAAAGATTATTTCTTGTGATAGCACGCACAACGAGAGGGCAACGTATACCCATCCTGGCCTCTCAATCATTTAGTACAACCATACAAATTACGTGAAGAAGATTCTTGCACTTGACCCTTGAAAGTTTCTGACTATTTTATATAATTATGGTTATATATATATATATATATATATATATATATATATATATATATATATATATATATTATATATATAAATAATATAAATAAATATATAAATTTTGCACATTTAATAGTTACGTGGTTTGATATATGATCTTTAAATATGAACATGAAATGTCGATATAGTTTATATTCATATACTATATAATGTTTGTAAAAATGACTGTGTGTGAGAGTATCAAGGATACAATACACTATGCTGGCCATTCTTCCATGGCTTAACATATAAACTAGATTACATACTGTCCACCATCCACACCAAGGTTTCACTGGATAGCAACATGCATAATTCTCTGTAAACTAATATTTAAGTAGATGTTTGAATATTGAGTGATAACATGTCAAAAAATCTAAATAATTATGTCAGCACAAAAAGAAAGAATTGGATGGCTATCAAAGGAAGAATGACTTACTAAAAGAACTTAACTGATTAATGTATTTCACCAAGGCTGATAATATCACCGCGTTGTGCAGTAATGTACTCTATGCAGATCACAATCATGAATATGGATATTAAAAGGATTATGTCGGTTCTTTCACCGAAACATTTTGCCAGGTCAAGCTGTTAAATACACCCGCAGGAACAGAAAATATATTGAGAGGTTATTTTGGTGAATAAACTTTAATACACGTCGTCCTTTGAATCTCCCCGGAATATACTGGGAAAATATAAATACGGTATAAATTATGTAAATGGGACTTAGAACACACCATGCTAATGATACAATATTCTTTATGAACGATATTCAAATTGGTGTTTAAATTAAAATATTTTAATATATCTTAAATGATAGTGAGATCTGAAAGAATTCTTGAAAGCGAGGACCCTCTATAGGAAGAAAACGGGAGATTTATGGTCACTCAGGCAAAAATGATGAAAAGTCACATGAAATCTTGAATTCTTGGCCAGTGCAAAGGATAAGGGGTATATGAGCCGAAGGTTGAAGGAATAAAAATAATCTTTAGGCCACTATCATTTCATGATATTGCTATATATGGTGGTATATTGCATGTTACCTGAGTTATCAGCAAAGTTTGTGACTGGTTTATTTGAAGTAGTCGGCAGTGGGGACTGCTGCAAGCGTCATGATTGATGCTCTCGGCCCTACCGTTAGAAATTCGAGGATGCGATGGGACGCTCTGACATCAAGCATGTTTAAGTGAATTAATAGCAATGGGCAAGATTTGTGCTCGGTTTTCGCCACTGGAAACAAGGACAGAGGCCCTGCTCAACATAATGTTTATAATCAATTAATGTAAAAGTGTTTCTTCACTTTCGGTATGCGGCCTTTCTTCAATTAATTAAATCTTTTTTAAATTTGTCATTACATTTAAACGTACAATCCTGGGGAATCAATAACTCTTATCATTTAATAATCAAACTAAACAGATAACCCCGATTATACTGCCTATATAGCTAAAATAATTAAAACCGGATCATATCAAGTGAATTAATATGAGGAATATTATTCTTCCTGTAGAATGCTGGTTTTTGAAGCATTATATATGATTGAAGCATTGTATATTTATTCGTAACAGTCAGCGTTGAGGAAGCATTCTGATCGCAGTCACACTGATTAATAGCATTACTACTATTACAAACACTTATATTGGTAAATAATAATAATAATAATAATAATAATAATAATAATAATAATAATAATAATAATAATAATAATTTTAATTTCCGATTGGTCAAGCGGAGAATCCACATGCATCAGTGCAACCGGAGCAGGTAATGTGACCATAAGGAATATGAATTGTTATTTACAAACTTCTCCCGTTATCCGTCATCGACCTCTGTTATGATATATTTTGAAGGCTCCTCTGGCTATTACAACAAATCAAGTACCATGTTATTAATGTGCAGGAATTACCTTACAGAATGACCTATTATCGGCTAGCTAAATTTATTTGTCCAATATTTTCAGAGATACGTAAGAAAATATGAACTTAAAGCTCGTTATAATACAAGGACACGTTGTATAATTTAAATCGAATTTTCAGCAAATGAAGCATCGAAACTTGAAATGTTAATTTCAAAGATATATTCTTGCATATATGATGCCATATATGTCACAAATAAAAGTTTCAAGGGTATGTTACTGCCTTTGTGATTCCAGGGCTTTAAAAATGCAGAAATTGTGGAACCACTGGACTCTCAGCCAAACGTTTTCATGGTCCAACCGGATAACAAAGCGACTAAAGGTGATCCATAGGCAAATTAAAACATTGTATTTTCTTTTATTAACTTTTCCTACGACTTAAGAGATCGCACTTACTCTCATGATTAAGTTTTATATCCATAGAGAGTGACAACAGAATAGTTTTCATTTGCCTTATGGGAAACAACAAACGAACATCTGAATATATCCGTTCATATTATATTATATTATTCTTATTTTGTAAATATTGTAATAAATTGTTTCTCTAAAGCCCCAGTCACACATGCCCACGATCGCCTCCTATCACCTACGACGTCATGATCAGGACTAGTGGTTGCCGATCACCTGCGACTTGTGGCATGGGATTAGCTTTGGGGTCACACATGGGGCTATATTACGGGCGGTCGTAATCAACCGGTGAGAGTTGAAGTGTCCGGTCTGACTGCATCTAATACGACCTTACGACTAGTCGTAAGATTACAACCGACCGATAGTTGAAGGAGACGATATATCGTGCGATAACTACCGAGCGGTCGTACGATAACTACCGACTGGTACGTACGAGTCCTCGTCCTAACTGTGCGAGCGGTCGTACGACCACAAAGACAACTTAAGAGTAGGTGCGACTGCATGGAATTATAATGAGAGTAAACGGAGGAATATAGCTAATTGTAGACCCCATATATATATATATATATATATATATATATATATATATATATATATATATATATATATATATATATATATATATTTGAGGGTGCACCCCTTTATATTTTTCAAACCAGGTAGTGTAGACCACTAAATTGTTGCCGTTCTGTCACGTAAACTGGTTATATATTCTATACAACAGATGTATTATTATAACATCGTACATTTTCCATTTTGCTCAAAGTATATCGATATTTGAAAAAAAATCATAGATATATCGACATGTAAACTGCATCATGTAATGTGATTATTATTATTTATTTGGTCTGCTCGATATACAGATTATATTGTGAATATCCAGGGACACAATATACATAAAACAGCTCGGTACTCAGACGTAGACTAAAATTTCTACTATTTTGAGAGGATATACCCATCCCACACACTCAGCACTCGGTAACTGGTAGTAGCCTGTCTCAAGACCTATGGTACGACAAGTTGGTACCAGTCTGCGGCAGCTCGGTAGCTGGGATGGCTACCGATCACATAAGACTACCTACGACTATGGAAAATTAGTCGTACGACAACAAAAGAGTATGACCGATTCTCCAAGTAAACTGCCGATAAGTCGTAGGATTGTGAAAATTTTACAATCCACTAACGACTGGTTAGGAGTACCTACGACCACTTCAGACAACCTAAAGGGACCTTTATACCCCCGTCACAAGAGAAAGCGATCTCCCTGCGATCACCGAATTGGGACTGATTGCCGTAGAGAGCAGTCAGAGTGGCCTTAAGTTTTCATGAACTTCTTGGGGGTGAGATAGTGTCGCCTTGGGTCGTCATATGGTCACCCTGAACGCCATGAGTGGCGACCAGTTTTGAACATGGACGAAATTTCCGCCGCGGGGTCGCCGTGGATTAAAAGCGCAGTCGGTCTATTTAGCATCGGTCTATCCGTTTCGCTTTGCTGCCCTGGCGCAAACAACGCTGCTACCGAGACCTCGGAAAAAGTACAAATACCTCGGGGCGCCCGCACAGCCGACCAAGTGAGAGAAGGCTGTCACTGTGCATGTACGTAGGTCAACAGTGTGAACTAGTATTGAAAACCGACACACGTCTGCTCGACATGACACGTGGGAAGAAGAACCAAGACAGAAAAAGAGCCCCGAGAGCAACTGCCAGAAGGTCACCTAGACCCACCGAAAGTTCAGAGCCTGGCCAATCTGAACAATGTATGCAAGAGACGCCAAATACAGATGAAGCCGATAACATCCAGGAGCAAGTTCCTGCTGAGACTGAAGGTGTCAGTCAGACTATAGACCCCAAGAGGAAGAAGGAGAAACATCATGCCATGCTGACTGTTAGTAAGGATAGTTATATGGTTGAGTGGTTGGCAGCCCATGATGAACTGTACAATCGGAAGCTCAAGTCATATAAGGACACAGTGAGGAAGGGGGAACTCTGGCGTCAGAAAGCTGAGGAACTTGGCCAGGAGATGGAGTCTTCGGACCAGATTCGGCCGTCTCCGGAAAGGCAAGTCAGGGCGAGAGGATCCGGAGCTGACAGAAAGGGACCAATGGATCTTGGGGTCACTGGAGTTCCTCGCACCCCATATCGTGGAGGTCAGGCCAAGGACTGTTGTCAGCGTACATATACCTGTAGCATACGAATTTGTCTGAATTGACTCAAAAGAAATACAAAATGAATTAAAACAAAAACAAAACAATAATAAATATGATAATGATAATAATAAAATATTAATAAATTAATTATAATAAAATATTAATAAATTAATAAAAATAATAATAATAAAGATAAAAATGATAATAAAATTAATAATAGCAATAACAACAAGAAAAAATAGTGAAATGAAAAATAATAATAAACAAAAATGAATGCTTTACTTGCAGCTCAATGAGAAAGGTTATACCGCCATCAACACTCAAACAGCCTCCGAGGTGGTGCCACATGGTGTCATGCCAGAATTGACGCAAAGTCCGGTGCCTACAACTACAGGTGCATTTGCAGCAACAGGCACAACCACTGTTGTCAAGGATACTAGGCTAGATGGAATTGAGGAGAGGGTAGAGAAGCTCTTGCACATGCAGAAGCAGCTCCTCACCAGGACAAACAGGGCTGGTGATCCAGAGAGGGATGCTTTTGCGGAATGTATCCGGTCCGCGTTGAACAACCTGGATCACCGTGTCTGGAGGCGCTGCCAGCAGGAGCTGTATCAAGTGATGTACTGGTACATCAGCGATACGAGGCCTTGGGCGCGGAGCACCAGCAACATGAACATGTACGTGCACCCTCCGAGACTGACCATCCCATTCGTCAGACATTAAAGCCTGCATGACATGCATCACATTGCTATTGGCCATCACACATCACCAACCTTATCTCTGTGTTGGGTCCACAGGAATATGGATGGGTCCATGGAAATATCAGCTATGGCAGCAGCATCAACCCCGTGCGGACGACTTCATCGCCACCTCCCAGACAGCAGACTTGCACCCTGACCACAGCACCAAATACAGTCATCCGTGGACAGTCCATGGGTGTCAGTTCTGTGTTGTCGGCATCGCCAAGGGGGCAACAGTTGATCAAGGAAAATGAACAAGCACCAAGTAAGAGCAGGCTGAGCAAGTACTCCAAACCCCAAGTCCACCATCCTCACGCGTTGATGGCTGAGTATAGTGTGGTTTATGTCTCAAAGAACTGTGATTCCTGTAGTGACATTTAATTGTGACAGATTTAGCCGGTCACGCCAGTAAAAACCTATATACTGTCGAGCATTATTGATGAATTGTCATATTGTTGTATTTGCAATACTGGGCGTCTGCCTCCATGTGTGTTAATATATAAAACTGACACAAGGAATATGCAATGTCCTTGTCACACATTTAAAGCCAAACAAGACCATAGTTTTGCTTTCCCTACATCTTCGATGTTGAATGCATACTAGTCAGGTGCGTATATATGTTTGTGTGGGAATATATCCCCAAACTAAATGCCACAGTTTTGCTGATATACATCTCCAACTGGTACATCTTATGTCTGACACATATATCGAGAGTAATTTTTATCATCGGAATATGACCGCTAAGGGGCGCTACACTGGAACCATTACAATATATCATATTTTAGCCATAGTTTCAAAATTAAGAACCATAATTACTTAAACTATAGCTTATTTTCTTTCTCTGAGTCTTCTTCATCAAGTCATCTAGTCACAATCTTGTGTCACTTTGTCAGTATGTCTGTCTGTGTGTCAGGTGTCCTCAACTTTGTCTGCTTCATGGTTTTTGTGTCATACATAAACCAATCTACAGGCCACAGTTTTGCAGGAATCCATTTGAAACTGGTACATGTTAAGTCTAGGAATAATATCTAGAAAGTTGATTTTAATTTTCTGTATATTGCCACTAGGGGGCACTTTAGTCGAACCACTTTAACTTAGCAGTTTTTGGCCTTAAATCTATAACTTTAAATACTAAACAAATTTACTATAGCTTATTTTCTGCCTCTTCTTCATTGCCCGTTGATTTTTTTCCACGTCATTTCTTGCAAGCGTTCGCCCTCTGGTCGTCTAGTTTTGTCAATTATTGTCATTTTGATACAGACTATTGCTAATTTTATTTGTCTTTGATTTCCATAATATGTATGTTTGTCTATCTGTTGTCAATTATCTGCATGCGCTCGACCTTTAGTCGGCTTAGATTGTTCTTATTGGTATAAATCATTATGACAGTACATACCTGACACTGACACTCAAAGTTGCCTTACATATTGCTGCTAATCTGTTTATTGTTACCGTGTGCTGCATTATTTGCATTTCGTAACATATTTTTTCATATAATGTCTGTCACATTAGCAGTTGGTTGTACTTCAGATGACAATCATCGTTCCTATTATTAATTCAAAAGTTCACGGTTGCTGATCAAGTTCTTTCATGTTACTGTCCAGCAAGCATACTCCTCGTCCTATCATACCATCTTGTCCTTCCATGGCACTGATCCAGCTGCACTGTTAATGTGTAACATTAAGTATTTCCTGCCGTGGTGATACTGTTTTGGCCTGTCACTTGCTCCATTTCGTGCATGTTAGCTTTCGCCCTCCACTCTCAAGGGGTGACGTTATGCTCGTCATCCTCTTGGTGGAGGGCCACGTCGTGACGAGCTGTGTAACGTTCCCTCATCACGTTTTGCAGGCGAACGCAGACTTCAATCACATCACGAACGTGCTGCGGCGCCAGCTGCTTGGTGGTGAGCAGTACTTGGAATCTCTGAGCTAGTATGCCAAAGCCATTATCTACTTCCCGTCTGCTACGTGATATACGGTAGTTAAAGATTCACTGCTCTCTTGTGAGAACTCTATTTGAGTAGGGTTTCATCAAGTATGTACGCATCCTGAAAGCATCGTACCCGAGGATGAAGTACAGAGTGTCGGCGTTATCAGTAGGTAGAGGTTCAGGCCGTGGAAATCCTATGCTACCATCATCCAGACACTCCTTCAGTTCTAATGCACTGAAGACTTGACTTTCTGACATGGACCCCATTCCACCAACATCTGTTCAGAGGAACGTGTACTGGGCATCCACCAGGGCCAACAACACCACAAAAAATCCCTTGTAGTTAAGATAGAGAATGCCCGTGTTTGCTGGACATCTTATGGCCACGTGTTTGCCATCCAGAGCACCACAGGCATGGGGAATGTTCCATCTCTTCTCGAAATAAACAGCTATTTGTCTCCACTCCTTTTGTTTTGCTGGACACTTGATCATCGCGTCCTCGTAGGCCCTTGTAATGGCACGGCAGACATCGGACACAAAGATGCTAATCGTGTTACGGGCCACTCTGAAGTCATACTTGTCACCAGTGCCCAGGTACCTCAGGGTGATGGCTAATTTGAGACCAGATTGCAAGGCTTGACGCATTTCAGTATCTTGCCTGCGGATTGCTGGACCGACCATCACCAGCAACTCGTCAAACATAGCAGGCTCTATCCTCAGTTAATTAAAGAATGACTGTTCATCTTTTCAAATCCGAGCTCTCTCATGAGCTTGGTGTAGTGGCCGAACTGTAATCTTCTTTCAACAGACAGCAATGGTCTAACCAACATGGCCCTACGTCTCCTTTTTCGGTCCTGCTGCTTCTTTTTGGCCACTGCCAGCTGTACGTGGAGCATCATGATATGTTGGCCTTGCAGACAGGCCAGTTGTAGCATGTCACTTCTGTCCATGCTGACGTGTGTGGCACCACTAAACTTTCTTTCACTGGTCATGTTATGTGTACTAGTCAACAATGGGGACCATGGCATCCACCGACTGCTAGTCTGAAGCAGCGCAGTAGCATCCAACCGCGCGCGCAGTTCCGTCGTCTTGATCGCAGACGGATCGGGGGCCGGTTGCTGCGGGATGATCATGATCGCAGCCCTTTCGTGGACTGAACTCTTCAGTGGGTAGAAGGGACGTTATGCGGACGTAAGGGGAACGCAGTTTGATCATAAACGACGGTGTAGCATTGTCATACAACGTGGTAGGAACGGCATAAAACGGCCGAAAATTGCAATTGTACACGTCGTGCAAGCCTATTGACAGCGGCATAGCCGTCACACATGGACGGTTTTTCCCTTGCATGGCGATCAACGCCAATCTGCTAGGTCGCTATGCTCGCCGTTAGGTCTCCTTCCCGTGTAATGGGGGCTTTACACAGAAAAGCGACCTTTCTGCCTCCCGTGTGCGTCGTCGTAGGAGGCTCAAAGAAAGCAGAATGGTTGCCTAGGTTGTTCAAAGGTGGTACACAGGAGTTTCTGACATCGCTATGGACGCCATGGTCGCCGTGAGTTTTGAACATGTTCAAAACAATGGCACTAATGTCGCCGAGGTGGTGGGTTGCTCAAAGATGGCTCAAAGGACGCAGAGGGAGGCACAAGGATTTGCGTGTTTGTTGAATGAAGGCGGAGTGGTCGCGCTGGTGGCACAGGAGCAGCAGAGGGAAGGCAGGCAAGAAAATGCCCTAATGCTGCATTTTAGGAGATGCAAGGGACGCACAAGTATCGCTGAAACAGTTATGGAGCAATTAAACACAGAAACAGTATAGTCTGGGGTTAGGACTTGTGGCAAGACCGTTCCAAGACTACCTACGAATTTCAAGTCGCAGGTGGTCGTTACATGCCGTAAACCGATCGTTGGTGCATGTGTGAGTGGAGCTTTAAAGTTCACACACAGCTAACACAAATATGGCATAAGGCTCTACCTTTATTTGCACGTGTCGATAAAAATGTCATATGACGAGGGAAAAGAATGAAAATTACAAATGTTTTTTTTGCTAAACAGGTAAAAGCACTACTTAATTTAGAACATGTTATAAAAATTGTATTTTTTTTTATTTTCTTCAACAAAATGTCCGAGGGGCTGGAGCTCAAAATTGGCAAGTTTTAATTGAAAATCAAAATTAAAATTTTGGATGCAGGAGATATAATTTGACGCGGGTGGGGCCTGAGAACATTACTTTCTTTTGCCTAAATGGTAAAATCAATGTATATCTTCTGACCTCTTTCAATCTCAAAACCTTGCTTTAGGTAATTTACTCTAAATGTAAGGCAATGCGTGGTTTGACTACGTTTGGGAGATATGTAATTGCTCATGCCATCATTACCAAACATGGTTTTATAACAACACTTTTGACCAGCTAAACAAATCCCTTCTCTATTGATCGTTGGTTAGTCTCCCCATTCATAAAATAAGGTGATTCAGTCGCTCGATTACAATGAAAGATCGGGGCATGTGAGAGAAATTGTGAGCTTTCCAGTTTTAATATTCGTTAATACACTAATGAATGAAGCTTTCAACTCTGTATTTCCTCAGAATAATTTTTATTGCCATATAACTGACAGGATATAATAAACTGTATCTATTCTGTCTAAGATTAACGCAACGGCTGTTAACGGGAGTATTAACTTACATGTCTTCTAAATCCCTTGTCAGTCTGTATTAAAACAACGGCTATGAAAGAGTTCATTGTTCACCTTGGAGTAGATATTCTGGTCCTTATTGAAACCTAGCTCAAGGTTGACACTCGTGATAATATGATCGAGATATGACCCCTCCCGTATATAGAGTATTACAACAAGCCAATAAGCTTAGAAGTGGTAGCAAAGCAATTGTTTATCATCAGAACATTGATGTTAAACGTGTGCCTATCAACAACAAAGGCCGGTTTTCATCGTTTGAGGTTTCAGCCTGTTTTATTTCAGTGATTAATCAGCCAGAGTACGCGTGGTGTGTAAGCCTCCTTTTGCTCGATAAAAATGCTCTTACTTACTTTTCTAATTGAATTTGCTGATTTCCTTGAACAACATATCACGTGTTCTTAACAAATTGCAATCCTCTGTGATTTTATCATACATGTGAGAAACGATGACAGAAATGCAAGTAAATTCCGTAATTTGATTGAGCGCTTTGGTTTATTATTGCGTATCGAGAAACTGTCAAAGTAGAGAAATTTGTCTCGTATAGGAAGCTCAAAACTTTTAATTTGATTGATCTAGCCAGTGACATTCAGAGATCTGTGCTGTCTACTGATTTTAGTGTCCATTCTCTGAATGATCTCGTCCGATTCTATAACACAGATCTGTCTTCACTTTTGATGCCCATGCCCCTTTTGAAAACGCGAGTTATTACCATAAGAAAATATGCTGAATGGTACACAGATGACGCCAGAGCTGCAAAGCAATTACGTGGATAGTTGGAATGGTTGTGGAGAAAAAACTGAACTTACAGTCCATCGTGACATGTTCATTGAACAGAGCTCAAAGGTAAAAAAACTAGCTTCCATAGTCTTAAAGCAGTTGTTCATAGTGGTAAACACCTTGCTGGGTAAGGATAAGACTGTACCCTTTCCAAGGAAGCAAGTGACTACCTTGTTGAACCTTTTAGTTCCTTCTTTGTCTACAGATTACACGATATCAGGTAGTCCATTCGAGCGGAAATTTCTTACTACGTGTCTAGATTTTCGAGTACCTGCGTAGTTACCCCCATGACGAATTTGGCTCCCGCCACCCTGGACGAAGTGGGGCGTATTCTCTCCGCATTTACTCCCAAGCAGTGCGACCTTGACCCCATACCGACCAGACTGCTTAAGGCATGTTTGAAGGAATTAACCGTAGTAATTATTACACACATAGCTCTCGTCACCCCGAGTCAGCACTGGATCCTGAAGCGTTAAAAAAAATCAGACCATTATATAATTTTAGCGTTTGTTTCCAAGGTAATGGAGACAGTTGTGGGTTCACTGCGAACATTTCTTGTGGATAATATCTTGGAGGAGCCTTATCAATCAGCTTATCGGGGTTCACACAGAGACTGCTACATTGAGGGTTCACAATGACATCCAATGTGCTTGGAGAAAATAATTGTGTACTTTTAGTCATGACAGACTTCTCAGCTGCCTTCGATACGGTCAGTCATCTGATTCTGCTTGATACACTTCGGTCTATGGCAGTCACTGGCACAGCCCTAGAATGGTTCGCGTCATATATTTGAAAGCGTCGCCAGACAGTCCAGATAAAAAGGGATTAAGTCTAAAATACAAAAAGTGGACTGTAGTGTGCCCCAGGGTTCCGTCTTGAGACATGCCCTCTTAACTATATACACTTCTCCTTTAGGTTAAATACTGCACGAGCGGGGTTGTCATAACATGTATGCTGATGATTCTACTTGTTGATTCTACTTGTTATTATTCCTTCCACCAGGAAGGAGCACGTGAACACCATTTGCAGTGTGGCTAACATGCATCTCATCAATATATATATAAAACAGAAGCTTATTGGGATCAATGTTGTTTTGAGCGCCCGATCCATGCTTTTGTCACTGCCTAGTTAAATTATGGAAATGCCTTATTTCTTGGGTATCCGTCTTTATTAATTCAGGGGCTTCAGCGAGTTCGGAACAACTCAGCCTGTATACTAAATAGATGTGACAAGTATGATCGCATTATAACCAGTATTCCGTGAGCTGCGCTGGCTCCCTGTGAGTAAGCGCATAAAATTTAAATGGCCATACTACGTTTCAAGACCAAACATGGCATAGTCCAGGTGTAGCGATTTCAGATTAACCCCTTTTCAGATAACCGGGGGGTAATCTAAAATCGATTTCATACCCCCCCCCCCCCCCCATTTCAGGTTACCCCCCCCCCCCCCCAAAAAAAAAAGTTTATTATTTAGATACTTATTTTACACATTAACTTAAGTTACTTGAAAACAAGAACAACAAAAACTACTACTATGACTATTTATAATAATAACAATAGTAAAATTAACGATGATGATTATTATTATCAAATTGTCATTATCCCTGCAGTATGAAAAGTACAAAACATTCTCTCTCCGGTTAGATTATAAATACACCAACTATAAATGAAATATGAAGCCTTGCACATTAACTAAAATGATAATTACATCCATAATTTAAATGTAATCTTTTGTGACCACGAAATACGGCAACTGAGAAGCATAATGCAGCTGTCTTCCTGGTTATCGTCCAGTGGTTATTGGACGGACCAACATATATGCCAGTACTTTAATACGATTCGTCTTTAAGACGGGCATTAAACATCATATAAAAAGTACAAAAGTATTAAAATCTAGATAGGGCCACCAAAACCTGATTCAGTGAGGAGATCCATGAGACACACCTGCTAAGGTAATTAAAATGAGTAAAGTTTTTTGAGAGATTACGTGTTATTAAGTAGTTGCGGACAGAGAGACACATGTATGGCCCGACGGAGCTGACCACTATATCACCAGCCAGCTGAGGATGCTGTTAATAAATATATCAGGGGCGGTGAGCTGCTACTTACACAAAAAGTAATCATGTTAGCTTTATCAGCGAGTGGGATAATCTGAACTGTAGGGGGTTATCTGAAATCATGCTCAGTCTATCCTCGGGGGTATCGATTTCAGATTACAGAGGGGTAACCTGAAAGATGTGGTAATCTGAAGTTTTTATATCGGTCTACAAACAAGATTAAAACAAGAGTAAAGGTTTAAAAAATCCTGAAGACCTGATTATTTGTGCTAGATTTTGATGGCCTGCGATTTTGAAGACTGTGCAGATTTTTATTTCTATAATGTGATTTAATTTAGCTACTTTTTATTCTTTTAATGTATTTTATTGCCTTAAATTCATATCGCAGTATATAACTGGATTAGGTGCATTTCTTATGTAGCCTAAGTATTATCAAAATTTTAGTCGGCATCTTTATTATAATGAATGTTTGCATACCATGGCCTGCTTTTAATAGCGTTGTAGAACACAACGCCGTGGATTTTACGCTTTAAAAATAAATTATTATTATCATAATTATTAGTATATATTACGAATATCAATAGCTATCAGCTCTATATGTTATTTAGATGCACGTGGAGCATGCGAACTGTAGGTTCTATATTTTCCTTGACCTACCGACATAATCATGTCTACATTCTAATAAGATTCGTGAGAAAATACCTATCCTTTACTATATTCGAATTCTTGATCTTGACTTATTTTTTATTTTTCATTTGTAGATTTTACTGATTAAAAAGCAAATGTTTGTGATCGAATGTTTTAGGATCAAATATCTATATTCCTTATTACTGATGAGTTTAGATTGAGAATCCAATGTTGTGCCTCATCTGAAATGTTAAATTAAATTGCTCTATTTTACCCTTTCTTCTGATTTGTGTGATACATAGGGCTTTCCGTTTATTGTGTTTCTATCGATAACATATGAGCTTACATAATGCATATTTGCTTTGACCAGTTCATATAAGACAGAAATCTTGCTTACTGTAACATTTGCACGAAATTTTCAAACGACTACGTCCAATAGGTGACATCTTAATACAAAAATGAAGCTGCCTTACCTCTAAAAATCTTAAACACTCAATATTTCATTATTTTTAGTATGATTGAAAAAACTTCATCCAGTCTTAGATATTTATTTGATATTTTACTCAGTAACCATACAGGTTGTTTATTACAAGCTTGTTCTGATAGGAACCAAAGTTCTTAATATGGCAGCTAAGGTTTTCTGGACAACCCAATTGTTCATATTCCAAGTTAACATGAGTTTTGGCTCTTTTTTTATGTTGTAAGTCCGCCATATTTGCAAGGGTAGCGGGGTATTTTCTTCAATCAACACTAGCATGGCGACGATGTTATAAACCTTATACGTAGGCCTTGGGATTCAAATTCCTCTTGTCTTTGCACCCATGTAGCAGAGACATACAAAAACACATTAGGATTGGGTAAAAAAATAAGTTTTTTTTGGCTGTATTTACAGAGCAAGACGGCAATTTTGTCTATATAGCCATTGAGTAAAATCTAACATTTCTTTTATTCGATGACCACTGAATGCTTTAGTAATGTTTTAGGTGATACGTTCAGCAGTTATTATATTAGAACTATTGGCAATTTAAATCTGTCACACGACATGAAGCCTTGGATGACAAAAAATGACAAAATATTAATTGCACCAGTCGCATTTAGCCACAGCCCTCGATTATTGGAAGACTATTAATTATTAATCCTCTGTTTTCTATATGCACTTAAGTGATCATTACATGCCTTGAACCAGGGACCACAAACAGGGGTCACCGCAAACCAAATTATCTCTTGTTTATTTGGTAATTCACGTTCAACTGCCATCACAGGGTCGCGAATGAATATATTTATCTGACCAGCTCTTGCTAGGGTTCATTTAAAAAGGTAGTGGGTGATATTTAAAAAGCCCCAATCACGTATAAAGCATGTAAAATAATAAGAAAAATAGCTTCTTCTGCTCTTTGAAATAAATTTGTACCTGCCAAAAGACTGCCCCGAAACTGTTTGTTTACTCCTGTAAACGAGTGTTAAAAACAGTGGACCGGGCGCGACCTTAGGTTTCAATATAAACACAGCGAGTGGGACCGTGTGCATCCTGGCGATACTACTAGTGACAATCAGGAGTTGCTCTGACTGATTTGGCCCAGAAAATGTAATGCATGTTCCCGTTGGCTGAAACATCGCGTGATGCGGCTCATGATTGGACTTCCGTCACGGGGACTTTATGGTAAACAGACACATACCGACACGCAGAGCAATAACAAGGTGTAAAACAGTCGTATGCGAGGTACTTGGAGTGTGTTCTGGGATGGTTTGTCTGGGAAACTTTTATATGAAGCAAACTGAACTGATAGTGTGAAAGAGTAGGCATGATAGTGCTCGTGATTTTATTTTAATTTCGAGGAGATTAGGGGTCTCGTGTAGCCTAAGGTATCGTAGTTGTGTGTTAGTTGTTAGATTTATTTTATTGTGCCGCAATCAGTGGTATAACGTTATGTTTAACAGTTGCGTTTCCTAATAAATTCGAACATATGGATCTGAGGGAGATCTAGATTTAGGTAAAGAACTGGGTTTTAGAGATGCTAGACTTAGCGGAAATTGTCGAGCAAAAGCGAGGTGAACGAAAACAGAAAGAAAAACAAGACCGAGAACGTGAAGAACGCTACTGACATAAAAAAAGCTCATCGTGAACACGAGTTAAATTTGATTACAGAAGAAAAGGCACTTACACTTTTGCGCTCTCAAAATAGACATGATAAAGGCATTGACTGTGGTAATGTCGATTTAATAAAGACACCGCCTGTAAAGATTCCTGCGTATGACCACGATAAAGATGATTGTGATGCGTATACAGAAAGATTCGAACGTTTTGCGACCAGTCAGGGATAGAAGCGTGATACTTGGGGAATTATTTTGAGTGTTCTGTTAAAAGGAAGAGCTCTAGAGGTTTATTCACGTATGACGACTGCAGAAGCGTTAGACGAAGAGAAACTAAAGGTTGCGTTCCTAAAATGCTTTCAAATGACTTAAAATGGGTAAGTAAATCGACAATAAAACCTTGGATAAGTCGCACTTTTTTAAGCCCTGTGACCTTGAAAAATAAGTTAAGGGCTACTTTAACACGGCTAAATTAAAAGTAAGGTATATGCTGAGTAAGCATCGATAAAATTGTCCAAAATGACAGAATAATAATAAAATTGATAATAATGATAAAAAGAAGAAGAACAAAAAGAATGCCAAAACAAATTTCCCCTTCCATGGATTGGTGGAGATGATAACCACTTCGACCAATAAAAATTCTTTATAGACGTAGTCGACTGACGGTCACCTGTCATAGGAAATTATATTTACTAGACTGCACTATCAAAGCAGAACCCCTCTTTTTTTGTAAAATGTTAATGTTACACACATTTCTGTTATAAAATGACATAATAACATTATACGTACGAAGGTATTGTCCTTATTGGAAAGTTGGAGAAGTTTCATTTCCCTGATACTTATGTCAGACTTCTGAATATGTCTACAATGGATACTGTCAGTTGTTCCTCTCAGTAATGCCAAAATGTTTTTCCTGCTTATTTAAAAGTTGTTAAATATTTTGTCTTTTCACGACAAAGGGTTAGCTTATGAAGGTCTATATTGGGCATGTCCCATTCTGTGTTCTTGGATGATTTGGAAGCTAGACATATGGACATATTGCTTTTATTAAACTACCGATGCCGGTAAGCTTTCAGTACTAAAGGGTTTAATTGTTTTACATCACCATAAGATTAAGCTCGTCCACTTACCAATTATTATTGTTCAGAAATATTTAATATTTACCTTGGCACTGAATGAAGCAATAATAGATAATTTGAACTTCATTATCTTCATTACATTCATTATCTTATGGTACAAGTCATATGATACAAAGGATATAAACCGGTCTATAGTCTCCTTTCATTTGAGATATGTTCTTAAAAATGATATAAATGTTTATGCATAGTAAGACTGCCAAACCTGACCAGAATGAATGTATTTATACATAGTACTCGTGGCAATGATTTGCAGGATAACAGGATGGAAATACTATTATTACTAATGTTATTGGGTATGGTTATGTTGTTCAAAGCAACGGGGAGGGAATCCTGACGGATTTGTGTCGGATCAGCTGCAATAGATCAGATAACTCTTTTCATCAGACCATCATACACGTTGTACAACAGTTTATATCAATCAGATATTGGGGTTACATACAAATATTTCCTTAATTAAGCCTTATTGCATTCAATCAGTTTTCAGGTATCGTAATTTACTTGAAACAGCTTAATTTCAGTATTGTGCAATCAAACATGAAAAATCAGTTCATTTCTGAATTATAAAAAGACAAATTAAAAAAAAAATTGAAAAACGTGCAGTTTAATTAAAATCATATTACGTAATTACTAAATTACTAAACATTCAAAATAATGTCTGCAAAATTCCAAGGAGACACTTATCTGTTAGTCTGCTGATGTTTAATAAAAAACGTTCTCTCTCTTCTCTCTCTCTCTCTCTCTCTCTCTCTCTATATATATATATATATATATAATATGTATATAAATATATATATATATATATGGAGGACTGCAAAACTGTAGAAGTAAGAGAGGTCGTCACTAGCAAGCGAACATAATACATGCCTTCAAACCCTATTGCGGCAGTATCTTGACGGTATGCTGGCTGTTCACTCAGCGGCAAAATTAATTTTATGAAAAGGGATATGTCTAACTTCGCTTTGGATAACGATATTTCTACAAATGTAATTTCTGTAAATGGAATACATACTTACAGAATGTCCCTCAATTTTGTTAACTATGGGAACGCTCGGTCCACAGTTTATAGATTATGTGGCACATACCCAGGTTGTGAGCCATCTACAGTAAAGCATAATCAAACACGCCACACTTAATTAATGCATTTAATAAATCTCCTTATATCACGGTTAATTACAGAATCTTACCTCTAAAGAAGAATCAAACTTCTGCAATATTGTTTAAGAATATAAGAAACTCTCTCCAAATTCGGCAAGTGTAATTATTCAAATATGAATGAATTTATATTGCAGAGAAGGCTCTAAAGAGGAGGTTAAAAAGAAAATTGTCTATTATAAATGGTATAAACGAAGCATGGAATACCTAAGTTCATTATTTTCTGTTTGTAATATAAACACATATTTTAAATAGTTTTAAACACGTGGAATCAGAAGTGATGGGCTATCTCGTTATTTTTTTCTTTTAAATACTTCCCATACTTTAGATCTTACAATGCAACTAGGCCATTTTTTTATTTCTTTTCTGTGTTTACATAACAATTTCATATTCTGTAAAGCTTGTTTTACGAGAGATGCTATAAAACATCGTACTTAACTTAAAGAAGACGTAAGTAAAATGAGGCGAATTATTATAAGAATGATTATTGCGATATGCAAAATAATTTTATTA
The DNA here is from genome assembly GCA_026874595.1 of Sipunculus nudus. Taxonomy (NCBI): domain Eukaryota; kingdom Metazoa; phylum Annelida; class Sipuncula; order Golfingiida; family Sipunculidae; genus Sipunculus; species Sipunculus nudus. The sequence goes on along the minus strand of CM049317.1, from coordinate 36,966,702 downwards.
AGTTTGATAAATCTAGTTTCCTAGATTATAAACAATATTTCAAATTCGTACAAACGCAGTATTTCAAGGTAGATGAAATAAGCTAATCGTGAGAAACAACTGAATAGAATGGGTAGTCTTCGGGAAGATAAATTAAAAAACATATTTCTATTCAAAGGGACAGTATTTTGTTTATATAATTTGTGAAAAAATAAGAACTAAGCCAGAAAGAACCAGGCGTAGTTGTCGGGAAGCAATAAAAAAAGTTTAGAGAGAAATTTATTTGAACATCATATCATCAATGGAAGAAAAATACCTATATTTTAGCAGCATGTTCACAAAAACAAAGTTATGCATCGCCGAATATGGTTTGGTTTGATTTTCTTACAAGAATTGAAGTACCGTCTTTCCTACTACACGTGAAACGTTCGCATGATACTGAGAAAAACAAGCAAATAGAATTACACCAAATGGTCAAGTACAACCTTAAAGACATATCTAAAATTTTATTATATACATCAAATCATATATTTGTACCTATATCCAAGAGTGAATTTCATTTATATATATATATATATATATATATATATATATATATATATATATATATATATATATATATATGAAATCAGCATTAATTCAATATAAATCAGTAAGATTTCGGCTGGCTTGTCAAGACTGGTGTTTGTTTACTCACAGTTATGTAGAAAGGAGGGAGATGGCTGTCCCATCACAAGCAGGCAGCCTAGTTGAGGGGGCTCATTGTTCGTTTTTTTTTTGTTTGCTTACTTTAATAGAAAAGAATTCACATGATACTTTTTTTCTTTAACAAGGTGCATTATCAAACCAATATTTTATATAATGTTAGCAATAATGTTCTCCTATCAATAATCGAATTTGTGAGTCAGGAGAATTCCCGGTGGTATTCTTAAGGCTTGGGTCGATAATTTCACAGCAGGGTTCTACTTGTGCATCCTGCAACTGTTCTTAAAAATATGTAAATACCTGCGGTAACTGACATTTAGTTTAAGATATATATATATATATATATATATATATATATATATATATATATATATATATATATATATACAGTGAAACCTCGTTGTGTCGAAGTCGAAGGGACTGGTTAATTTACTTCGACACAACCGGGGTTCGAGACAACCGATGTTCAATATATTCAACCTTCTTCAGCCTCGATTGTAATCGATGAATACTGCACATGTATATAGGGCCTATATCATATGATTCTCACAAATGTTTTCGTGAAAGAACAACTCAAATTTTTAAATACAATTTTTATTTATAATAAAAAACATATAAGTACCACCAAAATTAGGATTAGGTAAATAAGGAAATTAAAATTAGAGCACATACATGTACGTGTATAAAAGCATACAAATCAATAAATGATTGGCCTCTGATCATTTCAGTTCAACTTTATCCAAGACACATGAAAGGTAAGGATTTGATAATGTTTGGTTTATCAATAACTTCTCATTGATGCTTTGTCGGCAAGAGAAGAAAGGCATGTTCATGGGTACCAAATTGGCCGAACAAGTAAACAACGGACTAGGTTTGTCAGCCATCGCGCGTGAAGAGTAAGATCCTTGCCGGTATTTATTGTGTAACTAGTCATAGCGGCCGTAGGTATGATTGTTGGACCGTGAACAACTGTTGTCCAAACATTAAAGCGGCATGACCTTGACAGAGTCGACAGAGCCATCGCGCTTGATGAGTAGGAGCCTGGTCGGTATTTATTATTTATGACTGGTCATCACGGCCCAGTCTTGATTTACGGGCATTCCACAACTGTTAACCAATCATGACTTCGAGTTAAGCGATAGAAATATTAGCTTGGGACCAACAAAACACCTCGACACATCCGGTTTTTCGACACATCCGACTTCGGCACAACAAGGTTTCACTGTATATATATATATATATATATATATATATATATATATATATATATATATATATTGTATCTTCGGCTGTTAGAGAGTATCATATTGTAAATGCGAAATATGTAAGAATATAATGCACAATTGGCTTCATTAGCCGTTATTAATTTTTTACTGACATTTTTTTACCAAATAAGTGGTTCTGGCCGAATATGGCATATAGTGCGAAATACTTTTTTGGTATAAACGTTTTATGTAACATGTAAAAATTACGTGCGAGTCTGCTACTATATAGATCGGGATGGAAAACTATGTATACCTCTAAAGAATGCCGAAATCGACTAAACAGGCCAACTTCCCCAACACTTATTTGTTGTAAACAAATCAAATTGTAACGTTACCAGTAGATTTATACATTTATCCCAGTAGAGTTCTACAGTCCTGAAGCATGTGTAGCTGTAAACGAATAAACATTTTGTGATCTTACGTTAAAACGCCCTAATATTCTGTCATCGTATAGTCCACAAACCCTGTCAATATCATAAAGGGGTGTTTAAAACATTCGCCCCATTGTAAATCCATAAAAACCCCTAATTAGCATATCCGCCTCGCCCCCCGGCCAAACCGACTCCCAAAAAACATAACAATAAAAATAAACCACAAAACCACCCATTTCCTAACAAAAGGATAATAAGACTCACCCTTCAAAAATAAAATAAAACACTCGCCCCGACATGACAACGAATAAAAACTACACACGAACAAATAATACAATAAAGGAACTCGCACAAAAACAAACCTCACTCCACTAAATCCATCACAAAATTAGAGGTCAATTAAAAGAGCGCAAACCGCTCCCGCCCGAAACCGATCACTTATCACTCTAGTAAAATAAAACCTCCCATTACACCTTAAAAACAACAAAACAACATCCTCATATCAAACAACACTTTATTAAAAACAAAACAACACAAATCGAAGACAAAGTGTTCAAACCTGGACAATATTATTGTCTAAGATTTATAAAAAAACAGCGTAAATAGTTTATTTAAGATCCATAAACAACATAAATCAAAGACAATGTGCCCAAACAGGAACACTATTATTGTCTGAGATTTATATAAAAAACCGACACATTAACTTCTTTAACTAAAACCTAAAACAAAAAACTATATATCTGGATGAGTAACGCGCAGGCTCGGACGGGTCGCGGGTTACCTTCCCTCAAATATACAATAAAATAAAAACAAACCATCAACCAAACAATACAACAGTTTATTAAATTCCAATACAACATAAATCAAAGACAAAGTGCCCAAACCGGGACACTTTTATTGTCTGAGAATTATTTAAAACATAATCATCTTCAATTAAACCACACACATAACATTACCAGACATGGGACGAGTAACTTGCAGGCTCGGTCGGGTCGCGAGCTACCTCCCCACAAATATAAAACAAACAATATAAAAACAGAAACTACAAGGAATTTAGAACAACAATACTCAAAAAGGATACAATAGTTTAATAAAATCCACAATAACATAAATCAAAGACAAAGTGCCCATACCGGGACACTACTATTGTCCGAGATTTATTAAAAACATATTCATCTGTAATCAAATCACATACAATACACAACCAAAACACGGGATGAGTAACCCGCAGGCTCGGTCGGGTCGCGAGCTACCTTCCCACAAATATCAAAAATACATTCAAACATACAGGACAAACATACAAACTCGGAGAAATACATATCCACCGACACAACACCGCTCCACTAATCAATACTAATACACCCTCAATTAGAATAGAACCATACTAAACCCATATATATAAAATGCACCATACTGTTTTAAACACCATTAACTTTTAACAAAAAAAAAAAAAAAAAAAAAAAAAAAGAGCACAATTCATGTAAATACACCACCTCACTCCTCATTTTTTCAAGCACACTAACCCGACTTTTTTACGATTTTTACCGGTTTTTCACCCTTTTGTTTTTTTGTATTTTTCACAATATCGACGCAATATCTGGTTATCCGACGCTCATATATAAGATATATTTATAGAGTTTATTAGTAATTACAGCTTTTTCCGGCAAGACCAGTGGCATGGAAACTGAAGCCGGCCGCTAGCAAGTGGATGGAAACTGATGCCGCCACCAGCCTCAACTATCCCTGCCCCCTTCCTCTCAGTCTGCGCTTGTATAAAAATACTTCTTATAAGTATTTCCTATAAAAGTACATGATCATAAATATTTCTTAAAAATATTTATGTGATACTTAATATAAAAGTACAAACTGAGAGCCCCACCGGCCGGCCAGATTTCTAACTATAAAGATATCTCCTATAGATATCTCCTTTAGGCCAATATAAGGGTAAATGATCATGAGGTATTTTCTTAAAAAATCCCATGTGATACTTAGAAAATTATAAAGAAATCTACGCCCCCCCCCCCCCCCCCACCACGGACAACAACTACCCCTGACAACCACCACCAACAGCATCCGACACCGACGCGCAAGTCCAGCGGCAGCCCCCCCTACACCACCAGCGGAAGTTTAGAGGGCACCCAGACGAGCGCACATCCCATCCGCCCACTGACAGCAATTACCAAGACGACTACCCAGACCTACACCGGGACAGCTCCAGACAGACCAGACAAGACCCCCAGCAGTCCTTTTTAGGACTACCCCTCCTATTTAGGCCTAATTAATCACTCACAGACCTGGCAGCGGACAGACAGACAACTTTAGGTCCGCTGCCTGCCACAAGACCAAGACTTCAAGACCCAAGACCAAGCCTCAAGACCAAAACCAAGCCAAGACTGGTAGCCCTGGGACAAGCCAAGAGAAGACAAGACCACCCCGACAGCCGGAACCCAAGTCAAGACAAGCAAGACAAGTCAAGAATCCCTGACAGTGGGCAAACAGACAACTTTAGGCCCACTGCTCGGGGACAAGCTGAAGACCAAGCCAAGACAGCCTGCCCGATCCAAGTCACAGGAAGTCCGGCTCTTCGCGGTAGGAGTTGTTCTGTCGGCGGTCTGGGTTTCCCTGCTTGTGTTCGGGTCTCTCTGTTGTGGTGGGCATTCTGCTCGGGGATGTCGCTCGCGACCGGGTTCTTGGGGGCAGCGGCTTTGCTGCTGGTAACCGTGCGGTGAGTGGCCCGCTCGGGGCTTTGTGAGTGTGGATGATGTAACTTTCTCGGTCACCGGTGCGGGTGCATGCTGGTGGCTCTTGGCGGCTCCTTGGCTTGGCTTGTGTAGCAATGTTCGGCATCAAAATAATAGTCTAAAGAGACAGGCCGGGGCGGTGGTCCCAGACCACCTCAACCGTGTCTGTCTAGTGACTCAAAATACTAGATCTAGTCTAGTCTAAATCCATAAAAAAAAACATTACACGGAGATGAGATTTATGACCACAAGCTCACTCAGCTGGTCTGAAGCTGAAAAGATATCGTTCGATATCGCATTGTTGAAAGACACAGCCAGCGATAGTTTTCTTAGCGGAAATCATCACTCTTTATGCCTGTTGAGTTTGTTGTATAGTGCAAGTCATAGGAAGTAGACGTTAACCGTGTTTGCAGATAAAATCAGTAAGCCCCATTTGGAATTGTTCTCTACATAATCTTTGTTGTACTGATAGAAAACAATCAATTTTTACCGAAGAGTTAAATTGGCCGAAATATCATGCGGTCATCAATTCACTTTTTTTAAACGTTTATGTCAAAGTATCGTGCCTAACATAACTTGCCAAAATTGATCCAGATATATTTCCGTAAATTTTTCGGACGATTACATAATGTTTTCAATCAGTCGGTCGTCACAACATGCTGACGATGGAACGTTTGCGGCAACAATACCCTAATACACAGCGATTATAGTATATTGTTTAAGAAAATTCTATTTAGTAAATATATAAATAAATAATTTATCATTCCTCTCCAGGGGACATCAAGACCAGTTTGTAAATGAAAATTAAAAATACAAATTCTGGGAATTTTAGAAAATTGTATAAATACACGAAAGTTTTAGTGTTTGAAAAGGAGGATTTTCGGGAAGTCATTACTGCAAGCTTATTTTTTCTGTGCATGTTCTGTGCACTATTTTAGTGATTCCTGTCATATATTCTTAATCCCTGTTTAAAATAGTATGTGAACATGTTGACAGCAATATCAAATACAGTGGTCTTGTACATTCTATTACCTTACATGTGAACTATAGATTGAATTTATATGTGTGTGTGTACATATATATCAATTGGAATATTGTTCATCTCATAGTACGTCATTTTTTATAAACAACTGAGAATTCAATCCAACGAGTGTGAGACTTCAGAGGTGGGAAAATTATTTTCATTGTTGAAAGGCATTTGGAGTTAACATGTAATAAGGCACATGTTTTGATATCTCTCTTTTTGCCACGAAATCCCTAACATGCACATTGTGTGTGGGATACCTCTGTGGATTAAACTATAGGTTTTTTTAAAATATGACGTCATGTGTTCACATAATACATCTCTGTGTATATGAAAACACAGAACTGGGGGACTGTAGGACCCTGCTGGATTAAACGAATAGCTAAACTTGACATGTTATCCAAGCTGTGTATGATAATTTAGCCTGGGCACAATTGGAGTGTTTAGAGCATCCGGATTTGTGCTGCCATACAGTTGCCTTTGGGCTGATGGTCACTGACGGTCACCTATGCATGCGGTTTGGGTTCTGACTCCGAGGAGGTCCGATACAAATGTTTGCTGAGCCATTATTGGCGTTACTAAGTAGCTAATTTACTACTTTATCTTTCACACACAAATACATATTTCACGGTAATTTATATATGTTTTCATTCATGTAAAGATTATCAAATACATATAAGAGAGTTTAATCCCACTTCTGTCCTCAATGTTGTCTGAAACCGCGCTGTGTATGATACTGTGTTATGGCTCCTTTTAAAGTGACCTTGCTTATATGAGAATAGATAATATTTAATGTAAACATTCTGAGTGATTTTTGCGTGGTTTTAAAATAACTTGTAGGCTACCACCGAAAACGGCCGAACTGCCTTTCAAACGTTCCGAGTACAGTTAAATTATAAGGTTATCATTTCTAAGAAAGGTGTGGCGCAATAATTGACCATAAACCAGTACTACACTGATTAAACATTCTCTTAGACGATGATTTAGCTCATGGAAGTCAGGTCAGCAAGCAAAGATGCTGGTCAGCTACAAATCATCATTAATTATATAACAGTGCCGTATCCACGATTTATTTAAAGGGGGGTGCCTAAGACTTATGCATCGAACGGCCAGAATAAAATGTTTTGCAGGCCAAATATTATATAATAACCGAGAGATACTCGGGTAAAATGTCTATTTTCTTGATGTTAAACCTTAGCTTTTGTGGTCACTGCGTACCAGTTTTTTTTTTTGTTTTTTCTTTTCATAATACGTTCACCATCCGTGTCTCTCAAGTGAGATGCTACTAGATTCAGAGAGGTTTTGGGCAGTATGTGTATGATATTTTAAATTGGATACGTTACGTTTTCGGGTAAGAATCGTGCAATGTGTGGAGGATGTTGAAGCTCTTAAAAGCCGTTTTAATAACGCAAAGAAACTCATCTTGACTAGCCAATCTAGGAAAACCAATGCATCAGCATAAATGTAAGTTTGTGCTATTAACGGAATGTAGACTTGTTGTTCAGTAAACTTATTATCGTAACTGTTACAATCTTCTGTTTTGGTAGAGCTTAGGGTGTATGATATGTCAATATTTGGTATATACATAGGTATGTCATTGTTATTTGCTTTACACATTCGTAAACCTGGAATTATATGAAACAGTTTCATTTTGCTTGACTTGGGAAAATATCCAACAGTCCCATTTGAAATTAAATATTCATCACAAGTCCTTATTGTACTAGCCTAGGAATCCGTTACGTTAAAAGGTTGTTATTTTTAATATGAGTCGATGGACATACAATGCGCATGGTAAGGTATGGTGTACGATGAGGGATTGTGTCAATTTCTAAATAGTGGAAACATCGGTAATTGCTAAAGTAACTCTTTTATTAAAACCAGTGTCTTATTTGATATTCATCGTAACATTTTTGTAATGTTTACGTAACATTTCGTCAAAATGATATTACCGCGCTGTTAAAAACCATATTAGTACCAGAATGGGGGTTGTAGTAATATACATCTCTTTTTAAAGAGGATATTCTATAATACGAATTCAATTGGACGTGAATTAATACATTCTCTGTATCATTAAATTGAATGTGAACGCAATGTTTGACTGATTCTTTGGTTATTTATCACAGCTCTAACTTTAAACTTTACAAATAATTATTCCCTTATTTATTCGAATAAATGGACCCAAGGTTTGGTCAGTCTTAACAATGGAAATCAGAACTGAATCTGGAATCGCAGCTTCATTCTTTATGTACCATACTACAGATATGTTTATAAAATTAATGTTCTTTAAAATGATGTCGCCGCCCAATGCAGGTGAAACGCATAGTTTATGATTTATGTTTGTAAACTTAAAAGATTTAAATTGGTAGTGTGTTGTCAGTTTATACATAATACTGCGGCTAGCAGTTACAGTTTTTCTATCCAACTCCTAAGATTTTTAAGGGTTAGGGTAACTGCAGTAAAAATATATCCATTCTCACACAAGGTAACCTTGACCAAATGCTGAAAGGATACGTGTAAAGACACATATTGTAAAAAAATTATGTCTCTATGCTTACAACGGAAATATACTAGTTGTACACTATTATCTTAGCATGTGGGTGTTGGCGAGGTTTTTTAGAAAGTGAGTTCAGTTTCGTACATGTCAAGAATTTTAATGTTCAAGACCTTTTAAAATTTAGGGTATACGTTTTGCAATGGAATAACATTGAATTAACATGTCTAAAACAGAAAATGTTATAATTTTTGTTACACGTCTTTCTAAACACTGAAAACAACGTACTGAAGTCGTACATCCGTAAGTATGGTAAGATGGTTGTCTGACAACTTAATATATTATCTATAGAAAACATGCACGGTACACAGACAGTCTGAACGATAATGGTATCCCCAGGAAATTTACAGTGATATACTTAGAACCCAAACGATAATTGCACAAGTAAGATTACAAGCATGTTAAAGAGATTATCCGACAGTCATGGAAGACAGTAGTAATGCACACTCTACCCAATGCAACAAGTACCCCACAGAAGACATTGATCCCGCCGAAATACTGGACCTATTCTGAAAAATTTTTAAAAATGGATACGCAGGGACTCCATGAAATGATACTTCAGAAAAGACACACTCGTTATGTGAGATTGTGTTTCAGATAAGAAACTTGGGTAAAACACCATCATTGCTTGATTTATGACAATATAATATAACATATATTGTAAATAATCCATATACTATCAAAATAATTTGAAGGATTTATATGACTATAGCAATGTGAAAGTTTATGAAAATCATCCGATAAAAGAAACCCCTCTAGGGCCCTTTGAAAAGGCCCCTTCACCAAATGTTGGACAGGGTTGTCGGTAAACCGGGTTTACCATGGTACATTAGAGATTGTGTGGTATTTGATGGCTCACCCAACGTATCAGCCCTAAGGCACACAGCATAACAAAAGGCAGTGGCTAAGCAACAAGGAGTATATATTAAAATCAACCAACAGTATTCAGAATTCAAAACCATCTACCAGATAGGGTGCCCATCCTGTTTCACCTCGCAAGATGCACTGGTACACACACTATTAAAAACCCTAGTAAAACACAGAGTCCGTTAAAAATCTTTATATATCCTGAGCTGACAATACTGGACCACGGTAGGTGGCAACTCTCTGGACCTCGGCTGGCGACACCTCTACTGATATCGGCTGGGAGCACCTTTCTGGTCACAAGCTGGCAGCAGTTCTCTGGTCACCGGCTGAAAGCACTTTTCTGCTCATCGGTTGACAGCACTTCTCTATACACCTCTCTGGACATAAGAGACAGCACTTTCCTGGACACCTCTCTTGACACTGGATGGTAGCACGTATCTAGACATCTCTCTGGTCACTAGGTGGCAGCACCTCTCTGGACACATCTCTGGTCACTAAATGACAGCATTTCTAGTCTTTCCATCGAGGGGCTCGCTTCTGGACTCTGCATATTCCACAAACTGTGCATTTCACAGTCATACGTGGCTTATTTTTAGTTAGATATATTACTAATTTGATATATAACATTAATTATAGTATAATTTATATATAACATACAATATTATATTAATAATAATTTAACTTACGGGCAAAGGCAGCGACTTATCAGCCCTTTCAACAGTATATAACAGTTTATCACTGTAACTGTAACTGTAAGTGTTTATTGAAATCAAAAATATAATTTGGTCAAAGGATAATAATATTCATGAATCGATGGAACAACATTTAATATTTATAACATTATAAATTACAATTTAAATTAATTACATTGTAAATAGGCATCGATTTGTGTGTGGTATCACAGTGTTCACATATTTTTTTTGCCAAAGCTGGTGTGCAAGAACCATTGCAACCGCTACCCCTATTGTAATAAATATCTTATAACAATAGGGGTTGCAAATACAACCCTAATGTAATAATTTTAACAACAGTGCACGCTATTACAATAGGGGTTATGAGAAACAGCTCATTTGTAACCACTAATGTAATCATTATTACAATAGGGGATGTTATTTCAATAGGGGCCGTAACAAAGCCTGTGCCCTTCAAAAAATTGTATGATAATACACGTGAGTTTATATATATATATATATATATATATATATGTCAGAGACGAGATTGAAATCCAGGCGGATTTTAAATTGGCCTAGACGAGATTGCGATTGTGATCTCGCCTAGGCGAGATTGCAATTGTGATCTCAGCTAGACGGATTTTAAACTCGCCTAGACGAGATTAAAATCCCATCATGGAGCAGGCCAGGATTTTAATCTCGCCTAGGCGAGTTTAAAATCCGTCTGGTGTCATCCAGGCGAGTTTAAAATCTGCCTGATATTACTTAGGCGAGTTTAAAATCTGCCTAGGCGAGATTAAAATAGTGATCTGATCTAATTTCCTTATATATTAAGCATTGTAATTGACATATGAAAGATGTTTTCCGTCGGATTTTCAATATTTTAACACTGAATGGTTATATAAAGTTAAAAGGTAATATATTTATTAATATTTACAGAATATTATAGTATTAATGTAATTATTAACTTTTTACAGTAATGTAATAATTATTCATGTGATAATTAACATTAATTTTGGAAACAGAATTATGAAATAGATATTTGATTATTATTTGCACCTTTGATGTGTTTCATGTGGTCTACAGCATCCTTATTATACCAATTATTTGCAAACATTAATTGTATCCGCCAAAAAAGAGTTTTGCGGATACTATGTTTTCAGCTGCACGCCGCCGCCGCCGCTGCCGCGTAGGTTTCCGGAGAACTCCTCCGTAACCACTGGGTAGAATTTTACAAAACCCGGGATTATGTTCGGGTCACATGTGAACTGCTGCGCCCCGATTTTGTTTTGACCTCTGACCTTTCCTCTGCGCTCTGCGTCAGTTTGTGCGTCTGTTTCCACACATAAACCCACATATCTCGGGAACCGTTTGACGGATCAGGAAAATTTTTTTTGCACAAATGTAGCCCTTGGAGAGCTTTATAACATACACAAAAAATGGTGGCGCCACCTGCAACCATGTTTGCACAGTGTCCATCTGTTCGTCTGCCTTGGGTTAAAATCACTCATATCTCTGCCGTGACTTGACTGATTCACCTGAAATTTGGCATGCGTATACATCCTGGATAGCTTTTCTGATTTTGTGACAGGTGGCGCCACCTACATTCATGTTTACAATGCAGACATCCAAGCTCATATTTCGGGAACCGTTTGACCGATCAGGAAAATTTTTTTGCACAAATGTAGCCCTTGGAGAGCTTTATAACATACACAAAAACTGGTGGCGCCACCTGCAACCATGTTTGCACAGTGTCCATCTGTTTGTCTGCCTTGGGTTAAAATCACTCATATCTCTGCAGTGACTTGACTAATTCACCTGAAAATTGGCATGCGTATACATCCTGGATAGCTTTTCTGATTTTGTGACAGGTGGCGCCACCTACATTCACGTTTACGCTGCAGACATCCAAGCTTTTATCTCGGGAACCGTTTGACCGATCAGGAAATATTTTTTGCACAAATGTAGCCCTTGGAGAGCTTTATAACATACACAAAAAAATGGTGGCGCCACCTGCAACCATGTTTGCACAGTGTCCATCTGTTTGTTTGCCTTGGGTTAAAATCACTCATATCTCTGCAGTGACTTGACTAATTCACCTGAAATTCAGCATGCGTATACATCCTGGATAGCTTTTCTGATTTTATGACAGGTGGCGCCACCTACATTCACGTTTACGCTGCAGACATCCAAGCTCATATCTCGGGAACTGTTTGACTGATCAGGAAAATTTTTTGCACAAATGTAGCCCTTGGAGAGCTTTATAACATACGCAAAACTGGTGGCGCCACCTGCAGCCATTTTTGCACAGCTCCTGTCTGTTTGTCTGCCATGGGATAAAATCACTCATATCTCGGCAGTGGTGTGACATATCTGGCTAAAATTTTGCAGGTTTATACATCCCCGACAGCTCTCTTGATTTTATGACAGGTGGAGCCACCTGCATTCTAGTTTATGCAGCAGACATCCAAGCTCATATCTTGGGAACCGTTTGACCGATTGGGCCAAAGTTTTGCATGTGTATAGTTCTCACATAGCTCTTTATCATACGCAAAACTGGTGCCGTCACCTGCAACCATTTTTGCTCAGCATCCATCTGATTGTCTGCCACGGGCTAAAATCACTCATATACATGTAGTGGTTTGACTTATCTGCCTTAAATTTTGCATATGTATACAACTGGGACGGCTTTCTGGATTTTGTGGTAGGGGGGGGGGGGGGCAACCTTCATACACAATTTGGCTGCAGACATCCATGCTAATATGCAACACTTCACTCTATTTCCCCTTGTCACTTAATCCATGCCTCACTTCACCCTTTCCACTCTGATTTAGGCGGATACACGTAGTCGCTTGTCGACTACCCGTAATCTAGTTAATCTTTATTTTTTTTTCTCTAGTTTTCTTAACAACCTTGGGATTGTAAATATCACTAATAATTTTTACAAAAAAATAATTTGTAATTGTATTTAAATATATGGCAATTAGAGAGTAACAGGAGGTTTATTGAAGCACACCTATGAGATATTATGAAGAGCAAATCTGGGGGAAAAAGTCATCCACTTGCATATTGAATCAATCATAGATAGATAGATAGACAGATAGATAGATTAGTGTGGATAGCTATTACTTCACTATTTAATGAGTATATTGCCCATTAACATAAACAATCATCCTATTTGATAATTCTTACAGGACAAACAGAACAAATTAGTTGGTTGATCTGGTTCAAATGTTTCTTTTCACCCAGGTATTCAACACTCAACAGTCAAAACATGTACACTTATGGTACAAAATATGCAGGGTATCTGTATTTATGATGGATTTTGATACACCATCCTTTTTATAGGTAATTAAACATCATATGAGAAAAGGTAAAAGTTGATACACAGATGTATGCAAGTGAATATTTCTTTGTCTTATTTAGTCTTTTCTTATAAAGTATATAATATTCTTCTGATCTTTTTTTAATGTTTTTTTATGCATTTTGTGAAGCTTCAATATTTATGTAGACTGTGTTACAAGATAACTGCCTTTTTTTGGACAGTATTATATCATATCAGAAAAAAATATGATTTCTAGATTCATAGAGTAATAGATCATTTATGCATGTGAACATGCATTGAATTATATTAATAAAAATAAATGAGCTATGTTCCTTTTGTCTTTTTAAAACACTACATTACTAATATTACTAATACCAGTTTCCCTTCAAATTAATATTGACAACAACATTATTATGTAAATAATCAGCAGCAGCCCACATCATATATCATTTGAATATGCCATATACAATACCAATGTAAGTTTCTTATTACATTGTTTATAAATAAAAATATAAAATAAAAAAATTAATGTTAATTATTACATAAATATTATAATATTCTGTAAATATTATTAAATATATATTACTTGTGAACTATACATAACCATATTAATAAAAAATATATAATATAAAATATTCCATTTCCACAATTAATGTTAATTATTGATTAATAATATAATATTCCGTAAATATTAATAAATATATTACTTGTGAACTATACGTTACCATTCAATGTTAAAATATTGAAAATCCGACTGAAAACATCTTTCATAAGTCAATTACAATGTATAATTTATTGGGAAATTAGATCAGATCACTATTTTAATCTAGCCTAGGCAGATTTTAAACTCGCCCAGGTGATATCAGGCAGATTTTAAACTCGCCTGGATGACACCAGACAGATTTTAAACTCGCCTAGGCGAGATTAAAATCATGGCCTGCTCCATGACGGATTTTAATCTCGCCTAGGCGAGATTGCGATTGTGATCTCGTCTAGGCGAGTTTAAAATCCGTCTAGCCCAGATCACAATTGCAATCTCGCCTAGGCGAGATCACAATCGCAATCTCGTCTAGGCGAATTTAAAATCCGCCTGGATTTCAATCTCGTCTCTGACATATATATATATATATATATATATATATATATATATATATATATATATATAATGAATAACAATTATAGACCGGTCGGATGAGCATAAGAATTAATAGCACGCTTTATTATTCTAGAGCCCTGGTCCACCTTTTCTCATGCTCTATGATATTTTATTTCATATATCCGCAAGCTAAATGTAACTGATTTGAATATCGTGTTTGCTAAACATCACAAAATGATATTAGTTTAAAAAAATTGGTCTATCAGATGAGATTGTCATCTATTTCATTTTTTGACAAATATTACAATGTAATACTAAATTAAATTACAATTAACATTATTAAAAAAAATTGAATCACAATACATATCATACGTTTTATATAAATATACATGCAAGGATCGTGTTCCTTTATTTTCTCAGACACTTAGAACACATATAAACATCCAGCCGTATAACAGCAATCAAAATGTACTTGTTTTATGGTTTTGAATATGGTTATCCTCCTAATGCAATTGCTTTCGTCTTCCATCTAAATTAAGTACCCATTTTACAGACATGGGAGATCTACAAACAAATACATTTTTCACGCTTATTTTTTTTTCCATTTTCAGCACATTTGACTACGTCGTCAGTCCGGCCGGCCGTCTGTTAACAGGGTACAAATCGCAACAGTTATTTCTAGAAAATTCAAATGTATATCGAGAAAGGTTCTGGGCAAATCTCTTTTGAAAACTGAAATCAGGTCATGGTGACCTATATTCTGCGAACTAACATTTAAGAAGTTCCTGGACAAATATCCTTGGAAATATGAAATTAAGTCACCCTGACTTATATTCTGGGACCCATAGGAAAAAGATGTCATACGAGTACTTTAAATGTCAGATGGACACAAATCGTATCTGTTAGGCCTTAAAACTTCCAACGCAACATTCTGGGAGGTGCTGTGCAAATTTTCTTTTGACGATAAAGTTAGGTCACTAACCCTAAATTTCAGCAACATATCTGGAAAAGATGTCGAATGTGCGCATTAAACGTCAGATGGGCACAACTCGTATCTGTAAACCTCAAATCTAGGTTATGGTGACCTATATTCCGCGATCTACGAGCGGAAAACTGGATTTCGTGCACCCAGACAGTCAGACGGGGCATAAAAATTGTATCCGTTGGGTTTAGAATCTTATAAACCTTATTCAGCACCTGAGATGAGCTCATGATGCCCTATGTTGTAGGAGGTACGAGGGGGAACCTAATTTTGAGCACTCTGATAATCAGACGTTCTCATAATCTTAAATAGTGGACCCAGAAAAATGTTTGTTATGTCTCCTGGGACAACCAAAATGATATTTACTGTGTTTATATTATGTGTGATAGAACACGCTTTTAGGGCCCTCGTTGTCTGACGGGCATGGTAACAGTTTGACCGAAAAATCTTCTGATAAAAATATGGTTCTTGGAGGGCCCTGTGAAATGTTCTCAGAAACCCGAAATGGGGTCACTGTGCCTTATATTCTGTGAACATTTAGCACCAGATACGTTACATGGACCCAAATCAAAGCAGTTCGACATAGTTCCTAGGTAAAAATTTCTTGGTAAAATCTTCCTGGAAACGGAAAAAGAGTTTTGTGTATCCTTATGTCTAAGGCCTTTGGACAAAACGCCTAATATTGAGCATTCTGGAGGTCATTTAATCATTTTTGTAGGTTCATATTTTTAGCCGATCATAAAATTATATACTTAACATATGCGTCACCTATATTTCAATTTCAGCTGAGCTTCATTGCCCATGGGGAACTGTTTGTTCTTACAGCCAACAAAATGCATGTTCACCTGCTAGGAGAGAACTTGTATACGGTTATTTTATTTCGTGCGCACGAGGCGTAGGAAATAGTATCCCATGCGTACGCGATATATATTTCGTGCGCATTAGATATTAAAATGTTTATGCCCGTCCTCTCCCAGGCACGGTATCCATGCGAGTTTGAACGCTATATCATCAGACCTAAAAAGACTACAACAAGAGTGGGTGGTGCCATCATCATTCGACTAAAGTGGACTCTTACATTTCTCTTGAATATTATTTCTCTCTCTCAGACGCTGAACGGTAAAAGACAGTGCAATCATTTCACCGAGCACGACTTCATCATTTTGGGTTTATGTGATTGCTCAAAACAGTTAATTCCACTTAAACCACAAGGTCATTTAGAGATGACAAATTTAAGTGTGATACATATATGTTGACGTTCCAGACCTTTTTTTTGTGGTAATCGTTTGAAAACGGTGAATCGTGTGCTAAATGGTGGCAAAATTACTTCACTCATTAAGGATTTTATACTCGATTGCTTTTCGAGGTATATCAAATGTTATGTATACAGTTATCTGCTCCACAAGGGGTATTGGATTGTGATTATAGGGTATAATTATTTCCAGTTAGTCATATCTGAACCTTAATTTATAAAAAAAATGTGTTGTTGGACATTTAAAATATATGACATCTACATCTCTATATCTGAACTTACTTCGAATCAATTTAAGCAATGAAGCTCCAGTTAATAAGAATTAACAAGTGACTTGAGTAATAACCTGCCTACACAAACATATTTTTTACCAAATGACCTGGAACTGGGAAACTGTGCTTTAGGCCTATAAACCATTCCCATAATATAACATTGAATAACAATGAATGTTTTGTATATATGTAAGCTAATGAAGAATGTAAGCTAAGGGGCATATATATTTCGATCATAATACTTAAAATAATTGTCGGATTAAGCAGAGCTGCCTGCTGGGTATTGTCTCGCGTGTTGCTGAGTTTTATGGTCTCAATATAACCCTCTTAAAATTAATTTTAATCAGTTTTCGTCCACAGATAACAAGTATCGATCAACACAGAACACACACACACACACACACACACACACACACACACACACATATATATATATTGTAATGCAGTGAATCGATCCTTTACCTATTTCCGGTAAAAGAGTGCGCAATACAAATCTAAAAAAAATAAAACCTATAAGATATACATAAATGACAGAAAATAATGCATGTTGGTCTATATATGTCTGTTTTAACAAAGGTGAATAACACTAACGTATAAATATTCCCTTTTTTTTGCGATTTTTTTTAATGTGTCGTGTGCTAATACTGCAACCTGGCTGTTCCTGGCCATATTTTTTTGACAATTTAAAAATGTGTATTTGTGTGGGTGTTTGTTCACAACTTAGAAATTTTTCAGGGACTTTCGGGAATGGGGCAAGACAAAATCGGTTCTATTCAGAAGCTACATCAAAGAATATGCACACATATATAGTTTCCTATGTCCGAACGTAACATAGGCAAAACATTAAAGCGGCCCAATCACCTATCTAACCATTATTAACTAAAGGTAATTCCTTGGAGCTTTTACAAAAATAGCCCTAAAAATGTGGGTATCACCGCACACAGGCTGCTTGTTTTGTTTATGTCAACGTCTTTATATTATGTGGGGGGGGGGCGCCTAAACACTCTAAACACAAGGGCTTCTGACGGCAACGAGATACGCCAGAGCTTTGCAAATGGTGTTTTGCAACAAGTTACCTTTGCATATATGCAGCCTTCCACCTTAGGTTACAGGTGTTAACCGTTTGTCAACGAAGCTGTGTTTACAAACACGTTGATAAATATAGTTCAACCATCCTTCACGGAGGCATGATAAGAACTTTTCATAACCAGAATTTTCCTCAGAACAGTAATATACACACCAGAAATTACAAGACAGAAATTACATAAATTATTTTTTTCCAATGTTAGGTGAATGGGCAACTTTAAGTGAATGCCAATACGGCAAGCCTCCTACGCGTCACTCAAGAGTGCCAATAGTATCTGTTCAGGTCATGGTCCGGCGCCGAGAATTTATGGGTTAGGGAGAACTTCAGCAATGGAATTTCATTGTTCCCAGAGCTTTTTTTAAACGTGTGCTCTCGTTCATGGGTGAGTTCCAATAACAAATAGCATCTAACAATGGGCATCCAAGTTCGTGCGTTTCTGTAAATTTTTACTCACGAAATCATAGACTGAGTTGCATGAAATTTGCGGGCCATTTAGGTAATTTTGGTATTGATCCCTCACATGATCCAGATTCAGGAACATCGCCACGGAATAGTCACAAGTGTAAAATCACGTTTGCAACCTGAGAATATGGGCCGAATGAGAATGCATACAGGGGTTTGGGAGCATCCCACAATAGTGATCCCCCCCCCCCCCACATGCAGGAGGCATGGGGGGGGGGGGGGGGGGATTTAGTGAATGTGTTTAATCTCCAGCTTCTCGTCGGCTGCTGTTCGCATGCGTTTACGTTTCGTTGGTTTAGATATATCTGGTGACCTAATTTAGTTTTCAACAGGTTTCTTTCTACTCTTCTTTTTTTATCGGCAATGGAGTTAATGGCAGTGTTTGACGGCAAGTTTGGCATTATAGACGTACCATTAAAGCATGGTCAGCTTCTCATCAAAACATAAGGCAGTCCGTTTTCCCCTCGTTGATTCCATATAATTGTCAAATAAGAACCAGGTAATGTTTTTTCAGTAGTTTTTTTCTTGACTGAATATTCTGAAATGATAAATAGCCTTATTATGGTCGGATTATGTGGGTGACACCACTGTTCTTGGCAGTGAACTACGAGTATGGCCGGGCTCACAGGTTTCTCTTACCTAAATATGCTCCAGCTCAAGCAATGTATCGTTGATACCTCATTTCTGCCAATGAAAGTAAACTCATTTGTTTGGCTTGATATAGTTGCCCAAGTCGACGATGAATGTCTCCTTGGATACAAACAAGATGTGGTTCATAAAACACAACTATTCTGTAAAGTCGCTTTCTAGAGGTACACTGAAACATTTGCAGGGCGACATCACAGGTTCAGAACTAACTAATATATATATATATATATATATATATATATATATATATATGTGTGTGTGTGTGTGTGTGCTTAAAATAATTTTGTTTACAAACGAATTAATTGTTGCCCCTCCCACAAGTAATTGTGATACTTATTAAATGTAATATCAGTAATCTCTGTTGAAATCAAGGCAGACTCACATACCTTGCTTCCGACAGGATTTTTTTTTTCATTTCAGATATGCTTCACGTGAGACCACCCCCTTAATACCCGGCCATTTTTTTTTTAATTTCAGTACAAGCACGCAAATGCTAGAAATTGCTAGATGATAAACAGCTACATGACGCACGTTCCTCGATATTAATGAATGCTATGTGATTGTTCTTTTTTATGGACTCAATGGCTTATATGCAAACAAAAATGATTTCAGACTTATGTGAAAGTATATCCTTAAATCTAATTGTTTATCAATATAAACAAAACCAAATACGTCTAGGTCTTGCATATAAAACGTGTCACATAACATGAATGAAGGAGAGAAACAATGTTGAAATCATCGGCGACCAACTTTTCTTGTATTGATAAATGAAACAAATTTCAGTGCAATACAGGAAACGGAATTTTTCCTGCTTACTTTGTTCTTTTAGTGATTTCTATCACACAGGATGCTTTGCAACTAAGGCACTATAGTGCAGTATACTGAGTAAGGTTCGCTCATTTATCATCGATTTCACTCACCTAAGTTATGCCTTTAATTTATACATATCTGAAGGATATTTTAAAACAGCCGCTGATACCAGTTAGTCCCTGATGATACCTGTGCAAGAACATTACCCGAGTCACAAGAAAACATAAACTGACAATTCTGTCATCGACCGATAATACTGTTACGAATAATTGTCAGTGTATGAGCCCTGCATTTTTTTCTGGTCACGCATGACCCCTTAAAGGGATTTTGTAAATACTAGGTTTACCCTTTTTCTTCATCATAGGAGGCTATGATGATATTGCTATTACTGATATGGCTATTACAGTTTCTCAACATGTCAATTTAAAAAAAATCGATATGATATTAACTTTGTTCCTAGCTTTATTTTTTTATAAACAAATCTTTACTGTTATAATCCATATAACCCCTTTGAATCACGCTGGTGATTTATCCTTATATAGTAAGCCGTTTTTATAAGAGTAAATATAAGCTTTATACAATGCCTCTCCGCACTTTAAATGTAAATTGACCTTAAAATAAAATATCGATAATTAATGCATATGTTTATTTCCCATTAAGATGAATTTCATTTTTCCATTGTACCAAAAAAAAATAATTTTATATAGGAATTTGTGAACTTCCCAAAGTATTCAAACAACCCATAAAATCCTCTAGTCACGGTATAGGCTATAGTGTTTAATAACCATCTGATGCATTTTGGATTATACGCCGAAGGAAAGAAATGAATCTCTGGAGGAAACCACTCTGATCGAAGACCCTGGATTCAACAATCGCATGGCATGGTATAGGACCTCTTCAAGTGAATGTCAGTGTATTTATAATCTAATAAATTAAAATGAGAAAAAAGTTCTAAAAGTTCAAACGCATGCGGAATGTATTGAAAAAGCATAGATTCTGGTGTTATGTTAAATCAATAAAGATTTAAGGAATGTTAATGATTTTAATGGTTGAAACTTATAACCATGTATGCTAGTTTGGGAGTGCAACAAATGATTTGCAGAGAACATGTCGATGTTTCTTGTATAGATCCAGTTATCACATTGATTTCTGGTATATCATGCTTTGCCAGACCGATTAGAAAATCCACAATATGTGTGGTTTCCAAATTAATGTGTTGACCAGCCTTAAACAAATCTTGTTGCAGGATATTCCAAATCATCTTATTGATACAACAGGTCGTGTATGGTATTTTGACTAAAAAATTACATGAAAATATTTTTTTTCTTTGTAATTGAACAAAGAACTAAAAAAAGGGCTTTGATTCATAGTTTGTGAAATTCAAAACTACATATTTAAAGTAACCTCACAGCTTCATAAAATTTTGCACACGTTTATGAACAACCTCTGTATCAACCAAAGAGCATGGCATACTTTTTTTCCAATGGATCTATATCCAAAAATATTCTAAAGGTTACATTAACGAATCCATGAATTTTCTTCTAGACGCCCATTATACAATATTCTTAACGATTATGTGTTGTTTTAGAGTTCCATTGATCATCCATATTGTGAGGGCAACATCTGAAAGCATACGTTTAAAACCCACAATACTACCAGTATTTACCCACGACACTACCAGTATTGTTTGATGCGACTATTATTTGTTGCTTGATGTCACCAGCAGTGGATCAGGTCTTTATAAGAAAAGCGGACATCTTACCTTTTCTTAATGAAATCCGAGCATTAAAAGTAGCGTCTGAGTGGCCGCTTAGTAATCTAGAATAACATGTAAATGCATATCTTTTTATATCCTACCGATCACGTAAAATTGTTATCAGGCAAAGTTAAAACTCCACCTTTAATCCGAATTGTTATATATATTTTAATACGTGAACATGTTTTATATGTTTTAATATTTATGAACATGTGATATAATATCATTACCTGTTAGGATTTGTACGATAAAAATACGTCTGATACCATCGTTTCACCAGCGAGCTCTTATTCACAACTGAGCTGCATTTTTCCTTAGCTAAATGGGCACATCTTTGTCCACAATCATGTTGTTGAAACAAGCGACTCATCTCCTGAAATGGGCTTGTTCCTGGACGTCTGTAAGAGGAAATACTTTGTGCTGTATACCATTTCGTATACGACTTTTTAAAATACTTAAAGCTTTAATCATACACGGCTCTCCTGTGAATAAAATGATACATACGGAGGTAATATGTTCTGTGTACTCGAATAATATTTAATTAAGAGGAACCAATATGTACTAATTGTTTTCTGTCAAAAATGAAAGGAACATTAAGTAACATTAAAATGAGCGAATTGGATGAAAATGGCTGATTTATATTTGGCAATGGGAAGTGAACCATTGTCATACATTTTCCTTCACACATGTTTTAAATGGGTCTGGAAATTCTTTCTGATGTTGAGTACATATGCATTTGATTGTTTTAATAAGATAAACAATATTCAGTTCGAAATATTTGAATTCTCCCAGTTATGTGAGTCGATAATACTCTCAACGTTTCAGTAAGTGTAAGCTGAACACCCAGTATTTAAACTGGTGATGATTAAAACAGGATTACCTACATAATTTACTGGATTCTTCAAACGGTTTCACGTTAACCCTCTTCATTTTTTCTAGAATAGATTTTACGTTTTTACGTTATTTCCTTTAACACAACGCAACGAACGAGCTCAGACCAAGCATTTAATACTGTTAGCTTCTTTTTGCTTTGGCCTGCCTAAGCCCGGTTGTTTTTAGTAATATTTTCGCGTGCAAGAGGGTTCAATGACATGTATTTGTATTGCCTAAGATTTCCATAATTGCCTACAACACAAAAACATTGTTTTTCGTGATGTCCTTTGACCCTCAATTAATGCAAATTATCTTTCACTGTTCTAAATACAGTCACTCATTATTTTCACAGTATAGATGGCTTATATATATACAATCACTATCACATGTTTTTTTTTTTATCGTTCGAAAAATCCCCATATCCTATATATACCTCGCGTCCACATCCCCATTAGATTTTTTAAATAGTATAATTTGACATTCTTTGCTGATCTTTATATCATGAACAATAGTTCCTGCAAAAAGTACATGATTACAATATGCAAAATTCAGTCCTTACCAGTTCAAAATAAAAATATTTATCATATAGAACCGTTGATTTTCCAAGGGTACACTTGGTCTATACAATTATCGATTAAGCAGTTTTTGTCATACACAATGGTGTAGTATCTGATTTGACTGGGAACGGTTGTTACAAGAAGGGTGGCAAAATTCTGTACACTTATCGTCTATAAACACTTGTATCTTCTAGGACAAGATTGTATTCTTTTGCGGGTGTACTTCCTATTGAGCTGCATAATCAATTATTTAAATATTACTCCCATAGGTGCCCCTATTTCTCTTCCTTCACGCTTTTTTCAGGTAGCAGCAGGGCTATTTGGAGCTATTTAGCCCGTTAGCACTATGACTAGTAAACATGCTCTGCCCTACTCAAATTAAATAAGCCGTAAATTTAAGCTTCGCTATGCTACCCTCTTAACGGAGTAATGAGTCACTTAGTTTTGTTGAATTAGGCCATTTGACATACATTTATATGGGTTTATATATGTTAATAAGTATATTTCCATCATGTTCGGCAATTAGATGTGTTCAATGAACGAATTGTTGTTTCACAAGTGAAACACAGTTCGGGGTAGGGGTTTGGCAAACATAATTTCTTTTCGGATCTGCAATGTTCAGGGTTATTGGAAACAGACTACAAGTACATCTTTAAACCGACGGGAATTCTAATAACAAACAGGTTCTGCCGTCAGAGTCTAAAACCTCCCCATAATCTTCTTATCAGGCATGTGTTCAGTTTACATAAGTAAATACAATCGGGCTTCAAATCCGGTTTCACCTGGCCGATGTGACAGAAGGAATGCGGTTTCGAACGGGCGGTTTCAACACATGAAAAAAAAAACATATTTTGTCATAATGATTTTGTTTAAAATTAATCTGATGGTAATTCTGATTCTCCAATATATAACTGATTGCCCATATGGTTTACCCTAGCCATCTATAAATGTATAGTAAAACCAGTACGTAGCCTTTGTCGTTAATGTGCTTATAGACTATGAAATTGTTTCTTTGTAACACACTTGCACTAAAAGATGTTTGCCTTTTATTTAGGAGTGATGTCAGTTTTTGATCAGACCTACTTACTCCATGACAGTCAACAAAGGCAAACATTTAATAATTTCAAATATAGTTATCTCTGCCTGCCATTTCTCATTGGCAGATTTTTCACAGGTAAAGATGTGGACAACAAGGTTCTGTTAAATGTCAAACCAACTGGCTGAAAGCCATACCTACGTACACTCCAAAAGATCAACAAGACAGGAGTTAACAAAACAAATCCATATATAAAAGAAAGAAGACACATTTCTTTGGAGAGGTACGCCATATATATAAGCACTGATGATTACAAACATCCGTTAATAAGCACAGAAAAACCATCGAGTCCATTAATGACACTTCACAGATAAGTCCCTTGTTTACACTGTTCCAAAACATATGACTATTGCGCATACGTGACATCGGAATGTTGAGCCGCTCTGCTCGTTTATCGCTCTACCTGTGTACACATTTCGTTTAGTCCACTTAGATACACGGAGCTCCAACCACCAACAGTCCATCCCGCTGTAGGTAACTGAATAGGCTTGCACACAGCGACATCCTGTGCTTCCACAGTTACGCATTTAAAGAATGTCCTCGGTCTGTTACTCGAAGCGCCCACAACGGGTATAAATCGCCAGATTACCAGTCCGTCGGCAAAATACGATACGCGCTCTGAAGTCCGTTACAGAGTAATCAGCGTTGCATTCCTCAGACAGCAACTATCTCCGCTTATAAACATTATCACTCAGCTGTCCGGACTCTAATGCCTCGTACTAGAGACATCGTCGAGCTGCATCATACTGGCGCGCTGATCAGGCAACTGTAGTGTATTTCTTCTTGATCACGTCTTATAAATGCTCGCTGACATCACAAGTACTGACCGTCTTCTGGCCAATCATCATGTTTTTTATGCTGACCTTAAAAAACATAACTTTTAAGATGGACACGCCTCCAGAGATAATATTCTGATAAAACCAAACTAAACATGTTTTCTTTTTTTAAAATGTATAACAAACACTCATTAATAAAGGGACCGCTAAACAGACGGAAATATACTGTACTGAAATTAACATTAAATGAGACAAGTGTGCTCTCTTACCACAGTTATTATGCTAATACCTAAACCTGATACTCCTTATTGATAACAATAAATAATTTAAACAGTCAACTGGTTATTCTTCCTACTTGATAATGCAATACAATACCTTGGACACAGTTCTCTCGTGACAGCAGCTATAAGTTGCATTTTTTGCGTACAATTAACTTCAACAACGTACATGCACGTGCCCCTTTACATGTATAATACTATAGTTAAATGACAACTAAAAACACCGTTTTTCGTTATTTCCTCAAAGCCTCAATTTACACGAAATATCTTTCTCTTTTTTTCATCAATCCTGCAATCGTGTTGTCGGACCAATATTATTTATCGGGAAAAAGTCTCACTCATAATTTGTAGACTCTGTATATGCGTCATATCTTTGTTAAAACGTAGTTCGATTTGTGATTTGTTGAATAGCAAAATTTCCCATCTTTGTTGACTTCTTAGAGGATGGATTTTCCTGGAGAATTGTTATACAAGTAATCTTAATACCATGAAAGTAAACCACGTGATGAAAAGTCCCTGCGAAATGCTGAGGGTAAAAATATGCGACATTCGGTCCTGACCATCTCATAACACAACTATTTATTTACAGGACCGTGGATTTTCCACTGGCGCATCTAGTCTTTAATACCCACACCGTCTTTCAAATGCTCAATGTATATTTGTTATTGTTTTGACGGATAAAGTTTTTTGTTACATTTACAGGGTATTTCGAAAGTCGCACACCATTACATTTCACTCCAGAAGTACTTCTTTACTGTCCAAAGGCCAAGATTTTGTTTGTACATTTAGGAAGTCATACACAATTTGGTTATAATTGTTGCTAAAAAAATCAGCGTTAGTAATTTGGGATGAGTATCGTAATTATAATTGTTTTGGATTATGTAAACTCCAAGAATTCTTTGACAAAAGGTAAATCAGATTCACACAAAAAGTAAGGTGCTTATCAGTCTAAATTATTATTAGAATAATAACTTGATCTATCCCAGTAAGTGTTGTTTAACAAGACACTAACAGAAATGTTCCCATATTGTATTCGTTGTTTCCTCGGAAACATTTTTGTCTGTCATAATAATGGTTAATTTCAGTTAAAAAAAACCGTTTGTTTATGATACTCGTTGTAAACACCTCCTTATATGTTTCCTGAATAAAAGTTCACAGTTGGTTGAAATGTGACAATTTAGTTTCCCCTGACGAAATGAAGTTTCATTCCACGTATGATGTCTGTATAAAACAGGTAAATCATTTACTAGTCATGTTATATTAATGTTGAGAAAATTTTTTCAGTGAAACATTTTTTTTATCTGTGAAAAGAAACAAAGCGAGTACACAATGGACATTCTTATTATTTTTGTAAACTCACATGTAATAGACAGAAGTAATCATTATTTTGGTAAAGGTATATATATATATATATATATATATATATATACATATAAATACATATAAATATATATACCGAGAGATGTTTGACGAAAGAGTGGGTGGGAAATAACCAGTGCGCCTAAATAAGTAGTGTTTACTAATTATCATGAAGGTTTATATAAAGCAATTTTCTCAGTTGCGTCTTAATTTAATGTTGGTCATGCCTATTATGGCGATGATGTTACAATTGCTGAAACCAAATTAGCAAATAAATACCTATATTGGCCATATAACTTGACTGTGTCTTAGACAACGATGAACATCGGTAACAAACAGTGTCACACCACACACGCAGTGGACATATATTCTTTCACTCGGAAAAGTCCAAAATATCACTCGTCTGAATTGAAAAAAAAAACAGGTTTATTCAGGTATCATACAACAATTTGCCACCGCCGTCGTTGACTGGCTCTAATCTCACAATAACAACGTCTTCACCAAAGTATAAATCACGTAATCTTCTAACGCCCTGGTCAGTTGTAACAATAATACTGTCTCCGAGACTAATAATGTCCTCGCGGTATTTTACAACTACAAAACGCTCGGTGTCCGTCTAATCTGTCGTTGACATAAAACGACCAATCACGGGTTCACCTGGCCTTCAAATTCATTCCCCAACTAACCGGCCACTAATCGACCTATTTATATCTGGGTAGACGAAACTCTGAGAGTCCCTAGAAAGATCAGGTCTTTCTTTCTTCTCAAGACTGGCACCTTCGGGATTTTTACCTTCTGGACTTACGTATTAGAAATTACACATTGCATGAATTCTCCAGAACCTTCTGTCATCTAATTATAAATAATCATAGTAGAGTATGTCCATTTGCTTACATGATAAACAAAATACTATTGAATAATCCACCAGCCTCCTCGGCACTGATGTAAACAATCCGGATGACAGCAACAACATACAACTTTACCTCCGTATCTCTGACAACACTTTATGATTCGATGTTTCCAAATTAATATAAACTTACTTGTTAATGCACTGTATAAACTAGGTTTTCCAATACCAACTCCATTATTTTTTTTTTAATCCCACACGACACACACCGAACAGGCAGCATATTTGTGTCAAACAGGTCAATGCCATACAAGATAATAATAATAATAATAGTAATAATAATAATAATAAAGATCACCGATAGCTCCAGGAGAGAACCCATAACCATAACAGCATGAAGTTCTGTGATCATAGATCATAATTCCATCATGCCTTTTTAATTAACTATTCCATGTGCACCACACCTACATTTAATGAATATGTCTTTTCCATCTTCAAAGCAGATTCACGACCAGAATGGCTTTGTTTTTGCAGCGTAAAAATAGATATATGTCTCCCCCTATGGGCCATCCCAAAACATTGGAGGTAAAATAAGCATTATCGCAAAACAATGAATCTAGCTTTCAGAAGAGTTGACCTTAAAGATTAAGGTTAAGTTCACCGCTTTTCGAGAACTGGTGTGTCAAATGAGAAGAACAAATCTTCAGTTCTTCTTAAGATATCGGGCTGACAATAACCCTAGGATTGCATATATTTGACCTTGAAGATGAAGGCAAAGGTCATCCGATTTCAAACCTGTCCTAGATTTTGGTAGGAAAAATGAGTGTTAGAAATTTTGAAGGAAAATATGCTGCCCTTCAAAAGTTATCGCGTTCACAAGACAATTATTATAATTCGGCTGATTAGACCTGAAGATCCTGGTCAAAGTCACCGGTTTTCGAACTCGGCCACGAACTTGGTAAGAAATAATTTGTGTACCAAATGTTAGGACAAAATGTGGAGCCCTTTGAAAGTTATGGGGGGTACAACAAAAATTCATTCCCGCAGATTTGACCTTGAAGATCACGGTCACCAGTATTCGAATGTGTACGAAATAGGGTAGGAACAATGAGTGTTTCACATTTTGGAGGGAAATAGGAAGCCGTTCAAAAGTTATCGCGTTCCCAGATATAATACAGACGACGAGAACGACTGACGACGACGACGTACAACGCGGATGGACGACAGTCGATGGCACCGAAAACAACATTTCTCCCAAGTAAGGAAGGGGGGGGGGGGGGTTTGGGTGGGATGGAGACATAATGATCCACGACGAAATACGTGCAGCCTGCATTGCTGTTTTAGTTAATTTAAATATAATCACTGCGTAGGAAATACCTCAATTAAATTGCATTCTTTCATAATAATGATAATTATAATATTTAATTTTAGAAAGCATGAAGTGCTCGATAACGCTTTACAAAAAAAAAAAAACTTGACAAATTAAAACTGCATTAAATCACTACTCATACGTTTTCCATTACAACCTGCTGTAAAAAAAGAGCAACTATTATGCGTCACCACAAGTGTGCTGAATGAGTCTAAAGATAATACGATAAACAGCCAAAATATTGAAAAGACAGGTAAGTTTTAAGCTTATTTTTAATTGTGTATAAATTATAAGTTTGCCGTAGCCCCAGTGGGAGAGAGTTCCTACAAAACTAGGGCGGACCTTCTAGATGGAATACACAGTAACTCTTGGCTCAATGCGCTCAGGTGTATAAGACTGGATCAGATCGTAGAGATATATTCGAGCAAGGCTATATTTTGCCTGGAACACTGACATAGCGACTTTAATCCGTTGACATAGCGGCCGCCAATGTAGGGCTTGCAAGACAGGCGACATGTTCACGTTTACCTAATTCCACACAGCATTCCAGGTTCACAGTTTTGATCTATCTGAAGCCTCTGTATGAGCATTTATGGCAATCCTATCAAAGGGGCATTGCCATAATAAAGCTTACTGGTCACAAATGTATGGATCAAACGCTGTAGTGATGACTTATTTCAGTAGAACTTGATATTGTTAACACATTTCTTGCAATGCCAAATATCCCATTTGTGCCATGGCCTGCAACAGTCTCAGGGAGGTCCGGTTGAGCTGGTTCTAGGTGTTAATTTACTGTTAGCAAAGGTGTGAAGTCCACCCGGTCGAAGGGCCATAAAAACTCAGTTAATTGGCTAATTATAGTTAGTACCTTCTTCAAAGATAACATGCGCGTAAACAGACACCTGCGCACACACAAATATATATATATATATATACATATATATACATATATATATATAATATAAATAGAGAGAGAGAGAGGGGGAGAGAGAGAGATGGAATCTGTATACAGCAGGACCAGTTAGGTCCAGTGGATCAATAGCGGTCCTGTAGACATTCGGATCGACCAATGATATATTATTGGAAATAACAGATGGAAATTTATAAAACGTCAAGTTATAATCATGTTTGATCATATGTCTGATGTAACTCTTTTAATCCAGTGGCACACGCGAGGGTTTGTATCTCTCCTTGGTGTATGATTAGGTCCTTCGTACTCGATGATGTGTCACACGAGTTTGAATCCACATTGATTTTTTTCCCTTTTTTACAAACTTGTATTTTACTGCAAAAAAAAACATGGTTGCCTTTCATATAATTCTAAAACTGTAATTATTTTATATTACGCATAAGTATTTTTTATACATAGTAATGAACTAGCTGTTTATATAACGACAATATGATGCAGTGGAACTCGTCATTGTCAACGTCACGCGAAGCTTGGATACGAAATTTAAGACTGAGAATAGGGTAACCTAATATGATCAGTTCTAAGGTTTAGTAAATAATACACTATTAGTAAATGGCGAAGTCATTAGTCGTGTCTACCAATACTACAACTTCCAAGGTTATTCTCACAAATTATAGGTATTCGGATGTTTATTTTATGAGGTTTGCTTGGACTCTTGCAAATTGTTTCATATCTAGCGCCAAAGTGATAAATACGTAAATTGGCTTGTTTAAAGGGTATGAAAATGCACTTTAAAATAAATACTCATTCAGGCGACCAAAGTTTATTTGTGGCATTTAAAGCAATATTAGGTACCCCGTTCCCCTAAGGTTTTGCGAAAAACAACCTTTATGTAGATAAAAAGTTTCACCAGTTATAACCTGTATGAGGAAAAACTCCTATTTTTTGCAGATTTTCAGTAGCTAGATAGGTGCCATAAAAATACATACCTCCTATGTTTTGCAGGTTTGCAGTAGCTAGATACGTGTCATTAAAATACGTACCTGCATTTAGTCTTACGAGGCCCCTTTTTAATAACTTTCATCAGAAATTGAGTAAAAGTTCAGAGAGCGAGAATTTTGAGAATTGCATAAATTTGTTCAACTGTTTTCTCCCAGCTGCTGTTGGTCTCAAGTGAAGATAACAAATTTGGTATCACTGGATAGTTATGACCCCAGGCTTATTGAAGTATTTATAACCTCATATTCCTATCCAGAAAAAATAGTGATACATATTTTGGACTGTTAACATGGACAACGTCGTGACTCCTTTCGAAAATCACCCGTTTTGTCTTGAATGTGGCGGGACTGATCCGGTGTGATAACTTATATTCTTAATATATCATGAGGAATGTAACCCGTTTTTGCGTAGGGGCTATTGCCGCGTCATCTATCAGAAGCTACGCGGGTGAACTAAAAAGCTACGCCGGTGAAAAAAAAACCGAGTAGTTAGCTCAGCTCAGTCAAGTCAAATCCACTAAGATTATCTCGACCGGCACAAACCCGACACAAGAACGGCTATTATGCTAACAATACTAATATTCATCGACGGACCCAGATAAAAATCCATAGGCATCCACACGGCCTGAGCGTGTAATGTGACCATAGGCGTATGCAGCCAGTTTTCATGTGATAAGAATACAATCATCGTCACGAAGATTACGGTATTCAGTTAACTACTTGGTTAACTAATTGGTTGCTATATCCAATAATACGTATATATCTGGGGCAGGGCCATATGCGTCTGCTAAATAGGCGTTAAGATTCCTGAAAGGCAATTAATTGATCTGTTAAAAATGGCAGCTGAAGTGTGTCAAAACACGAGTACCATGAACAAAACTCAACTGGAACTGTCAGCGTAGTAACCTTTGTTGTACTGATTTTATAAACTATCCCAGCCAGGGGACTCGGTATTTCCTAACTTGGGGAAAATATTATACAAATTATCTTGAATACCTAAGAGGTATTGACAACACTTTGAAGTGTAGTCATTCCCTTACGATGCTGTAGATGTGAACAATCTAAAATAACCTCAGTTGTTAAGGTTACCCTACATTCTCACTAAATCGGTCTGTTTGTGGTACGGATGTAAAAAAAAGATAAAAATAAATTAGCAAAACGTACTCCGATTGACAACACAATATGCGACCAGGTATGTCTATTTGTCATTTATATAGAAGGTTTGTTAATGAAAGAAACGAAACAGAAACCTTCAACTTAAACAATAAATAAACAACCCAATCAACTGAAAAACACCAGCCATTGTGAATATTCATTGTGACCGAAAATAACAATCTCAGATTCGATAAATGAAACTTACAGTATAAAGATATTATTTTTCTTATATGTCATTATCATCAGGCAAGTCATAAGATATTACCCAGCACAGGCAGGCGATTTGTCAGAGAAAAGAATGACCCTTCATTGATTTGTTTTATAAAAGAACATGCATACACACTGTTTCGGTTTTAGTAAAGATGATATTATGCAATGAAGCCCCTTCATAGAGTGTGAAACAAGACGACATCATCCGCATAAAATATGTTATTATATTTTACATAACTTGTACAACATCCAATGGCTTTATAATTTAGATCAACACTTATTGAAATATCATGTAAAATATTAGTTTAAATGGGAGAAAGTATTTCATTTGCATGACTCCGTTTGTGACCTTAAGTTCCATCTGACTCAAGTACTTTCATTAATGTTCCAATAATATAGAAGTCTGCTAATTAAAATGGCAATGTTTCGTCCTGGAATTTTGTTAAACTATTTAAATTTGAATGGGACTGTTGAACATATTTCCAATGCAAGCAAAATGAAACTGCTTCATATAAATCTTGTTTTTGAAGGTGCAAAGCAGATAACAATGACATACCAATGTATATACTAAATATTTACATACCATACACCCTAGACTCTACAAAAAACATATTGTAACTGTTACCATAATAAGCTTAAATGAACAACAAAGAGTCTGCATGTCCGTTGAATAGCACAAAACTACATTTATGCTGATGCAATGGTTTTCCTGAGTGGCTGATCAAGATGAGTTTCTTTCCCTTATTAAAACGTCGTTGTCTTTGTCTCAACATTTGCCACACATTGTACGATTCTTACCCGAAAACGTAACGTATCCAATTAAAATACAATACTGCCCGAAACCTCTGTGAAATTTCACATGACGCTCGCTAACCAAATATTAGTTATATTTCTAAAAAACACGTATGATGATAAGTTTTAAAAAGAGCATATTAACACGTAGAAGACACCATAATGCGTAATATATCCTGAATCTTGTAGGAACTCTCTTGAGAGACACATATGTTCTTATTATATATAAAAATAGAAGACTGGTACGCAGAGACCCCAAAAGCTAATGTTAAACATTATGAAAATGGACATTATACCCGAGTATATCTCGATTTATTATACACTGTTTGGCCTGCAAAACATTTGGTTCCGGCCTTTCTATGCATATATCCCAGGCAGCCGCCATAAAGTATACCGTGAAAACCGCACTGATATATAATTAATGATATTTATGTAACTGACCAGCATCTTTACTTGCCGCCCATGACCTGACTTCCATGAACTAAATCATCGTCTGAGAAAAGTTTTAATCAACATAGCACTTTGTGGGCAGATACAGTTTATTACTGATGTATCGAAAATTATTGCTTCACGCCTTCTAACGATTCCTAGAACTAACCACATTATATTGCAAAACGTATTCACTTGTTCAGAGCGGAGGGTTACTTTAGCTCATATTGTGCCTATTCGGGGACAGAAATGTCCGAATAGACATAACATGAATAACATGTTGAGAAGTTTTCTTGAATTAAAATAGTTTTTGAATTTTCACTTTCTACCTGGAGCAAGTTAAAGTGTTTTGTCTCTTACTAGCTGATAAACCCGGTAACCGAGCTTTTTATATGTATAAAATGAGATAAGTAATTTTCTCAAATTGGTCCGAACCACCCACCCCCTCCGATTTAGCCGTCTTAACCTTTTTCAGGGTGTCAGACCAATTTTTTTTGCACGGATCCCCTCCTTTTTAAGACCTTGGAACATTTTATTAGGTTTTGTCCTTAATCTTTCTGGATTGGACCCCTTTCTTAAATCAAGGGTCATATGTTTTTTACATTTACTGATTAAGCAAGAAGCCCAGGGACTGGGTCATATATCATGCCTTAAATCCGTCACTGAGAGAAGGCGTAATTCATATGAACAATAAACCTTCATTGTTCGGTTTTGTCACACGCCTGCTTGAACACCAAGCGATCACGAAGGTATTCCGGCCTTTGCTGAGGGCAGTTCGGCTGTCTTCGCTGGTAGGCTCCACGCAATTATAAAACCATGCAAAAATCACTCAAAATGATGTGTACATTAAGTAGTATTTATTCCGACACAAGCATGGTCACATTAAAAGGAAGTATAACACAATGTCATACACAATGCGGTTTCAGACAACATTGATTACAAAAGTGAACTAAATTATCTTATATGTATTAGATAATCCTTACATTAATGAAAACATATATATGGGATATGTATTTGTGTGTGAAATCTAAAGCAGTACATGAGCTACTTAGTAACGCCAATAATAGCTCAGCAAACATTTGTACCGTACCGATAGACCTACTTGGAGTCATAACCCCAACCACTTGCAAAGGTGCAAATCAGTGACCATCAACCCAAATGCAAATGTATGGCAGCCAACATTTGGGTGCTCTAAGCACTCCAATTGTGCCTAGGCTTAATTATCATACAAACCTTGGAGAAAATGTCAAGTTTAGCTATTATTTTAATCCAGCAGGGTCCTGCATTCTCCCAGTTCCGTGTATTCATAAACACAGTGATGTATTATATGAACACATTACGCCATATGTGAAAATCCACAGTTTATTCCAGAGAGGTGGCTCTCACACAATCTGCATGCTATAAGTTTCGTGGCAAGAGAGAGAGAGATCAAAACATGTGCGTTACTCCATGTTAACTCAAAATGCCTTTCAACAATGAAAATGATCTCACCACCAATGAAGACTCACACTCGTAGGATTGAATTCTCAGTTGTTTATTAAAAATGATGTACTGTGAGATCAACGAGATTCCAATTGATTTCTAAAGCGCCCAGGATTTGCATTTTTAAGTTTCTTGTCAAACTGGTCTTTATGTCCCTTGGTGGGGAACAGTAAATTAATCATTTATATGGGATACACTAAATAAAGATTCCTAAAACAATATACTATAATCATTGTTTACTAGGGTAATGTTGACGCAAACACTTCAGTTGACTTGTTGTGAGGACCTACTGATTGAAAACATTCTGTCATCTTCCGACCAGTTTACGGCAATATATCTAGATCAATGTTAGCAAGTTACGTTATGCACGATACATTTACATGAACGCTAAAATGTAGTGAGTTCATGACCACATGATATTTTGGACAGTTTTATCTCTTCCGTAAAAAAAAAATCCGATTGTTTTCTATCAGTACAACAAAGCTTACGCAGCGAACAAGTCCAAATCGGGCTTACTGATTTCATCTGCAAACACTGTTAAGGTTTTCTTTCTATGACTTGCACTATACAAAAAAAAAAAAAACTGGACAGGCATAACGACTGGATGGAGATTTCTGCTAAGTTAGCTATCGCTGGCTGTGTCATTCAAAAATGCGAAATTGAACGCGAACTTTTCAGATTCAGACTAGCTGTGTAAGCTTGGGGTAATAAAGCCCATCTCCGTGTTATGTTGTTCATGGGTTAACAATTGGGCAAATGTTTTAAACAGCCTTTGATGATACTGATAGGGTTTGTGGACCGTATGGGGAGTGAATATTAGAGCGGTTAAACGTAATATTACAAAATATTTATTCCTTTCACCTACACATGGGACTGCAGGACAGTTGACATGTACTGGGATAAATGTATCCTTGTTCATATTTAATGGTTACGTTCCGTTTTGATTTATTACAGCAGATAAGTGTTAGGGAAGTTGAATTGTTTAATAAATTGTGGCATTCTTTAGAGGTATACATATTTTTCGATCCGGATCTATATAGTAGCAGGCTCGAAGAAAATTTGACATTTATAAGTCTAGGTTACATAAAACGTTTTGAACAAAAAAAGGTACATGCATTTCACAATGTTTGCCATATTTATTCAGAAGCACATATTTTGTATGTCAGCAAAAAAATAACAAAGGGTAACGAAGCCAAGTCTGCATTATATTCTGATATATTTCGCATTTACAATATGATACCCTCTAACAGCCGATGAAGGGGAGTATACATACAAATATGTATTGATATTTTATATATATATACATATATATATATATATATATATTTATATTCCTCAACCAAAATGTCAGTAACCGCAAGAATTCACATCTTTTAAGAACATTTGCGGGATGCATAAATAGGGCCCTGATATAAAGTTATCAACCCCAGCCTTAAGAATACTAACGAGACTTCTTTGATGGTTTCTGATATATAAAATGGACTTTCACTCTGATTGTTTTCTCAAGTATAAAAATAATAAGGTCTTCGATAATAATTAAGAATAAATGTGAATAATTAAAGAAACTTAAACAGTCAAATTTTGTCTTTAAAGTTGTACTTGGCCATTTGGTGTATGGGAACATTTTACTTGAATTAGGAAAGCCAGTTCTTCAATTGTTACAAGAAAATCAAACAAAGCCATATTCGGCGATGTATAACTTTGTACAGGGGACTACATCGTGACGTCACAGACCACGTGATTTGGCAACACTTGCAGTGCTGGTAGGCAAAACACTTAGGGATGCTGATTGTATCAGTTGCATTCCTTCCTCCCTGGGCCTACTCTGTGTTCTATATTGTTAATATTCTGCATAAAATAAGTCGTTCTTATAAAATTAATTGCAAGATAACATACACCAATGAGCTGTACAGCTGTTGGATGTGCCAATTAGCAGTAAAAGGGACTTAGTCTAAGCTTCTATAGGCTGCATGCTGAGTCTATGCAATGATCCACTTGCAGACACGCACTAACCCCCATTTTCTCAATTGACTATGGACATGCTTCATTAAAGAATCACTAGTTTACTGCCTTGTATCATGTAACTGATATATTTATGCTACACCAGATGGAGTATGATCAAGCCCGATACAGGAGCTGTAATGACAGTCCTATAGGCCTAATACCCCCCTTTTTTTAGCCAAATTGTCAGCCTTCTGTCAGAAAAAAAAGTGCCCCTGACTCTTCATTAGTACCAATTTACCAAGCCCAAGCAGGCTGCAAACCTAAGCCAATTAAATTGTAAACTCATATTAAGTAATATCCATTAATGATAATACTTTGTGCATCTTTACTTAATTACATGAACCACCCTTCTACATAAGCACACTCTGAGAGCTTATGTACAGTCACAATAGCACATTACTACAATTGTAAATACATGTACTTTTGATATAAGTAATCACAGCCTGCTAAAAATGGCACTAATAACAACAATCATTAAGTTATCTGTTAATTAGGAAATCTATATGACGGCTTGCCTCCACATGGCCCGTTCAACCTGAATGACAATAGGAAAAATGCATGGAATTTTTACTGTCATTGTTCCTAATCTAATTAATTTGTTCTAGTATTATTAGAACTGATTATATACAAAGACAGCTGATGTCAAAATTTGATTTTATCTACTTTTAACTGTTTACGTTTATGTGTTTATATTCTCAGCCATTAAGTGTCAAAGAGAATTCATTTAAACACATGGAACCTTATAAAAATGATGCTTTAATTTCTGTTTTATCTTAACTAACATGCATTTTATGAAAATTAAAGAAAAAAGAAATTTGACATTTCAAATTTCACAAGTAAACATGATGGACGGATATTAGTCCATTTATTGCATATCATCATATTAATTACTCCACATAACTGACGTTACATAAGTAAAAAGAACACTAGTTCCTCGATGATAATTGCATTAGAATTCTAAACCTCGCACATCATGCATATATGTGTATGACCTAAAAAAAAGCGGCGGTAACATATTAAACATATCATTAAGCACATTTTTTTTCTGATATTTTCCCAAAGAAATTCACAGTTAGCTAATACGTGTCGGTCTACTTGTCGTAATGTGTGAATACCTTTGTGCAAACATTTTAAATTCAATCTTCTAGCGACTTGCACTGATAATGTTTAGATATCAACCAACATGACTTTGCTTTTGCAGCGCAAAAACATATATTTATTTCCCCCAATAAATTGAAAAAGGAATTTCACATTTCAATTTTAAATAAAAAAAAAATAATTCTAAAATACAATTACCATTACTATACAACATTGAGGTGGGGGTGTTTTACCTATATTCTTTTTTTTCAAATTACAAATTCGTACATAATTCCTTTTTATTTGAGATAAATTTATATTTTATATATTGTTTCAAATTTAAAAATTACTTTTTATTTTTTTTTTCATTTAATTGATTACTTATAATGCTTTTAGATTTCAAATTTAAATGAAGCAGCATACTGTAATTTAGAAAGTCTGTCACTCTTTTGCATGTTGCTCAAATTATTATGTAAATAAATATTTTTTTATAAAATGAATTATATGAAACATAAAATATTCTAAAATCTAGATGATGTCAACCTTTGTTAAAAAACATAGTGTTTATAATATTATGTGAATCAATAATTCGTCTGTGAGGAGAAGAATTAATATAGGGCGGTGCCCTGTTTTCTTATCCTCTTGCTATTTTGCAGTAAAATATTGTTTAAAGCAAAACGTGGAGTGCATATATTATTCTCAGCTTTCAGGATATGTACATAAAAGGGGTCCTAGAGCTAAGTTTGGAATTGTTAATGGAAAAAAAAGATGAGATAATGAATACCCACTCTTATGAGACAATACTTCTTAGACTTTAGACAGAAGATTCTGCATAAAACAAACTGCTATATTAATCTATATATTTAGTGATACGTACCACAAATAAGCTGTCTTTGGCTGCTATAGCCCTATATCCGTTTAACTGTTGTAACTTTGTAAATGACAGGAAAGGGAAGCTGACCACTATATAATTACTAACATTGTGTAAATATGCTGTGTTGCATAAACTTATTTGCCAACAAATTGATTGGTGCACATAAGTGTGGATAGAGAGATACTGGTCGCACATGTAACACTACACAAAGGATAACCTACATATAAGGGGTAGGCAAAAGCCTACCAACCCCCTGACCAGGCCAGCAGTTGCCCGGATGTAAACAACAAGGATGCAGTCCCTATTTGTTTACGTGATGATAAAATATAGGTATATTTGATGATATAATGTTCAAGTAAATTTTCATCAGTATTCCACGGAGAAAATTTGTTAGAATTCCTATTTACTTCTGCACTCTAATTTCAACAGTTTAACGACAGTTATTTAATAATCTATTTCGGAAATATCAAGAATGAATTTCCTCTCTCATCTTATTTGTATGCTTCCCGACAGTTACGCCTGTTTCTTTCTGGTTTAGTTATACTATTTTTTTTCACAAATTATATTAACAAAATACTGGCCCTTTTGATTTGGAAAAGTTTTTAATTTGTATATCTTTCCGAACACTCCCCAATCTATTTGTTTGTTTCTCATATTCGGCCTATTTTGTCCATCTTGTAATACTGCGTTTGTACAAATTTGAAATTTTCTGAATAACCTAAGAAACAAGATTTTTCAAAATTAATACATATTTTTTGCGTATCGCAATACTCAGAGACTTTTTTAATTCGCCTCACTTTAATGACGTGTTCTTGAAGTACAGTACATTGTTTTGTAGCATCTCTCGTATAACTAGCTGTACTGAAGATGAAGATGCTATGTAAACATAGAAAATAATCGAAAAAATGTCCTAGTTGCATTTTTACGTCTAAAGTATGTGAAACACGGGAAATATTTAAAAGAAAGAATAAAGAGATCATCATTTCTGATTCCACATGTTTAAAACTATTTTAGAAATGTGTGTATATTACATACGGGAAATAATGAACTAAGAGTATTCAACGCATCGTTTATTCTTTTTAATAGGTAAAAGTCTGTAATTAACCATGATATAAGGGAGCTTTATTAAATGCATTAATATAGTGCGGCATGTTTGATAACGCTCAACTGTAGATGGCTGACAACCTGGGTATGTGCTACATATACTAAAATTGTGGATCGAGTTCTTCCTCAAAGAATTGGGACAAAGACAGCTTTCAGTTATTATACATTCCATTTGTTCCGTATTGCAAAAACATCGTTATCAAAAGCAAAGCTAGACATACCCCTTTTCATAAAATTGATTTGGGCCGCTGAGTGAACAGCCAGCAAACCGTCATGTTACTGCCAAAACATGGGAGAAAGACTTGCTAAACGAGAAACCAATATACTTACTTCTACGGTTTTGCAGTCTTCACAAATATTCTCGGTTCGCTTATAGATTTAAAGTTCGACACCATTCCTGGGAGGCCTCAAATCGCCGAAATGTAACGATCGCCCATGTATAACTTATTTTATCACGTATTTCCAAGAAACAAATTAAACTGAGAAATCATTTTGGATTTCCCCTCATTTCAGTGCATGTGCTTATTGCTAACTCATTTGAAATATGAGAAACTGGATTCAGTATTATTTGAGTAGCGATTCGGTCTAGCGGTTCTGGTAAAGGGTTCCATTTATCTCATGTGGTTGCGACCATGGTGATGACTGAAATACATGTACGTTTTTTCAGAAATCACTGCGGGCGGGCGGTTTTTTTTTTATTTTAATTTGTTTGTATGTTTCGATAAAAATGTCAAATGATACGGGGAAAGCATGATAATAACAAATTTATTTTGCTAAACACGTAAAAGTACTACATAACAAAGGAAACTGTATGATTTTATCTTCTTGGAAGAAATGTCCAAGCGGTTGTAGCTCAAAATTTGTAACTTACTTTGAAAAATCAAATTAAAAATTTTTGATGCGGGGGTGTAAAATTGATGCGGGCGGTGCCTGAGAACCATACCTTAAATTTTGTTTTGGCCTAATTGACCAAAAAAAGCATACAGAAGGAAAATTAGAAAATGCAACATCTAGACAGAAACCTATCAAGTATTATTTGCACAAGAATGAAAATTTACAACTATGCACATTAGAATACAATCAAGAAATAAGATCACTTTTATTTCATAGGTCGTTATCTCTTAAGCCCAAATTTAAGTCATAAGTTAAATGTAATAATTTAAGGTAGTAGTACTGGTCCATGAGTATGATCTGACTTTTAGTTATCCTCTGGACTGAAAAAATATGCAGCTTTGCTACCCATGAAGTATACATTTTCTGAAAGCTTTGTCTACATTTTAGACATTTTATTTGTATTGAAGTTCGTTGAATTTATGAGTTTGAGTATTTGATAAAAAAATATTGATTCCAGCACATCTAATGTAAGTACAGAATACATTGTTCAATTATTCGAACATTTAGTTGAAAATTCCAAGGCGTTTTTTATTTCGTGAGTCAAGATAGACCTTAACGAGTGATTATTTTTTTTTAATATCAAAAAAAGAATAAAATCTTACCAATTAGGTTTTGTATTAAAATAAATAAATACTTTCAGTTTATATACTAATACAACATATGTCAATTATTTCATATTTAGGACCAGTATTTGCTAAGGAATAACGTCTACAAATACGGTTTTGAAGGGAAATGAAGCAAAACATAAAAAAAATCCTTTCAAAGAGATCCTTCATTCTACAGTAGCATAACTTCATATAGATAGTAACGTTAATTTGGACATGACGGTATTTCTATAAAAACAAGCAATAGGATTCATGTATTAACGTTGCTTGTTTGTCCAGTCACAAAGGTGTCCTGTCAAGCACCATGTGTACAGTTGCTATGCCTGGCCTATTTGAAAACCGGGAGGTTACAAGGTTGTTACGGGTATGGTGTATATGGCCCGTCAGAGAGAACGAGGAATTGGTTGCACGCTTTATACAAGGTTAGGGTTAAAACTAGAAATTGTCTTTCGACAATCACACAGACCTCGCAAAACGTAAAAGACACCGGAGAAGAGGCTATGTATCTCTCATACTCTCAAATTATACCTCAAAATATAATACTTTTATTCTTAGTATATACTCATTGGTGGCCAATAGTATTACTTATACGCAGAACATAGTCAACTGAAAATAAATTGCTACCTATAATATATTTCGGCCAGTTGAAGCAAACTTCGCATGTACCTGCTAATGGTATCCTCTCAATTACAAGATAATTCCGTTTCTCCGAGAAGCATCTCGATACGACGCGTGCTGTTCACTCGCACCTACAGGAAAAAAAAAAAAGCTCAATCTGACGCGGTTCATTATTCTTGCTCGGGATTGATTTAAAGACCCAATGATGCATAAAATGCGCATGTTGTTTGACTGTATAAAGATTACGCAAGACAACTTTAGAAGTATACCGACAATGGACCTATCATTTTCCTGGATGTATGAAAAAGAGACATAATGATGTCATCGTTCTAATGCTTCCTGCAATGATAATACATCTGACTTTAGTGAAAATAAAAAGTACGCTATATGTAAATGTGTCCATATGCAGTTACTGAAGATAGAAAACATGTTACATCTTTATTAGAGGAGATGCTATATATATATCCTCTGTTTTCTCCTCTGAGTGTCACCTAAGCTAAATAGCCTATTATTATCTATATAATATTCTATAATAAACTCTTAAAATGGTCATGCTAGCACAGGAACTAACAATATATATTATATTCAGTTACGATAGTCTGCACATATATGTTTGCTTGTATATTACTGCCATGCTATTTGATCATGTTTACAATTTCAATTATTCTCAGGGCCTTGTGGAAGATCAGTCTATTCTGAACAAGCCACCCTGAATAAAGATATATTAATTAA
Organism: Sipunculus nudus; assembly: GCA_026874595.1. Classification (NCBI taxonomy): domain Eukaryota; kingdom Metazoa; phylum Annelida; class Sipuncula; order Golfingiida; family Sipunculidae; genus Sipunculus; species Sipunculus nudus. The sequence continues at coordinate 36,923,799 of CM049317.1, read as the reverse complement.
TAAATAAATAGAAGTAAAGGCCCTTATAAAATACGTTTACCTCTGTTTACACTGGATGAATCCCACTTATCAAAGACATCCAGATTAAGAAAGCGATCAGAATATAAATTCGTTTTATTGTTTTGTTAGATGTAATATTTGAAGGCAAATAACATATGAAAACAGTAACAAAGATAAACTCAACTTCCGGCATACATCCTTACATATTTCAATATATGTTTATATATAATGTATAAATAATGTATGTATGTATGTATGTATGTATCCAGAGTGGTGGTAACAACGCTGTTCAATTCATATATGACATAAAGGTAAATTAAAGTATAATGACTGAGTCTCGTTAAAAGACGAATGATATGTCTTATATTCATTATTCAGTTTGCAATTTACAACGAGGCTGAGTCAAATGCAAGAATCTCACTCTTGTGATTTGTTTGGTTGTACTAAATGTGATAGAGCCCAGGATGCCAACACATTGTCATTTGGTTGTGCGTGTATTTTCTACAAATAGTCTTTAAACCATGTCCTTTCCATTTTGTCGTGTAAGATTGCTCATGAAATAATCTGATATTTCTGAATAAGTTTTTTTTTTTTTTTTTTTGGGGGGGGGGGGGAGACATGTATGGCATTTCAAATAAATAACAATATAATGATATCCATATGACAAACAATATGAATATCAATTTACACACGTCCCACTCCTTTTAATATGATATAGCTGCAAACTTTAGTTACAGCTTACAGGGAAAAATGTTACACCAAACTCCATATCAGCGCCTGAATGGCTCACATGTCACTCATGATTTATCTGCCTGGGTATTACTGTTGGGACTACTTCCATGAAACACAGATAGCTTATAACATTTAATTAAGCCTCTCATACTAACCATACTGTCAGTTTGTAAAAATAATATGCGGTGTGATGTTTCAATTATTGCCAATGTATTTTGTTGAATAATATAGTCTGGTAACACATAAAACTGACAGACACCCTTGATGTGACTAAAGTTTTCTTAAATATATTCAAATGTAAGATTTCATTGAACAGATTCGTATGTTGCGCATATAACCTAAATAAATGAGATTATTCCAATATAAAGCATCACAGACGTTTTATGATTCCAATGAAGAAGCCTATATATTTTCTAGTCAATGGTATGTTGTTTAAGCGTGCATTTAAGTGCCGCAGAGTTGAGTTCAATATCAGCTTCTTCAAGAAATTTACATAAACGTCCATCCACAAATATATCCAATACAGTGTCTTGATCAACGAAGAGGCTTCATGTTCAGAAATATTTTATACAATGGATTTTTAAAGATCGTTAGGATACCATATAATCGGGTAATGTTTGGACAAAGGTTCCTGATGGGACTAATATTGGTGACCGTTTGATTGAACAAAAATCCTCAGACTTAAATACAGACTTATGTCCTGTCCTTCACGCACGAAGAAAACAAGTATATTACATGTAGATGCCATCCCTTGAATGACGTTGGGGTACAATCTGTCAATCATTACTAGAAAGGTTTTAGTGAGGATAATCCTTACTGGCGAAGTTTTTCTTCCGCGTGTTGACTGTCATTCCATGAGGAAATTATCTACTCTAGATGACGGGCATAAGACCACTACGTTATCCTCTAACTGTTCACCAAGTCATATTTAATGTGCACTGGTGTGTCTGGTGGATACTGAGGCTATTTAGCATCATTTTTAATGCCATAGCTGTCACATGCCATTTCTAATCAACAATCCCTGTGCCCCATTAATAAATTTCTAGGCCATTTATCTATTATAAAATGCAATGCATTATGCATGATTGGAGCCGGAAGTTGCATCAGTCGAGATTATCTGTAGTGTTTGTTTGTTTAGCGATTGGTTTATTGTGCTTTGTCATTCTCCCAGCATTTTATTGAATCATCGGATAACCCATATTTCAGGCGCCGTGAAACATCCCGACTTTGGGAGTCATGGTTAGAATAAAGGGAGGATCGGGAGAACTGAGGGTTTATCATAGTGAAGACCGGAGCGGGTTGACCCATTAGAGGGGAGAGACTAAAGGTAGAGAGCACTACCCATATGACAGAGCAGACAAGGTGTTCAAGCACCCAAAGTTCGCGCTTGTAGAATTGGCATTATTTTATGATCTGGCAGGGAATAGCAGGGCAAATTTCTTTACAAGTTAGCCTTCCCTCGTCTGTGTTCGTGAAATTCATTGATACCTCTTAAATGTAGCTTGCCCTTCAGGAAGGAGCTAATCAGTCCATAAGTGATACAACCTAAAAATCAAACGTCACACGATGTACACCAATTCAACTTTGTTTGAGTGCATAGTAATGTGCTAGGGTAAATAGTAAGTTATTAAGTTTGATCTTGTTGCAAACAAGGCAAAGATTAATAAGATTTTAAGGCTTAAATCTGTTTTAATATCTGCCTCGCTGCATAAAATGGTACAATGCGAATTATATTCAGTAATTGCTTTATTGTAGCACATTCCAAGCCGCAAGCTAAATAGCCTAAGAATCGACATAGGTTGTCTTGAAAAATACCGACACATAAACAACATTTAATTAAAGAACGCCTGGTAGAAAGTGACGGGATCCTCTTTTTAGGTAGGAAAACGTGGCATTGGGGTACACGGGTGAATTCTTGTCATATGTTTATACCAGTGACACAACAATTTAATGAATGCTAGACGAGGAAGGCCAAACGGTTATTGCAAAGATGCCAGCCGCACGAGTCACGAAACTGATCGTGTCATGTTTTTATTTCTCAGGTTAGCTCTATCGGGTAAGCTGTATTTTTGTATTAATTGACTCGCCGGCCAGAGTATTATATTTAGTATTCAGCGTGCTCATGAATATATATATATATATATATATATATATATATATATATATATATATATATATATATATATATATATATATATATTGGCCATAGTAGAAAAAGCAGGCGAGGCTTACTTTTGGTCTTATGAATATAAATAAACCTCCAGGGTAGAAGGGTGTTAAACGACGTGCATACGAGTTTTGGGGAAAAACACAGTGTGGAGCCTGCAGAGACCGGAAGTGCCGTCCGCCGTAGTTCAGAGAGTTGTCGCTACCCGAATTGCTGTCCTGCGAGGAGCTGCGTGGAAGGTGATTCTAGTTAAGTGCTGCCAGTGAGGTGCTGCCACCGGGGTGATGCCGAGCGAGTTGCTGTCCAGCGAGTTGCTTGCCAGGGAGTTGCTGCCAAGTGAGGTGCTGTCCAGCGAGGTGTTTCCCGGCGAGGTGCTGCCCAGTGAGCTGCTGCCAAGTGAGCTGCTGCTTAGTGAGCTACTGCCTTGTGATGTGCTGCCAGTGTGATGTTATCCAGTGAGGTGCTGTCCAGCGAGGTACTATCCAGCGAGGTACTGGTCAGCGAGGCGCAGTCAAGCGAGGTGCTGCCAGTGGGGTGCGCGCCGGTGAGGTGCTTCCTCCTGTCTTTCAGTATAAGTTTTCATGCGCTAAAGGCTTGATTCCGGAAATATCAAATTTCAAGCGAAAGAAATACTTACCGTGTATTCGGTCTGCATACCTTGCCTCAACTTATCTCGAATCCTAGGTTCCTAAGTAATCCTGCTTGTAACGGGGCTACTATTAAGAAATCATCAAGACAGACAACTATCGAAACAATATCCATGTTAAATATTATAATTTTCGTTGACTGTGTGATATCTCTCTGACACTGTAATAACAATATTCCAGTGACCTCTGTCCCTCAAAATGGAAGGCGCTTCTCATATAAAGGTACAGGAATTACTGTTTGGAAATTTCAGTTCACTTTACATGCCTTGATAATTACTGGTGGATTGTCAATGAGCGATAAAAGTTTAAAATCAACTTTAGCTGTAAAGTATATTATTTGACCAATTTTAATACGTTTATCAAATGAGAATAGTTTTAATTCCTTACAAAAGTGCTATGATATATTTGGAGACTACAGTTATGATCATTCTAACATCGTGTGTGTCGAGCTTCATTGAGCGATCAAGGGACCTCTAGGGACCCAAGCAGCCATTTTTTCTTCCTTGCCCTTTGGTTATTGGCAGATTTTTTAAATTTTCTTTGACCTATCTCATATTGAGAATATCAGTCACTTGAAAATATTTCTTGAGTTACAACTCCCAGATATGAAGACGGAAAGCAAAAGAATTGGATTAATGCTACATCCTGGCATCAAACTATTCTGATGAGTTGGTATGTCAGTGCAAGTTTGAAGAGTAATAGATAAGTGGACTAGTGCTGAGTGAAATGATACATGTCCGAGTGACATTGTGGACAACAGCTCAAGAAGCCGGCTTGTTGGTACTGCCATGAGGTACATATATGCCGTTGCTCCGATTAATGTGTGTTTTGACCAATGGGTCCTATTCGCCCAATTTGTTGGTAGGGCAGACTGTTTGCTGTGCTTGTTTTCTACTCAAAATGACACAGGCTTGCATGTCGTGCAGTTCTATCTTGGGCTCACCCATCTAGGGAGTGGATTTCCTTTGCCTTTCCCTACCGAAAGTTGTCGTAAAACAGGAGGATATTGGGCCAGTTGTACTGTTGGAGCAGGTCAGGAAAATGAAATAGATATGCTGGGTAATCCGACATTTGTGTCCTCTTGACTTGAGCAGCTCATTTAAGCTGTCAAATAAGTCCGCAAACCATTCATTGTACGTAACATTTTTTTTTTATTTTAATATTTTCAGGTATTAATTTTAGAGATCTCCGGGACACATTGTTATCCAACACGGAATGAAGTGACTAATTATTTGTTACACTGTCTGTTGATAATTGAAGAAAGAGGCTGTCTGGATCATATGATTTAATTGGCTGGTGTTTTTGGTAGATTGACAATGCTAAAATTGTAGTGTTTATGTATACATTCAAGTTATTGACATAATCAGTAGTACTTTGAGACAGTCAGTTTGCTAATCAGGTGTAGTATTCTGCTTGAATTAATTGCTTTAAAGAAGGATTCTACATAAATTAAGGCACTGCAGTACAATAAACTTGATGCCCGTTACTTTGGTGGCCGTGCACCCTATTTGACTTCTGTAGGTTAGTTCTGAGCAACGGGGTTATCTAAGGTTTTAATGCAGGCAAGACATCCGGTGATATGATACTCAGCATTGAGAACATGGGTTTGTACATTTATTGCTCTTTAACATTTGAAGATTGTCCCTTGTGATATGGTCCCGCTTTTTGACCCCTCATTACTTTTTGTAAACTGTATGGTTATCAATTCGGTAATGAATACATTAATTGAATTGTTCATACTATCCAGCAGAACGTTTCCCTAACCAAGCTTTCTGATGTTACGTTAATTTCATATTTGGACCTGTGCAAGCAGGTGTATAGCAACCATACTTGCTATTGTTAAGGGCATATATTATTCTTTCGCAAAATATCAATGACTGGTGTAAGCGAAATCATGAAATTAGTTCTCAAATGATAAATCATGTTTTGATAAACGTTCAGAATTTCGTAAAATATTTTAATGAAGGTTGCTTACGGTTTGAATTCGTATTTTAACACACACACACGTATATACATTTATGTATATGTCGCCTTTTTTTAAATTATATCAACTTTATTTGCCAACAGTATCTTGCCACAGAAGTAACAGAAGTAAATATATAATAAGATTAATTAGAAAAAAAGAGTGGCTACACATTGTTTATACATCTTTTTATGGGGCCAATTTTCCTGTTACCTTTCAATTACATTAAAAAAAATTATCTCTGCTCCCTTTCATAAACCTGAACTGCCAAATATTACTCTGATAAAGTCCGGCATGTTTTAAATAACAAATTAATTTAAATGTAAAGAATATGAATGTGGATTTCTCGTTTTAAATAATGACCACCACTTTTCCCCAATTTATTCATAATCATGGAAGTGTTGTGTCAAAAATAAACCCTGTGCAGATTTTGGCAGTAACGGTTCAGTTTTATTATATTTCATGCGTAACCTCATGTAACAAATCAGTTGTTAAATGTAGGATAGACATTTTCAACTATGAAGTGAAATATAACACTTGTTTTAGGCGGCCAACTTCATCGGTATATCCGTTATTTTGAATAATAAACCTATGATTTTAATTGGAATCTTTTAAAGACATGGTCCCCATCATTTAAGATCACAATGTAAAGCAAAATTATAGTGGTTATTAGGTGCAGTATTCGGGTTAGATATTTATAGCTCCAACAAACACACAATAGTGGCAGTAATTGAAGGTTTAGTTCAAGAATTAAGAAGTACAAGAATTCCTTGTAGGTGTCAGTGACCAAAAAAAATTCCTATTTAAAATGAAAATAAACTGCCCTTTTCTTACCCCTACCTCAATATACAATGTGGAACATATGCTAAACAAAACAAAAGTATTTGACTTACATGAAGCATTTCCTAACGCTCAGCTTATTTGCAAAAGAAGTGCACTCATCATCGTGAAAATAATAATTGTTTGGATATAGATTGCAGTTAAAATAGAATTCATTCTCACTGAGGTTACTAGGAATAAAAATTAAAATGACAATAATAGAAAAATCAGTATTGTTGTTCGGTCAGCCCTGCTGGTTTTAAGAGTTATATGGCCCGCATTTTTCATCCATCAAAGTTTTGAAATAAACGTTTGTAAAAATCAATATTGAAATATACAGGAGCCAATATTTAGACAAAACCGCATAAACTAATAAATGTATAATCCAGTTCCTCCTATAGACAAATGTCAGTTCCTTAGCACAAAATGTTTGTTAACAGAGCCTTTAACGTTTTAACCCATCCCATAAAAACTATATGTTATAGTGTACTCCAGATTATTTTAACATTATTTCACTGAATTGTGTATGAACAAACTGGGGCCTTAGTGTTCACTGTACGCCAATAATAAATCAAACATTTAATCTGTTATGAATATTTAAAAGTTTATAAAAAGATCGATCAGAAACACATTCAAGGCAGACCATTTAGTTATGTTATGAACACTAACAAAACTTCTGGTTTTTTGATTGTTATTAGTCTTGTAAAGATCTAACTCACTTCCAATATCTCAGACCATTACAGAAAATTTCACAGCCCGTTTTCAGGACAATACCTCACCTCACCTAAACTATCTTTATTTGCTTACAGACAAGACAGTGATATTCAAATTGGAGTAGAATACAGACACGACAGAGAGATACATTTCCATGCATTTCCATTTCCAATATAATGGATATATTTTAAAAGCCATTTTGTTATTTGGTATATATATTCGCGAATTCAACTTATTTTGCGCGCCTAATAAATTATACGATGTACTATAGAATCAGATCATTGCATAATAATATAAATCTGATTACTGTATAATCATACACAATTGTCTAATTGAGTGTTAGGAAAAACATTGAATTTTATTTCCTTACCAATAATAATAGGTTTGAGGGTGTTTCAAGCTTGGTTCTAAAGGAGGTAGGGGAAAATATGATAATGATATAACGTACCACCCACCAGTTACAACTTCGAATGGGATAGCGTGATTTAACGTATTGGACTTGTTTAGGCAGATTGCTTAGCGGCATAGGTATTTTAATTAAATCCATGTGTCAAATATTTTAGGTTTCTAAAGCACCATGAGCTGCAGTATTACAATTCAGCAGATCCTTTTTAGGTTTCATGAAGTTAAAACACTGTTTGCCAGTGAGGACTCGTGTTCTTAAACTAAAATAGTTAAAACTTCAGAGTAATTTACTTGTATTTCGACATAGGATTGGGTAAAAACATTGTGCCTTTCTTTCCTGACACTCTTCATTTTAATTAACACGTTCATCAATAAATTGGTTATTTTATCTAATGCACTCAGAAAACAAACAAGCTTGAGGATCACATTTGCTTGATGAGTGACCCTCACACAGTATAATATATTTTTTAAACAGCATTATATATATATATATATATATATATATATATATATATATATATATATATATATATATATATATATATATATATAATGACATCTATATCTGGTATGCATTTAAGTACAAAAAGCACTGTGTTCTTGCGAATATCAGGTCCTATTAACTTGACAGGTGAATACAAAGGACCTTTATTTAGTGGAAGTATTTCAACGTATTCTTAACTGTGTAGCAGTTAGTTAAACGTAACCCGTTATCTTTTCGTTACCAAATGTTTAAACTGACACTTTGTTGGCCATAAACCCGGCACCACATGGGGATTATTGGAGACTGCGTTCTTGCTTTGTTTACTTATAAACATCATTACACATGAAGTGTACATTTTTAGTGGTATAAAAATTCAACGCATTTTTCATGTCGAAATTTGTTTGTTTGTCGTGTATTATATAAATCCGATTGATATTGGATATATCTAGTCTAAATGTGTATTGGTATAATAAAATGCACTAAGAAGTATTGGGGTTTTAGACAAGCAGCCTCACATGTTTTCATGTATGATATCCTGCTTTTGCTCATATTTGTCTGGACATTGAAAAACCATGAGCATGTCTCTCAGTATAATATTTTGTGCCTATCTAGCAATCTTATTAGAATATCTTCTTTCATGTTTCCATTCTTTTTTTTTCAAACTCTAACGACCTTTTTTTAATAAAGGCTTTTCAAAAGGCGGGCTCAAGAAAAACCTCCACGTTGCAAGTTGGATGTTTGATTTGAAAATGCAGGGACCAAACCATGGACAGTTTTCAATTCAACATAAAAGCTAATATATATATATATATATATATATATATATATACATATATATATATATATATATATATATATATACTTTTTTATCCCCAGTATCTATTCACTGAACCATACACACCCTGGACCCGCAGTTGCGTTAGACCCCTGGCCTGGGTGACACCAGGATACAAAAAAAATGATAGGAAACGAATGCTACTCCCTGTCATGTAGTCCCAAACCGAAATGGAAATCAGTAGATGTACCTACTTAGATTAACAATTAGAAAAAGATATAAAAAAATTGGGGGCGATAACCTCAACCGAAAAAAATCTTTAACAAAAATCATGATGTTAGTTTGCCGTTCTTGCAACACCCCATCATGTTACCCCACAACTGGCCATATAGTATGATTTGGTAATTTGTTACCTTTTAAAATCTAATGAAAATTCATGTATCCCATAGGAGGTTATTAGGATACTTGTTCATACTTTGATTCAAGACACTAGAATATTATAACAATGGCCTATTATGACAATGACCCCATTCACAACAAGTATTTGGAAAAATTTTGAACTTACTACTTGAGTGAAAAAAAATAAGAGTCACATCCAAAAAGGAACTATGCTTATGTACATTCACATAAAATGGAATAGGGTAATAAAAAAATCACGAACAAACAATATCCAGTGCAATCAACTCAGAATGTCAAAGCCGGGTTTTAACATGCAATCAGTGTATTCAAAAGATGGATAGGAAACGAGATTTTTTATAATAAGTCTTACGTTTATTTCGAAAAGTGGTTGGTAAGTTCCGGTTTTTGCCAGCCACTGTTTTATAATTTTCTATTACTTAGTGGTTCATGTTGCAGCTGCAAATTAAAAAAAACATTTCAATCCGGATTCCTATAAACATTTTTTTTCTTTAAAAAAATACATGTAACTAATCCTCCTTGCTCAAAAAGTTTGAATTTAAGATGTTATTACACTAGTGACCTTTATCCTAATAGTGACCGCGCCCTGTAGCCACTATTGTAATAACGGTCATTTATGTATTAATAATCAGCGGCTCCTTGTTTTATTGCTTCAGAAGCAGTCTCTGTGAACGTGAATGGTAACATGGCAATATGTTATCATATTTTTAGTTCAATTATATATTTGTATTAGTCCGAATACCTAACAGGCTATCCTTTAGTCATTATTTTCTCTATATTGAGATTTTTCACAATAGTGACCGCCAGAATGATAAAAAAATATTTTACCCTTAAACAGAAGAATATAAATATACTGGCATTTCAAAATGAAAGATGAGACAAACTAATTATTAAGGTTTGAGTGAAGTTGCTGCTGATTATTAAGTTAGTGACCGTTATTTTAAATCTGTCTGCTCCTCCATATATGTTGATGACGAAACTCAAAGTGCATGTAGTAAAAAAACACAAAAACCCCCAGGCAGATAAGTCTTTAAATGTGTGCAATATTTAAAATCACTCCTTTTGAAAATAAGGCCGCGGCTCTGCAGGTAGTCGCGTTAGCGAAGTTCCGCTGAATATCTTTTAGATATCTCACTGTTTATTTATATATTCTCAATATCACAAGACGTAACCCATGTTTGAGGGGAGCCTATGGGCAAATGTACCTTATTCATTTTTTTGTACAGAAGAAACACTGGTTTCGTGGAATCACCAACTTTTAGGAGGAAAAGGATAGGATGAGAGCTAGGTTATATTTCGATGTGCACTAATGCGCTGTTTATGTATTTAACGTGGGTCAGCTAATATTAGATTTTAGGCCTGTATTTTATGTACCCATTTATTATCCAAAATTATTTATTTGCTACTCATTGTTCGGGATAATTTGCATGGATAATGCGATAAAAAAATAAGTGCCTTGATCAGCAGCCCAAAAACACGGTTTTCTATTTAAAAAAAAAAAAACAAATACACCCTTATTTCCATAAGTAATTCTCATGTACTAGCTACACACATGTCATACAAAATAAAGTGACTAAGCACTTGTAATTTTCATCCCATGCAGGAAGTGTATAAGGGTAGTGAATGAAAATTACATAAAATGCCGCCAATACACATGGCACACTCTTTGATAAACTCCAGTTCATAGTTTATAATATGAATATAAATTGGCCTTTGAATGTTAGCTTTGTAGGTGGAGATTAAATTACTCTTAACTGTTATATACATATAATAACTGCCTCGTCTGTCCCGTTGGATCGCATATAGCTTGCATGTTAGTGTCTAAGGCCCATATCGTGGAATAAAATATTGTTACATCGTCCACTGTTGAGTTGACTTATAATAAAACATTGTACAGAACGGCTCAAAAACAGACATGATGATGGACCGAGACAGTAATGCAAGGGTGTTTAAATCAAAAGATAATTTATCCTTTCCATGGGGTAGATGGGAATGGGACGGACGTCTACGTTTATCATGTCCGCATACGATGGTGTGTAAAACAATATTAATGAACATATCATTTGATTGCTGCGTAAATTTCACAGTTTCCATGTCAAATCCTGCCGGCCAGGATTTAAAAAATATTTGTGTCTGGGGTCACCCGAATCTTGAAACGTTGGGTAACAACACACAACTGGAAGCGTATTCACTGCTAATGGAGAATGATGTATCATTCCAAAACGAACGCCTTGTTTTGACTATGCCGATCTGATTGTAAAAGGCCAATCCCCCTCCCCCGCCCAAAAATGTCTTCCCTGGGCCAACCTGAATTTGAAGGGCCGAATACTGCAAATAATTATTTTTTCTTAAAATATTCGAGCATTGAAAGCATGGGATTATGTGGGATCGAGATCACAAACATCCGGGTATTAAATGGGTCTTGTTGAAGCTGGAAATAATGTTGGGAAAGGGTGGGGGGTGGGGGGGGGGGGGTCATCGAGTGAGACGTGATGAATTATATAATAGAAATATAGTTATACTATTACTATATTTGTTCATGTAGCTCGTGGTCCAGGATTTGTATTCTCGCTGGTCTATGTCCAACTTATTTCTATCTACCCATGAGTATAACATTAACACGTTCACCGCATAAACATTGTGTAATCAACCTGAATGTTTAGTCAAAATAATAAAAAAAAATAACTATTCAATCAGCTAAAAAAGAGTACTATTTTGTATATCATTTCAACAAAGGTTATTTTGCACACAATTCCATCTGTTCATGAAGCTTTTCTTATTCAAAGTTAAATTAACATAAAACAATTCTTACTAAACTTCATTCCAGATTCATACAATGGCTCACCAAAACTTGAACATACATTACACACTGTTTCTCTGATTTCTTCCGGAGAATTCCGTGTTCTTGTTATAAGGGCTAACCCATGCGTTGTGATAACAATGCTATCAGATTCAAGTTGCTTTGTACGCCTATGGCCATGCCACTCACAATTACAATTGGGGGGATGCATATGGGTTTTCTGCTGGAACCATTTGTGAGTATGAGGAGGACATCAGGTTATTATTATTATCATTGTTATTAAAACTCGGGGTAACCACTGCTAGTTGGAATACTTCCGCAAATGTTGTATGCCGTACAGTGTTGTTCTGAGTGACTGCAATGTATATTACTCAAACATGTATACTGAATTGAATTAAAATCGGGTTTAGATTGGTAACCTTAATATCCGTGTTAGCAGCTAGTATATACTAAATGCATACTGTAATGGGAATCCAATAAACTCCATTTCCTCCACATTATTGACAGGGAATGAGCAGTTATAATATACAGGATCCATTCACCATAATATTTAATGTAATGGGGAACCCGAATGCGTGCCTGGATTTCTGCAGAGTCGGGAATCCAATAGACCCATCGGAGCGACTATAGAACGCGGGCTTCACCTTGGTTCAGAGAACTAGCTAAAGAGGGCGATATATTTGATGGGGATAGAGAAAAACTGGGGTGCAGTTTTTTTGGGGGGCAAACAATTAATAAAGAACGTTATGGCAAGTTATTTCTGAATTCCTTGTGATCTGTTATGCGAGCGTATGGTATATACGAGACTGGTAATCTGGAATGAATGAGAGACATGTGAATTATTAGACATATTATGACATTATGAACAACATGCAATGATATGAAGGCATGATGAGACTCGAACCACCGACCGCACGCTCAGAAGCCGTCTGCGTAACCAACTGTGCCACGAAGGTAAGTTGCCGGTTCGTGAAAAGTTGGGGCATTTAAGTCTATTGTCAGTGAAATCCCATGTGACAGCACACGGGAAATGGTGACGTCATAAGAAACGGTAGCGACCCCTATTGGGCTTTATAGGTACAATTTTTAAATGGTATTGAAGGGGCGGACTCACTCGTGAGAATCGCGGGTGACATCGCGATGACCAGATATTTAGATTTGAAATGAATAAAAAAGGGTAGGTATTGATAAAATTGAAATGTAGGTAACTCGCTTTAACAATAATGATTAAATATAATCGTTATTACTAATAATGAAAGAATCTCATAATGGTGTTGAGAGTGAGGTGTTAGGTGTGGATTAGGTTGGAGGTGACACATTCATTAGGGGTTGCAAGGGGATTAACTGGGCGATTTGATGGTCATGTGACGTTTTGGTTACTGTTACATAATGAATGATAGAGTTGACAGTTGCTAAGGTCCGTCATAGTAAACGCACCCGAACATGGAGAGTGCACGACCTGATAGTCTGAGAGAGAAGTTAAATGACATGATAGTGAATATATCTGGACACGGTACAATGCTTAAAAGACAACATGAAAGTGATGGAAAACCTGTAGATATGGAGGCCAAAAGAAGACGATTAAAACTCCGTAAGAAAGATGACCCAAAGAAAAGCGTGAGTACAGCGGGGGGTTCCAGTAAGGTGTCGGTGATGTCGACAGGCACGTGCACTGATGATGTTGTAACTGTAGATGCTGGAAGTCAATGCTGTTGGAGTAAGGGTAGCTACCAAAGAAGAAAAGAAGATACCATTGGCCGACCAACGCATATCACACATACAAAACTAGTGAGAGAAATATTAGTGTCGAAAGAGGCAACTATAGCTTGGTTGCAGGAACAGGGTATGTTGGCACGCAGCCGTAGCTGCCCCGTTTGTAAATGTTCTATGAAACTGGTAATTGTTAATGATAAGGATAACCATGACATGTATCAGTGGAGATGCCAGAAAAGGAAACCTAAAAGTCACAATATGAAACTCAGTATAAGACATGGGAGTTGGTTTTCGCTATCAAAATTGACACTAGAAGAAATAATGGATATAACATACTTGTGGTGTGTGGGAAATACACAGTCTCAAATAAAATATGAGACAGGTTGCAGCAGTAATACGGCTGTGGATTGGAGCAGCTTTTGTAGAGAAGTGTGCGAAGAAACACTACTGAGAGACTCTGATAGAGGTGAGAAGATAGGAGGGCACGGAGTTTACGTAGAAATAGACGAGTCTAAATTTGCGAAAAGAAAGTACAATCGGGGTCATGAAGTAAAAGGGGGTTGGGTGTTTGGTGGAAGGGAAAAGTTTGACAAGAAAAAAGTGTTCATGTTCACTGTTCAAGACAGATCCGCGGCGACTTTGATTCCCTTGATAAAAAAACATATAGCCCGTGGATCAATAATACAATCAGATTGCTGGAAAGCTTATGACTGCTTGCCTGCTCACGGATATCGCCACGAAACTGTAAATCACAGCGCCAATTTCAAGGACCCTGACAGTGGATGTCATACCAATAGTATTGAAGGGACTTGGCAGAAGGTAAAGAGGGGGGTTACTATGCCAAGGTTCGGAGTGAAGGGAGAACATTTACCCGGGTACCTTAGTGTGTTCATGTGGCGGGAAAAACACAGTGGAAAAGATTTGTTCAGGCAGTTCATGGCTGATGCAGCGAGAATTTACAACGGCAGATGCGGACATGCCCGTTGTAAATTTTGTATTTAACCAAAGAAAACAGAAAAAATTGTACATAAGAAGTTGACATAGTTATGGTAAGTAGAAAGGGAAATTTAGAATCTTATAAATAAACTAGAAAGATTTATAGCCCTAACGTGTCATGCACCTGAGAAAAAATTTTGTTAGATGCTTAATGGTAAAAATGGTCCCCATGTGTAAAAAAAATGCCATTGATATTTATTAACTATATTGGTGAGTTGTTCTTATTATTTTTGAACTGATGAAGTCAGATCGTTCTTTCATGCATGTGGCGAGACGTGTTTGACAACACGAAGCGAGGAATGACACAGGTGAGAACTATTTTTAGAAAGGGGGATTTCCACAGGGGATTTCCAAAGGGTCCGTCTACGTGTAATTGTTTCGTAATGCTGGTTGGTTATGCTGATTATGCGAGTAGTTTGAAGCAGAATATATGACAGTGGTGTGCTTAGCGAATAGAGGAAGCCGCATTATTTGCATACATATATCAATGGGGGAAATGATTGTATTTCAGATGTTATTGTTGAAGTTGCACTTACTTGGTGGGATGAGGGCACACGTGACGAAGACGTTAATTGTACACACTTTATAATTAAGGATGAAACTTGTATAAAGAGAAGTGGATCTAAGAGAAGGTAAGAGTAAATAGACTATAGAAGAGGGAAAAAGAAATAGAACGTAAAGAGTAAACGGAAATATAAAATTACGTATTGAATTAATGGGGGCTAGCGCCCCCACACCCACGCTTTAGTGCACCCCCTGAAAAGTGTGTGTGACGTAGGCAGACTTTGTGCACACGTTACTACACAAGAGCAAGACGGGAATTGTCAGTAAACATGGAGGAACATGTAAACAGTTTGTCACGTTGACGATAGAATAGCAGAGCTGAGTACCTTTTAGCGTGGGTGGATACTGATTTATTGCGAACGTGGTAGGCATAAAAAGTATTCATATACTCGTTATTGATGACATATGTACTGTTTATCAACAGAATGCATGACTTCATGCATATGTTATGCAAGTTGGGGTGAAGCCCGGTTTCTATAGTCGTACCGACCCATCATTTCTCTCGCCAGCAAAACGTCCCTTTTAACCGAGTCCCATATATCGGGTGCTATTTTTGCCGGTCAAGTAGATGGGTTGGCTTAATACAGTCAAAAACCTCGGTTTTGTAGGGAATGGCTGTTTATTCTGGAATAATTGCAAGATTAAATTCAATTCTTAAAAACATGACATGGATAAATAAATGAGTATATCGGTGCGCGTACATTATTACATTTCACAATATGTGTAAAGGTTTTCATTCTGTTCTCTCTAAATATAACCGTAACATTCCTTCAAGCCCAATATGAAGGCAAAATGGTCTTTTAACAATAAACCTTTGAGGCTCAAGTAATAATTACACAAACAATTGTTACAATATCCTAAAAGGAAAGAGACACACTTCAAAAGTAAACTAATGAATATTTGGGAGATAAATTAACCAATATAACTTTGATGAATCCCTAACCCTGTGACAGGAATCTGTCTGAAACGGCATGTGTCAGTTATCATACCCTTCTCAGTCAGAAAATCAACGACAGAATAAAAATACAGGGTGTTACCGAGAAACCTTGTCAACACAGTTGTCATGTCACTTGACTAAGTTTGACCAATAGATATATGAACCAGGCTTTTAAAGGGTTAAGCTAAATCAATAAATACGTTGTAGGTGGCAGCGCTGATTGCCTATAATTAACAAAATAAATTACCTACAGGTGGCAGCACTGCTGTGAAAGCAGACTCCATGAACTATATATATATATATATATATGGTGATGACAGATATATAAATATATATATATATGTATATATATATATATATATATATATATATATATATATATATATAAGAAATATATAAGATATGAGAGCTGGCAATTATACATGATTCTAATGCGCATATATAATTTATAGATGTCCTCATATATAATTTTGCATTTTGAAAATATGTCTGAAAATAATCAAGACAACAGTTTCATCCATAGATGTATGCCGAATCCTGAAAGGATTTCACACCCTAATGAAACATATGGACTTTTATCAGTTGTCAAGCAGGTCAAACCTGAATCACCATGTTAGACCACTTAGGCAATAGGGGTGTATCTAATTTATCTAACATTGACCATTGTTATACTCGGGTGATGTACTGAAATACTACTTGGCAGATCAACTGATTGAAATGTTATTTTTATTTATATTTTTGTACATGCTTCTGAAACATTAGTAAATTTGTAGTGTTCACGTCATGTTGATAGTTGAATATTACAAACATAAATTAATAGCAACGTTCTCATAATTTTCTGCACAACCTGGATAGGTGTAAAGCTGTGAAATTTTTATTTCCACGAGCAATCACATCGACTCAGTCCGTCGGATATCATTTATGCATCCCAGAACGTTTGGCAAATTTAGACAATATCTTTATACTGAGGCTACAAAACACTTGTACATGGTTAGTGCTTTCTCGCATCGATTTTGCTAAATCCCTACTCTGCGACGCTTTGGCCTATTTGTTTTTAAAAAAAATTCAATGTGTACAAAATTCTGCGACGTGATTCATAAGCAAACCATAAAAAGTTTTCCACATAACTCCCGTACTGATTTCGCTTCACTGGCTACCCATCAAGCAACGTATTAGTTTCAAAGTACTTTTATTTGTTTTCAAAGCTTTGAAATCGTGGCACCAGGATAAATTTGTGACATATTACAGCTCAGAACTGCACCCGGGGGCTAAGGTCTTCTACCTGGCAATTTTTAGTCACACCAGAATGTAGGACTGTGATATATGGTGTTAAGTGTTTTAGTTGTAACTCAAAACATTTCTTTTTAAACAGGCTTTTAATCTGTAGTGTAGCGTTATTTTTAGGCTCCTTTCTTTTTTTACCCTTTATGTTGTCCACTTTTAAATGTTTTAATATATTTTATGTACAGTACTCTAGAGCTAATTATTTTAGATTAGGGTGCTATACATACGTTTTGATCAATACCGTGTGGTTCAGCGCTGTCACTTCAGTCAACTGCCTGGCCTTATTTAAACCGAACTTACGGAATAATTCTTGTAGAGGCAATAATGCCGTGTCGGAATGTGTACAATTTCCATCGAGGCACTAAACGGATTGCTATAAGTAAACATTCGTGTCATATTACAATAGAACAATGACCAGATTTCAATTGGAATTGTTTACTTTGAACCTTTGTTACACTGATTTACTAAAAAATTTCATACAAGTAATTGAACTTACCTTGTCCTTAATAAAGAAATAAATATTATGCAAATTACTACAAAAACAAATTAAATTTCACGATGAGTAAACAACAATGTATAGCGTTTGCTGATGACAAACGATATTGTTAATAAGAGGGAACTCATGACATGACATATTTATGCACCCTTTGTAAGTATTATGAAGCGTTAAATAGCAAGAATATCTAGGATTATAAGGAACAAAGTATAGAAGAAACATTTAAGCCTTAACCAGGTTGTGTTTATGTAAGTCAGCCAATTCCGCCGAAAACCCGACATTTTGAATGTTCATAAAGTGTTAGAGAAAAAAAAATGTTTGGATTATTATAACTATTACAAAGTGATGAAGACTGACTAGTATTGTATGGTTAGTTATCAGTTGTTGTTAAAGAAAAGTGGAATCGTACGCTTTACCAGGGTATAATTTGTACCTACTTTCATTAAGTGGGCGAATTTACATGAAAAAAGTATTCCTTGGACACAGTTGCCAAACTTGAAGATATTAAATCAACTGAACAAAATGCCAGGATATTGGTTTCAGATTGCCTGGTTGGTGTAACTTTCTTAGTAATCGATACAAAGGTACCGTGGCTCTTGATAGGGAATGAACCAAAACATGGCATCATCAGATTTGAAGCGAAAACTAGGATCACGCGACCTGCCTCTTCCCGTTATCGGGAATAATGTTAAATGTTTGAAATTCAAATTTCGGGGTTCGATATCTGATCAAATTTTGACCACTCTAAACACCCAACAGTAAAGTTTCTACCAGATTTTGCACTTAACCGTGAAAGCTCCTGGGCTATAGGCTGTACTTTGGACAGCTGTAGTTTATATTTAAACTAAATTGTCATATTCCATGATGAATTGCTACATTCGGTTTATATAAATGTTGGCTATTATCTTTTATAATCCGCTTATAAATGTTAGTTCTGGTCAGTTGAACGGTGTTTAGAAACTGATAAATGCAGTGTAATGTAAATTTATCTTTACTTAAACATTAGAACAGTATTATTTTTCACGCTACAAAAGATAACGTATATGACGAGGAGATGAATGTTATGTGTATGATTTCAAAAGTACAAGATACGAAAAAGGAAGGTTAAAAATGTAAAATGAGCTTATGTTTCTGGATGCATTCCTCGTCTGCAGAAGCCTGCAATGTACCGATTAATTTATTGTATCCCAAGACAAAGTCGGGGACATTATGGTTCTAGCACGGTCTGGTCGCCGCCATCCCCATAGATAAATCTTGTCTCAGCGATAACTCGAAATCCCAGGGTGAGCGCTCTGCAAGCTTCTGTTTCACTCATAAGCGAATGCGTCTTTCGGGGGTTCCTCGGTGGTTTGACCCACCAATGGGGACGATTGTGCACCCAGGGCCCTCAGGAGCAGCAGCAACCGAGCCTCTTTGACTCCAGGATATAAAATCAGAGGAAGCATGTGAAACTGCCCTGTCACGTAGTCCAAATCCGGAATGGAATTTTGAAGATGTACATATATACGTAGTTGAATTAACATTAAAAATGGAGGCGGTTACCTCCACACACACAAACAAAAATTCGTGAGAAGACGAGGGCTATTTAAAATGGTTTTCTTACCTTAAAAGGAAATTGACCTAGAATAGGTCAATTATGTTTTGGTGAAAATGGCAGAAAATCTTAATATCTCAAGAAGATTTGCATGGATTGGTCAAAACATTGAGTTGACTCAAGTTCTTGGGCAGCTTTGTCCTGTTCACGAGACTAATGACGCACATGAATATCATTTCATGTTTCTTGTCTTTAAATGCTCCCATTTTTGCCACTTGACAGTAGTGTGAGCATAAAAAGAAAAACAATAATAGTTTGCCAAAGGTCAATCTTTCTGCTGACATTGTTTTATAGTCTTAATTTTTTTTCTCGGTGAATTTTGTTTTCCTACATATCAAGTTTGAAAAATGTTGTGGTGCCCTGTGTCAGCTTTGGGCAATTTGAGCTAATTAGCATAATACAAAATGAACGCCTATTTTATACTAAAATAAAAAATGCAATAATTACATTAATTCCCCCCCCCCCCCCGGATTCTTACATCAGCATATCACAGTTTAAGAACTTAAATGCAGACGAGAATACTGGACACGGCCAAGTGTCATAAATTTGTGCAAGGTTTACTTTTGCTGTGGATTCCCTCATGTGAAACTAAGGAAATTATTTCATGTATTAGTCATGTTTATTATTACCACGTGTGTCAGGTGATGAGGTATTGTATTGTTTCCCTGGTTGATTAGTTGGTTGATTTGTCTCCCAGTATCTTCACTATGAAGTTTGTAGGGGAATAGGTTGACACACAAATAACAAGGAATCCTTTAAATTGTGAAGACAGTCTGCATCGCTGTTATGAAATATCACTATCCCAGACGAGGGCCATTTAGTTTGACGCCTTTGTTCACGAGTTGATCTGGGGTCCAAGCAGGTAAACCGGGACACACATTTACTATGAAGCATACTGCAAAGCTTGATGAAGATCCTGTCGCAACTTGTGGTATCTGCCTACCTAATACTTTTTGATAATGTCCTGCTAAAAATATAGCTTGAAGTTCAAGGTCAAATTTGTCGATATTTAAGATTTGTGTGAAGTCCATAACTTTGGAAGTGCCCTTCTTTTTCCCTTCAAATGTTACATACAGATTATTTCCACAAAGATGTTTGAAGACCTTGAACTTCGTTTTCATGGTAACATCTTAGTAAACGCAAGATTTTTTATAACCCCTTACTTTTGAATAGCTTGCTTTTCCTTTTTTTTTCGAATTTGATACATATATTTTCTTCATCAAGATGTCGGACAATTTCAAACATTAACGACCTTGACCCTGGTGGCCTTGTCGAATGTCAGTGAATATGCTTCTGAAGAGAGGGGCCTATTTTAGGACGACTATACTTCAATTGTCTGGGGATATTATGGCATGCCAATAAATTTCTAGTTTTCGACCAAATTTATAATCCAATACAATAGCCTAAACGTCAAATGGACAAAGACACAGAGACAAAATCTTTAAAAATGGGTGAATTAAGTATGAGTCAAATGATTGTAACCTTTCTGTGTATCGTCCTATTCATGTGAGGTCTATACTTATAGAAACAAAAATCATACTGAAACATGTTGGTGAAATCGGACGGTACATGAAACGATTACAAGAGTCATATATATATATATATATATATATATATATATATATATATATATATATGACCGTTAAATTATAAGCGATAAGATCATCATTACACAGAATCAAATATGTTCTGATATAAGGCAGCATATACGCATCATATAAGTGTAACTGTGTTATATGGTAACAACTTTCAAATGTGCAGAAGTCTGCACTCAGTTACGATGTTCCCAGAATGAGCATTCTAGCGTCGGCATACTCGGTAGCAGGGTACCTGGAGAAGACGCATGATAACAAGCTCGGCTATCTCCGAAAGGGATCCTGACCGGTTTCCGTTTAGGCATGGAGCGTGGGTTTGAGTGGCCCGCCAAAGGCTGGTGGTTTTCTCTAACTTCCCCCGGGGAATAGGAAATGATATTGGTAACAATAACTATTTGTACAGTAATCATATTGTTAAATATACCCAAGAATTAAATCCGACATGAAACATACAGATAATTTTTTTTTCGTTTAAACATCACCTGAGTTCTTGTTAAACATTGGTTCAATCAAGCACAAATAAAGATGCACTGATTTTCACATTAATATTAAGTTGGATAATGCGTAGTACGAGTAAGGGTAATTGCCGAGAACATAATCAGATTCAGTTGAACACAAAAAGGTATCATTATTATCCAAGATTATGAACCCTCCATTTCCTGCACTGATATCTGGGCAAGGAGTTCCTCCTGGCTTTGGTCAATAGATCTTTAAAATTTTTGATCTGTCGCAGGTAAATCAGTGTGCCGGAGATGCTAGTAGTCTTTATACATAACTCGTATGCTGAATGAGCCGGAAAACCCTTCGCTGCTCCTCGGTATAAGACATTTATTATTAATTCCCAATACTATTAAGCAAAAAGTGTGTAATTCCACCCCTGATAAACACAGTACCTTCATCGCTTTCTGCAAAAACAAATTCAACAATTAACGCAAAAAAGGTTAAGTGGAAATATCAAAGCATTTCATGTAAAAGGTTATGCTGTAAACTACATGATATGTTCTTACATCAATACCTGTAAAAGTTTAGTTTATTTGAGATGCTTTGACATAGACACCTGTGAAGAAGTGTGTTAGTATTGAAACAATACCAGTATTATACCAAATATATTCTTTATGCGTAGCTCTTAGATGTTATGTAAATGGACAACTAAAGGAACAACGTTATTATTTCACTGAGCAGAGTTATTTATTTTTTAATAACTGATGACTATGTACTTTTTTAATTTCTTCAAACATATTTATAAAAGGCAAATCATTTCCAAAGGGAAGGCGATAAATATACGTACAACTGTACAACTGAGGTTTTACCGGGTGCGTAGCCGGGTGGGGGATGGGGGACAGAAGGCCATGCCCCCCCCCCTCCCCGTCGCATCCAGTACTCGCCATCCTTTCGGAATCTTCTTAATCTAATACCGTTATTGTCAGCAGTTTATTACTTTCAAATTTATGAGTTGAGAATTAGGATATTTATGAACAGCTGCAGAACAACTGCAGGGCACCAGGCCCTGGTTCGGATCGACCGTGAACAATCTCACTCCTACTCTAATGATACCGATACTCGAACTCTGGATCTCTGGTGAAAGGAGTACTGTGTACTGTCGAGGCCACGGAACCCGATAAACTACGAAGTTTAACATAAGACTTCAACATGTCAGTTTTACACTCCGAGCATTACATGTAAAAGATAATATTTTGCAAGTTACAAACGTAATTGCGCTTTTGCGCCACTGCTTTTTTTAAAACGATTGAATTTTTTTATCCTAATTTTGGAAATATATAAATATAAAATATTGAGCCTCTCTATAGTTTTGCCACCTAACGCAAAGACATAAGGAAACAGTTTTCCAGGAACAGGAAATCCCCTTTTTTTGGTGAAAGTTGCCTCAAAAGAGCCTCTTTACATTGCATATTCAATAAATTTCCCATAATGGGAGGGGTGTACTCCCCCTCCCATAACCCCCCAATGTACCTGTAACTAACCATAATGAAACCATGGTTCAGATTTGGAAATATACAAAAAAATATATTTCCATACACTCAAATACATAACGTATAGTAATAATATTAATAGTAATAATACTATATATACATATACACATATATATTACAGTTTAACTAGTACCGATACATGTATATTAGCGCCCCTAACCCCCCCCCCCCCCCGGTTTTCGAATTTCTGGATCCGCCTCTTTCCATGCCCCCTCCCATCCCTGAATCCTGGCTACGCCCCTTGTTGTACCTCAGAGGTTGTTCAATTTTCATTTATGGTTAAAGTCGAGGTTTATCTAATTGATGCAAATCATGTCTCGTGACTATATCCTGAACTATATCTAAAAAAATGCACATCAGAACATCATTACAATAGAGTAAAGCGCAATTTCGGCTATGTGAACATTCAACTTTCATTTCTTATCAAACGTGCCAAATAACTAGGATATTGGCGAGGACTGTTAGAATTTATCTGCGATACTACCCTTGTTGTTCTGATAGCTAAAACTAACCTCCGTGGTATCTAGGAAACATATATGTGGAATGTTTATGTCTCCTCGTTAGGTATAATGCACGTTCCCTCAATAAGGTGCCATATGTTGTGATGCAACTCCTATGGTGTGGCTCATTGGTCATACAAAGGGCTGAATTAAACGCTCATCAATCGTGAGGATGTTTTCGATTAGTCGGTCACACCATTTTGTTCCCGATGGCAATTGAGGGCACACATCACCCAAGTACAATCTAATTTTCTAATATCGGTAGTATTTCCACGATTGATTTATGCTGCAATATCTAATTTTTCAAGTGTCGCTTTAAAAGTGTGTTAGAAAAAGAATCACCCAAAATACACACTCTTATTTACCTCAATTTGTTTTCATGTTATGTGTGTTGAGAACAAGTAAATCAACCATTTTTTTGCAATCAATTAAATTAGTTGTTTCTACAATAATTTGCAAGAAAGAATTACGCAGGTTTGAGCGAAGAAGCCGTCTCTGCGTAATATCATGAATGGTGGAAGTATATATATATATTTATAAAAAAAATACCAAACTCAACGTAAGGACTTAAATCCCAAGTACAGTTTTTGTTATTTTTAACATTGCTACGATTGTTTTATGCTGTAATAACTTATTATTCAAATTACCCTTTAGAAGTGTTTTACAAAAACAATCATCCAAAAATACTCACTTTTAACCCCAGCCCTCCATTTGACCTATATATATATATATATATGTGTGTTGAGTACAAGTACATTATCACATTCTAATAGCTTAACCTAGACTACATTATAAAGATTATATTCACACGTCTACTTTAGGTATTTTTTACATCAGTATATTTTTGTCTCTTTTGTTTGGTAAGGTCTAAGCGTCAGGAGAGCTCAGAAAATCAGTTTTTATTTCAGCGTTTTCAAACAATTAATTTACAGAGAATTAACCTGATTTCAGTCATATATAATAACACATTGAGCAATACAAAAATGTGTTGCATTTCAAAGCAGACCACTCTCTATGGTTATCAGATTAAAAAAAAATACGCATATAAGTATATTTCAAACGGTTCTCTCTCCAAAATAAATAACATTATATTTAAACCCCTTACCTCAAACAATTACAAAATTATGAACTATATCAATCAACACAATCCATTAAGGTGGTCGTTGGTCATGATAGCGGGATGGTCGTGTCACCGAAGTTTTCCAATCAATATTAGGGAAAGTTAGCGGATATTCATGTTCATCATATACTTTTGTCATCTACAGAGGAGAAAGATCAAGGAAGCATTCTAAAATGTTGATGTTGTTTTATTACCAAATCAACTAGCAAGTGCTTTGCGCTGCTCCAATCTAGAAGTCTCTCAAAAAAGTCTGTACTATGATCTAAAATATTTTATAACGTAAGAGCAGTTTACCATGTCAAGCTTTACAATATAGTTAAAAAAATTAAATTTCATATTAGATTTGTTATTGTATTTCATTTTATTGAACTTAAATAGAAGGATGATAAAATCTCGTTGATAAATTTGTGCAACTGACGTTTCCTGTCAATATCAGCCTATACTGTGTATACTCTCAAGAAATGGCACTAAATGTTGTGGCATACGTTGTTATGGGTTACGACTTTTTGCACTAAAAAACTTCTCTAATTTAGCATGAAATCACCAAAAAGGAAGATATATATATTGGGGATCAGTCATAAGAAAACAATTGATATTTGATGAGTGCCTTCTTTTCCCTTTAACAATCGAATATGTTTCTCTGTCCCCGTTTGTCCTGATTTACTATATTCCAATAAAAACAAAACACATCTAGATTCGGACAGTCCCTCTTCCCTTTGCAATAGCTCCACCCCCAACTTCTAAACCATTATTCCTTCAAATCATAGTCCAAATCCGGAAAAAAACAATCAACCATCAGTATAATACTAAACAAAAATAGTTAATATTGAACCAGCTTTGATTGAAGCTATGAATAGGATTAGTGGAATAATTGAAATGTTATATAATAATGTATCTGGAATCCTGAGAATAGACGATACACATGCAAAACGTTATATCTGTATACACAATTTCAACACTTAACAATTATACCTGGCGTAGGATTTGGACATTCTGCTGGATGCTCTCAGAATAGGATCTCATGGGCATCTATTGATAATTTAATAGCTCATTATCTAATCAGCACGCTATGTAAATCAAAGAAATAAATATATATTGATTATATAAAGATCGACAAGATGTAAATAGATGTACAGATAAAATGGAAATATATTAAATATGCAGGGATTTTCATTTTCTGGAACATGAACATTTTAAAGATGATGTATTTATTTATATATTAAATAAGAAACATAGAAATAAAAGGTGGATGTATATTAGAATGTTACTAGTTGATGATTATGAGGTCAAAGGGACGATCACTCTTGTAGATGCATATCATGATCTTAAAACCACAGCTTTTAACGATGTGAATTGAAGCAAGGGATTTATGAATTCTACATAAATGAGTGCATACGATTAAACTGATTAAACTGCATTTCTGCCATGAAGACATTCTGATAATCAATTAGTTAAATTAAAAAAAAAAAACGGGGTATCATTTGCTAAAAGAGGCGGTAAAGTTCGAATATGTGATAGACAAAGGTTTTACTGACTTTAAGGGTGTGAATGCAGCAAAAGATCAAAATGCAAGCAATATCTTTATACAGACACCCTTCTTGATAGACCACTTTTGAAAACTGAACCATTACTATTATCCTGTTCAAATAAAACACTAAAACATGTAATGAACATAGAAGGGTTGCCTGAAACACCCTCTAGTTATTTCTTCATTCCAAGCAGTGGCATTTTCGCCACTACATAATCGGTCTTACTTCCAGACTAGTACCATTTAGATATGTCAGGATATATTACCGTGTTATCGCTACAGCAAATCATATTTGCTGGTGTTTTTCTTTACATTGTACGGTTTGCAAATGAGTAATGTGGAAGTGCCTTAAGAGAAAATTACTGTACACTCACTGATAAAATATGCGACTGGACATGGGTGCCACGGAGCAGTGATGTCTTTAAGAAATATAGTATTAAGACCCGCCAATGATTTAGGAATATTTTAATTATTATTCTCGCATAGACATTTTTTAAACATGAAGATTGAAGCATTTTTCAGTTACCCTATAAATTTATTCTACAAACATCCGTGGAAAATCAATGTTCTTTAAATATATAGTGTGGTAGGGACTGAATGTCACATATTTTATTCCTGAGCTTTTCCCATGGACTTTATACGTGAAGTTCACTTACATGATATAAAGATTACTTTTGCTAGAATTGTCAAAGAAACTCCCTCCCCTAGTAATCAAAGGATGGCCAATTACCTTTTTTAAGAATTCAAACAAAGAAACGCATGTTTGGAAAAGGCGTGTACGAATAGGGTGTACGGATTTTAGTTAGATTTTTTTGTTCCGATAACCATTGGCACAACATCATCATTGCCGGATCGATGTCAATATAGTAGATATAACCAATAGTATATAGAAGCCATCTATTGAATGAAGCCATATGACCATAATACATTTTTTTTTATATTCTGTACAAATGGAAGCTCAGAGAACATTACGAAAACGCTTATTTATGCGGGTGGTTTTAGACATATCTTTGTTGAATATTGCTGATGGCTGTTTAACTAGAAAATGGAATGTGTATCTGCCAATATGAAAAGAATCGGGTAAATAGATTCCATCAGCATTACATTTTTGTCCTGATCTTTGTTTTTTTTTTTTTGGCAAGAATTGAGGAGGTTTGATCGAAAAGTGACAAAGCTCCCAGATCTTCCTGAGTAAGTCTGTAGCAGCGAATTCCATTCAGCCTTGGTTCTCTCGTTTGTCTCTAAGCAAATTAACGCAAATTTTTTGTTAGGAATTTGCTCAATATTGTAGGAAGTTAAATTTTGAAGATAATCAGAATCATACATATTTTTACACCATTGTTGTTCAACCAGAGAACCTATCGACAAACTTTTTTAGGGGGGGGGTAACGTTATTTGAGAATAGTTAACTCGGAAAATGTCCGTTTCCATTAGACATCAAGATGTAAGCAGGACCTAGCGCTAAATATTTCTGGTGGGAATCTTATGTTTATCCTGTATAAATCAGCTAGTTTGCAGTAATAATTTGGTATATGTATTTATTCTGATCTGTTCTCTAGAACGTTCCATATTTAAAGTGTTGTCATTCCTTAGAATGCTTAAAATCATGTGGTTAAAGTGGGCGCTTGCCGCCTCAATTGTTCGTGAGTGAGTCATATGCCTTGTTCGAAATTGGCCGCAGCGACAGTAATCGTCAAGTTCTTCTCATACACTTGTTAAGAGATTAATGAAATATTCTATTAGTGCAAGCTTCACGTTATACCATTGATCTATCGCTGTAAGACAGCGACTGTTAGCGACGCTGAAGACTCAGGAGAAATGTTATTAGAGGTAGCGTTTGCTGGATTATAGATTCACACTTTGGCCAAATAGCAGTGCTGTCCTCTTTTAATCAGACCTATTACCAGTCTTTTATTGTTTCTATATCATTGTGTTGTTTCTATATCTATTTGACCTCCTGATTCTGAATCCGATGGGTATAAGTTGTTCAAACATGAAATGGAAAATGGCCGCTTGAAAGCTACAGAAAGCTGTCGTTTTCTTGACAGTTCAAACTCATTTGTGTCTATGAGAATACCAGTTTATGAAAGGTATATGTGTGTATGTCTGAAATGACAACAGTTAAAAAAAGTTTAAGATTTAAAATATATATATATATATATATATATATATATATATATATATATATATATATATATATATATCGGAGAGAATCATCTATACTAATAGCTAAAGTAGAAATGCGAGTGGGTGATATCATTTAGCATATCACTTAATATGATTTCCAACATGTCAATGATCTTTAAAGACATTACCTATTGCTTAGCATACAATGTTTTTAATATAAGTTGTTGCTTATACGCTCTCGACCAGCAAGGTTAGTCTTTGCAGAATCTCGACAAAAAGATACATAGCTAGAGTACGGTGTGTATGATCAGTGAATGAAAATGTAACCTTGTCAGGAACCCGTTAGGATTCCATCCGTTGCTGTTAACAACATGACCTTGCACAAATATAGTTCACATGGACTAAATGTTTCCTCCAGATAATACAGTAGATGTATGTACTGCGGGAAAAAGGTACAACTGTATATGAGTGGTACTGGTCTTATTTGGTAAGCAACCATGTTAATTGATCCAGAGGTTAACTCTGCTTTAATTTGTGGAGAATCAGGTATATGGAATAAAACGTGCCTCATTATAGGACTGTTTTTGTAGAATATCAAATAAGTGATCTGAACAATAATTAGAGGTTTGCAGAAGATAATAACGTTAAGACATTTCACAAATGAATCATAATCGAATGACCCTTGTCGAAACCTGTGCATGATTCCTACTACGGCAATATATTTTTTAATCCTCTAGGTTAGTTTTTTTTTCAAATAGTTTGCATAACATTTTGCAAAAGATGTCGCTGTGCGTATGGACTGGTCATACCAAGAATAATAATATCAGAATATTAGTTCTGCCACCTGTTGCATGCCAAGTCGCACAGTGAAAGACAGGCTAAACTGGCTGAAGTCTGAAGACGCACATTATTGCTAAGGGCTTAAAAATGAAAATGTGCCATTTGTTGAAAAGCATAAAAAAAAATAAAAAAAAAAGACTTCCAGTGACGGACGAGTCGGGAGGCGGCAGGAGCGGTCATCCCCGGTCGGCAGGTTCGCGGGAAAGACATTTTGGGTGAAATGTAGCATGAAGAGTTTACCAGAACGGTCCAAATTCATTCTGTATTTTTTGTAAGTTTTCATCTCTATATTATTAACGTATCTCTTATCCAATATTTAGAGGGTTTGTATTACTGGCTCCATTTCAGGTATTCCATGATTTACTGATTGGACAAGTGAACCCATCAAATGACTTGCGTATGGTCCTTTTGTGCAGGATTCAAAGGGAACAATAAAAATATTAGTAGTCTTGAAATGATATAACGTCATCGGGCTTTTGACCTGCATGTCATATAAAAGCATTTATACCTGGGGTAGCTGTACACTTGCAGAAATTCCTAGATGGCCATGAACCAGGGAGAAACACTACTTGAAGACTAATGTGCCTCGAAGGGGGAGGGCGGGAGGGGGTAGGGCTGTGGGAAACACAAAGAGAAAATGTTAAAATAAAGTAAAAATTAATTCCGCTTCATTGTTATGTATTATGAATGTCTATCCCTGCATGGATTCACCAAGATACCATCATATTTAAAAGACATGAATTTTAAAAGACATAACTCATATTTAAAAAAAAAAACCACAAAAATGCCTCTTTCCGTATTACCCAATGTATATTAATTAAAGTAAAAATGTGAAAACTGGCAAGTTTGATTTTGGACAATGTAAGCTGAACAAACATGCAAATATGTCAGTTATATGTATTTAGTTTATTACAAAGATATGCAAGCAAATATTAATTTTGGGGAATGAGGGAACCCTGCAATGCGCGAGAGGTTGGATACTTAGATCGTTCACGCTTTCACGAACATAACGATCGCGTAATGAAAATCCCTGCATTAATTAAATTCTGAAGATGAACAGTTTCTAGTCCACAAACCTATATAGAAGTATACCAACAGAAAGTTCACAAAAATCTGCTTCATTCGGAATACATTGTGTCAGAGTCTGACGTAAATAATGTAACACTAGGTCCTAGTTGCCAGTGGTATCTGAGGTAACACAAGGAAAAAAATCTCACAAGTTGCGGCGATTGTTCTTCACTATACAGTAAAACTACGGCCAGTGTGTTCTGTGACCGATAAGTATTTGGTGGTGGGGCACGGTTAATTGACATTTCCTAAAGTATTTAAAATAAAGCGTTGACATCTCAGCATAGGGATTGGCTTATGCTATCGCCGAGCGAAGATTATTACTAAACGTATGAACAAATCACACTAACTAGTTCTTACTATATCTAAAGGATCTAGTGAAAGGAACTTCTAAACCATATTTCATCAGGTAAAACAAAATCACAAAGTATAAAATATTGTACAGTTATTACTCTTTTGGTAATGCGGAATCACAGTCTCGAGAACTATCCAATTGATAAGGAACAACCTATAAAGCAAGTGTTCTCTTAATGTTACTCATCCTATCAGTGATAAGTAGAGCTTGCCTCGTGTTTATCATATAACGTGTTAAATAGTTAATTTTTCAAATAAATTTGTTTTAAAATACTTATCTTTTTAAAAAATACCGTATAGGACGTAAATAGTTCCGCGGGCGCTCTCAAAATTAATTTTAATAAATGTATTTTTACCCAAAACAATCTCTCAAAATGCATTGGGGGGGGGTCATTATATTAATAATTTTTATTGGGAAAAAATGACTATAAAAACCCACAAAAAGTACACTAAAAAATAACTAGAAAGCGGAGAGGCATGGGTAAAGTAAAACATTGAATGTTCCTGACATGGCATGACAGTAACAGGAACAAAACAAATTCAACTCCTCGTATATGTGCAATGTTCACTTAAACAGATCTAGAGATGGCCACATCTTGCAAAATTTCAGGCAAAAATCCACTACTGAGAAAACCTGCATCAATGTATTTATAATGCGGACCATCTGGTAGCACCATCTTTCTTGTCTACAACAAAGCCATCCAAGACGGATAAACATGCGCCACTTATCCGGAGTACCAGATGAAGGTTTCCAAGATCTATAGACATGCACAATTTCAGGTCAATGCAGCAAACTACTCGTGAGAAAAGGGCATCAATGTATTCTCCTAAAAAGGGAAGACAGCTGGCGCCACCCGTCTGGTCTATGAGAAAACTCCGAGATGGATGGACATGCCAAATTCCAGGTCAATAAAGTGAACCAATCTTGAGATATGAGCAATTTTCATCCAAGGCAAACGCATGGAAACCACGTAAAAACAGTAACACATGGCGTCCCAGTCTTGAGTAGGAGATGGTGGTATCCAAGACCTATGAAAATGCATAATTTCATGCCAATACGCAAAATACTCCTGATAAAAGGGCATTAATGTATTCTACGAAAACGGGAAGGTAGATGACGCCAACGGTCTTGTCTACGAGATTACTCTTCAAGGTGGATGTACATGCCAATTTTTTTTTACCAATATACATGGAACCATCATGAGATATGAGCAATTTTCACCCAAAACAAACGCAGGGATGGATGCCACGCGTAAACGGTTAGAGATGGCGCCACCAGTCTTGAGCACAAGATATCAAAGGTATATGGACATGCGCAATTTCCGCCGAATATGTTAAACCAATAACTAAGAGGAAAGGCTTGCAAACGCATGGATATACACCACGCAAAATGCATTGTAAGAGCGCCACCGGTCTCGAGTAAGAGATGGAGAGATCCAAGATGGACATGCCAAAGTTTATCTTAATTCATTGAACCACTCTTGAAGTATTTGCTGTTATCACTAAGAACGGAATGTATACTGCACAAGAAAATTTGCACTTGGGGCCACCGTTCTTTTAAACGCACAACTTCAGAGGTAAGCTAATAACTATGCTGGGTTTCTGAAAGATTGGTCTGAGAGTCTCAGAGGACTTGTCCGGAAACGAACGTTGCGACGGCGTCTGCCTGAAAATATAGTATCCGCAAAACTCTGTTTTGGCGAATAGTTAGGTGTCCCTATACCCCTAAGATATAAGAGGAGATTTGTGGGCAGAAAAAAAAACATATAATTTACAATATAAAGACATTTTATTAGTAACCTTTCTCAAACTGAACAGACTGTGCTAACATTTAAACCAGAGGGAGTGGTTATTTACTTATTACTAATCACTTATTTCCACTTTCCTTTAGGGGAAACATGAAATATGATCCCAAGATGGG
Source organism: Sipunculus nudus (assembly GCA_026874595.1). Lineage (NCBI taxonomy): Eukaryota > Metazoa > Annelida > Sipuncula > Golfingiida > Sipunculidae > Sipunculus > Sipunculus nudus. The sequence goes on along the minus strand of CM049317.1, from coordinate 36,891,248 downwards.
CCTTAAATTTACTCCCGTAGCTGAATACATGCCTTGTACAATGTATTCATGCACATTGATGCAGAGTTATGTATTCATTGAGCCACAGTTGGGCTCAAGCGCAGCGAGACTCAGACACAGGCGCACATGGACACAATACAAGATCACACGATGCATGGACGAAAGAAGAGTTTGATTTACTGTATTCATTTATAGTATCAACTTTGCATTAATAGCAACATATATTTCTCATATTCTTCAAGTCTATTCGATTCTATTGTAAGGCAGGGGAACCTTTAAGAATGTTAACAGTTGCAGAACCCAAAGCGGGTTACTGCCTACAGGCATAACCACAGTACATGACAAAAATTAAGATCATTTAACAAAGAGTGATTCTTACCCCCTCCGATACATTTAAAAAAAAAACGAAAAAAAAATATGTTTGCCTTCGTTCGGTTGTTAGAACAGTTATGGGCAGCACCATAGTGGTTTAAACTTGGAGGAGGCCAAACTGGCCTCCCATTACTGTCGCGGTTTCCCTTCCCATGGGGGGGGGGGGGCACCGCGGTCGATCCTTAACCACTGTGGAGATTACAAGTGGACCTTCTTGTCATACTACACTATTTGCCTCCAGTGCAGGTCGCAAGATGTACATGATGCGATCGTAGGCCGTCATGAACCGAGCCGGATACCGCCCTGAGGAGAGCTTGAATGGCGCATGTTTCCTACATAGATTCGAGCTCAGTATTTCATTGCAAGGAAAAAAAACATAGACGGATATTCTTTAGCATGAAAATACTTGTATATTATTTCTGCATATATTGTATATAATTTATAATGAATAAATAAAATGGAATTACAAAAAAGAATAGTCAATTGTGAATGGATGCACTAATTGTTAATTTGATTATCTTATTTTTCCACATTTTCATCCGAGAATTAAACCAGTTCCGTTGAAGCTCAGTAAGCATACGGCAATCTTATTTTGTTTTGTTGGATCCAACATGCATGGTCAACGGTTATTGTAGCAGAAGTATTTGGCGAATACCCCAAGCTGTGCTCATGGTTTTCATTATGGTATGGGTTTGTCTTTAACGTTTCTCACATTATCTGTCAAAAACATGTTTTCATCGGAATGAGAATCCTTTTATTCAGTTTCCATATTCCTGTTAATAGTTCTTAATACTGGTATGTTTAATATGTTTACCGAGCGCATAATAATATCTGCTCAACTTTAACTTGCTCACACAAGGGGTACTGAATGCAGTTCGCGTTAAATAAATACACATTAGCCTGTGTGGTAGTGAGTTTAATATTTAGTAATGCTGTATTCAAATATCGTAATGAAGGATGATATATTTTTATTGTGTGAAAGGTTTATAACAGAAAGATGGTTTGACTACATTGATTTAAATGTACCATGTGCAGCAAGAGCACCTGTTGACATTCAGCTTGAACGGAGATTATGTTAGCTTTGTGAAGTTACTTTCTAATTTAGCGTTAGCCTCGTATTAGTTACACTCGTTAGTACTAGCGTATTGAAGGTTATCTGGTTAATAAAATGTATCATTTGTTGATATATTCTTGATCCTTAGAATTCGGCCTCGCTCTTAAATCACAGACAAAATACTGTTATTAAACTGTATGCTTTAAGTGAAAAGAGGTAATAAATGTACAATACGCTGAGTCAGTTTTTTTTTTACATATTCTCATAGACCATTTACTCTGTGAACATAATACAATAGCCGATCAAATAATTAGCTTTTTTTATAATTTTCAATTTTGAAGATATTGACGAATTCTGTACGTTTTTCCAGTTCGATTTAACCAAGAAGTTCGTGATTGTCCATTTTGTGTTACATCAGGGCACAAGCAGTCTGTTAGTCTACACAGCTAAATAGGTCAAGTTATTTTTATATATATATATATATATATATATATATATATATATATATATATATATATATATCATTTAACATCCCATCTATGATGATGTATTTATTCATACATACATATATATATATATATATATATATATATATATATATATATATATATATATATAATTCTGTAAATAATCATAGTCAGTAAAGATAATTTCAGAAACTTTGGACCCTACAATTGAAAGAAAATGGTGTAAACAACACCCTTATTATATCCTTCTTAATGCTCAGAATCCCATGACACTGCCCCAGGGGGCTACACTTTACAAAAACTCCAAATGCGATATATCGTGTCGATAGCGTTTAGCTATATTGAGTTCTAGTCAAATTAACGTCCTAACATACTAGGAGGCCGTTATACGCATACGTCAACTTTTTTTTCTAGACGATCCTACTTCACGTTGGTCCTGTACTTGACCTCAAACCGTCATTCTTTAAAGTGACACATTATGAAAACGTCGTCAACTGGATATGCTTCCCTCCTATATGTAATAACCGCCACAGTATATGGCTAAATCAGCATCAACAGGGCCTTGTAACGTCTATATAGTCTCGAACATCGAGACTTCTGCTGCAGACTTAAGACCAGAAGTACAGTATTAGATGGAAGTATTTTAGAGCACTAAATTCATGTACTCTCAGACGCATGTGGAATACACGAAGTCTTTTTTTTTATAAATCTTAAGATTTCAAAATGCAAATTTGTTCTCCATAAACAAGCATTGCTTTATTTATAATACAATAAAACAAAGCTAACATTATAGTTTAAATACTTTATTCGGTGGCGCCATCTGTTGGCTCTAAGGCAAAATCATGTGCTAAATCTTTTTTTCGATGTGTCGATGGATGTAGAGAGTTCATCAGAGATGTTATATGCATCCAATGGGCAACGTGTATGGACGTCCCTGGTTATATTGATCCAGGTATTATTATATTTTTGTTTCAACGGGACCGTAAAGTTTCCACATTAATTTACGGTGTACTTTCGTTTATTTTCATTTACAGTTACACACCGGGTTGCATAAATCCATTAAATAAATATATTAGAATAATAAAAGAAAATCATTGCAAAACATAAAAAAAGCAACAATCATTTGTCCACGGTTTGTAAATTTGGTAAGTATAGAGCAAAAGTGTGTCTTGTCAGGGTTTATTATCCTGTCAATTTTCAAAAGAAGTCGACTTGGTCAAAAATGGAGATTTGAATCACTAGTCGTCAATGTATCTCTGACAGTCTACGACGGCTTACTGTTACCTTCCGTGGCTTGGGTATTATGCTTTTAATAGGTTAATGAAAGATATGGTGCATATATGAGAAAAAACGAGGACGAGGTTTAATATAAGACTAGGTGCGCTGCCGCTAGTAGGACTTTCATTCTTGAGTTTCTGTGGACAATTTACCTTTTAATTGCAGATCCAATCATTTCACTGCAATATATTTTATTTATTATATATTGATGAATACAACAATGGTGAAATATATAATTTAGCTCAGAAGAGCACATGGCCTGACTTTCCTGATTACTGCAGGAGATGTTGTCATGATTGATATACAACCTGTTTACCACAAATTCATTTAATCATCTGTGAAAAGCAATGCCACAAACAGGGGTTTATGCAACAAATCAGATTAGACCCTTCTGTTAAACAACACCACCTCCCAAGTCAAGTAGAAAAAAACGCATATTTTCATATGATCGAATTGCATTGCTATGATAATTTATAGACCGATTGCTGCAATCTCAAATACAAACAATATTCAGAAAACCAGAAGAGAACTGACTCATACCCACACTCTGTTAAAGAAAGGTTGGATAATTTTTCTTTGAAGTATTTTCTTAAAAATATTATAGTCTTAAAAACATCTTATAGTCATATTCAGAATACAGTTTTTGAATATATAAAATATTAAATATATTTAATTTATATTATATATACCATCAATAATAACGATATATATGTATTTATTGCATATATATATATATATATATATATATATATATATATATATATATATATATATATATATATATATTATCACATATGTCACGCGCTATCTGTCGATCTGACCCAACGGTCGATGCTATATTAAATAATTTTCACAAGAAAAACATTATACGAGTCCAAAAAGAATAAAAGGTTCTCAGGCACCGAGCGCAACAATTTTAACCTCCCCATAAAAAAAAATATTTTCAATAATACCTAGGAAACATTGCCTTATTCTTTGGCGGGTTATCATTTTTATAGGGACCGGTGGGGGGGGGGCACATATATCATATATTAGTATTTCTCCTGCGAAAACTGATAATATCGGAAAGATATCATATGTCTTGCTGCTCGACAATACACACAACGGATTTGCCACATCGACATGCCGGATCATGCTTAATTTTAACCCTGATTTGTTCTTATCTAATTTACAAAAAAAAAAAAAAACATATGGAACATTTTAATAACCTGCATGATAATTTTAGAGATTAATTTTAGAAAAGCTACTGTTAATAGATGCTTAGGTAAAAATATTCATTTATGCTCCTTATCAAACTCTCAGAATGTTTTCATATGATGGTAACCATTACTATCCAGGTAATAGTTTACGATAAAATAAAATATTTGGTTATAACAAAAGCATTATTTATAAAACTGAACAAGACTTGTTATATTATTTTAAAAATCTTTGGGGAATATAATAGCAATGGGGGGGGGGGGGCAAGATGCTATTTTAGTATTCAAAGTCAAAATTAATTCTTCTTCTGATAAGAGGGTTATATATATATATATAAAGAACATTAAGAACAAGACATGAAATAAGCAATCTTTGGTAAAAACTATATATATATATATATATATTAGGGCTGTGTATCGGTCCGCCTCTTCCGGTAAAAAACGTATTGCGATACAGTTAATACGATACCGATACGTATTGACGATACGTTTCATTTTCTTTGTATATCATTTCTAGATAAAGTTCTGTTTCTTGTTATTTTATGTTTTTATTTTTTTTAACATACTACGTATTTAGTATGCTATGCTCTTAAGCAGCTTAAGCTTGATGTTAAATAAGTAAACAGACCAGTTGATTTTAATTATCAAATGCTATCCTATCAAGACTAACAAAAAGCCTTTTTCATCCTACCCCCCCCCCCCCATATGCACAAACACTGTTTCATTGCATTTGGTGAAAAGGTTCATAGGCTGTATTTTTTGTCATGTAATTACACTGTTTTGTTCTGTGAATATGAATCCCATTAGTCACTGTCATGTTTGTACAGGATTTGTCCCCAGGCTTTAACCATTTATTTTACATCCTTTGTCGAACGCGGGAGTTCCGAGTAACCTTTGACCGGCTGTGTAAATAAAAAAAAAGTTAGAGATAGAATGATTTATCATAAGCGAATAACTGCCCTTCTCAGGTCACAGAATTGAAATATATATATATATATATATATATATATATATATATATATATATATATATATATATATATATATATAAAATATAAAGATAGGATATATACATGAATGTACCTTAATAATAAAACTATATGTGATGTGAATATCAATTTCATTAATAAAGATGAACGTCAGTATCATTCTTTTTTTATCGCTCACATGCGCCTGTTTGTTATGGAAGTACTGACGTGCATGCGTATATACATTTATTGACAGGTCTTAAAAGCCAAAGCAACAAATATACAGTGCATTAAGATTTATAAATCGTCATGGTTATATTAAAGTAAGAGTTATATCACTATTCATTAGCTATCAATCGATCCGACCAATACAGCATGCAACGCATTTCGGTCATCGTATCGACGCCGTGTATCGATTCGTATTGATATATCGATATATTAATACAGCCCTAATATATATATATTAAGAAGATATGTCCGTGTACTTCATGTGTGGACACCAACTTAAGGAGCTTTCTCCATGAAACATTTCGTAAAAAAAATGCATTTCATCAATACAGCATGATAACGATATATATATCAAACGAAGAGGGAAGAACGTTTCATGCATAATGTTTAGCTGCACTCTGAATCATCTACATTTATAATTCTTTAACCATTTAGCTTTTAAGTTATCAGTTATTTTTATTTTTCAGGTGTTATAGCACTATTTTACTATATTATTAATTTTACAAACAAAATAAGAAATAATACAAGGTAAAGTATATACTTGTTTTGTCAGTGTGAAATTCATTATCGATTGATGGCATAGTCCAATATGTCGATCGGCGACCCATCAGTCGATCCACCGTTGACGCTACCCCATCGACCGAAGGGAAATTCCGACCGGCGGTGCGTGACATAAACATATATTATATGTTTGTGTGTATATCCCTTGCACAAGGCTTTCTGTCCCCTTCATATCCCATAACGTTTCGATGTGTTTATCTATAGGTGCGCGAAATTTAGTAAGATAATTATAAATTTATCATTCTAAGTAATGTTGTGAGAAAGTTCCTTTATCGTGAGCACTTGTTCCAATCAGACACATGGCAATCAACAAGCACTCAGTGGGTTTTGAACACAGGCATATAAGGACGGAAATATGTGTGTTAAATTACATCATATATAAAATAAATTTATCTGGAACAGTTTAAGAGATATAACTGGTTATTATGATACTAAAGTGATGTTTATTGTAAGTACGAGGCTTTAGCCCCAAGTGGGGCCAAAGTTTAGTTACTACTACCACTACTACTGATACTACTGCTAATTATAATAATAATAACAATAATAATAATAATAACTACTACTACTACTAATTATTTTTTATTATTATTTTTATTATTATTATTATTAGTATTATTATTATTGTTATATTAGTCGTAGTAGTAGTATTTTTAGTATCATTATCAGTATTTTTTTATAGTATATGTTATAATGACCCACATGCGGCGTATTTGCCTTTGATCTTACTGTATGTTCAAATCTCCTTGGTCATGCAAAGTGTCATGCAAATCAAGTTATATTCGACTTTTCAAATAAGGCCAAGAGTTGGTTTATCCTCATTAGCATAGAAACTCCAACTCCCTGGATCTCGGGCAAACACAAAATCAAGTTTGACATTCTGAGATAGCGCGAAACCGAAGTGTAACAAAAAAAAAGTGACACGCGTGACCTTCGACATGGTGGGAGGGAATGTGGAACAAATCAGCTTGGCGTGTGTCAATCATAGCTTCGCTCGGCCAACGGCTCGCGTGCCATGATATTATTATTATTATTATACTTACTATTTTTATTTTCAAATTGAGTCTGTTTTGGAATATGTTTTAATTTTTAAACCTTGACATGCAAAAAAAAAATGATTTGCCTAAAACAAAGTAATAGGATCTTTCGGCTAAGAATATTATCACAATTGAATATTGTACATTCTTTAGAGTTTTAACGATATAACCAAGGAATAAAGGGTTGCATTCAAACTTTCCTGTTCAAGCTGAGCGATATGTGGCAGAACAATCGTTTTCTATGAGTCGCTCCTTGCATGGCAGGTTTAAAGTTAGGTACATTTAGTAATGAGTAAAGGGAAACTTTAGTAAGATACCTTGAAGGTTCAATAAAACAGGCAAATATTTAAGATGCTTTCTCTTCTTTATTAGGATATTTGATTGGTAACAGAATAGAATAATTTTGGGGCTTGGACAGTCGAGTGATAAAACGCTCGGCTCTATCCGCTGGCGAGCCAGGTTCGATTCCTGCCGTGGCTATGGCAGTGGGTTGCAGGTATTCGTCCAAGCCCGGAGAAGCGAACGCTACCAACTGAGCCATGAGACGGGCGTTGAGTAGTCATAATAAATATGTTCACAAACCATGTAGAAAAAAGTTTATATTAAAAAAATGTAGTGAATTCTTTCAGTGGTTTTACCTCCGTCATTTATTAAACAGCATGTGTTGGATGGTGTCGCTTGATGGGCATCCAAACATTGGTACGTTTCTCCGCAATCATTACGGAATATCTACTTATGGCAATCTTAGATCAGGATTTAAATTGATTCATGATATCACTAAGAATTGGCGTCAGCTACTTTTGTCAACTGCATTAAATCTTAATTCAACGGTGGTTCAATGCACAAAACAATATAGATCATTGAATTAACCTGATTTTTTTAAATAACGTTTCTGATTAAGACCCAAGATAAATTCACTTCTCCTTCTCCTCTAATCTGAGGCAGATCCAGGATTTAGGAAAAAGAGGGGTCCAATCCAGGAGTTCTTATGACAAAACCTACGAAAGGTCCGAAAAATAGGGGGGGGGGAGTGTCCAACCAAGGAGGAATAATGACAAATCCTAAGAAAAGGCCCCGAAGTCCGGAAAGGGGGGGGGGGGGTTCAAACCGAGGAGGAATGATAACAAAAACCTATGAAAAGTTCCCCAGGTCTAGAAGGGGGGGGGGTTGGTCCAGGCCGCCATAATGACCATTATACTTTCATAATTTACAGAGAACTTGTTTCAACATCTATACAGAGGATAGTTGATAAAGTTAAGGAATCATTCTATGATTAAAGAAACATTATTTATGCAATAGAGTAATACCCAAATGTATTTCAAAATATATAAACATTGGGATTTTATTTAAATTTTGATTATATAGTTATATTATTCTTAACATTAATGTTTTCGGATGTGGAAGTAATGAAGATATTCATTTTGTACAAGAGAACATTGTCATAAGGATCATGCCATTAACTGTTTAAAAATTATGACAGGAATAACAAAAACATAGTCTTAGGGATTAGTTTCCAGTTACTTACTTTTTTCTTTACTCATTGAGGTCCTTGGGATTATTTCATATGTCATAAAAAATAAATGTATTTGGTAAATTCAGCAGATATAGTATGCACGGGAGTTCTAAAGCAAATCTAGTTCTGATGCCAGCCACGACATTTGAGCGTGCCCTTGTGGGAACGCCTATATGTAATTTATATACCTACATGTATAGAGGATGGTGATCAAAGACAGATTAAATGCCTAATTCAATATATGTTCTGCTTGATCTGTTCATGTTGTTGGCTCAGGATAACCAATTGAACCGCAAGCGCCCAAGTTGTTTAAGGGTACCTCATTACATTTTTCCCCGGAATAAGTTATTTAACGGTTCTTTTTGTGATAATCATACAATTAATGATTCCCTGCAAAATAATTATACCTCTTATAGTGTTACAGTTACAATTAATTATAGTTTTCATCAATTTTAAGCAAAAGGAGTAAAAATTATACTGTACAAACACACCTGCCTTTATTTGGACTATATTTCCCTCTTTCTCTCAGCACACCTAATTGTCTTTGATGAAGTAAGACAAGGAATAATTAAAGATAATGAATAAATAGCATGTAAGGTTTGTTTGTCTTTAAAGAAATTATGAAAAGTTTAAGGACTACATAGTAGGAAACATTTTTATTAAAACTAACACAACGGCAGATACCAGACCGTTGTAATAGATGTAATCAGATCTGACCCGGAGGTTTTGCGGTTTGGTGTACTACAAGGTTCGGTACTCGGTCCTACATTATACAGTATTAATACAAAGCCATTTGGAGAAATAATATTTTACCACAAAATGCATTATCTTGTTACGCCGATGTTGAAAAATTAACTTGTCTGTCATACCTGGTGACAACTGGACATAATTACTAGGATCACTTGAACCCTACACCTCTGTTGTTAGAAGGTGGATGACGTGTGATAAACTCAGATTAAACGCCAATAAAAAACATGTACCAAATATCAGCCTTAATTAAGATGGCTCTGATGCGACGCTAACCACGAATGTCCGAAACCTTAGGGTTTATTGGGACGTCCATTTTCTATGGAAAAGCAAATTAATGCAATTTCAAGATCGTGAAATTGCATTAACGCATTAATGGAAAAATCCGTCGTTATACCACAAATGATGCTTGCAAGACACAAATAATATACTTGTTACTTTCTGATTGGATTATGCATCGAAATGCGTTACTGTATGGAGTGCCAAGTACTCTCATCAGTAGATTACAGCGTATTCCAAATACTGCCGCCAGGATTGCCCCACATACTGCGTTATTTCCTTTGTTCTATCTGTACTTTAAAATCTACTTACATTACCCCAAAGTGACCATGCAAGTCAGCTTACATAAGACTTTTAAAATAACGGATACACGCGGTATGTTTTGATTAGCATAATCTGACTGGTCACTGCTTACGGGGAGACCTATGGCAAATCATGGTTAATCATACGCTGTGCTGGAGCTCTAGAAGATCCTTGGAGAAAACTAGACATTCTGTTTAATTTGAATGACGATAACGTTATGATATCTCAGCTAAAATTGTCATATTCATTATAAAACAAAGTTTTGTTACTAAAGCAAATGTAAAATACACCTCAGCAGTGTTTTTTACCTTACGTATCGTTTGATAAACCCTGATCAGTGGCGATAAGCTGCAAAATAGTATCTGCCCCGTGTTCTCCCCAATTCCACTCGAGCCAGCAGCCTCTACGGTACACTTGTTACAATGTAATCACCTGCCAACAGTCCGACTTTCTGAGAAAAGGCTACGCAAATAATTGTTTCTGATCAGGAAAGGTTTCAAGTATAGCGGTTGCAAAGTATTATAAATGAGTTCTGTATTCATTCATAAACACTATTTTTAGCTAAAGTCATTCGAACATATTCATAATTGAGCCCCGAATTAAATGTTCCCTTCTCATAAAGACCATAAGTTTGACATTCTGAGCAAACGCGATGCATAGTTTAAAAATTGACACGCGTGACAATCGACCAAGGAGGCGGGGCCTGTGGGACAAATCATTTAAAGCCCAATAAAATATAATTTGCTTGGCGTGTGTCAAACATGTGACACAAGCCAAGCAATTCTCACGGCTTGCATCATTCACTACACTTCGCTTTTTTTTAAATATGTTCGGCAAAGTCAAGTTTTCACTTTTCAAGAGGCCGAAGCGCAGTGAATGGGCTTGCCTAACATTCATTGTGCTATAACCAATACTGATAACTGGAACTTCGATATCCGCCCACATTACCTCGATATTAAAACAAACTGCACTGGCTACCGGTGGATTCGTTTTAAGGTTCTTCTTTATACCTACAAAGCATAGAACGGTCTAGCTCCGTCATATTTACATGATCTTCTTTTTCAATACATTCCAGCAAGGTCCCTGCGTTCTGCAGAAAAGGGGTTGTTACATTCGGAGTGAATTTTTTTATTATTGTTTCTCCGGATCTGTAGAACAGTTTACCTGACAACATTAAAAATGCTGATTCTTTAGTTTTAAATCGCGTTTAAAATCGCATTTATTTCAATTCTACTATATTTAAACTCTTACATGCAATAAGTTTACCCAGTCTCACTTTACATTTTATTGAACGTTTTAATGTAGCTTTTATACTTTTTTCTTCACAGCGCCTTAGTGCAAGATTTTATTCTGGATTTAGCGCTGTATAAATACTATCAATAATAATAATAATAATAATAATAATAATAATAATAATGATATATATATATATATATATATATATATATATATATATATATATATATATAGATAGATAGACAGATAGATAGATAGATAGATAGAAAGATTGGTTCATTAGTGACCCCACATGATCGTTTGAATGCTAACCTCAGAAAACAATTGCAACTTTGAAATGGTGGTGTTTGGTATTTTGTAAACTAAATTTTCCAGAACTTGATATGCAAAATGTTCTTTGGGATTCTTTGTTTACTTTGATCGAATTATTCATTACATTTTGCTAGTGTTATATAACCACAACATATCTATGATCACGTTACTAAAACTCTCCTTTCAAGGTATTATATGTTCCTGCTATTATAAACCTACTTATCATAACCGACTGGTTTAGAATCGATGTAGACTTACAAAAACATGTATCTTTCTCTAAACGCAACAAACTGGTCATCTAGATAGAGATCAGTACCCGGGACATATGACTCAGCTTAAAGCCTCCAAACATTGTCAATATGTCTCTGAAAGCGACATGTTTGCCCCAGGTTTGCCTATCTATAGTACATGTATATAGCTCTGCTCTCAACCCGCATGTAGTACAGGAAATGTCTTAGCCCTCTTAGATATTTTGGTTATTCTGACTGTGAACCTTGTCATCCATCTGTTTCTAGCCCAAAGGATGTTGTCGGGCATGGTTTATTTTTTTAGAATCGTTTTGTTTATTATTTTATTTATTGCTATATAAACGATATTTTTATAATAATTTAGGCCGAATAATTGAACCTGACCCCGCCCCGCAGTGTAAGCGCCCGGCCCGACCCGGCCAAAACTGGCACAAGCACCCTTCGAGTTATGAAGCAGGGATTACGTCAACGGCTAATTGCATCCGATTTCTGCATCGAATACAACGAAAAGGAGTGGAAGGACGTCCAACATGAACGGAAGGCCTTCCTGCTGTAGCCCTAAGGTTCCATCTTGGTGCACGGTCATTTAGTTTATAGAAGGGGATATAATCCTGACGGGTACCTTGCCGATCCTGTAGGGGAAAATTCACGCAAGTTAATCGCTCCGTCCTACATGCCGTACAGCACATACCCTTCGGATATTATCGTGGCAGACCTGAGAGGCAACAACCGAGTACATTTTACCTTTCAAAACAGAAAATCCAAAGAGGTTCAAACCATCAGCCCTCGGGTGATGTTTAAGCATTTGCATCATCCTCATCGTTGACTGTAAACGTGAACGATTGATTGAAAACATCCCTCCGATGTCGTACAAGGCTCGAGAGTACATTCTGCCACCGGTAGCTGGACGAGCTCAAAGTACAGGATACATCGTGAGGGTGCTGTTCTCTGAAAGCAGTGGCACGGTCACACCAGATGGTTCGCAATACACGAATCGGCACGGCAAGGTTATCTCGATCAGCCCGAACAACATCCATGCATTGACCTGTTCTGCGGATTGCTTTGTCTACCAGTACAACAAAGGATACAAGGCAGACACTTCCAAATGGGACCCGTTCCTGATGCGCGTATTATCTGTTACGCAGTATGCCAGCAAGCTCCTGTGGCTGACCCCCCCCCCCCCCTCCCCGAGACTGCTCGGATCGTACATGTACCGTCATTTCGTCAGCATCATTGCACTAACAAAACACATGGTCGGGGTCCGACTGTATGGACAAGAGGTGACTGGTTCATGGACAGAGGTCAGTTCAGGGTACAGCGCTCTGACACGGAAAACATCAACGCCGGGGCGCATGTCGTTGACCATCCTGTTCCCGCGATAAAACTGGCTGCATATACGCCTATAGGCACTGAAGAGATACAAATAAAGGTTATGGATTTTCTTCCGACTCCATCGGTGAGTATTTCTGTTATTATTATTATTATTATTATTATTATTATTATATTCTCTTCTTTTATTATTATTTTATTCTTTTGTGGTGATAACAAAATTATAATTGATATTCTTATTTTCTATAAAGTAAATATATATATATAATATGTTTAAATATTGGATATAACAACATATAATACCCAAATATTGGTTGTTTCGGGCTAATAAATTATGTTTCAATCAAGTAACGTCTCTATCTGGTTCTGATGTTTTTTTATCAAACAATCATCCTAATAATTTGTGTCTAGTGTAGCAGAATGTTTATGTATATGCTATGAATATAATGGATACTCTTTTCAAGGTTTTTTTGAATTTATGCTCTTTTTCATCATGTAAGGAGCAAGAGCTTGTTGTCAACCGTTACAACGAATATTTATTTTCTTAACATATTTAAGTTACTAAACACATCATCCCTAATTTTTCAAAGATACCTTAAATTGGGAAGAAGAATATGCTCACAGAATTGTTTTATTATCGGACGTTTTTTAGATCACTGTCCCCTGCACGATAACTAGAGCTTGGTATCTCCCACAGTGTTCGTTTTGTATTATGTTGCGATACGCTGTAGTATATTGCAATATTCTCCGTTTTTTACTTGTACATGTAAAACAATAAATTCATTATCATTTTAAATATAAAGTTACTATAAATGTAGAAGGAGATTATTTCACACAGGAAATATGGCCACATTGCCATATAAAGGAGTTACATCTTGTTGATAGAACACGAACAAACATTTAAAATTTCTATATTACACCTGTGAGCCGTATCTTTTCCTTCCCCTTAAACATTCTGGACAGACCTCGGAGCCAGCCGTTGACCAGTAAATCCGCTGGCTATAAGAAAAACCCGGCTGGCCAGCCGGCTGAGCCGGCTCAGTTCTAAAAACTATGATGATGGCTGAGTGGACAACGTTGTGCCTGGCTATCCGGCGGCTGGAAAATAAGGCAAACATTTAATGTTGTCTTAGTCCAATGTAATTATATTTATATGCACAACAATATAAAATAATAACAAACTGGACGAATATTTTTATTTCTACAGTTAAAAAAAAGGAAACTATTCCTTTCGAGGAATTAATTTTATTCAATATCGCTCCAGGCATGTACAAGGGTCGAGTTTGAGTGGGATGGGGGTTTCCCCATAGTGTTTTCAGATCTGACAATATAGCGTGTTTTGATGAAATTGAACACTTTTTTTTATCAGAATGATTCTTTTATGATTTTCCTCATATATTTTGACAGACGTTGGGTACATATTAATTATTTGACCTCAAATGATATAACGTTACATTGGTAAAAGCATCTTGGAAAATCAAAGGTTTCAATTCAGCTATTGAGATTTATAGATATTATTGTTGGTACCGTTCTCGTGCGCTCATTTGCATTAGGACCCAAGTGGATAATTGTTTTTTGTGTGCCGAACATAAAAGTGTCATGGCTTGACTGGCTAGACATACATGTGATACATTTTCTTCTTTTCTGGACTGTATCACATTGGGTAATGTGAAATGGCCAGACATTTGTCAACATATGTCGAGCTTATTTATACATTGAACAATTGCAATATAATCTCTCTCTCTCTCTCCTTCTCTCTCTCTCTCTCTCTCTCTCATCGGTCATCAGATGACTGACTTTCACCTTCCTTCTACGATGTCAGTTTATCGTTTCTTTTTCGCACGGTTAGGTGCCTTTGATTCACGGCTACAAGTTGATACAATTCCGGAGCGTTGGTTCAGCAAGTTCTCTTGTAATGTGCTGAGAAATGTCGGTTCCTCGGCCAAACACAAGTTGCACTTGTTTGAAGAGGTAATGGGTTCGTGTGCTGGATTATAGACCAGGTCAATTATCCGATAATCCAATGAGGCGAAACCGGCGGTAGTGACTCAGATTTATCACTTAGAGTGCAGTGTGACTTGGTTGAAAGACTGCATTCTCGCAGATCAGTTATATATATATATATATATATATATATATATATATATATATATATATATATATATATATATAAACTTTTATATGTTCAAAAACTTTTATTCCTTGCCATTCACCCATTGTGCGTGTGCCGCTTTGGCGCCCCTGTGGGCAGTTAAAGAAACTTAACCAAGCTTTACCAATGGCAATGTCATTTGACCTTACCCTCAGGTGAATTTGTTGGAAAAAGGCAAGCACATTTCCTAAAAACAGGTTAGACTGATCTTTACCAATTAATCTCTGCATTAAATTCGATATTTCCATATGTCAATTACGTAGGTAAAAAAAAACGGTTTCCTCTCAGCAAAATGGTGTTCAATTAATCATTAACTGTCGTTCGAATTAGGCGCTTGATCCCTTACCGATATTTAGAAATGTGTATTTCCGAAGGAAAAGCTTGTCCCCCGACGGTTTCGGAAATATATATATATATATATATATATATATATATATATATATATATATATAGATAGATAGATAGGTAATAGATAGATAGATATCACCCGCGAGTGTCTCTAATTAAATCCAAACAATTAGTAATAGTTTGTTATTTGAGGAGGATGGGAGGTGACAAAAACGTAAAAATCGCCCCCAGCCAGAGTATTTATTATAATCATGGAAATATATTAACTTTAAGTAACAAACAGTGAACTCCTTCTTGATGTAATGTGAACAGACCAACTCACCCTCACAACCACCCAATCGATGATTGCGCTTGGTCCAGACTGAGATCGACATGTTTCTTTTTCTTTTCCTGTGCTGAACTCTCTCGGTCGCTATTGTATACGTAATTTGTCACGTGTCTTAATTGAAATGGGAATTTTGTTATGAAATTCGGCAATCACCCCGTGAACTCTGTGACTCGTGATATGTTCACGCGGCCACATATCTTTGTCAGTGGCTGAAGGATTATAATATGATCGACGTAGTTATGAGTGGTGGCCGGCAGCTGACATCGTTTCACGGTTATACGTACACTGAAATGGCTTAAATTGGCTGAAAACAATGATTACAAAAATGCATGCATATTTTTTTTCCATACATATACCAGCTCCTTTTCCCTATGGTTTTCATTCATTTAATCCTGAATGTTAACCGATCCGTATATTATTAAAAAAAATAGTGCACATCAACCTCAATAAGTTTAAATGACCAAATATCTGACTGAATATACTTGAGAAAAATCTGGAATCTGGCACTTTTTGTCTTCAGTTCTGGGGTCAGGGAAACACCCTTGATCGATCTGGGAATATGCCGGTTTACCGGTCTGAAAAAAGGGGGATGCGGGAACCTTGTTAGGCCTAACTGTTTTACATAATGACTTGCAACTTCCATAAAATTAAGCATGCACTGTAATTGCGAAGCCATGCCGCATAGGGAAATCTGCTGGAGACGTGTTCGTGTTAAGGTGTTACTGTAGTAACCATTTACAAGCTGAAGTATGCATATGTTTATCAGCATTTCACCGGCGGCTGAGCAGGTGTTTAATAAATTGCCGTGGCTGGCGGCTCAAGAATTGATCGGCGGCGGCTTGCTAATAAAATAAACGGCAGCGGCTGGGGCGATTCGGCGGCTACGCCGAGGTCTGATTCCGGACTGTGGTTTACCATGTGGAGGGATATTTGGTGTCAGGATCGAACTCAGGTACCACATCGCAAGGCTGCTGTTCTTGATCAGTAATACTGCTCATTACTAACAAATGCAGTTACCTGGATGTCAAGAAGGATTATCAATACATAATTTACAATTATTTTGACTGTGTCACGTCCCATTTTTCTGGGTTGTGCCAATAGGTAATCGAGCAGAAATTCAAATTTTTTCTGGGCTGGACGTTCGATCAACTTACTTGAAATTTTCCTAATAAGCCACATATGATTTGTCTATAAATAAAGTAGCGGCATTCACTTTCTACATTTTACTAGACCCAACTCATTTAGATGTCTACAGTTAGTTTTACTTAAATCTTTTTCAGCCACGTTTGACAACGAATAAAAAATATCGATATCGCTATACGCAAAGTACGAATAACCCTTTCGTGATTTGTCAAAACATCGATTATATCGCACATTCCTCATGACGACGCTGGAACACGGAATAAAACGACCACAAAAAACATAAAGAGATGCTAGAGATCGATATTGCCAAGGGTGATCTAGATAGGTCGCTTTGGGTTGGTCCGCCGAATCGGGAGGAAAAGCGCAGACCCATACTTGTTAAATTGCTGTCATATAAGGCTTAATCACTACTATACAGAGCTCGCAGTAGACTCAGATTCGAGGACTTAACAAAAACAACACAGGACATGTTTAGACTCGCAATACAACTGGAACTTGAATTCTTGATTAAAGATAGCTAGACGTTAGCTACATATACCATGTCCAGAAAGTTTATTACCTGGTCAGATGATTTGAGATGTCCACCCAAACAATACTTGGAGGCTTCACAAGATTCGTTCCTCATATCAACTCCGAAAGTTGAGCAATAAACCCTATTAAATCCTATCCCTCACCATATTTACACCATCACCGCTGTCATTGAAGTGATTCGTAGCAGATATAGTGTATTTATGTATATATATATATATATATATATATATATATATATATATATATATATATAAAAATAAAGAGTGAGGCTTTTTAGATAGACTAACTTTTTCATTAACACACGAGCTTTCGCAGCACACAGGCTTCTTCGTTACTCTATCTATAAGGCGTCCCTAAAATGAATTGCCTGACTTCTGCAAGGCCGCGGTTTACACCTCGGTGACATTGCGCCGAGATGACATTAAACACGAGCTGTTAATGTTGCTAACAACAGATAACCGCCTTTAAGTTTCCACGAAAAGCTGGAGGTTTTGTGAGCACTGTACGAGATACCCGGTCCAAAACCTACATCGCCGCAAAACTTCAGAATGTTGAGAAAGGCTTGAAGATACCCGCTTCCCGAACGGTCCTATAATAAAGACGATAATTAAAGTTTGAGTCATTAATAAGACATCCGAAAGACCTATAACTCTCGACGGTCATGACAGCAGAGAAATGAAAAGCACATCAAATGAATGTAAACATATTTATAATATATTGATAACGAAGAAAAAAGAAGAACGAACAACTTTTGCGTATTGAAAACATAACTATAATATTAGTCAAAATATTTAAAAGCGATCCACTGGAATATTTGATTTTTATTAAAACACAATATTTTCTACTTAGATTTATGCATTGAATAATTACGTACAACGAGATAAAACTTGTAGAAAATATGATATGTGACTATTGCAAGTCGCATCATGACTCCATTGAACACAGATTTGTCTTATGTCCGAAACGCATTACTTTTTGAAAAAAATGAACAATAATTGGAAACGTATGATAAAACAAAACTTTTGTTAACACTCGACACAATTCTGTATGGGTCATACGATACAACGAAATCAATTCATGCTGATAACCTGATTTTTTTTATATTACATGCTCAAATAATAATACACAGGCAGAAATGTTCTGAAAACAAATTTGGGTCAGTATTTTTCTTGGTCAAATATGTTGTTAATTGGACTGTATACAAGTAGGTTTGTGCAATACAGGGGCTGAAAAAAAAATATTTAATGAGCGATAGTGAAGATCAGATATTTCTAGACAATACCGACTACAGCAATTGATCATTAGTTGTGTATGACGACGATGTGGAGGGTAATTTGTGTTTAAGAACTTTCCATATGCCCCTTTGCAGTCAACAATAAAATCAAATTTGCATGAATTTAGATAACAGTAACTGAGTAAACCATTTATACAACTTGATATGGAGCTAAGCGTTCTATATATGGAACCAGTCAAAACATGTTTCTTTCGTAAAATTACTTAACCCACACACTTTTAAGACTGTCTGAGTTTAAAGTAACCTGTTAAGATTATAAAGATGGAATAATAAAGGTGAAGTGACAACATCCCCCCCCCGACAATTCCTATTGCATGTTAATATAGTGTTAATCTTTATTTGTATATTTTAATAAAAAAAAGAGTATCCAGCTTTGTCTATGTTAAAGAAAAGGCGTGAGGTTTCAACAAGAACATCAAAGACGAATGTCTTCTATTATTGGTAAGAGACTACGACCATAAAGATGACCTTATACAGTACCCATGTCCAACAAACTATACTGTCTATGAGCAGGATAAATTTTAAGTTTCTCAGAAGCAACAGGAGCGGAAAATAAAACTTTATCAGTTCTGGAACTCAATATTCTGAGTTATTATATGTGTAAAAAAATTTTGGTGTTTCAGTTATACTGGTGCTAGGAGAAAAAAGCTGATCTAAATATACCTCAGGTGCAATGCTCCGTATATACCGATTTGTTATGCTAATACACTGGTTTGTTCTATGTAAAATTGAGATGTCTTGAAAATTTCTTCATCATCATCACATTTGTTTTTGGCAATATCGAACACTGGAAGCAAAATGCCGATCCATTGCAGTAATACAAGTGCAAGTAAAATATTTACCAACATATCGATAGAACGAATCTCTCAAGGGTGGAGACCAGGCAGAAAAGGTGGTATCATTAGATAATTTACATCTTTCTCCGAGTTCATTATTGATGATGGGGATTTTCCTGTTTATTTACTGATCATTTAAACGTCTAGATCCTGCCAAAACATCTATTTGACAGCTGTTTTGATTCTAATGTTCTGTAACATTTCATCAGATTTGTTGACAATTGTTAGTGTGTCATCAACACATGTCATTGGTACCTACTTGTACAACCAAGCAATCATCACTAGACAAATCTTTGCTTGCCTTAGGCTTTTTCTTGGTAGAAATGCTTGCTTAACTATGTATTATTTACATCTGCAGAATACAATTCCTGTTTCGGTCTAAAGGACAGGAGCATAGTCGCGATAATTTTGGCGTCAACAAGGCTCGGTGTATCACGTCTGCGTGTCCTGGATGTGTGTCCATTGCTTGGTCATAACACCGAGGAACCTCTGAAAGGCGTACTCGTTTGTGGGTGAAACACAAAGTTGGGCACAGTCTCCCTCATCACTCTTCAAAGAGTTTCATGGAAACGTAGTTCAACACATGATAAATATGCCGGCAATATCTCAGATATGAGTCCGGTCACTATGGTCAACCAATTATTGTATTTGACGAATATATGCATGGTCCAAGCACCAAGGACTCCAGCGTAGCGCTGGAAAGTGCTTTGGAAAAGCTGTTAAATTTTCGGGAGCCATGGTTTTCTGTGACCGAAAGGGGATTTTTATCTATCAAAGAAATCAAACAGAGATTCATTTATCTCCTAAGTCAGAAATTGGAAAGACAAATGGGGAATGAAAGTGGATGGGGAATGCTGAGAAAATGAATGCAGAGAAATTGATATGGTTCGTTCAAAATGGCATGTTTGCTCCAATATTGACAGACACTGGTGCAGCCCCAGCGGAGTTTTTGGAAGTAGTCAGATACAACTGGAAAATGGGTTGTAGTACAAAAGTGTTCGTGCAGAAAAACTGGGCTAGAGTGCTCATGTGGCTGTGGACTTTGTTGAGGCGTATGTTCCAATGTGACATTACTAGAAGACAATGAACACATTGATGAAAAAGGTATGGCAAATATTACTTTTGTCGTCAATATTCAATTCATACTCTTCGCCCTATTCGGTTTATGTAGTTCCATCTAAAGAGTCGTGCGGATATTTAAACGAAACCGTCCCTGTGTGCCAAAAAATAAAGCGTGGCGGCCATATTGGATTTATGCAATTTAAGAACTGTTCAACTCAATATGTTTTCTTAGACTTTTAATAGGTTATTCCAAATATATTTCTGAACTGAATAACATAAAAATAATTTCTGTTGCAATTTTCTGGTGGGTCATTCCGTGTATTGACTGTACAACACAGTAAATTTGTGTCCCTTGAACTGGAAAGCTTATTGTCTGCTGGTGTCATATCAGAAACTATCACACCGCCCATATGTATATCAAGTTTAGTAGTGGTGCCTAAACAGAGTAATAAACTCCATCTTGTTGTTGATCTCAGAAAATTTAACTCCTACTGTATTCCACCTAAATTCAGCTATGACGATATTGAAACAGTGTGTGAATTTGTGAGTTCTGATGACAGCCTGTTGTTCTGCTTGTTTTTCTGTTTAACCACATTCCTGTTAACCCGAAGAACAGCAAATTTCTAGGAATATACCGGAGAGACAAATACTATGTTTTTAATGTTTTCCCCATTGAGCTGATTTTAGCAATAATTTTTTTTTTCTGTAAAGTAGTGCGCTTTATGGTGCAGAACCTGCGAGATCAGCCACAGGGCCTACATTTGGCAAAAAACTGTCAACGATTTCTTGTTAATGTCCCATAAAGACAGTTTTGAACAAGAAAATAAATGTATATTGAACACACTTCGCGCACTGGGCTGGTTCGTTAATTGGAAAAAATCATCTCTTTAGCCAAACACCAGCAAGTTTGTTTTTGGTTATAATGTACTGACACATTCGACAAGGTACTCCGGTAAGCAAGATTACTTCATCCAGAATACGCAAGCTCAGGAGAGACATTCAACGCGTGTTAACAGCTCGTGTAGTTCCTGCTAGGGTGCTTGCAAGATTTGCTGGACAATGCATCTCCATGACCAAAATTTTCCTTCAGGGAAAATTACTGCTCTGGAATGTGTATTGCATGCTCAAAAGCAAATCAACATGGGCATCGTTTCTATCTCTCGATACTGCTGCCAAACAAGACCTACTATACTGGTACCAAAGTGTGGAGGCATCGAACGGACGGGTCTCCACTACTCCGCCAAAAGACGTTCAAGCAGGATCCGATGCAAGTGCAACCGGTTGGGGATTTGCATGCCTAAACCAGAAGACGGCCGGATTCAGGGATCCATGGATGTCAAATCAGCTTTCCAATGTCAGAGAGATAACAGTTGTTCTAATGGGCTGTTATCATTCAAAAAAAGGAATTGGCAGGAAAGTCCATTCAGATCCTGTCAGACAATGTGAGCACTGTAGCCAACATAAACTTTCAGGGTGGCTGCAGCAATGCCCTAACACAAGTAGCACGTGCTGTGTGGAGCGTAGCCATACAAAACAATATCTCTTCGCTATCTACAGGGCGTGGACAATACCCATTCCGTCAGATTGTCCCGCTTAGAGTGCAAGTACAATTGGCAACTTCACCCAGCACTATTTCAAGCAATAGACGAAAAGTGGGGG
Organism: Sipunculus nudus; assembly: GCA_026874595.1. Lineage (NCBI taxonomy): Eukaryota > Metazoa > Annelida > Sipuncula > Golfingiida > Sipunculidae > Sipunculus > Sipunculus nudus. The sequence goes on along the minus strand of CM049317.1, from coordinate 36,868,771 downwards.
CCACACACCGTGAACAAATTTGCGGATATGACCAACACGCAGCTACCCGTATTCAACAGCCGCCACATAAATACCACTTTCAAGCGGAGTGGATGCATTGAGTCAGTGCGACTAGGCACACGACAAAAATAGGGTATGTCCACCTTTCCGCCTTATACCCAAGGTGCTGACGGCTCTGCAAAACCAGAAGGCAGTGGCAACTGTTATCACTTCCTGATGGCCAGCCCAGCGACATCACCAATAACTCCTGGCAATATCGCTGGCTCCACCGGTGAAACTTCCAATGATTTCAAGAACCATATTGTTTCACGGTCCGAGACCGGAATCATTTTGCAATCCCAGATGGAAAATTTTTGCCTGGAGATAATCTGGTGCCACAGACTGCGAGAACAAGGTTTGTCTGATACATCAGTGACTAAAATTCCATTAGCCTGGTCTCCTTCTACCTTATCATGTTACAATCATTCCATTGACCAGTTAAGGCTGTTCTGTAGCAATAGTGGACAAGCTTTTCCTCCTGTATCAGAATCTATTACAGCTATATTTCCTTGTAATTTAGCAATTGAGAGGACACGACCACGATCAGCGATCAACACTGTGGTTGCTGCAATCTTCAACCTCTAAAAGGCTTATGGTTTACCAGATCTCACGTGTAATGCTCGTGAAAAAACTACTTTGTAACAGGGCAATGGTGAAAGCCCACTCTCCTGCTCCAATGAAGAGATTGAAGGTAGGGCCAGTGGCTCTTTTATGTCAATGTATCTGCACGAGCCGAGCATATTAAGTTAAAAATTAAAGATCTTCGCTAAAAGACAATTAAATTACTTGCATTAACTCTAAAGATGATACCATCCTTCATTGCTCCTCATGGTCAATGGTTCCATTTCCAAAACAATGCGGTTGAGCCCGTAGTCTTCAGCACGGACTGTGTTAACTTTTTAGATGATGGCTCGGCAAAGCTGCTTTTCTTTGGAATGAAAAATGACTCTTATCGGGAAGGCTTTGAAGTGGTGCTGCCTCCAGCAAAGCCTGATAAAGCCTGTATTAGTTCTCCGGCACTATATTGAGCGTACATCAGGGATCCGTGCACCTGATGATCGGCCTGTGTTCTTGACATTAAAGGCTCCTTATCGACAAATTTCAGCTGATACTGTGGCACAGGTAATGAAATATGCTATTCGACGGGCATGTCTAGGACACCAAGCATACTCTGCTAACGATTTTCGACCTATTGGTGCCACCATTGCTATTGACAATCGTACGAATCCTGATGTGGCGATGCGGATGGGGCGCTGTAAATCCCGTTCTGTGTTCGTTGAACATGACGTTCACAGCCGCCCGCCAGAGCATTACAGTTAAATACATTTTGTTACACGTTTATTATGTGACTGGTTATACAGAACACACTATTGAACTCTGTCATCTGTCACTTTATAGACTCACTCCACTTTGCTCATAGTAATTTTTCGTTTGTTTGCATTGATTTCTGCTATACATGTTAATTCTAATATTCAAAATTTATTTAGGTCATCAATAATTTACCTACAGCTAGACTCTTTTTCTTTTTTCGTGATACCTAACTTCTCGTTAGGTGTCGCTGTTGTCATTGCATGGCGCATAACTCTAATGCAACTTTTTTTTGTTATTTCATATCACTGGTTATTCATACTATTGTTATGTTTGTGGAGATGAGCCATGCAGTTGATATAAGGCAATTTCTTGCGTAAAGTAATAGAGTTACTTTGAAGCCTGTCGTAATTTTGTGAAAACAGATACGCTAAAATAAAATAAAATTCTGTACGTATTATTTTAGTGGTAAGACCGGTTTTTTGATTGTCAAGATTACTGGCCGCACTGAATGATGGGCAATCATCACTAACTCTGCTGTCACAGATGTTCATTTTTGATTGAATCATCGGACATTCTAGAACTTTCCCACATTATCTTTTTGTCTTACAATCTGAAGTGAATTCAGAATATGTTTCAGTAGTACAGGTACACATAAGCCCTTCATTATCTTGCTGTATGTTATACATTCATAGTGGAACCAGTTATTATATGAACAGCAATGGACCATCTCTCCGTTTGAAGACTATTTTTATAAATTAACAGCAGTTAGTATAGTACAACAGACTTTGTGTATCGCTCTTATAAGAGGTAACACCTTTCACCTCATGCTAAGGACGATTTTTTTATAGTTTTTTTTTTTAAAGTAGAAGCTTGATCGGTTTTGTTGCCATATATGTTTGGCCACGTTTTGTTTGCGCATGTTGAGAAGTACGTCATCTATTCTTGTACGAACACTTTCATTTTTTAATACAACTTATACAAATACTTTGTTTATTTGGTTTAGGTATGTCTGAAGTTTCTGGTTGACGTTAAAATCAAAGTCAATGCTCAGGTAGAGCTTTGTTTATGTAGGCGACAATAAGAGGACCTACGCGTACACCGCGTAAAATGTTTGTCCATGGTTAGAGATCATCACAGAAACTTACAATATAAGTTAAAAGTCCGAAAAATCCATATTGAAAGGGACTCTTGGAAAAGTAAGTCTATTTACATGTCTCCGTGGAGACCACACTGAACATTTTGTGTCGACAACCAAACACATCTTTTAAATGTATATTTTAATATACTCATTATAAATAATAAAACACTCCGTTTAGAATTTTATTATCAAAACGTACCTATCTACTCATCGAGATTCGATTTTGATGGTAAAATTTACAACAAAATCTAGCTAAAATGCGAGATCTGATTTTTCATCGACCTCACCATTCGATGTAAGCGCACAACACAAAACGCGATATTGACTTTTGTATTCATTGAAATAGCGGACGCGTCGGGCTTTGTGTGTACTGCCAGTTAAAATAGTATTGTTATAGTTGAGATGAAAGAGGAAGCCGTACTTGGCAAAAGATAATTTCACTATAATACATAAACTTGGTAAACAGAGTACTAAATTATGGTGGGTGTACAACTTGGATTATTTTGTGACTAGCCTACAACTTTAAAAGGAAATAGAACCATTGTCTACACCCCTAACAGGAAAACATTAAACTTGCATGAGTACTGAAATACAGATGGCAACAATTAAACGTTCAAACTAATCTCGCGAGATTCGTAACATATGTTTAGGATAATTGTTTGAAAGTAGACACTTAGGAAATCGAAATCGAAGTTAGCACTTCAGTGAAATACTGTGCCGAAATGAATTTCACAAGAGCTTGACTGGCATATTCGAAATTTAACTCACGAATAACGGAAGGTTAAGGGAAAGTCACAGTCGAAATATAATTCTGTTCTTATCTTAAATTTTGAAATTAGACATTTTAATAAATGTAAGCAACAGGAAAGATATTTTTTAAAGAACAAATACCATATCCAGAGCAATCCGGTAAGCACTATACAAAATGTAAAGTAGCAGGCTTTGTACGGTGATATGCTGGTACGGTAATATACTCAACATCTATGCAAAAAGTTATCAGTATATGCTGAGTCAACAGATCCGCATCTGTTTATGTATGCAAATAGTATATTTCATTGCAGTAAATTTCTGTAAATTGGAGAGGCAGAAATGATGTAAACAATAAGTTTTGTACAATTATACGGATCGGTGGTATATTGCTTTACTATGTAAATAGCTCGAATTATACAACAGTGTACGACTATAACGTTTAAATGAAGATACCCGCATGTTCACACAGGATTTCAACCTGAAAACAATTAAAAATACCCATAAATCAACTGTAAATGTTAAAAATTTGATCCAGTTTATTTAAACGTGTGTGGAATTGGTACCGTTTCCAGTTTCTGGTAAACATAATTAGATTATGAGTACTATGAGACATGGAACTAACAAAGAATAGCATGATCTACTGGTTGGTTACTTACAGGCATTGGGCGATTGCTCAACTATGTAAATAGCTGGACTTATACAATAGTGAACGACAATAACGTTTAAATGACAACCTAAAAAAAATAAATATATCCAATAATCAACTGTACAGGTTAACACTTCGATCCAGTTTTTTTAAACGTGTGCGTAATTGTTACCGTTTTTCAGTTTCTGGTCAATATAATTAGATTATGAGTACTATGAGACATGGAACTAACAAAGAAAAGTATGATCTACTGGTTGGTTACTTACAGGGATGGGCGATTACTTTATAAATGTAATCGATTTCGATTATAATTACATAGGCAAAGTAATTGATTACGATTACGATTATATTGCTGAAAAAAAATGTAATCGATTACGATTACGATTACTTCAAAAAGTAATCGTGAATGCAATAATGATTACGTATATACAACCCCAAAAAAAAGTTAACAGACAACCAAAGATTTACACACTGTAAACTATATGCATTTCAAAATTAATATACAGAGGCAATAAATGATGTGTTGAGACTAATCTTCTCAGGATACACAATGATATCCTCTCGGCTATTTACATCCGACAAAGTGTGATTCTTATATTGTTTGACTTGTCTGCTGCTTTTGATAGCATCTCCCATTCAATTCTGCTTGACAGGCTCCGTCACAGTCACGGCAGCTAACTAAGCAGCAGGACGCAAATTGTAATTTTCAATGGTGAGACCTCGACTGCCCTGGAGGTGTGTCACGGCGCCCCAAAGGGGTCAGTTTTTGGTCCCATTCCGTTTTCCATGTACACTACTCCTATCTGTGACATTTACGCTCTACATGGGCTCCTTATTCATCTATATGCAGATGAAGATTGGCAAGCTATGACCTTCAATATCAATACCTTACCCACCATTGACGACTCGATGGCCTCTGTGCAGCGGTGCATTGCTGATCTTAATGCATGGTAGGTTGTGAATAAGCTCAAACTAACGGCAATAAGACAGAACTTATGGTGTTAACATCACCCGTCTAAGGACAAGAGCTGACATTTCAGCCCTTCGTGTCGGGGCCAATACTATATTTGCTAGCTCCGGCATCAGGAACTTGGGATCAGTGTGGGACCAGGCTGCAACAATGGGAGAGCATGTTCGTCCCATCTGCAAAACATGCTATTTCCATCTCCATACTATTGTGGCAGTAAGGCACATGCTTACACGTGACGCCACAGAACGAATGATACATGCCTTTATCACAACAAGCTTTGATAGCTGCAACTCGCTCCTCCTGAACGTACGAGCTGCTCAGATCGCTAAACTCCAGCGCGTTCAGAACTGTGCAGCTCAGATAGTCACCAGGAAGCACATGCGTCACCCCATCATACGAATTCTGAGAGATCTCTACTGGCTTCCTGTTTAGCAACGGGTCAGTTAGAATAAGACAATTTCTCCAGTCAGTTTTACTACTTACAGTTTTTTTTTTATTATCTTAGTCAATTATCATGCTTTTCAGTACTTTTATTACTTAAGTATCTCTTATTTTAAATTTAAACTTAAATTATGCACCCCTGAGCGACACTGATTGTTGGAAGGTGGCGCGGTAATAAGTGAATAAATTATTATAATTACTCTCATTATTATTATTATTATTATTATTATTATTATATAAAGTGATCCTGCCAAAGTCGAAGATGTAAAATGTATAAAAGTGTGCATGAAAATAAATCAAATAATGTGAGAAAAAAATTCCTATAGATACCCACATCCTCATTTAATAAAAGTACAAACAACTATATACCCATATGTTATACATAATTTCTTCTTTTACTACAAACAGCTACTGACCAAAATGGTTCTATATGACAAATATATTCTGTTTTTATACATGCCTCAATTTAGTCCAAAACATAATAAACTGAGAGTTATTCTTAAGCAGGCTTTTGTATAAGTATGTGCTGTGTATTGTAAGTTTTCATCGGCTGGTTTGGGACAATACCTGTACAACACTAACCAATAGCCCTTAGCAAGTTCAGGCTAATGTACAGTCAACTACCTCAAACCTGCCGTATTACTTTATAATCAAATAGATATACCAAAAGGCCTGCGTCAAGCATTCACAAAGTTATCAGGGCCCATGCAGCTGGAGTTAAATCATACTTCACAAACATATAAAGGGAACTGTTAATTCTAGGCTCCAAACCAAACTTGTGACTAATTAACCTTATTCTGCTTATGATGTTTGATTTACATCATCCTTAGCCCACCTCCACAGGCAAAACTCTGATAGCTTTAATTGTCAGCCGTGTATGATTTCCATGGGCATAGATAAGATTTAGAAGGAGTCACTCCTGTCCAAAACTGCTACTAATCTGTCAGACAGTATCAGTGTAGCATTCACTATGATCACTATGCATCTGATTCAACTGTCAAATGTCGCAATTTATTTATATTGATTTTTCATTCAACTCTGATGAACTGCTCAAAGTCACCTCAGGTGGCTCTGCTTTATGCAGAGGTCCAATGCTTACCTGTGTTGATTTGCTCATATACTAATGAGGCGAATGCTGAGCTGTGTTGACTTGCTTATACCTTCATACTAATTAGGTGATTATTTATTTACCAATATGTTGCATAAATCATATATACAAGGGTTTAGATATTTGTCAACGATTCGACGGCAATGTTCACATTCACTTAATTGAGTTTTCATTGGATACATTGTTAATATATATCCTTTCATAGAATATGTTGAAATATTGCATATATATATATATATATTATAATGAGCTTCCGTACAAGATCCTGATTGGGCAACTCCTTGTATTTGATAGATGTATGTATGTACCGTGGATGGGGAAACCAGAGGAAAACTAGGACTTGAACTGAGCGCAAGCGAGTTCACGCCAGCTCGAATTATATTAAATGAACCACGTATTGCTGTAACCCGCTGTTGTGTATTTTCTTGGGAACCTAAAACATAACCTCTCACTGATTCATTTAATGGCTGAAATCAAAGCTCAGTTTATCGTTCTGATTGATGATCACTAGTAATCATGAATGGTCATGTTATAAAGAAACATTAATTTTAACTATTCAAACTTGAAATATAAAAAAAAAATCTATTTAATCATATGTAATAACCATGATTACGATTGCAAAGGCAAAGTAAACGATTACTATTATGATTACATTGGTTAAAAATAAATGTAATCGATTACAATTACAATAACTAAAAAAAATGTAATAGATCGCAATCGATTACGATTACTGATTACGATTACCACATGTCTGGTTGCTTTCAGTAACATTATCAGTTAATTTCAATTGGGTTTATGATAATTTATTTTAAAATGTGTTAATCTGTCAAAGACGCCTACGGTGAAATGATATACCTGTTAGAAGATATCGGTCAAACTTGCTGCATACGCCTTTGGATATCAAATTGGTGAAGCTTACGGGTTTTCTGCCGGCCCCATCGGTGAGTATTTTTATTATTATTATTATTATTATTATTATTATTATTTATTTATTTATTTATTTTTATATTATTATTATCATATTCTTTGTGATAACAGGACAGTTATAATTGATATGCTTTCCTTTACTAGTATGCAATATATTTCAATCTTTGTAATAGCAATGTATAATACCCAAATATTTCCTGTTTTGGATCAAATAATGTTTCAATCCGGAATATGGTTTACCACGGTGATGGATAGATGGGTTGCAAAATGAAAGTCGCTAACCATAGGCTCCTGTTCTTGCCCAATATAACTGCTCTACACTAACACCTGCAGATACTCCAGATCTAAAACAGGAATTTTATAACATAATTTATCTATCATAGTTTGCCTGTGTCGGTACTTTGTTTCTTTCCCACTTCCTTCTTTTTTCGGGAGTACCAATAGGTCATCGAGAAATTGAAATCAGGGGCGGTGGTGTTTTATCAGGCCTACGTGAAATTTTCCGGATATTCAGCATATGAAGAGTCCATAGACACAGTAGCAGCTTTCACTTTGCAATTTTTATTGGACACAACTCATTTAGATTTATATCTACAACTGACAAAAAGAACCATATTAAGACTTCTCTCATGCTACCCAGTCAAATACAACATACCAGGTTTGCTTTAAAATGTTTAACAATTTTATAAGATCAGTCAAGCTGGGCAGAATTGTGAAGTTTGGACACTTGCTGTGGGTCCTGTGGCGGAGGCAGTCGTGTGAGAAATCGCATATGTGTTCTGGTGTGTGATTGAAACGGACTTAAAAATGAGGAATGCAGCACCTGCCCAAGTGAAGTATTTTAAAGAAATAAGCTTTTCTAACATTGGAAAAATTGTGCTGGAATCACTTATATGTTTCTTCAAAATCATGTTTAGCAACATGACCATTTACTGACCATTTACTGATATATAAATGCCAAAATATAAAATATATAAATACTACAAGTAGCACATGTTTTTACATAAACACCTGTTTTACATAATGACTTTGTCATGTCCTCTTATTATCAATACACACAGCAAAATACAAATACTCGATTTAAAGTAAAATTCACCTTACTATTTTGGTACTAAAGAGACGTCAGTTAGGACTGGATGAAATACTTTCACTATTCATCTTCATGTATCTTTATAATTTTGTTTTCGACAGTCTTGTGGGGAGGATGGTCCCCATGGTAAAATTGCAGTGTATAATGCGGCATTGGTCAAATGCTAAGGATTCGAACGTGTTTTGCCTGTACTACAGAGATGCTAGATTGTCCAGGTCAAAACAAGACAAAGTGTTGCATAATGATAACCTGTCGAGGGATAGTTCGTTACCAGTTTATTTTCTAACCATTTTACCTTTGCACTTTATTAAGCATATTGCAGAATATCACGCAATGAGAGAACAGTGTAACATATTGCATACACAAGATTTTCACTTTGATATGTCTAGGGATGATGATCGGAAGAGATTAAGGTCTACATTATCTTGTTCTTCAAGTATTGCTAGTTCATCCCTAGAGTGTTCATTTGTATCAGTAAAAAACTAAACTCAGTATGAAAAAAAGTGGCAGGTAATAGTGAATATCTAAACAAAGAGATGGCAGAAGGGGTGGTAACAAAAGAAGTACTCAGTAATATGCTTGTGCAACTCAAAATAGAGATAAGTAATGAATTCAAAGCTGTCATAGATACATATTTAGAAAAAAATGGAATCTAGAGTAATTGAACTGGAAACCGAAACAGATGATTTGGAGAGAAAGGTTCCCAGGTTGGAAAGAGAAAATAGTGACCTGAGAAACGATTCTCAGGGCACTAAAGAGAAAGCTCACTAAGCAAAAGTACTGGCTGTAAATAACGAGCAGTACTCTCGAAGGCTGAACGTTAGGATTACTTGTGTCTCTTAAATAGTAACAGATGAAAACTGTAAAGAAACTGTTCATAAACTGTTGAATGACAAAAAATGCATATGAATATGCCTGTACAAGCCATAGATTCTGCACATAGAGTGAGTAAAAAGAGTCAGAATAAGTCAAGGCCAATAATTGTCAGATTTAAAAATATAGATGATAGAAAAGCAGTACAAAAAGAGAGGAAACAGCTCAAACATTCAGGTGTCATGATTGATGATGATTTGTGCAAAGAACTGGTTCAAGTTTTCAACAGGGTTAAAAATGATCCCAAGGTACAAACTGCTTGAACTTGGAATGGCAAAATATTTGCCAAAGATAGAGATGATGCTGATCACATTGTTCAAGATCACTATGGTGATAACCTTGAGGAATTGTTCCTACACTAGTTATTACGTTTATATTAATATTGGAAAACCTATTTAAGAACTGAACATGTAATGTGTTAACTTATTTTAAATTACAATTGTTACTCTATGATAGTAAGAATGAAAAGCAGGCCTAAATACCCTTTGGTTTATCTGTAGGTTCATGCTTTTTATTGTTTATAATATGTTTATGTCAAATTTTTGTCTGTGTTATATTTGTAATTGATGCATACAGCAGTAGTCATTATGTAATTGGAGTTACAGTAAGAATGATATTTAAATGTTTAACTCACTTCACTAATGGCTATGTATAATAGAGAAAATTGAGTTAATATAGCATCCTTAAATGTAAGAGGCATGAGGAAGTATGAAAATAGAAGAAACATTTTTAATTGGTTTCACAAACATGGGTGTGTGAAAGGGGAGGGGGGGTTTATTCAAGAGTCGCACAGTAAAACAGAATATATTATCAATTGGTCTAAGCAATGGAGAGGTCAAATGTACTGTTCGCATGGAACAAATTCTAGTAGAGGAGTCATGATAATTGTTGGTGACAAATTTGACTTTAAATTTCAAGATGTGATTGTAGATAAAAATGACAGATATATATTATTAAAATGTGTTATTGAAGACTCTTCATTCTTATTATGTAATATATATGCTCCAAACTCAGAGACAGAACAGGTTCATTTTTATGAAAATGTTATTAATGTTATTAGAGAAAACTGTCTTAGTGATGATTTAAAAGTGGTCATAGGGGGTGACTTTAATGTATGTTTAAACCACATTGACGCTGATGGGGGACAAGTTTCACTAAAATAAAGAGTTGTGCCTAAGATAAATTTAATAATCCATGAATTTAATCTAATTGATATTTGGAGAGTTAGAAATGAGAATATAAAAAAGTTTACCTGGAGAAGATTTAAACCTTTAACACATAGACGTTTAGATTACTTTCTGGTTTCTAATGAAATGCAGTCATATGTAAAACATACAGATATTGTTGTGTCAGTAGACACTTATCATTCCGCCATTATTATCGAGCTTACATTTCAGGAAGTAAATAGAACTGGCAAAGGACACTGGGAATTTAATAATTCCCTACTGAAATATAATCATAACACAGAAGAATTAAAAAATATATAATAGAATGTAAAGCAGAGATTAAGAACAGTGACCCGTCAAAAAGCTGGGAGTATATTAAATATATAATGAAAGGATTTACAATTAAATATTCAAAAATAAAATCAAGAAAAAGAAGAAGTGATATTAAAAATTCGGAAAGAAAACTGAAAGAATTAGAATGTAAAATGAGTCAATCAGAAAATGAATCAGTAGTAAAAGAATTTCAAGAAACAAAACAACATTTAGAGGAACATTACAATTATATTACTGAAGGAATAATAATTCGTTCCAGAGCACAGTGGAGAGAGGAAGGAGAGAGAAATAGTGCCTACATTTTTAATCTAGAAAAAGGAATAAACGCAAATCTCATATAAGAAAGCTATTAATTGATGAAAAAGAAATAACATTACAAAGTGATATCCTTAAAGAATAGACCATTTCAGCATCTCGCGACTCGCAATGCATGCTAGTCAGGGTCAAAGGTCACCATTACCAAAACACGTTCCTTGACCAGACATGTGCAATGCAGAAATTGCGGAACGTCACGTTCCAACCCTTTCTATATATCCATTAATATTTTCAGTGGACGACTCCCATAGAAAATGGCACCCTTTATAAGTGTTACACATTGCTCCCAAGCAGGTTAGAGCTCTTCTGCTGGCCTTTTCAAACAAAATGTAACAAATACGGGCACTTGTGCAGTCGCTCACTCCATGTGGCTCAAAGAATCACAATGGTGAAATATTCAAGTGGACACGTGACGGTGCTTCACATTTAACTTATTAATATGTAGAAATGCCTTTGTAAACACTTTTATATGAAGGTTAGTAACCATTTATTATTCATGAGTATTTAGTTTAGATAAACTTTTTTTTTGTTTTTTGTTTTTCTCGAAATGCATCTTTATAACCATCTCAAATTTCATTGTCCTGATTCCTGTGTACTGTTAATAACAGTTTATTATAATGCTGTTATGTTGAAGGCCAGTGTTTCAAGGCATAATTCCCTTTAGTCCAGATAATGCTTTAATATTTTTATATTTCCTAATAATAATCCAAACTAATCACTGAGGAACTAATGAATACTGATAACTCTCTGACCCTGTCATGGACAAAACGGAATCGTCCGAAATGTTTCCGTAAATGTTCACAGTTCAGCATGCAAAACTGCGGGACAAGATTATTGTTATTTCAAAATTTACAAAAATGTCTTTAACTCTTGGGTAATGGGATGGTAAATATCATTTATAATATAGCTTTTGGGGAGCATATCAAGACATTAAAAAATATATTATAATGCATAACTTGTAAACATAACTGTTTACCCTGTTATTTGTCACTGTTAATGCGTAATATATTATTAGCCTTCTGTTGAAGATGTTTATGGCTTTCATGATCTAGGATAAATATTTAAGTGTCAAGAACTTGAGAAAATATGATTATTAGAGAGTTTTTGTATGGTAGCTTTTCATGGATTTGCCAATGTCATCTCTTAACATTTGCAGAAATATAATATTTATATATAAATTATGCTACTGGCGTATATATATATATATATATATATATATATATATATATATATATATATATATATATATATATATTACTGGACATCACAAATAAAGCAGACCATTTTCAGTATATAAACATTTTACTTAAACATGACATGTCAATTGAACGATTTAAACATGACTTAAACGCAGTGGGAAAAAAGCAAATATATATACTATATGGAAGTCCTTTTATAGCATACACTTTTTTCAGCTTACATTTTCCTTTTTTTATAGTTTTTATGGAGTTTTAACACTAATAAATTCTTGAGAATCCTCAGAATACAGTGTATATACTTTTATTATAAAATTATTAAATTTTACTTCATACAAGTGCTTTGGACCAGCTGCTGTTAGACAAGGCACAATATCAGGGGCGTCAATATAGGTTGGGATGGGGGTTATATATACCCCCCACTTTTTGGCAAGGGGGGGATGGCCAATGTTATCATCCCTCCCCCACTTTTCAGAGAATAATATTATAATATTGCAAATGAAATATATTAATAAATAGAATTAAAGACTTTTCATCCATTTACTAAAAAAATGTTATATCTAAACCTTGCTTTGAATTACAAAATAACTTATTTTCTAATTACAATATTATGAATATTTGAAATATGATTTAAAAATATATATATATATATATATATATATATATATATATATATAATCATATATAATATAAATATATACATATATATAGATATCATATATATAGATTTATATATATATATATATATATATATATATATATATATATATATATATATATATATATATATACATAGTTTAATAGGTCACTCAGAGACGCTGAAAAAGGAATATATGTGTGTGTGTGTATTTAAATATACAAAGTCATCCCCCCCACCCTGGAAGTAAAATTGACGCCACTGCACAATATACAACGATACACTGAATATCAAAGGGGCAGACCATATATGCGTGTGTTTACCTTTCATGTACCAAATACCTTTCATCAATCAATAAACAATTCATGCTTAATTGGTGTTTTATGCATGGAGATTTTGGGAGTGTGTTGCCTCCCCTACATTTAAAAAAAAATGTAATATATTGGGTCTGCATGAAGCATATAAGGGCAGTTTCCTTGGAATATATAAAATATTGACTGCATAAATCACAAAAATACCATTTATATATAGCTATATATATATATATATATATATATATATATATATATGTATATATAGCCATTTATTTTAATATGTTAACATAGACATAAACATTGAAGTTTATCTTTCAGATTTAACATTCATTAAAATAATTCTATCATGAAAAAAAGTGGGGGGGGGGAACTTGCTGAAAATTCCCTTTACATAGGTATGTGTCAAGCACTGGTTCTACATTATTAAAGAGCTGAAATATTATATCATAATAGATATGAGTGTAAAAGGTGTAAAATATTTCTCTCAAGTGTTATTTAATCATTTGTACTTCTACTGATCCACTACCTACAGATATTTGACAGATTAGTAAAAACGCAAAGAGTATGCCATTTAAGTCTAATTAATTCGAATCAATGGCAGAGGCCAGAAAAAAAATATAGCTTTTTATATATTGTAATTTTGATGCATGGCACATAATTGTTATTTAGAGGATGTTGCAATGAAGCTTTTTTCTCACCCCCCCCCCCCCCCTTTCCCCATTGGTATCAAATGGCTCACTCCTTACCAGAAACTTGGCATCAGGCATAACTAAATAACCCCCCCCCCACACACACACCGTAGTATTCCCATTTGCTTTTGAAGACCTATGAGACAAACTGTTTAAAGCTAATGGTAAATATGAAATATATTTTTAATTTTCTTAGGGTCATCAAATATCTTGCATAATCAGACAGACAGGCACTGTGGCCTCCTGTTTCTGGCTTTTCATCAACTGTACATCTGTTTTGTAATATTTAATGTTTTTAGGTGAGATACTTTTAATGTCGCAAGTGACAGATATTTGTTTTTGTTAAATCTCAACTATTACCATTTCACTTAGTTGTTATTGCTGAGTGTGAAAGCTTAATTAATCATAAGGAGGAGCTAAATGGCAATGTCCACACATTTAAGAAACAAAATAAAACATAAATAAAAGATGGGTAATACATATTGATATCTTTTATATATATATATATATATATATATATTATTTTTAAATTAATAGTAGTTGTAAATTAATATATTATAGCGAGTAAAAGAACTGTCAAAAAGTACATGTAACAAGAATATATGGTAACGGTTAGGTGTGCATATATAAATACATATATATATTAAGATATTTATATATATGCATATACATATCTGATTATAAGTTTCATTTCTATGTTACTAAAGAGAGGCAGCCTCAAAGTATTACTAATACTTATAGTAATGCTGTTATAATACTATATAAATGTTAACTATTAAACTACACGTAGCCACACGACTTATTTTGACAGAAACCCCTGCTGTTAAAGTTGTCATTAATTCACACATTTGTAACAAGGTACCGCTATCAGTAAAATTTTCTCCAGTCATTCATTTTATGAATTAAATATATATATGCATATATATGTATATATGCATATATATATATATATATATATACTTTATATATATATATACACATTATATATATATATATATATATATATATATATATATATATATATATATACATATACATATATATATATATATATTACACTATGGTATAGTCTATACCATTTTAAACAAAAATTGTTTATGTCCGCGCCGATCTGAAGGCAACTTCCACCCACATGCGCGTGGCACGGCCTTGGTGCCTACGTTCACTGAGCAGAACTCGCACAACGCACATGTTGTTTCCTGTGTTTTTTCACAGACTAGCTGGCTCTGTTTTCACAAACCATGTGTGCCATTGATACAATGTTTCACGACATCGTTTGGGACGAGGCATGTTAAACCCAGAGAACATGTAACACAGTGTATCTGCTGCGTCTGACAAACGAAGCGGCAGAAGCTGTCAGGACCGCATGTAGTTTGTTTTGGTAATGGTGACCTTTCACCTTGGGCTCAAGGTCGGTCATCGCACATGCGCGCCTGTAATGCTGAAATGGTCTATTAACAGTTTACTACATTAAGAAATTCAAAAGATCAGTTAATGTTAGTTATGCTGATTGTGAGAAATTTATAGAAGATCTGTATATCCCAAAAATATCAGTTGAATAATCTTTACTATGTGATGGAGAATTGTCTTTTGCAGAAGCCTTCAATGTAGTAAAATCAATGCCATCAAATAAAACACCTGGCACTGATGGTTTGACCAAAGAATTTTATGAACAATTTTTCCAAGTCATAGGGATAGATTTAGTAAAGTCTTTTAACAACAGCTATACTGTTGGTCGGCTGACACCTAGCCAAAGACAAGCCTTAATCACTTTATTGGAGAAACCAGGAAAAGATACACGTCACATTAAATCTTGGTGACCTATCAGTCCGATCAATGTAGATTATAAAATACTTAGTAAAGCTCTTGTTGAAAGAATAAAGAAAATATTACCTAATATTATATCTAAAGAACAAAGTGCTTTTATCAAAGGAAGATTTATTGGTGAACCAATTAGGTTAATCCATGATGTCATGTATTATTGTAAACAAAAAGATATATCTGGTATAACGTTTGCAGCAAATTTTGCTGCCGCTTTGGACTCAATTGATCATGTATTTATGTATTGTGTACTAAGGAAAATTGGATTTGGTGAACATTTTATTTCATGGATAAAGACTATGTATACTAAATTAGAGAGTGCAATTTTTAATAATGGAGAGACCATTCGTTATTTTTCAATAGAAAGAGGCACTAGGCAAGGAGATACTATGGCTTGATATTTGTTTATGTTTGTACTTGAAGTTTTAGCACAAAAAATTCGTACCAATACAAATATCAGGTATCACAATTTCATCCATAGAGCATAAAATGTGTATGTTTGCTGATGATTCAACTTTCTTTCTACAAGATGTAAATTCTTTTAAAGACTTAGTAGAAGTTTCAAATAAATTTTCACAGTTTACCTCTCTGGAAGTAAATTATGAAAAATCAGAGGCGGCATGGCTGGGCAGGTATAAAAATTACCAGAACAAGTAAGTGAATTGTAAATGGGTCAATTTATATGCAGATATTATAAGAATATTTTTAATATCACATAAGATAATGTAAAGAATATCAGTATTCTTCCATGTATAAAAAGACCATTGTGCAATTATATTAGATATAGAAAAGTTAGAAAGTTCAAGTATCTAAAAGAAAAGGATATTAGGAACTTAACACAGAGTTATTAGATGACGCAGATTATGTTGCAGGATTAATCAAGTACAATTTACATTTGGGATAAATTGACAATTCAAATACTCAGGGATGCATCTTGTGCAAAAAATACGTTGATTTGAAAATAAATTGAAGAGGGCTCGAAATATTTCTTAAATTTAGAAAACAAATATTAAACGACAGAAATGCATAAAGAAACTGAAGTCTTGAGATAGGAAAATGGTCATGAATTCTAATAGTTTATTCACAATGCAAAGGGAATACTGTAAAAGTTTATACAGTTCATATTATAAGATAACTGATCAAAGCATAACACATTATTTGAAAGAGATTAAATTAAAATCACAATTCCAACAAGTATAAGAGTAACTTGATAAAACAATTAAAGTAGACGATTGCTATAAAACACGTAAATTAATTGCTATGAATGAAAGTCCAAGCAATGATGAAATAACTGCTGATTTTCTTTTTATATAAAGCTTGGATACAATTTGGTTCATCTATGGTAGCTCCATTTAACAAGTCCTTTGAAGAAAGTGAATTAACAATTTACAAACTTGACTGTTACTCTAATTTAGAGGAGGCAGAAAATATACTTAATACTCAAAATTAAGATTGTTAAAGAGTTTATTACTTCCAAATTTCAGTATTTTATATCAAATGAGACAGCTCCATCAGGCTCTTGTAAAACTATAAAAAGTTAATATTTTCCTTCACTTGGAGAAAAGGGAAAAATATATTAAAATATCAAGATTAATGCAGGATGTAGAGAAAGGGTTGCTTAATGCCCAAAATATTGAATTAATTATAGTAACTGCAAGACTTTCATGGCTTAAAAGAAATATTAAATCAGATTATCAAATCAGTAAAGCACTTGTCATCATCATATGGAAACAGTATGTCCCAACATAAAACAAGTTATTGAATAGTAAGATGGATGTTAATAAAATGAATAATTTAAAATTGTCCCTTTTTTTTATAAAGAGATACTGAGACGTTATGTAATTTTACGCACAAATATTTTGGAGTTGCCCCTAAAAGATAAGAGATACTATGGAATAATAAAATGTTTGCATTATCTGCAGAACCTGTCTACTGGAAAACCTTATAGATGTAGCGATTGTCAATGGATCAGATTTGTTTCTTAATCATTCTATTGTACCTTTCATACAATGGACAAATAGCACCCCAAAACAACAATCCTGTAACTCATTTTTTTTCATAAATTGACTTTTCATGCTTCTCTGAAAAAGCACACTGATAGCTATCATATCAACTGAATTAACTTAATTAGTAAATTAGTTTTACGCTTAATGCAAAAACCATGTCACTTCATTTTAGCTTTTTGTAAAACCCTGTAACTTAAGTTACACTTTTACTGCACTTGGCCCACCTGTCTTATTGATGTGTTCTCGCACATTTAACTTGAAAAGAGATACTGCACTTAACATACACACAATATAAGTTGACATACAGACAAAAAGTCAGATGTTTAGACAGGGAATTTTCTACATAATATAGATATTGATTCAGTTAATGTACATTTAAGAGGGGCTATGCAGTTTTTAATATAAAATTATATATGACTGCCCAGTTTGGTGAGAATAAGAACACAAATATCTATTAAATTTCTGCTCCTGACAAAACATACAAAGCCACTCAAAAAGTTATTATTAGTATTGTTAATGTATATTTGGTCTTGAACAGTTTCCAGAAATATTTTTGAACATATTGTGGGATAAAGAGATAAAAGATACATGAACAATATATTTAGAATGAAAGGGGTATTAACTGATTTTGAATCAAGAATGACTGCTTACTGCCAATATGCGCTGTTGGATTTATTATAAGATTTAATATCATGACCGGCTTCTGTGACTCAGGGGTAGAGCGAAGGACTCAAAGCCGGGAGATCGTGGGTTCGAATCTCAGCCGACACCGTGAGATTTTTCATGATGATCAATAATTTAATTTCACTTTAACATAATTTAACTTTGAACAATATACTTAATTTCAAAATTATATGCAGGAAATATGTTAAAGGCACTGTAACACAACATTATTTGGTGTCAAGGGTGAAATTAAAAGTTAATTTTGAGACATTAAAAATAATAAAGGAAATCTAGTTATGCAAATATCCCATATTAAATTTTTTTTCTAAACAAAAGTCTAAACAAACCAGCACAGGTTTTCATTCTTAGTAAATATTACTTATAACCTATTATAAACTAGTAAAAATGACATTTTATATGAAGTTTCAGGTAGTGATGACAAAAAGAAACAGCATGGTTGGTATATAAAAAAAAATTATAAAGATTCCCTGACCTAGTGTTACGGCTGTACTAGATCTCAATGACCTAAGTTAGGGGAATAGCTCAGCTGGCTACTTATACTGTGGCTTCGATATAAGAACAGATGAACAGCATTCGTAAATGTAACAATAAAATTCTCAAGATATAAGTCAAGATCAGTCTTAAGTTAAACAGATTCAGAGAGTAGTATTTGACAAATAGAGTTATAACCAATGACACATGTTGGTCCTGTCGCGCTAGCGATTAATCTATGCATGCAATGTCCACTCTGATATTGAAAGTAAAGGTCTAGGTCACAGCACCATGGACATGTTTTGACCACTGCAAAACATCAGGATATAATGTTCATTATAAATAGGTGGTAGCATGTCTGGAATATTGATATTTAAATTGCAGATGCGGACTGCATCATATGGGCAGACACTGGCGCCTGTCTGGCAAAGGAATAAGCCACCGATGTGGGTTTAGATATTCAAATTATCTAATAACACATGCATATCTAAGATTGATAAACATTTATTTTAAGATTCTACGGAAAAACTTCCAAGGGGCTTATTATGGCACAAAAATTGAATTATTTGTTGAAGAAATATGCTTTTCAGCATAGGCTATTGTCCAATGCAACAAGTCTGTATCTCACTAATTGGTAAATTAATTAAGGAAATAATGCATGCAGTAATACTTATCACAGACAGCATGGGTCACCTTACCAGCACTGCCTCTCATACTAAATTTGACTAAATTTGATGTCCGGAATATCGAGTCTGTTAATTCGACATAAGTGGGGTATTGGACTTGAGCAGGTCGACACAACGAGTTTTCTCTGTATATATATATATATATATATATATATATATATATATATATATATATATATATATATATATATATATATATATTGCATAAGGTATTATCTGTATTCCAATGAGCCATTTTAGGTGATTTGCAATGTCCAAGTGCTATATGTAGATATACTTTGATGAATAACAGTATTATAAAAAGTATGAAAAAGAATAGAGAACTTCTTAAAATTATGATGAGAAATTTCACTATTCGTTTTTTTTTCTAAAAAGAAATAAAAAAAAAACAGTGAGCCCTGCTAAACATTTGGGAAACTACACTTTTAGCAAAGCAGTCAGGAAGTGTAATGGGATATAATAATTATCGATAAAAATGGTGATAAATATAATGAAATTATTATAGAAGGCAACATACTTAGATAGACTATAGTCAGCAGGCTCACACAACAGGCTTAGAGCACATACTTCCAAGGCAAGGTATCTGAATGATACAGTGACAGGAATCAATTGATCAGGCTTATTATTAAATTCTTGGGCAATGAAGTCTGCTGTGTTACTGAAAAGGCCAGACACCCAGTTGGTAGAAGAGTTTGGTACGTTAATAGTGGATAAGATATACAAAATCAAGACATCAATTCAAGACCAGGATGCTAGTGATTAACTGTTGTGGAGCAAACTTCTATGACATTTTTGATTACTGATTAAGTGAAATGCATTATTGCATCTTCATCAAGCAGGCAATACGAGCACGATCCTACACCCATCCATCTGATCAAGGCATGCTCCGATCAACGGATGCCTTACATTACTTAGCTGATAAACACTTTGTTGTCAAGAGGAAGGTTCAAATCAGACTACCACTGCATTCGGCATCCCTTCTCCTGAAAAAAAGGACACTGGTCCCTAACATATTTAAGGCCATACCACCAGGGAGCAACATGTAAATTCTGTATGCAAGCAGCATATGTGCATCTTCACGATATGAAGAGACACAAAAGTGTTACGTTGATAAATCATTACTAGATGCACTGATACATGCCTTTGTCACAAGCAAACTTAGTCATGGCAACGCCCTCCTACTCTGCTATTCAAGTTCTCTGCTTCAGAGGCTGCAGAGGGTACAGAACAGTGCTGCAAGGATCATGAGTGGTAGTCGTAAACAGGGCCACATAACACCAGTATTACAATATCTATACTGACTCCCCGTCAAACAGCGTATAAAGTTCAAAGGTGTCATGCAAGTATTCAAAGCAAAGTATCAAATCGCCCCTGCTCACTTGCAAGACCTGATCCAGCCATATGTGCCAACTTGTTAAAAGAGATATCGAAATCAAGAAGTCCTTCATGCGCTAAAAACAAAGTCATCACTGATTGCTCAGAGAGCCTTCAGCGTCGCAGGACCAGCTTAGTAAAACAATCTGCCCTTCGAACACAGACAAAATGATAATCTAATCACGTTCAAAAAGATACCAAAGATGGTTTTGTTCAAGAATATTATGACTAACTGTGATAATTTTTCTCCCTATCGAATATGTGCTATTTTAAGTTATGTTGTTTTATCATAAACTCAATTTAGTTACTTTTATTTGTTTTATATCACTACTTTCTATGAAACTCTCATTGTATTTTAAATAGCGGTTCTAGAGCACACTCTGTGGATAGACGCTTAATAAAAACAAATGATTATTATTAATCATAATTGATTTTTCATTGCTAGATGCATTCGATATGATTAATGGTATAATGTTTTAAAATCGATTTTAACGTCTATCAGTCAGCATTAAGTGATCACTAACCTAAATATCACAGCCGAAACCTAACAGTATTACCCTAGGTACCTGCCAGTAATAACAGCCAAATGACGAGAGGTTTAACATTTGATAACGCCCGTATAGTAACCGATCTGTATAATTTATTTATGAGATATTATCATGCTCAATGCAGTGATGTTATGTTTGGTTCGTTATCTTGAAAACATATATACCTTATGACGATTACCTGTGGTCAGCCAGGTAGAAGAAACATCAAATAGTTGTTTTTTTTAATATGATGCATGGAATTGTTGTGAAGGTACTAGGAACTTGAACATAAATAAAAATAAATAATTAACAACTGTGTGGTCATTAAGGTCTGTCCACCGTTAATACCGATGATCAGTGATGTAACTAGTGTGTGACAGCTTGTTATATTTTGGCAAACTATTGAGCACGACCACGATACCCGGTGATTTTTTTTTAGTTTCATGATGTTTCAGACATCGTTTCCTTTGGAAATGTAACCTTGACCGTTCACTGAATACACCAAAATAATTCCCATCCGTGCTGATTTTATCAATTGGAAATCCTAAGAAAAATAACTTATGGCAGTTATTGATCACCTGTTATATTAGTGGACCAACGATAAGGATGTCATTTTTTTATTTATTGAAATAGCGGGTTCTTCGGGCTGTGTGTATATTGCCATTTAAAATAGTATTGTTTTAGTTGAGATGACAGTGGAAGCCTCACCTGGCAAAATACTATTTTAACTAGTAAACATAAACTTGGTACAAATTGTCCAACGTTGTGGTGGGTGTACAACTTCTGGAATTATATTGTGACCGGCCTCAACTTTTAAAGGAACTAGTAGGCATTGTCTACATTGTCAACAGCAATGACAGGGAAAACATAAAACCGTCACGACTACTGAGTCTAACCATATTTCAGAAATAATTGTTTTTAATGGAGAGACTCACTGTCTAAATATAATACTGTTCTTATCTTAAATTTTGAAATTAATACATTTTTTAGCTGCAAGCAACCTGAATTTTTTCTAGTACAAATGCCATTTCCAGCACTATCTGTTGAGCCATATGCACACTATAAAGTGGCAGGCCTTGTCTGGTGATATGCTTGTGCGTTTATATGCCCAACAGCTATGCAGATGATTATCAGTATAGTTTGAGTTTAACTGATCCGCATCTATTCATGTAAACATGGGGTATATTTCTTCTCACTTGTACATTGAAGAAGTAGAGATTGTGTAAACAAATGGTTTTGTTAACTGATGTGGATCCCTGGCCTATTGCTGAACTATGTAAATAGCTTCGAATTCATTCCCAATACAAGGGCATATTCGATACTGTACGGCTTTAACGTTTGAGTGAATATAACAGTTTGGGAACATTTTTTATAAATATCTCTAAACTAAAGGTTGAAAATCTTACCAAGTCCTTTAAAACGAGCACGGAGATGTTTCAACTTTCCAGTGCCCGGTCATTATAATTTGATTATGAATACTATGAGACATGGAACAAGCAAAGCATGATTTACTGGTTGACTGATATCAGTGTCATTATCAGTTGATACCGATTGGGTGTATAACATTGCATTTGACCAATCTATCAACGAAAATTATCAATTTGTTATGTCGATTCTTTTCCGGTTAATGGTGTATATTATAGAAAGAAAATATCATTGCACCTTTGAATGAAGTACAACTGATTAAAAAAAAAGTAAAACATATATATATATATATATATATATATATATATATATATATATATATATATATAACTCTGAAGAAAAACAACACTGTTAATTCACAACAGTCTGTTTCACGGGATGCAACCCGATCATCAGGTGAATATGGTTAGAATGAAGCTAACGGCGTGGTTTGAAAAGCCGAGACTTTTTACGAGAATACGAGATTATGCTTTGTGCGATTCGGGGCGGGGGGGGGGCATGTGAAAGACTGACACTGATCCTATTGTCCTCGGGGGCACAATATCATTGGTCGGGGTACACGTGCGATATTGGAGCATAACAGGGCAATATATAATACACAGATATATACCAGGATGCTCAATTAGCATATTGAACTGATTTGTACAAGGGTCTTGGAAGCAGTGAACATATCAGTAGTATACATATGATATATACATTTGAGAGAGGAGATAGGATTTTAAATAAGCTCGAAGATACATACCATTTATATTTGAACCACAAATAAGATTGAAAGCCGCATATTTATGTTATACTTAAATGTTTTAACTACATTCAAGTGGTGGGAGAAAGCGCCAGATATATGTAGACAGCACAATAAATCGAAATATATTTCAATCATTGCAGTTCAGAGATATTTATTTCCTTAGAACTGGGGCAGTGTGTTCAATTTATAAACGGAATTCGCTAAAATGTAAATACATGTATTAAGGAAACGTCATTTTCGATACATAACATTGAACTTATTTATGAAAAATAAATCAATAAGATCACACATTTTGAAATGAGTCACGCATTTAAGAGAATATGTATGCCGTACCTAGCGCCATCTGTTTAGCAGTATGCAAACTACAATAACATGCTCTGTTGGCATTTATATGTAGACCATATTATTGTGTTGCACATTTTTTTGTTTTGTTAATCATTATTTTATCCCCAAAAACAAGCATAAACAATAAGAACTTCAAATTTATTCAATGTATAGAAAACGGTATACTGCGGACAATGTTAATGATAACAAAGTTACAAAACATGCGTCCAAATCAAATTACAGCTTTAATACAGATAAAGCCTTCTATATATGTTTGTCCAAGCTATATTTTATTAAAATTAATTATCCGTGTTTAATATTTGTCCCAGTTGTAGTAACCTTTAATCTAATGGTGAGCCGGGTCTGTTTTTTTTTATTGGCGATAAACCTGAATGTCCGGTTTTTATAATTTGAACAATTATCGCCACCTCATCCACTAATTGCACTTCCTTACTTCATCAATTATTTCTTATTTTTTAACAAATTATTAATAAATCAAAATATGATGGAATACAAAAAAGTACCCCACTGGATGTGAGTTTGTGGTTTGGCCTCTGGTTCAGCGCTAAGACTCCTGGCCAAAGTCTTTACCACATGGAGCATTAAAGGGGCAGTCGGAACATGTAGAACGAAAAACTTCCAGCCGCTGGATTTATGCCATTTTTGAATCGGATGACATTTGATGTTTTTGCAAGGTTGAATCAAATAACATAGAGGGTTATTTATTGTGAATACGATTTGATGATATTTAAGGTGCAGGTGATAGTTAAAGGTGACATGCATGAGACAGGTGAAATGGCAGAACAAGTTTCTATGAAAAAAAAACAAATAAAATTCAAGTCGTACGCAATGCTCCATAACTATAAAATGTGAAACTGATAAAGATGCAGGGCGGCGAGGACTTGAAAATCTAGTTTGTCAAAATTAATCTAACCATAATTTTCTGGCGCACAGTATCTTTTTAATACAGAATTGTACAAAAGGTAACCTGAATAAAAATATAGAAATACAAATACGTTTTATACATATTGATACATTGAATTTTCAATTTGATGATCTGGATGAAAATATAAATATCATTTAAGTTTTATATAAAGGATTAAGTTGTATAATATACCATGAGTAATAATTATTAGAAATTTGTTTATTTGCCATTGCGCTTAATATTTATCGGGTGAACGTAAATATAAATACAATATACAAGGTATATTATTATGTTTTTACAGTATGCTTTCTTTCCAGCCATGGCATAACCTAAAACGGATCTATCATTTGATATGTTTTCCACTGAAATAAAAAGAACTATATTACCTGTTTAAATAACCTTTCCCAAGTAACGATAGTCATATACAGATCAAAATACTACGAATGTTGGCAAATATGAAATATTTACTTCGAGACCAGAAACTGCAGGGTTTAACAACAATACATGGCGCCTTTTAAGGAAAGGGTTTTGCTAAGCCTAGAACAGATACATGCGCAACCTCTTTCTGTCTTGGTATGATGACTTAATATGCAATGTATACGTGTACCTTAGCAAATTAATGGCACATCTTTCAAGCTATAACGTATAAAAAACGAAAGAGAGGAGTGAGATTTTCTTCAATACCAGTTGCAATACAGATAGGCAAAAGATATCAGTGGGTCGCTCTATTGATATTTTCGTCTCAGGAATAATTTATGGGACTAATAACCTTGTCAAATTTTGAAAAGTTAAATTTGCTGTGAAACGAATATTTTTGCATTGTTTAAAGTATGGGTATGATTTCAAATACACGGTAATATTGTCACATGTACTTTTGCGAAAAAAAAATCCTTGTCTGCCATGCCAATAGTGCCTTCTTTGGAATGTCAAAAAATGACCCACAAAATATTGCGTTTCGATCATTGTTGACCAATAATACACACATAAGCAAATGGACCAGTTTATGACATTTTGATCTGTTTTCGGTATCCCCAAATATACTGGTTTTGTTTTTGTTGCAATTTAATGTTTGCTTTACCTGATTTGAGTATTCCAAAAAAAGGACAACGCAAATGCCGCGATAACCAGACTTATTAAAACTATTAACATTTGATGCTGTATTAAGTTTGGGTTAAAAGTGGGAATACGTCAGAATCACTCATTTAAAATAGGTTTTTACGTATAAAAATTAATGCACTGGTACATGATAATTAAGGGAAGGGCGGAGCTTTTCTCTGCTCTCCTAAGCAAAACCCTTTCGTCCTAACTGATATCGCCAGGTCATAGAAAGCATACATGTGCAACGCTAAATGTTTAGGAAATGTGACCGTAAGAGTGTTGGATCGCGTCCCGTTTAGGCCACATTCAACGTTAAGACTCGTTGTTAACACGTTAAATTACCATCAGGAAAAACTCTAGCCATCTAGAAGTAACTGGTAATTTGTCATTTGCTGCTCTCAGGGCCATGATGTCATATATATGGCAACGGAAATATATATGGCTGTGGAATTTTTCTATTTTTTAAACAAGTGTATTATTTCACTCTTATTTTTAATGTTGGTAACTATAAATTCTTTGTTCGTAAATCTAAACCAGGCGGAACACATAGAGAGTTAAATAAAGTATTGATTGTGACTCCAAAACTCCTTTGTGTTGATTTCATTCTTATTTTAACAAATAGTTGACCAGTTTCTGTTTAATCTTGAGATCTTCACGCATAAGTACATAGTGGACCTATTGGCAGCCGTTTATTAGAAAACTTTATCTTGTAAAAAATATATCCCCTTATTCGTTGCAATTGGTGTACATGAATATATTGGTCAATAAGCTTTATTGGTTATGGTTTAACTTCTCTGCCAGAGAGAAATATTTGTTCTATACATTCTGATTATGTATGTGTACATTTCTGAAATAGTGGCCATGCGCTTTGAAATACAGATTATATATGTAAATATATATATATATATATATATATATATATATATATATATATATATATCACTGAGTGGTTAGAGACAATTTAACCACCTAAAGGGGCCAATTTAAACGAGATTTTTTCAATTTGGGAAGGTATTGTGGGTGAATTTGCTACATACTTATTTTTTTACAATTCATCGTCCCGGTGTTATATACGTTTCCCGCAAAACTAATGGAGGGAGTTGTATTATCTTGGCCCCTTCTATCTCGTGCGTTGGTGAATATTGTGCTTGTGTATGTAAGAAGTGTATTTTAGTTTGTGGCCTAATAATCAATATTTCGGCAAAAAAATGTCAAATTAATTCATTATCGTTTTACGTAATAAACCCCACGCATATGAGCATAACCATGTCTTTCCTACACTTGGCAAAAATATTGAAAATGGCTGAAAAGGTGATAACTCTACAGGTAATCAATTTCACCCAACCTTTACGATACGTCAGTTTTTCTTCACGGCTATCGGTGATTAAATTTTGATAATCACACGGGTGTGTTTACGCAGTACCACTCAGACAAAGTGTCCATGGACTAACTATAGAAAGTTTGTATACTATAATATTTTCGGGTTGATCATGATTTATAAGTTTTAGCTGTTAGCCTGGTTGTGCTCCTGTACGCTTGACTAAACTTTCCCACAGTCCTTATGGATCAATAGTGCAGTACAGATCCTCAACCTGTGGGACTTAAATTTGCACAGGGCGGCATTTAAAGTTTTGGAATATTCTAAGATTAAACAACAATATCTTTTAAGTCCAACTATTAATTTTGGAATGTATCGACTATTTCTACAATGTCCCATTTTTCATGTTATCAGGGTTTAACAGAACCCTCTTGTTATAAATTCAGAGTGCTTTTAAAATAGAAACATGTACAGTAAACAAACTGAACAGATGAAAAATAAAAATGTTATACCTGTATATGTTATGAACACTTGTTATCAGTTAGATGCGATTTCGATTGTTTACTCTGTGACAGTAAATAGATAAAACAATAGACGCCAATAAAGCACTTCTTTTAAAATCGCAAATCTCAAATAATTGGATTCGCATGCATTTACCAGGCTGCCATTATTCAATATTGTCACATGTAATACAGTTTTTCGATGTTTCTAGATAAAGGCTGAATGGAAACTAATTCTTGGTAGTCTAACTTAATTACTTCAGTAGGTTAATAAAAGTTTTCTCAGGAAACAATATCCTTTAAAAGTTTACAACTATTGAAGTAGACTACCCGAGCGAGATGCCCAGAGGTCGAGTGCTTTTCAAATTTGAAACTACACAAAAGGACAATTAGATACGGATATATTTGGAAAAAGTGAAACGAATAATCCCTGTTCTTGGGAAGTAAGCAAAAATATGTTTACGCAGTAATTGTTAAGCCTGTTGATCTTGATTTGAGATTTGCAACAAAGCTTTTGTTATTATCAGTAATTTAATATATATATATATATATATATATATATATATATATATATATATATATATATATATATATATATATGGCACAAAACTGACGTTTGGTAGTTTTAAACATTGTTTAATGAGGTACAGTTATTGCGGCTACGATCATATTTTTACAAATATATCAGCTCAATAATGATTTCTGGTTATTTGGTTACCCTGATTTTCTTCCGCAGAACATCGACTATACACCGTCAACAAACGCTTTGTTGACAGTGTTCTCTCGGACTGTCCAAGTCTTTAATTTTGGCAAGCTACAAACAAGCAGATATACGGAACTGACTGTCTTACTTGCCGATATCAAAGATTCTCAGGAACATAGGCGCAGTTATTATATTAATAAACACACAGGTTTTAGATATCCATGATTTAACTTAAATGGAATAAAATATATTTTGAGGTGTTGTTGAAATAAATACTTCAAATGGTATCAGCTTTGAGAATGCCTTCCTTTTATACCAGTGCAAGATAATAGTTACCTTAGCTCAGTTCCTTTAACTTAACATGCTGATATAAAATAACCATCTAAATGGTCAGGACGTGTTGATGTTGATTACACATCTTCAAACAGCAAGTGAATCGTGCTTTCGAAATGATGATCAAATTCATTATCCCTAAAGCCACGATTTAGATATAAAGTTGTCAAAGACCAGAAACTAAACTATAATAAAAAAATATATATGAACACCATTTGCGTAGTGGCAATCCCAACATTTCTTTGATTTGGCGTCTCAATACGACAATAGGAGAGAGGTCACAATAAGTAATGGATGTACATCGCTTATTACTTCGACTATCGTTTATATCGGGTATATCATATTCAGTTGAGATGTTCTGGTATTTCCTTTTCACTAGAAAAATGCTTGTTAGGGCCTGCAGTACAGCGGAAATATATTTTCAATCAGCCGATCGCCACAAAAAGTCTTCCTTGGTACATACGCATAAACATTATCCGAGTACACACACACACACATTGAGTGTTCGCTGTCAAACATTTCCGCTCGAAACGATGATGTAGTGAATGCTAAATATATATGGTATATCAAATATTGTAAAGTGAATCTCGTGCCTCGTTAAAAAAGGGTCAATTTTGGGCATTCATAACACAATTATTATTTCCGAAGGGGTAGAGCTGTCGTACGGCGTGTATGATGATTAGTGTGCAATAAGTTTTACGTGTTTCTACTCGGAAATTAAGGAACTGTAAAGAATATATCCGTCACTTTGAAAAAAAAAACAAAATAAGTTTTAACTGACTCTACTTTAAGATCCAAGTTGCTCTAGCCTATATAACATCTGCCTTGAATTTATACCTACTTTTACAAAACCCAGAAACGTGTTTGTTTTATATATATATATATATATATACATATATATATATATATATATATATATATATATATATATATTTGTGTGTATATATATATAAATACCAAGACATTTATTGCAGGCTTCTCATGACTCCAGTAGACTATTCGAGATCGTAAGCCATGTTCGTTTATAGTGATAGCCCTAAGCCCCACGCCTGTGTCTCAACTAATGCGTTCCAGGCTGCGAAATAATATGGACAAACATTTGAACTCCGCCCATTTGGCCCTTTATGAACCTGGATAAACAGATAATCAATGTTTCCATTTTGAGATATACCTTTTCATATCCGCCTCTGAGATTCATAAGGCAATTTCAGATCATCCTAAAGTAAAGGGTTTAACAGGCCCCGTATGTCGACTATCATGGCTTAACGACAGGAGCGTATTACACCGTATAAACATTGAGTACCGTACTTTATAGCAGGTTTCATAGCCGTCGAGTCCATCGAAAAATTATTTTAACAACATAGCCTTTCGCACCTCATATGAAAGCCAACCGTTTATTTTTATATTCAATACATTGACACCTAATAACAGTTTCAAGCTCTCACAATATTGGATATTGCAACAATACTAATTTGTTTTTAGAGTAATAATACTTGAGTATGTTAATATTTTTTTATTTCATTAATTTTGTATCATTTGGCTAGTTTGTCAATTTTACTAAAAGCCATTCTACAAGTTTGGATGGTATATTCCCATATTCTTCAACATGATATATTCTCACGTTCTTCTACGCGAGTTATCAATGTATTTTAGAAAATATAAACACAATTGCATATTATTTAACCAAACAACCTATAATTGCAAACGCTTTTGCAAGTGTATTTGCTATTGAATATTAAGTTGCACGCGCATATATTATTCTTGCAATTTAATAAGATTGAACAGTTGATTTTAAATGCTTTAAACTGAAGCCAGATTAAGATATGCCCAAACCAGACCAGAAAATATAATTTGGTTTTAAACTAAACAATTGAAATTTAAATATGTCATTTTACTTAATGACATATATACTACACATACGCTGTGTACTTGTCCCCAGCCTGCTAACCAAAGATATAAAACCAATGCTCTAACGTGTTTGATAACCAGTTAACATAATCTACCCAGCTGTATTTAACAATTTGCAGTATCATTTGTATTCATATGCTGCGATAATTTGCGAACAGGCAATTGAACGAGTAGGATTAAAAAAAATCCTTAGCTAACCTTAATAAGAAGCAGACAGTGGCAAAGATGGTACAATTACTATATAAATCTTTTGAGTGATATCGAAGGGTACTCATACAAGGGTCAATGAAAGCAGAAATGAATGATACCTACTTCACAACCGAGTAACCATCCATTTTATAAAAAAAATAAAAAAACAGAGAACACCCTCAAAGACGATATGACAAAAAAATAACACGTACAAGAAAACAGGAATCATCTGTAAAATGATCATTACACGTCTTTCTGAGGACAACATTATCCAAAACAACAAAATGCAGACCATTAAATTGCAACCTGTGTAGAAGTATAAAAAAATCGACAGCACAACAAAATCTTCCCACAATTCATACAAAAGTAAACTAACCTCGAAAAATTCTGCGTTCATCAGATAAAAGAGGAGCATAAAATGTTAAAACAAAAATGAAATGTAGGCCGATAAATGCGCAATGTTCACTGTTCACGAAAGGTCACAGTTGACCATACCAACTCAAACTTCCGTGGGAAAAATGATAAAGGCAATGGAAAAGCACTTAGCATGCTTCTCAAGACTATGATAAGAAACAATGGTATTCCCCATGTTTATATTAAGGACTTCTCTTAAAGGGAGAGCATCTATAAGACTACACCGCAGACGACGACATCCTCTTAAGATTTCCCGAAAAAGTAAACTAACTAATCACAGTTATGGCAAATTTAAAACCCATCAATTTCCTTGATGCCACTCTCATTCTGATTACATAAGAAACCAACGATTAAAACAGTCCCTATCTATTATTAAACCAACCACAGTCACACACACACAAATCTCACCACTGTCACCAAAGGAAGAAATATTGGAAAAGTCCTTGCCAATATACAATTCAGACAGCGTGGTACAGAGAGCACACCTTCATCCGTGGATACGATGATAAGATCCAGTGAACTAAAATACAACCGGTACAAGGGATATAATCAAGGACAACAAAACCATAAAGCAAATAGTGTGTGGATAAATGTTGGTACAAAAGAAATATATATCTAATTATTAGTATAATTATAAGTATAATATAGGATAAATACTATGATGTTTTCACACGTGTGAAATGACTTATCATAGTTAAATCTAAAGATAGTACGTTTAAGAAAGTTCTCACAGTGTATTTATAGGTTCTGGCGGTAAAATGTTGTACATTCTATATTATGACGTAAGGTCAAGGTCATGGTGCCGCTTGGTGCTGGTGAGAGGTCTCTATATTATTTTGTTCAGTGTCTGTAATGGGCAAGCTATCCGTTGTCTCAGCCCAGTCCGTCTTTTAATGCAATAAAACTTGGAATATGCATACTTGTTTTATTATTACATAATATTATATATATATATATATATATAAATATATATATATATATATTTATATATATGTTACATTTAAAGTGTGTAACTAGGGATTTCACGAAATCCCTAAAACTTTCAGGGAATTCGTGAAATCACTGTTTCACTTAGGGATTTCATGATAAAAAATAAAAAAAAATAATACTGTTAACTTGACACCTGATCTTCCTGCAGTTATCATCAGATACGGGAAAGAACAAATTAATCAATCATTATTCATTATGGATGTGTTCAACACTTATTACTCTTAGCTGTAAGGAAATATTTCTTGTATGCCATCTGGCAGACATGCAAATTTCCTTTAATGAACCTTTAATCTTTGGTATATCTGGCCGACTTGAACATTTCATTTAAGGCCTGTCATTAAAGCCTCTACATTAATATGTCTAAATTTGTAATATTAATATTATTGTTATAACCAAAAAAAAACAGTTTTATGCAAGTAAAACAAAATATA
The DNA here is from genome assembly GCA_026874595.1 of Sipunculus nudus. NCBI lineage: Eukaryota > Metazoa > Annelida > Sipuncula > Golfingiida > Sipunculidae > Sipunculus > Sipunculus nudus. The sequence goes on along the minus strand of CM049317.1, from coordinate 36,835,956 downwards.
GAGAAATTATTGATATTTGAAAACTGAATCAACGCAATAAGCGATTCACCGTATAGCGGTATACAAATGTATCGATAATATCGCGCAGCCCTAATAGTCACTGGTTATCACAGAAATGTCTTGGTCAAAGCGTAACCTTGCTAATTCTTATTTTGACAAGTCAGACTGCTGTGACACCTGCTATTACAAAGTCTCTTTGCTTTAAAGCATTTGCACCGGTTTGTCTGACACTGTTTCTTGCCTTTGCTGCAGTCACAGCGGAAGAACCCTTGTCCGCCAGAAGTTTTGAGCACTTGGCGCAACGAAATGTTACATTCTCTGTTTACATCAGATTCACTCAAGAGTCGCTGGGGACAGATGTCAAACTGGTTCCTACAATATTTTGTGCTCAGAATTCCAGCCTTCACTGCAACTCTGTACATGTCATTTTCGTCCCGATCTAGAATAACTCCAAGTATGTTTCTGGGATCACCTCTACCCCTGTCAACCATTGGAATCGGTACAGCAACATTATCTCCCACTTCACTAGCTATTAATTCAACACGGAAGCGGTTGACCATTCTTTCTGCTTGGGATAACTGAGAATCGCATGCTCTTTTACTGCTGACAGGAGATGTCTTGAAGCCGCTTGTCCAGAGGTGCAGGGTCGCTGTTGGCAGCTGGTGACGGTTGCTAATCAGTTGCAGGTGGTGATGGTGGACTGTTGGCAGTAGGTGTTGGTGACTTGTTGGTGGAAGATGATGGTTGGCCGGTGGCCGGAGAGGATGGCTCCTGGGCTTCTGGGGGTGACTGTGGCTGGTTGTCTGCATCTGCTGAAGGTGGACTAGTGGCAGGAAGTAGAAGCTCAGTGGTATCAACAGAGGCTGACTTAGTGTTGATAGGTGATAACGGCTGTAGAAATGCCAGGAGATCTTGCCAAGGATTTCTTGTGGGAGAATTGAAAATGCCAAGCCAACTTTGGGGTCCTCTCCAATCATAGCTTTGTAAGGAGTTCTGTTAATGCTAGCGTGTTGGGCACAGTTCTTCTGTTGCTGCTCAAATTTGAGTCCCACAGTCCAGTCACAGTTACTGTTGTCACTCATCCAAGCTACAGGCATGTCTTTAATGATACCATTAGCCCTTTCAACAGAGCCCTGACTTTGTGGATGCCTGGGCTTGCCATAAACCATGATGAGCTGAGGCCACAATACCTAGAGTTCTGCAATTACTTGGGCTTTAAATGCTGAGCCATTATCACTCTGGAGGATGGCTGGGGCAAAAAAGAGGAGGAAGATATCTAAAAGTTGAAAGGCAACTTCAGTAGCTCTCTTTGAGGTCGAGGGCCTCAGGATAACAAACTTTGTGAGGTGGCACTGGTAGACCTTGATCCATTTGAACTTGCCTTGTGCGGATGACTGCATGTCAACAATTAAGATCCACCTGACCACGAGAGTTGAACTCACTTGACAGAATAGGTTTTACAACAACGCATTTAGTCTTAGGACGTTTCCTTTTCTCTTGACACACAAAACAGTAAGACTTGTAAAGTTCAACAGAATCTGTTGTGACGTTGGCATACTTTTGCCCAAGGTGTTTTAACATCTTGTCACGACCACCATGTCCAGTTGCGATATGAGCTTTACTGATGATGTCATATGTGTCTTCTATTGTTGCGTAGTACACTGGGCGATCCTCTGGTGAATTTCTTTTCTTTATAAGCTTCTCCACATCACCACACTGTAGTACTTCATACTTCTTTAGGACGTAGTACTGGTGACGTGACTTTGAGCTTGAAATTTCAGCTGCTGTTTTCAGATCTTGAATAGTCTTGTAGTACAACTCCTTAGGAATGAGATGTTTTTAAGATCAAGAGATGAGGGATGCAATATGGTGCTAGCTACGACTTGCACGGCAAGGTAGAAGTTTTGCTTCCGGGGACTAAATCTTTGCTACACTCTCCGTATCTCCCGTACATCCGTCACATATGCAGTGCTTTGTATCTGCAACAAACACTGCATGTTTTTACGTGATTTGTTTCTCTGCAACTGAGGCTGCTTGATTTCATCTGATTTGTTTCTCTGTAGCTGAGGCTGAGAATTTATGTGATGTTTTGTTCTCTGCATCTGTGCCTGCATAAAGTTATGTGATATTTTTTTTCTCTGCAGGTGATCCTCCATGACTTTATGTAATTTGTTTATCTATTGTGGATGGGGACAAATACAGTGTGCCAAAAACAAACATACATATGATAGTTGGTCTTCTCCAAATACAAATACGAGTAAGTGAAGATAAGTACAAATACAAAACATAAAATACAAATACGCACATGTAGGTTATACAGAATATTTATAAATTTCCTGCACCATAAATATTTATGACTCCTCACCTACTACGTGTGTCTACATCCAATATTTTTATATGTCCCGATCGTCAATTACGTAGATCGAAAAGAAACAAGGTATTCCCTCAGTAAAATGGCGTTAAGTTTATCATTAAATCTCGTATGAACCTGCCGCAAGATCCCGGACCGATTTTCCAAGAAAAAAAATAAAGCTTGTCACCGAAGCTTTCGGAAACGGGGCTCTACTGTTTTTTTGAGATCAGAGAAAATTTAGTCTTTATTCTACAAGACTAAATAAATTCCCTGTCGATACGCAGGAATATAAGTATCACATCTGAAATTATGGCAGATATGAATATGTTTTTGTACATATGTATTTGTAAAGTTTTTAATCAAATACATCAAATATTGCTATCAAATACATCCAATATTGCGATCAAATACAAATGCAAATATTATTATTTTGCACGACACGAATAGAAATAGGAAAACAAATATATACTTTGACTGTATATTTTGCAGCTGAGGCTACACTTTTTTGTGTGACTTGTCTCTGTGCAGCTGTGGCTGCATGATTTTCTGTGATTTGCCTCTCTGCAACTGTGGCTGCATGATTTTATGTGGATTGTTCTCGCTATATCTGAGGTTGCATGATTTCGTTTGATTTGTTTTGTCTGCAGCTGAGGCTGCATGATTTTATGTAATCTGTTCTCTCTGCAATTGAGGCTGAATGCTTTTATGTGATATGTTTTCTCTACAGCTGAGGCTGCATGATTTTATGTAATCTGTTCTCTCTGCAATTGAGGCTGAATGCTTTTATGTGATATGTTTTCTCTACAGCTGACGCTGCATGATTTTACGTGATTTGTTTACTCTGCAACATTAGTGGCAAGATTGTCTGCAGTTTCAGTCGTAATATAATAATAATAATTATGTGGATTCACATTCACACACGTGCTGTATGCCTCTCTGCAGCGCCGGCTATAATATAATATATTTCATGTTCTTCCTACAGCGCCGGCTGTATGATATAGTATATTTCATGTTTTCTCTGGAGCTATTGCTATTCGATTCGATATATTGTTCATCACAATTTCTATACATTTCTGAGACCCCCTTCGAGCGAATCATTCCGTGAAAGCAAACAATATGTTTATTAATATGACTGCATACATTTACATGACATGGTTCTTGAGGGGGCAGCGATTGGTAAGATCTAAAGTCTAAAAGAATAAAGGTAACAGTTATTCTTGCTTCTCTCTTGTCTTTCAATTTTGAACGAGATTGAACAGATCAACCATCATTGGCACGGTCAAGGCAACACGACAGCGGCCAACTAATCGTCCCCCAATTGAAAGTCTGAGACAGCAATTCGGATATTTTGTTCATCAACTATATCAATAGATCAGGGGGCCACAAGAATCAGTCATGCCATGACTTTGTGTTTTTCGTCAAAGTTCATAATCCTGGGGCGGACATGGGTCCCCTCACGATATCATTTAGAATGGTCCTTTGTCGCTGCCGCTCTGCAATCAGATACATGGGTGGTCAGATGGAATCATTTAGACTGTGATATAGCTTACCAGGCAGACACAGGTCTCCTTTGAGAGAGCCGCTATACCATAGGATACACGGACAGGCGGAACATACTAAGCTATTAAAATAACTAATTCTTATCATATGGGAATAGAATGAATTTACATGATATGTTACTGCATGCTTCAAAATATATAACCCTTGGCGGACAATGGTCCCCTTTGTATCATTCGGGTGGTTTAAAGGGCTAAAAACTCGAACAATGGTCTCCTTTGAAATGGCCACTTTGCCAGTAACTACAATGGCCTAGAGAACATGCCGGTTATAGATTTAAAACACTCTTACAAGGTATTTTTCGCGAGCGCAGTGCGAGAGCACAGGTCCTCTCCTTGGGCAAATCAAAAAAAGGGACACAATCAATTTTAAGATGAAAATATTAACTAGGTGTGAACGTCAACGTGCCCACAGACATATAGTGACATGGCTAAAGTAACCCTTTAGCGATATTATCCATAATTTTATGGATATATGTATTTATGTATAGGTATTGTATGTGTGTATTTATATATGTGAATATATAGATGTTAGACATTAATAACGGGGCATACGTTATGTGTATATGTTTTGAGTTGATGTATGTGTGTGCATATGGATGAGTTTTTGTATGTATGTGTATATATGTATATGAATATATGTATTTATATATATTTGTGTAAGAGTCTACGTATATATGTGGGTGGCTACATGTATACGTATATATTAAGGATCTACCACTGGAATTTATGCATTCATTGTAAATACCCTAATTATAATCGTGTTCTATTGCATTGAACAATATGCAATCCTTATGTCCTTCAACCTGATACTATTCATGATTTCTTGATTGAGTCCGTATGTTTATCATTCTGATATGGGGAATAGTGGGTATTTTTGCACGAGCACTAGCAGGTGTCCAAATATCGGGTTTGGCTCCTCACAATTGCTTTTGACGTCCTCACAGGTTTAATCGCCTTGGGAACGATTCGGGTTGGGAGGCCTTTCGCTACTGGCGTGCAGCATGGCCCACACCTTCGCTGATTATATCTGTGACTGGGCTACTTTAACTTGCTATTTAAGGTTACATCATAAGAAACGATAATTTTCCGTATGAATGAGTTGAATACATACACCAATTGGGAGCCAAATGTTTGTGATAATCAGCAAACAGAGCTTCGTCGTCCATAGTACTCAACATCAGATATGCATGTAAGTGCAACTCCGAGACAAATACCAGTTTCGGGAAGCGAAAGCTCTTTGTCTCGGGGCACTCTATCGGGTTAATTTGCATAGAAAGGGGTAGCCTCACAGGGAAAAATAGCTCACAGAGCGGGTCTCCCGCCATATATATTAACAGGCATTTTGGCTAAGCCAAGAACAAATTCATGATCTTTAATATTAAGCGATTTAGTTGATTCCGGGTTTAATTTCCTGTAGGATCGATTCTTCTATCAAAAACGTATCATTGTACATATTTAATGAGACATTTTTGCATAAATGTGGCTATCTGAATAAATAAGTAGAATTAGTTGTATAATAAATAAATATATTGAACAGTTGGCTTTTTCTGTAGAAAGAAAGAGGAATTTTATGTACTAAGTACTTGTATTCAAATCTAATTAGATATAAGGTATATATAAATAAGATCTATTTAATATAAATATAAATATAGTTTAAAAACATACATATAAATTATGCAAATGAGACAAATTATGATATTTAAGTAGGTGATCGTCAAAGAAGAGCTTCATAATGGAAATAATTACTCACTAATTCACTTATTAGTGGTAACATGTATTATTTTCTATTCTAAAGCTAATTTACCTATTTGTGACATATATTCACTAAATTTAGGAGCATATGAATGAGTATAGGGTCATATAATGATCAAAGTGGGGTTTATAATATGTATAATGTTGCATTCATTGGTTCTTCATGTCAAACTGTGCCTGCGACTTAATTGCGTACCCTCCAATAGTCATTGAACTTATGATTTTCCAATTAGCATATGTACGCGACTGGTCAAATAATGATCATTATGTTTTATTGTGCGAAATAAGCTTGCGGCATATATACCCATTTGTGTCTGGTGTTAAAAACTAACGTTTTCGTATGGTAGACGTAACTGCAAAAAGCATTATACTTTCTTAAATAAACATGGGGACCAGTATAAGGAAATATCTAATTTATGCTCTGATATATATAATCATAAATTATCAGCAGTTAAGGGTAGAGGGGTCAAACTCATGTTTGGGTGAAGTCTTGCTGAAAGCGAATAAATATACGATTCACCGAAAATTATACCAATGATGAATGATCTTATTGATTCTTGTAAAAGCTACTTCATCTGTCTTTTTACCTTGATTTGAATTTCTGGGCTATATATCATGCCAGCACACACCCATCCATGTGTATGACACACATATGGATGTGCAATTTAAGTTATTAATCATCATATCTGTCCTCTTGACTCGATTGATATATCAGAACTATATATAACGCCAGCACTTATATTCATATATGTGCGCATAAATCACATATGGATTGGCAAGTTAAGTATGTAACAATATGACATTTCCATTTGTAAGAGAATTATTTTGTTTTAAATGATGAAACATATACTAGCAAAAAGTTTATTATTTGATTTTAAAATGTTTACAATAGAGGAAGTGCCTTGCTAAAACATGTTAAAAAAGCACATACTGTAAAAATAATATGCGGATAAATAGTTTTTAGGTATTTTCCCTACCCTGACTTTTTCTGACTTTTTTTCAATTCCTTATTCTAAAGCCTTATACAGAGTGTGCTTCATGAATTTTGTACATCCTTAGTTTACCGGTGGAAACTGAACTGTTCTAGATACATTGTATAGAACATGTCCGTTTGGTCCAAGTTTGAATCTTTCTATTATTATTTATGAACCATACTTCTCTATCCCTAAGTAATATCTACGGAATTCGCTTCCTCGGATGAATATTTTAATTTATATGCAATGATACATAATGAGATCAAAGTTGCTTATACATTATTACAGTACAACCTAGAATATCAGAATAGTCCGTGGGACATTTTGTTATTATGTGCGAGGTTACAGATATTTGAGGTACACTAAATATTCAATAAATATAACGTACTACTACTACAGCCGTATATCAAGCGTATCCAGATTTCAATATGCTAATACTGGTCCTGCCAGTAACGTTATGTCACCAGCAGATTTTATTCTAAATTTTATTTTTATATACAAATATAGTAGCCCATCTACAATCATTGTACTCAATTTTAAATATAAAATTAGCAACTTTTCAATTGTATATAACATGCAAGGGTAGCGTTTATATCCAAGGAAGAGACGGTTTTTGGTCAAAGCTGTCATTCTGAATGTTTTCACACAGTATGCTTGTAATAGAATAAATAGTGCTGCCATCTATGATCAGTAATATAAATAGTTTTACATGTATTTTGGTATAACCCCCTTTTGCATTTTATTGCCTGAAAGAGGTATATTAAATACTGCAGGTGAAGATCGTAGGCAACGTAAAAGTGAAGATGGTTGATTTAAATCACTGAACGATTTAGTGGATAACAAGTACCCGTAATCTAAATCATATTGTGGGTGTCACGGTACAGAAAAAAAACGCGTTCTAAGCTTCTAAAACCTGTGTATTGCGATCACAGAGCCAAACGGATGACAAGGAAAATTCAACATGATGAACTCTTACCAAACGTTGAGTTAGATTACCAAGGCGTAAATACAAAGAAAAAGTAAAAAAAAGATCAACAAAAGGGGAATGGTGTTGTTACGTCAGTATACTCTTAATGATGATCGGATGAATGCAAGCGCAGTAACGAAATATTGGCAAAAGCTCTCAATAACCAATTAGGCTTAATTACACGCCCTAATCAGGATGTTTGTTATTTTTTACGGCAAGTGAACACCACTCAGCCAGATATACTCGAAATCATATTCGGTAATTTGGGAAAATATATTTTCCGAATGTTCTACTTTTCGGTTAATAGAAGTAAATTTCGGTTCCTCCATGTAAATTTCGGAAAAAAACGAATTTCCGCAAAAAACTAGATACGGGAATTCGAGGTGTTACTGAAATATGAAAACGTTCGTTTAAATTACATATACCGATATATAATTATTCTGATTGAATTAGGATAAACATCAATTATTAACCTATTCCAAACGGAGCTACAGATGTTTTTATATGCAGCAGTTAAGTTCCGATATATATATATATATATATATATATATATATATATATATAATATATATATTATATTTAACTGAGACCAATAGAAAATAAAGAAGGTTGTGTAAACCTGTATGGAAGAGGCCTTCGGATATAGGAAGAGAGCAGGACATTAAATGTACATTTAATAAATGGACTTTCATGATATGTATATGTGTCATTCCAAGGAATATATTCTGACCGTTCGCAATTAATAGACTATAATTAATAGGAGCATATAGTAGTATTTTATCCTAAATAAAAAAACTGACACCCTTATATTTGACCATCTAAATTCAAATGTCGCCAAACACTTTGACGGACCGGCAAAGACTGTCCATGGTATTACTGTGTACGCTGAAAAAGTGACCCATATCAAGCAACCATGACTGTATGGAGTGGTATTACTGTATTTGCTCAGATGGTTCACATTTATATCAATCTTTGGCCATATTGGTTTATTACGTGGATTGGGAAGAAGCAGTTTCCTGTCTACACGTCACACTTAGTGACTAACTGTAAGCTCTGGGTTATTGAATAGAAAATTATATTTTTTTGCTAAATTAGCTTTTTTCTTGTGAATGAACAACTGTAAATATAACAGAAGGCAAACACTGCAAACATCAATACATCTGGAAAGGATAACATATGCATTCAGTTTCAGTGAACATCACGCGAACATAAGTTGAACATTCTGTATATTCCTGTATATTCCTTATAATTAACTTATGTTACGATCAATAAAAATATATCCTTAAATTTGAGCATCGATTTTTTTTTTTTTTTTTATAAATTACATGTACAACCGTCGCCTTTTCACCGAACCTTACCATAAAAAAACTAGTAGATGTATCATGTCGCACCAAACACTCAACATTGATCATGATTCAACCAGCTGCACTTACATATATAAATTAGCCAGTCATATGTAAGTTGACTGAGTAACTGTATTGGAAGCAGACAAACCATCGAATCACAATGGATATCTGTTTTCATGTAAAATATACATTTCCAAATAGCATCTTTTTTAAATTTTCCAATCAGTGTCGCTGTTCCAATTGAATGAAACCTATTTATATATCTGGACTTGTGACCGCAAGTTTGAAGTTATAATTCCGTTCAGACGACCTTCCTCGCTTATTCACCCGGCCAAAGTTTTAGCCCCCCCCCCCCCCCCCCGACCGGAATGAATCGTTACTGGTCCTGCATGGGCGGCAAGCAGTTTGTATAACACTATTGCGTCAAAAAGGCGTGTATTGGTCGCAGAACGCCGAGAAAGCTACAAGAATGAACAGGCTCGAAAACCAGGAAGGCAAAGTGTAAAGTCGGAAAAGAATCTGAACTAGCGATACCAGATCATAAGTTGATTAATATATCAAATATGTAAATTTGTTGGCCTTAAAATGAAAAACAACAAATACCATGTTGCGGTTAATAAGTGAAATAATTAGGAATTATATATATATATATATATATATATATATATATATATATATATATATATATATATATTTGTGTGTGTGTGTGTGAGTGTTATTTTAGTTGGACATTCTCATGAATGACAGCTTACTTTAATCATGATAGTTTGTCTAATGTATAAGTTATCTGCATTTTACTTATTCAAAATTATTATAACGTACGTTATATCTGATTACATTTTAATATTATATAGCCGAATACTTTACTCTTTTTATAATATGCTAAATAATCCATATAATTATTTATTATATAATAAATTCCACTAATTTATTCAAGTATGCAAATTTGTGCAAATTATCTCATTAAATATGTACAACATAAGATTTGGTTGCAAATATTGATTCTACATGAAAAAATTACCCAAGAACCAACTAAGAACACTTTTTCATTGATTATTATCAATTAGTTCTTTGGTCAGCCTTGTCTATATGACACTGGTTTTAATATGGCCCCTGTGAATGCAATATGGCGGAAGAAAAAAAATGCAAAAATCAATTTTAGTATGTACACTATGGTTGGAAAAATTAACTGCTCAGTATTCCAAGCGATCACATTTTGTTTCCACCAAAAAAAATGTAGATAGCAAACTCATCAACGATTTCAGGTACTGTAAGTAATTTGGATAATCTCAAGCCTTTGTAACTCGTTTAAACATATCTTGATCATGCATTTGAAATTAACAACTATATAACTGTTGTTATTCTTTACCGTTCTTCATCATGTATAAAAATATATTTTTATGTTATATAGTTGCATATTTTAACTTTATGATTCTGGTTACCCCTCAACAGTTTGTATTATTATTATTTTTCATTTTATTATATTATTTTATTTAATCGCCTAGAAAGAGGAAAAAGTCAAAACGATTTTTAAAAAAAGTAGCTGGTTATAATATCTGGTAATATAATTTGGCAATGTTTCTTTTACAATAATGAGATATGTGAAACTAAAGACCAATTCATATCAATTCAATTAGTCTGTCAAAAAAACTAATTTTTCAGTAAATTAGTAAAATGCCTGAAAAGTTCAGTCAATTTACATATTGACTGATTTTACACATTAACTGTAACATAAATGTTTATATATATATATATATATATATATATATATATATATATATATATATATATAGACAGAGAGAGAGAGAGAGAGAAGGTAGACTTACCCTCCGTTCAAAGTGCTCTATGGCCTACAGGCTAAGCCAGAGCGGTATAACACTGGAGAATGCGGTTGATCGGGTCGCATCCTGTGAAACAGACGGTTGGGAATTTTTAGTGTTGTTTTTCTCCAGTGTTATATATATATATATATATATATATATATATATATATATATATATATATGCTGAATAAACCGAAGTACACATTTGAACAGAAGAGATATTATTATACAATGAACCATATACACTGTTCCCATGATTAAGCAATATGCCAGATTCAACAACTGAAAAATGCCAAAGGCGCAGCTTCTTTTTGAAAATAGATTAGCTAAAGGTAATTATATCACAGGCAAACGATGCATTTTATGAGAAATAATTTATGTATTTTGCAGAAGGAAATAAAACATAAACTTTATTTATTTTACATGCCAGTTGTAATAATTAAGACAATCTTTATTACTCGTAATTTAGCGTTTGGTAGTTTTTGGATGTGTCGGAAACTGGAGAATTCGGAGAAAACCGCGGACCTTCGCGGACCACTACAACAATCATATAGCCCCAAGTATAAAGCAGTGTCTCTATGAATACAACTTGTAAAATTCCAGGAAAAGTTGAGATATTCAAGTACAATCATGATGTTAGTTGAAAACCTCAAAACACTGAACCACTTGAATATTATGAACAAGAACCAAATATACTTGCACTGTGCTTATCATCGGATTCATGATCATGTTCGAATCCTTGCATATGAGAGCAATTTAATATGTCTTATCTAACAATCTTCTGTCCTTTAATCACCAATATAGCTAGGCTCATAAATGTTTATAAAAGTTTCATAATAAATATATAGTCCATGTAATAGGTCTGTGGGATCCTTCCAGGTTAAAACCATAGTGTTCCTGCGATTCATTTTCAGCGGGGGGGGGGGGGTCACTCTATTCACTTTGACTCAATTTAAGCGTTTGAAACATGGGACTGTTCGCCTAATATCAAATATAGTTGATATATTTCACTACTCACCGTTAGTAGATAATAGTCATCTGTTCTACTTGCAGGCCACAGAACATTGCTTATTAAAAAAAGAAAAGATTTCAGCGCAAAGATTCTCTATCCTTTGATCCTGCCTGAAAACAACTTGGTCTGTATAACACGATGTTGACCACAATTTCGATCTCTATCTAACATTTTATTCGGTTTATACTTTAATAAGACGAGCTTTTATATCAGTTTAATTGTTTTATAATGACATTACTAAAGCGATACTTAAATGACCTCTTAACAAATATTTACATTATATTGAAAACACTCCGTAATTTTTGCAGTGGGGTTAATTTTTATCTTGATGTGTATTCATTGATGTGTTGTTAGAAACCTAACCAGGTCCGCACTGAATGTAATTTTGCTATAGGTCCTCGTCCATTCATTATACACATATGTACTTCGGATTTATTCATACTCGTCTCACGATATTAAATGCGACCAAAACGAAGAAAAAAAAACAGGGGTGACCAAACTATGCATTTGCAATATCGTTGGTTGAGATGATGAAAGGGGAAACAGGGACATAGCACTTTTATGATCGTTGAGGTCATCGCATTCTGTTTCCTCATGTTGCTGAGGATGGAAGAAATTTGAGAAATAATTTATGGCCTGTCATATTATTGATCTGAAACCGTTGGCTCACTCCTGTACGCGACTGTTAAAACAGTGAACCGGGCAACAGGCCACAAGAGGTCTGGTGCAAGCGGAGTTGGCGTGTACACTGATCAGGGGTGGTGTAGATGTAGAAAATCACACTTAGCAATGTCTAAATGACTCTTTCTATAATTTTTTATGAGAGATGTACCAGCGAATGTCAGGATGTGTAGACAACTTTGGAAAACTTCATTGTGGTGATGCTTTGTTTTTTTTTTTATTTATATTAATTAGCTGTTATTTCTTGTTATATACATTAGAGGAATTTGGTAAGTAATTGTTTATTGTGCATTGCGTGATGTTTGAAGTTAGACATAGACATAATCTGTTCCAAATGATACCTTTGTGTAAACATATATATCACTCTCGCCAATCGAAAAAAATATAATTAACTTACACTTTCGCGTTTCCGGGAATTTGATCTCGCAAATGTTATAATTATATGGAATAAAACATTATTTTATATATCTTTTATGTTCAATATGCTGCCACAACACACATTACGCTTTGATGCATGGCTACGATTGAAATGTGAGTAACATTGTATTCTTTACAGCTGCAAGGTTAAGGTTACACCCATTGAAGAACTTTTCTATAATGAAACTATCATGCCAATGCCAAGTCTTGTATAAGAAGTTATGATCTGATCGCTAACATCTAATTACCGGTGTTATTTGTAAATGTGTATAACATTATTATTAAAGTGTCTGAATTAGATGAATTTGAATATATTAGGTATTGACTGTACTACTTTCTAAAGGCATCATGTAAATAAATGCATATTCATTCCTTATAACTGTTAAAATAATTAAATATATATATATATATATATATATATATATATATATATATATATATATATATATATATATATAATTATAGCAGAATAATGTCTCAGTGTAAAGATAATATGTATTCAAAATATAAATATAACAACATAAAACATTGAGAAGACAGTTTAAAAGCTGTTTATTGTCCCTTTTTTATGTTAAAGTTTCACGTTATCAGAAAAGTTACTAGTTATTATAGTGAGAATTTTATAATGAAATGGTTGCCATATCTTTTGCCGGCTCTTGAATGCACTTACGAAGAAAAGCAAATAGGCAAAACTGTTTCACGCGTTTGGAAAATAAACGGTCTGTCTGGCAATTATTATATAGTCAAAAGCTTTTTCTAATAGCGGTATCTCTTTCAGAAATAGTATGCATTAAAATGGGAAATGTAAAGGAAAATCAAAGTAGTGTGTGGAGAGAATCTTTAAAATCTATGGCCATTACCTTTTTCATTATGATTAGGAAATTAATAAAACTAAGTGACGTGTTATTCCCTTAACTCTCACTTGAAAAGTAGGAAAATGAAATACAGCTACAAAAGTCGAACATGTTCCAAATAAGGTAAATGATACTTTTTTCCAATACATTAATATATTTCCTCAGGTGTATATTAAAATATTTTATTTCCACGAGTAGAAAATAGGTAGGTAAAACATATCTGCTTTTATGTCCCACATGTGGCGTATTTTTCTCGTTCTAATTGTGCGTTCACATCTACTTGCATCAACCCTAAGCTTCATGCAACTCAACTTGACCGTGACAATTACGGGATAGGTTTGATAGGTCTGATTAGCATAGTAACTCAATCAGGCCGGTCAAAACTTATCAAGGAGACCTATGTTACGTCTTACGTAATGCAAGAACCCTGAAATATCCTCTGAGTAAACATTTCACTTAAGTTGAATAATGATAACGTTATTGTAACTCAGCAAAAAAGGTCATATCATAAAGCAAAGTTTTATTTTTGTCGAAAGCAATTCGGCAGTGTTTTCACTTTTCATATCTTTTGATAAGCACTAATCGGTGGTGATAAGCTGCAAAAATGTAGCTAGCCCCTAAAAGTCCTCTCTAAGTTAAATCGAGCCAGCAGACATAAATATCATATTTGATTTGATATGATTTTTTTCTCGACAAGCAAAGTAATTTATGGAGTTATATCTGCCTCTCAATTTGGTGATATCCATATATATGTATGTGAAGGTAAGCGAAAGCTAGACTAAGTTGGTAATCGTTTATTAGCGCAAGTTTTAGAAAAAAAATGGATGACAGAAATGACCTTCCGATCTCTAAACGGGGCTTGTTGGACAAATCATTTATCACCCTGTGAAATATTATATATGAATTAAATTTGCCTAGTTGACCCACACATCGAAACAACTTAGATGATGCATAACATTTCACTGGGCTATAACACATTCCTGTATGAGACAAAACCAGAAATCCAAATCCTGATTATCAAATTCAGTTACTGATAGCAGAGTAATTCAACGTACTTTAGGAGCGGAAGCATTCTCTATACTGCTAATCCCTGCTTTACAAAGGGTGATAATAATAATAATAACAATAATACTCACCAACGGGTCCCGCCGAAAACCCATATGCATCACTCCATCCTGATGATGTATGATGACCATAGGCGTATACTGCTAAAATCAGCTGACAGCATTCTCTTCCACAATCAAGGAGTTGTTACAGTTTCAGAGTATTGCAGGAATAAAAGTTGGGAAACAATTCAGGGCAGGTATACATATACAGGTATAACATGTGAGGCACTTTATGAATTAGTTGAATTTATTGGAATAAGTGTCTCAAATAATATACACATGAATGAAGAAGCCAATGTCTCATCAACCTATTCTATTTGGAATTTCCTGGGGCACAACCTTTATTGCACAATGTACTTAATATTTTTATTGTTCGAGGAATGTATGGTATTAGAGTTTATCTCTGTCTGAGGTATACATGGAATAAGAGTTTATTTTATATCCACTTTACAAATCAAAAACATAAAACATCTAAGTGAAATTTAATTTTTGGGTAAATAACTTCATACGACGGAATACAGGGTTCAATTCTGCAATCATATGTTTTGATCTTAAATAATCCTTCAATTATACGGTAGACTGAGTATCTATATGGAAATAATATTCCGATGTAAAATGAGTAATTGCTGAATCATTAAGAGAGCAATACATACAGAGGAAAAATATCTGATCTGATTTAATTATATCTTGTACTTTACTAAGAATAATTTAGTTATATTAAAATCGAGCCCCTATCTACATTAGCATCAGAAATAATTATATCTTGTACTTCACTAAGAATAATTTAGTTATATTAAAATCGAGCCCCTACCTACATTAGCATCAGAAATAATTATTTTAATAAAATATAAAAAAGGTTTCTTTAGTATATATAATTATAAGCATATACACATATAGCCGTCTTTAAGCACTGTCACTAACTGCTCTCAGTACAGCTCCCCCCTCACAGAGCGACCTTTGTCCCCAGTCCTCCCGTATCCCGACTCTCACTATCTGATCCTGGTATATCTTTGCCCAAGGGCGCACATTTACACTAAACAGTCTTGGTTACAAGTGACACAGCAGGCCAGTAACACATATACATTCGAGGTCGCATATCTATGCTGGTCCATCTCAGCCAGACAGCATTACCTGACGAGTGCAACAACATCTTGCACGAAACTACGTAGTAGTAAAATGTCTGAAAATACTTGACTCGGCTTCATTTTGTATAATTTTATAATTATATATATATATATATATATATATATATATATATATATGTAGGGTAGAGTTACTTCCAGCGTAAAGTGCTTCATACAAGGCCAGAGGGATATAACACTGAAGAAAAACAGCACTATAAATTCACAGTGAATATATATATATATATATATATATATATATATATATATATATATATATATATAAATTAGCTCACTCTGACTTATGGCCTGCTGGTTTCATATTTTGGAATCAAATTCTGTATTCACAATCATCTAAAGAAAAAGTCACGTTGCATTTTACTCAACTCCACATTTACTTTCATGATATAACAGGGGTGGAAAGTTTAACACACTACTTTTTTTTCAAGTAGTGGTGCTAATATTAAGTTATATTTATTAAAACGGTGTATCTGCGTTTACCATAATAAATGGTTTGATGCTTTTACCAAGATCACCCTTCACAATTATGTATAATTTGACTTACAATTACAACAATTTTTAAGATAAGCTCTGAGGCTAAACTATTATAAAGTACGCCACCAATTTAGTCTGGTTTGGCGAATCAGAAATACTGAAGAGAAAACATATAGGAAATCGAATGTGACACTTCAAACCTGGTATAAATATTTTATTCTGAATATTATTAAAGTACAATTGCCTGGTTTGATTTATGGATTGACTGAAATTCTATTTGATCTGTACCATTTTTAAAGGTGTCTGGTCTTTGGTTCCTAGGAGTGATTTACATATTTCGTGGAGAGTGATACTCCATGACACTTAATGTATGATCAATGGCCAACGAATTAGCGAATTCTTCATGTGGAATGTCAGGTGGGTTTTCACTCTTTCGAGCTGTTCATTGCATCAATGATGATGAAGTTTTTACCTAGCTGTCGTCGATCAGAGTTTGTAGACATTTTTTATTATAGTGATGTTCATACATGCTAATAATGTTTATATCAACTACCAGGACGACCTTCAAGCTTCGCTACGTATCTTTGTGGAAGGATGTGATAGACTTTTATCAAATGAGCACCAGTCGTCAAGGAATGTTGTTACGCTAGGTACATTTGACGCGTAGGCGTTTATACATTCAGGGAATTGTTGTAACGCAGAATGTAACTCTTTCTATACCTTCCTCTGTCCTTACATTTACGTGATGGACCCTTTCTTGGTGAGAGTACATATATTTTTATCAGGTAGGATAACAATCGGTAACCTTAAGCTAAGTTTGTACATTTTTTTATACAAACGCACAGTAAGCCTTTGTCCATAATAGGTACATTTCAGTTTCCTCATCACTACACCATTATCAATATGCTTCTTCTACTTGTAAATCTATGGAGTGGTGCACCTTGATTTTCTAGCTGAACTATATGTACTTTAAAAGAGAGGGAGAGAGAGAGAGAGAAACAGAGAGAGAGACAGAGAAAGACAGAGTGTGTGTGTGTGTGTGTGAGAGAGAGAGTAAATGTGTTAAAAAATGAACGTATTATAAGTGTAGAGAGTGACATATATTTCCAGTGAAACTGATGTAAATGTTCTCATGCACAACAGACTTCAACTGGCATTACCTGTAATTTGCAAATTTTTTCATTTCTTTATTATTTAACCGGTGTGCAAAACAAAGATATATTTGTTTGTTATATATAAGATACAAAACAAACATCAAACATCATATAATATCAAGACGACCGGTTACATTATTATTATTTAAACCTTATTCTGATTATCATAATACTAACTAGAAACTATCGGCATCAAGCAATATCTAAAGAGGCTACCTGGTAGGCCGTAAGAATGCATTGATTAGTGTCCATCCCCGGAGTGTGAAGACCTAAATCAATATTTTGTGTTCCATGACGTCTCCCTCAAGTATGCATATTGATGACATAGACCGTAAAGTGTCAATTCATTGAGCATGAATGCGAAACTGACCAGGCATTGACAGAGGTACTGGATCTTTTCCCTATCGCAGTTGGGCGTAATTTGCTTTTACTGAATTCCATTTTGACCAATGAAAAAGATAGTTGATAGAATATGTTTTTTTCTTTATGTTCAATGAATGCTTGTAATAGCCATAATTGGCCGTCCTTTAAATTGATGGAGCCCACTGCATATAAATACAGTCGAACCTGTGTAATGACATAACCTGAGGGACTTTTCTCAATGGGTCTTATTAGGCAGGTTCTAAATATTTTATTTAATGGTAAACCTAGATGACAAATGGACGACGGATGTACACATACTTGATCTTCTAAATGAAGGCCTGTTATAAATTTGTAGTATGGACCTTTGCATATATAATAGCTTTGCATACACTTGATTAAAATCGTTAATTTAAATATCTCATTTGTATTAATTGAGCATGTACGTGAACCTACGTATGACTGCAAACAAATGTAAAAAACAATATGTTGCAACAAATGCGTTAAGGAAATCCAATGGTTTGAACAGATATATCATATTAAACAATACAAGTTCAGTATTGATGATAAGGAAGTCGATCAGAACCCCACTTTTTTACTCCGTTTTATCAGGGCAACTCACAAAAGCACATCTGCTCAGGGTTATCCCTTGATGATTTTACCATTCGAGTGCCATTATTAAAAGACTTGCAAGAGATAATGCTGTAAAATTATGATAACCCACACAAGGACTTGAAAAGTACCAAAAGAAATTCATGTTAACGACATAGCTGGTGGTTCTCACCTTCCTATCAGTTGTCTGAAGAAAACAAATATTAGGCCACATACAATCCAACACTTTCTGCGTCGCTAGAATATACTGCAGGGTCATCAATGTCAATGTTTGATACAGGCTAGCAGATTTGCGACTATTTAATATGTAATACCTGTTAAAATCGAAACTGACAACCGTATACAATTATGGTCAAGGAAGTGTTGAATATTGAAAAAAAAAGAATGATTGAAAAGAATCTTCCATGTGATTAATGTCACCACGACTAGCGGACATATATTCTAATTTATTTCAGAAAATCAATGATTGAGCCATTGCGTAAGCATGAATGTTAAATTTGGGGAGGGTCAGTTTATTTTTTGGCGTGACTTACGAATAAAAGAGACAGCAGGCAAACAGTCGCGAATTTGGATTGGTTTGAATTCAGACCCGCATAATGTTTTCACTGATTCACCGAAATTCATATAGAATATGATAATACTAACACCAGTTATATTTGTCGCTTTTTATCTTAAAGGTATTTCAAGTGAGGAGTAGACCATGGGAGCACGTGATTGCTTCGCTTTTATTTAAAAACAAAAACAAAAAAACAAAGGGGCGTTGGCATTGCCTGCTGATTGGGTATGTGCACGTGCAGGAGGCGGCCCGGTGTACTTTGCATACATTTCGAATTTAACTAATTTTAGCGAAATTGACCCAAGGAAAGAAGAAAGAGAGGAAAAGTGACTTCAAAACGTCAAAGTGATGTCTCTGAAGAAACTTGAACGTGAAGCATTTTGTAGTCTAGAAGTTCTTGGACTGTTATTAGAAAACAATGCGACACTTGGCCAGTTAGACATGCCTCATGCACAACGTGTCTAAGTTTTTATTTTTGATTTTTTTGTTAATATTGATTTTTGTTGGAGGTAACCGCCTACATTTTTTAACGCTGCTTATCTAAGTATATGTACATCTGCAAAATACCATTCCGGTCTCGGACTACGTGACAGGGCAGTATCACATGTTTCCTCTCATTTTATAGTGTATAGCAGGCCTGATGACTAGTGCATCTGCGAGCCCTTGGTTTGTAAACGCCCCCATTTCTTGGGTCATACCACCGGCGAACCTCCAAAAGGTGCACTCATGTGTGATTGAAACACGGCCGTTGGGCACGGCCTTCCAAATAAGCCTGCAGAGCGCTCACCCTATGTGTCTAAGGAATTAACATTAAACCGAGTGCTAACATCATTTGTGTCGGAAGATAATATATGTTGTAACTTAAGATACCGCATGGAACATATAACAGGCTCATTATCAATCACACAGAGCTCACACCTGGCACAACAGATTTCGTGGATCAGGGGCGGCGTACCATTCACCCGGCTACGAACTGTATTAGGCAAACATTGTCTTCGGTCGCGCTGATTATGCTGATCCTCATATGTACCGGAGAGGTGTGTGCCAGTCAAAACCCTCAGCATATAACACTGTGGAATTTGTAAACTGCATTCCACCCTTTAAATTATGTGACTGTTGTTTGTGTTGAAGGCGTTCAAATGATATTACGCAGTGCTCTGTAGCAATGTATAACAGTGCAATTTTCTGTAGGAGAGTGGGCTCTAGCAAACACTTATTAGATAATTATTTGCAGGTTTATATGGCTTACACTATTAAAGTATGTGAAGTGTCTCAGTACCATTACTGGAACTAAATGTACCACAAATAATTATATTTACGTAAAATATTGAGTACTCACCAACGGGCCCTAACGAAAACTCATATCCTTCCGCATAGCCCGATGCTGTATTGTGGCCTTAGTCGTATACAGCCAATTGAATCTGATAGCATTTTGTTTGACAACCAATGGGTTAACACCTAAGCCATATCTGCTTACATTTACGCCCAAATTTACGTAATAATTTTCTATACGGACAAGAAAACAAATTGCATAAATATATTCCATTTGGAATTGTCTGCGGCATAACCTTTGTTGTACTGATGTGAGAGAGTTCGGTTTGGCTACTAAAACAAATGTACACTGATACATGTGAGTAAACATTACCTGAGTAGAGAAAAACTTGGCGATATTTGTTTTAGGCTAATATATGATAGTTCAACATTTATAGGCATAAAGTTGTTCTTCAGAAAACATAATGCTCGTGTATAGGTAAAGAGTAGAAATTCGAAAACGGTAGTGAAGATAATATAAACATAGCTTTACTTTATTAACAGAACAGACTGGGTCTCATTCGTCTTTAACATAACATTACGACGGTTAAGATGTAGCAAAGGGACAGTACCTCTCTTGTTTGCCTGTTTCTATAATAATTCATTGTTGATTAATTATGTGTTTATCCACATAGTACATCAGGTGGCTCGTGGAAGACATGCTCAGGTATGACAAGCTGGTATAGGTCATGCTTGTTAATGACCTAATATGGGTCCTCTTTTATGTATACGTATGCTAGACCTGTTATACTTGACGTCTGGTCCAACTTAAATTGTGTGTGTGTTCTGAGAGTGTGATCCTCTCCGCGAATGTTTTGTAATAAATTTAACCATGGCCTTCTCTAATTTGATTCAAGATTTATAAGAATATCTCAAAAGTAAGACATACCGTGATTTTTTTTTTCAGGAAAACATTTTTTATTTGATTATCAAATTTGAGGTGTAGGGTTAGGGGTATTCAGGTTAAAGTAAGAGTTAGGTGCCATTCATATCAAATTGATTCAGCACTATAACTAAGTCTTACCCCCTACCTCAATCTTCATGCATGTTTGGTACAAAAAACGTAATGTTAAGATTAACGATTATTGGTGTTTCATCGATACTTTGAGGCAGTTACTTGTTTATTAAATTAGCAAAGGAAACATATTTTACAACTCGGTATGGCCTAAATTATATATTTTTTTTTCAATTTTGTTAAGATTTCAATGGCCTGTGACATTGTTTGTATGATTTGCTCTTCAGTCACTTTGTTGACAATTATGAATTAATCACAACGACCAGTTTATCCCTGTCTCAGTGAACACGCCGTCAAGAAAGATGTTTTGGAAACACAACCGACACCACTAATAATAGACGCAGGAATAATTAAACGGTAACATACTTCCGCGAGTTATGGCATTTAATATGTCAGTTTACAGAACGGAGAATCATTCCTTCAATAAGCAATCCACTATAGGCTCATTTTGGCCATGTGTCAGGCAATCTTAGCCGGGTTATTAACCTATTCAAAATTTATCCCATGTCATCCTCATGAATTAATTTTGTATATAACATGCCACACGGACGCAAAAATTCAAGATACATAAATAGTGTCCTTCACGAGGAATTAACCTGTGAGTTTCTTGTGCTACACTGGTGTAATTATACGTATATTAGCATTTTAGCAATCATAGACACCCACACACGTATATCTGTATGACCATCAAGTGACCATTAAGATATAAAGATAAAACTAAACTGTAGAGCCAGGAGTCATGACAGGTACCATAAGATCTTCTATATAAGTTCACTATAACCTAAATATAACAGTATGCAGAAACGCTCCACAGAAGTGAAGGATACATTCATTAAAACCTGTTATAAAAGATCACATTATATATATAATAAAAAGTTTTATTGATTTTTATGGAATTCGGAATGCTAATTATTTGTGTACATTTAGTGTATGTCTCTATATTCAGAAGGGTGCTCATAATGTCATCACTACTTTGGAAGTCCCAACATAACATGTGGCTTCCTACAAGGTCATATAGGACAAAGTACAGACATTTACTTGTAATTTTGAGAATCATATATTTCAGTCATAGATATATTATGGCCAGGAGCACGAGTGGCAGAACGGAATCGGCAGCACAGTGTATATCAAAACTTTACATGCCAAGAGATTGTCTTGGGTGTCATAATCAAAAGTAATAACAATGCACGCTTTCAGTTATGGTTAAAATTTTTCAGTTTATATGAATAAACTTTACTAAATGTATACAGGGTCAGATATGTCGGGTAGGACTCTGTATTTCATGAAACGATCTACAGATCAATCAATGAAAAACTTGAACTACTGTTGAAGGCTGCCGGGGCAGTGGTGTAATGGCTAAGATATCGGGCTCATTATCATGAGGTCTTGAGTTTGAATCCCGATCAGAACCCTACCATGCCAAGACCCCTAGGCAAGGTCCCAAACGCATGTATGCCTCTGTCCTCCCTGCAGTTGAATTGGGTATACCATTTAATACTGGGAAGGTAACCTGCGATGGACTAGCGTCCAATCTAGGAGGAGTCTATCTTCTTAGTCGCTTCACGCTACCGAAACTGGGATAAGCTCCGGCTGATGAATTGGACTTGGGTGTAAAGCCGAACAGACTTAATTACCCACTGTTGGCGACTCTATAATGGTTTTTATGTTTACTCATTTATCCCTCAGCAGAGAACACGTCGTAGCTTTAGATGCAAAGATCCTGTTTCATATCAAGAAATGTTACGTATAACTTAACTTTCATCCGGGTTCCACACGTTACCAACTCAACTGAAGAAAGACTCATGAAATGATAATAATATTTACAATAAACAAATCATTATATACAATACATGCAAGAATACAAAAAGTTTAGATTTACGTAAAAGTCTGTCCATTTTGTACTTAGCTTGAATTGAAGTGCAGTAGATGTGTCTCCAAATCATGAAATTAGTCACATAGCGCGAGTACGAATGGGAGTACGGCCCCTGGGGCTGCGTAGGAGCCGTTCACGGTTGTAAAAAGTCCAACCTCAAACGAAGCAATGTCCAAAACCAGGCCTGGCGAGCACCATTACAGTTCAAATAATTGCAGCCCATACGAGATCGGGCATGTGGTGCTTTTACAGTCGTACGCGAGGTGACGTCGCACCGTTCACAAAAGAACAAGTTCCAGTAATGAGAATATTTCACTGAATACGGATTATCCTGTGTCTTCACTGTTTGTCTGTTGTCTTTTGTGATGTTACGCTTCACCGGCCTCCGTTTAATTATCCTCTTGTGTTTTTCTGGTATCCTCACGAACGGTAACCTGCAGGGTCCCCGTCGTCACCCACGGTACCACATATTACCTTCACCCTAAAAAAATAAAATTTTATGACATCCATATGAGTAAAATTTTGTAACCTTTCGATACATGAGCCTTTGGGTGACTCCATATTATGCATTGGGAATAATTCAACTTATCATTAGAATGATAATTAAATATGATCAATTATGCTTATTCTTTAAGTTTATCAATACATTTTGATCAATAAATATATTATTCAAAATCATTTCTCTAATCCTGGGATTGACGCAAATAATCTCTCTGAACTCATGAAACAATGCTGTGACATTATCTCTGCCTCTTTTGTGTTTTACAATGATTTTCAACTCCATTTTAACAATCTTCTTTTTTTTCATTTTTTTTCAAGAATCCCAATGGATTGTGATCGGTATAATTCACTAACGGTTGTGAAACTGATCTTACGTAAACCTCAAAATATTGTAACGCTAAGATAAGTGCAAGTAATTCTTTTTCAATAGTCGAATAGTTTCTCTGATAGTCCTTAAAGGTCTTTGAGAAATAACAGACAGGATGATCAATCCCTTGTTCATCTTCTTGTACGAATAATGCACCAGCAGCCTGCTCACTTGTTTCAACACATAATTTAAAATCTTTCTCAAAGTAAGGTGCTTTCAGCACAAGATTATTGACCATCATTGACTAGAAATTCTCAAATGCCGCTTCGCATTCATCTGTCCAAAGAAATGTATCTTTTTTTTTTACAGATTTGTAAGTTGGGCAGTTATCTCAGCGAAATTTTTACAGAACTTTTTATAGTACCAGGTAATGCCTAGAATTCTCTGTAAACACTTTTTTGACGAAAGCCTTTAAACTTACAATATTGCCTCGATTTTGGCATGGGCTTGTTCTACATTACATTGTCATATGATATGACCTAAATAAATGACCTTTGCTTTCCCGAAATCACCCTTTGCCAAGTTAATTGTAAGATTAGCCTCCGCCAATCTTTGAAACTATTTCTGTGATCTTTGTAAGTTTTCGTCACTGTACACAATTAGGTCATCTATATATGCCTCAGCACCTTAAAGATTGTTTATACATATATTCATGAGGAACTGCGCTCTTCATTCCGAATGACATGACATTGTATTCTAATAGTCCATCAGGAATTACAAATGCTGAAATTTTCCTCGCTCTCTCTGTTAGAGGAACACCCAAATAACCTTTTAACAAGTCACATTTTGTCACATATTTGGCTTTACTAATTCTATCAATGAAGTCATCTACTCTGGGTAGGATAGGATATGTATCTGTTTTGGTCATAGCATTTACTTTTCTAAAATCAGTACAAAATCTAAGACTTTGATCTGATTTTGGTACCAATAAACAGGGAGAACTCCATTCACCCTGACTTTCCATAATGGTATCATTTTGTAACATGTACTCTACTTCTTTTCTTAAGTTTGCGGGAGTTTCAGGGTTAACTCTGTATGGATTTTGTTTTATTGACTTTGCATTGAAATCTACATCGTGACACAAAACATTAGTTCTGCTAGGCATATCCGGAAAAATTGTTTTATATTTCCTCATCAAGTTTGATAACTCTATTGATTCTCTAGAAGAAAGATGCCTTGATTTTACATCCAAATTTGCCAGAATCGCTGAACTACCCAATTTTGGTATTTCATTCATATGTTTACTTGTTTCAAAAATCCCAAAGATATCGTTGATGTTTCATCATCAATACTATACAAGCTGGATTCAACTGTGTGTTATCTCTATTGAAATATGGTTGGAGCATGTTTACGTGAATCAAAATTTCTTTACGCCTGTCTGGAGTTTTGATTAAGTAATTGGCATTACTGGGTTTTCTGTAAATTTCATAGGGTCCATGAAACCGTCTCTACATGGTAACAATGCCAATACTTTATCTCCAACCCTGAATTCTTGATCTCTAGCCTTTTTGTCATACCATGTTTTCATTTAAGTCTGTGCTTTTGCTAATTTTTTTCAGGCTAGGTCATATGCATCGCTTATCCTTTCATTGTATTTTACCACATAATCCAAAACGTTCCTTTTTGTACTCTGTTCATTGACCCTTTGATCTATGATCACTTTTAGAGGACCAAACACAAGTACAAACGGAGTGAAGCCAAGCGATTCTTGTACAGAATCTCTGACCGCAAATAAAAATAATGGAACGCCATCGTCCAAGTCCTGTTTCTTATGGAAACAGTAGGTTTTTAACATAATTTTCAGAATGGAAGGGAATCTCTCTAAAGTACATTGGGATTGTGGATGATAGGCAGTTGAAATAATTTGAGGCACACCTAGATCATTAGTTAACTGTAGGAACAATCCAGAGGTAAAATTTGTACCCCGATCTGATTGAATTTCCTTAGGCATTTCAAACACCATAAATAACTTGATTAAAGCCTTGACGATAGTCCGCGCTTTTATATTTCTCAGAGGGATGGCTTCTGGGAATGTTGTTGTGGTACACATTATAGTGAACAAATACTAGTTTCCATTTTTTGTTCTGGGCAATTGACCCACACATTCTGTATTAACACGATTTGAAGGTTCTTCAATGACTGGAATGGGTTATGGTGGATTTTTTTTTGTGAATCATGACTGTATTTTCCTACCATCTGGCAAGAATGATAAGTTTTACAAAACTGCGCTACTTCTTGATTCATCTTAGGCCAAAAGAAATGTCTCATTATTTTTTCTTTAGTTTTGTTTTCTCAAAAATTTCCTGCCAAAGGCGATTCATGGGCTACTTTTTTTTATTTGACCTATAAACTTTACGAACTACAATTTGATTTCCTGAAGCCCAATCATCTGTTGACGGAAAATACATGGTTTCCATTTTATACATTAATACATTATTTTGTATGAAATGACCTGATGACACCTTTTCTAAGATGGTTCTTCGGTTGGTAAAACCAAATAGTGCAGATGTTTAAGGTCTGTATCTTTTTTTCAATTAACTATTTCTATTCCCTAAAGGAAATTTATCAGCCGAGGATTTCTCAGCTCTTTTCTCGTTCTGAAAACAGGGAAAGTCAGATTCGTCTTTACAATGATCAGTGACATTCATGAATGTTTGTGACAAATCTATTACGTTATCATCATCAACAATACCCCTATCTGCATTATTATCAGTGGTCCTATAGACCATAGGCGTACAGACTTTATCATCAGTGGAACCCTGGCCGACAGCCATACCGGCCTTATTATCGGTGGCACCCTTGGTCACTGTAACATTATTGTTTTTTTTTATCCATTGCCCGAGTGACTGCACAGGCTGGAAACAACCCCTCGTTTTCCGCCTCACTAACATCATTTAAGCTAGCCCTCGGATAAGCTGTCACCCTACCCCCACCAAATCATTCCCAAATAACAAAAAACACCCTTTACAGGTCCATTGGGTACGAATCCCACACAAACAGGACCTGACACCAACTCTGACTCCAACATGACTTTTTGCAGAGGTACATGAACAATAAAACCCTCAATGCCCTGAGCTAAACCATTTCTCCGGTAGCTGTCTCGTCCAAAAAAGGCAATTCACTTTTCAATAACAAATACTGAGACGCACCAGTATCTCTCAGAATTTTAACCGGCACTGGGTCAATACTGTCCCCCTACTAAGGACACGAGACCTTCTGACACAAGAGACTCAAACTTAACGAATGGCCCTAGAGTCATTATTCTTTCCGTCAAAGACAGGATCCCCTTACACTATTGTCACCGACGGAGGTTCGCAAAGCAAGCACTTGTGTGAATACACAAGCGCATCAGGCGACCCTTCTCTAGACAATGTTTCTTTTCGAGTTCGAAATACTTGGACATAATATGCCCCGGTTTTTTTTTTTTTTTGCAACAATAGCGGTTTCTGCCTATTGTGAGGCCTGTCTACCTTTAACCATACTCTTTTCTGGTTCGGGGTGCACTCCACTTTTTGTCACTGCCATTTCTCTTCATATTTCTTGGTTTAATAAAACCTACTTCTCTAGGTCTATCATATTTGTGTTTATGAGTCAAAGCAAACTCATCAGTAAGTGTTGCAGCTTGTTGCAACGATGTTACTTCTTTCTCATCTAAATATGTCTTAATTTCACCTCTAACACATCTCTCAAAATTCTCAACTAATATCAAGTGCTTAAGTTTTTCATAATTTGAATTCATTTCTTCTGGGTCACACCATTTCTCAAAAAAGCACCTCTTTGTCATGTGCAAATTCAATATGTGTCTGACCCTGATGTTTTCTAAAATTTTGAAACTTCTGTCTGTAAACTTCCTGTACTAATTCATACGCATGAAGTTCAACATATTTCGCCTGTGTTCTTTCAAGAAGAATCAATTAACATCTGATTGAAGGTTTGACAAGAATATTCTTGGTCTGGTCTGGTTATGATTTGTGCCCTGCCGATAATTTGTATTTATACACTAATAAATGTTACCGCACTTTGGTATTCATGTGACTCGCTTCTGCGTCCGAGGAGGTTATGTTTTCAGCTCGGTATGATTAATGCTTGCTAAAATATTGGAATCGGCCGGCCTGTGGTTCAGTTGACTCAATTTCGTATGTACGTCTCTATCTTTCTTGTCTGTTTGCTTATCTGTACACACTCTACATATCACACGTTTGATATTAATCAAATGTAAATATCAGTTAGCCCTCAAAGCCGATTATTTTCAAGCAGATTCACCTGGGATGTATATCATTGAAACGTCGCACTGGGTTAGCGCTGGGCTTCTGATCGTCTAATTAGTAGCTTCATTATCAGGACCATGCATAAAACAGACTGAACTGATTTTCTGGAAATTTTTTGGAGAACCAGGCATGAAATATTAAAAAAAAAAATCATTGAATTTTGGTACAAAAAGCGCATTACGGATCCAGTGGGTTGTTTTGGATTGGAAGAGGTTTCATGCACTAATATATATATGTGCCCTATAGTTAAAGGATTTAAACATCTGTTACATTTTCTACAACTAGTTCTTTATTGAACTTGAGGTGATGTGCACATCTATTCAAATAATACCATATATATTAGGAGATAAATAATGTGTCTATACAAACTGTATCATGATAGAGAGATAAACCCCACATTTATATACGACATTTTATTGAATTGACATACACCTGGCTGCAGTAAAATATTATCTATAACTTATCAATGGAATTCTATGTTGTCTTCAAGTAAAAAGATATCCCAAGATTACTTGTTTGTATTTTTCTGAATCGGTCCTGATTTAAAAATAAGACGAGTCTAAGCCACAGCAAAAACGGTTTTCGTTATTATTCAATTAGCTCCCACATCAATTACCCATCCAAATAAATGTACCTAATTAATCAATTGGTCTCCTCATTCTATTCGAGGGAATTTAGTGGGCAATACGAGGAGGGTATTTTGAAGTAAGTACATTGATTATTAAATAAGGTAGGGACATTTAAGTGACCCCACTCCCTTATCTGTGACAGTTCGGATGTTTCTTCCTGTGCCTAAACATGTCAATCTAAAGATGCGATATACCAAAAACGCCCTTAATTTTGAAACTGGCATTAGGCAGACTTAAACAAGATACCCATACGAACATTTTCATACCAGTTATCTTTTGTATATATTTTGGTGCCACCATCTCCTTAAACATGACCATTTTCAAAGGTCCCCTACAGTCATGTAAGAGACACCATAAACAGTTTTAACATGAACCACGTATTTAAATCAATTTAAAAGGGAAAACTGATCTTGGTAGAGTGATTCTGATTTGTTGATTAGTTATTTTTATGCTTACAAATGTAAGAAATTTCGTATGAATATATTTTTAAGTAAAGTTTCTCGTTGTCTGCCGTTTCCTCTTTTAGCGATCATTTTCATGCATAAGAGGGTAGGGGACAAAAGGCATTGCTACATATCTGTCTTTCACCTCAGCAACTAATGCATGTAACTAAAAGAAAGAGGAGTAATCATATAAAATCTTAATGCTTTAAAAAGGTCTTTGTGTAAAAGCATACAGAAACTGTGTTCACTTATGTGAGATTCCTCGAAAGTAATTTGGTTATATTTTGATTCATGTTAGCCATAATTGTTCACATGTATGAATGTTTTTTTTTTAAATCAACTGTGTATCTTATTATGTTTGTGAATATATAAATACCAACATTTTAAGATATAACTTGCTGTTTTAGTTCATTAGGGGACTGAGAGAGCCAAATAGGGCTTATCACAAACATGTATGTACAGCTCGTACAAAAAATGCTCCTTGCATTGTTTGGTAAGAGTGTCCTGATTGCCAACATTGGTTTTCTGATTCCCAAGATGTCCACCTCCACAAACAATAAAGTGAAAATTTTATATCAGCCCGGGCAATTTTTTTCAAAATTTTGGCCCCCTGACTATAAAAGGATAATTATTCAAATTGGAAATCTTCACCCGGGCAGTTACTGCTTTTTGCCGTTTGAGGAAATAAATAATCGTTTTTGCAGTAATCAGGTAAATTGCAGTTCTCGCAATATTAAAAAAAACATATCAGGAATACTTCCTCCGGTTAGCACAGGAATGCTTCTTTTATATAGTATATAATATAATATATAAAATTAGGTAGCTCCTGTACATGGCCGTAATGGGAAATATAAAACACATTACGGTGCAATTACTCAAAATCAATGTTTTAGCACTTACTTCCTTTAGCCTCTTAGTTGGAATTCTATTCAGTGATAAGGCAAAGCCCTGCATTAATCTCAGGTATTGACAGGCGGATTACAAGTAGCTATCTTTATTGCTGGTGACGGTTTACTGAAGGTAATTGGTATGTAAACAAGCCGGTGACCCTGTCAGCTACAGACACCGGAATCCATCACATACAGAATATGGCGGTGCGGTCAACTTAGTTAAATATGGCAAAAACCTGAAGGGGCGTATTTAACTAACGATGCATCAATGTATACTGTAAGGTCACTATGGACCGAACATACCTGACAACTACGCCGACAGATCCAAATTGTTTGCTCTCTTGCCTTGATTCAAACATTTGTGTCCCCTGCCTTAACCAATGATACAAAGAGTATTGAGTACTTAGTTAAATATATGTACGCAAAAGTACAAAACTCAGAGATTGCCTGAAGTGCATCATTGAAAATTTGTAAAAATGTCTAAATAACTATAATAGATGAATCATATGAATTGGGCATGAAAGGATGGTTCGAAAAAAATGAATCCAGTGACAAGTTTTAAACGATTCTTGACATGGAGCTCAGTCTGTATATATATATATATATATATATATATATATATATATATATATTATATATATATATATATATATATATATATATATATATATATATATATATATATATATATATATATATATATATATATATGTATAGAGCGCCGTTTTTTTAAAGCGTCGGGGGACAAGCTTTTTCTCGGAAAAAAAATTCAGAAAATCGGTCTGGAGTAAAGCGGCAAGTTCGTACAACAGGTCATAATCAATTTGACGTAATTTTACTGTGAGAGCACCGTGTTTCTTTTCGACCTAGGTAATTGACATGTAACAATATTAGATTAAATGCAGAGCTGGATGGGTACGGATCCGTTTTACCTGTTTTTTAAGGATACGTGCGTGGCCTTTTTAAAACAAATTCACTGGAGGGAAAGGTCAAATGACATCGCCATTGATGTAGTTTCTTTAACTGCCAACAGGCAGCGCCAAAGCGACACTCGCAGAAAAAAGTGAACGGCTAGGGAATAAACGCTTTTGAACGATCGATAATTGATAATTTTCAGATCTTACATAGGTTTAAACTTATTGAATACCTTAGCCGACGTCGCTTATTAAACTTCCTGACTTCGTTTTATTAGAATGTTCTCTCTATTTTTTTTTTAACATCTTGATGATGGCAGGCTTATCACCACGGTCGAATCGCTCAAGGTTTTTCAGCTTGTCATCATAGCATAACGCCGTCGGTACTCTTCTTTGACTCCATAGCTCTGACAAGTCACAGCAAGACGATCGTGTTTGAGTATTGTTCTTCTTGACAAAGTTAGATGATGAATAAGCTAAATAACAGCGAGTTTAAGTAGATTACACAATTGCTCTTTGGAATGAACTGCTCATTTGTATGTCCAGGCCCGCATGCTTTGGCCTCGCTTATACAACTTTTTACAGAGACGTATGAATGATACCACACCAATGTCTATGCGAGTAACTGCTCAGTTGTGGGCCTGACATCCAGGCACAAGCCGACAAACTAAGCTTGCTCGAGTACAAACAAGATATGGTTGATAACGCAAAAGTGCTCAGCTGCTTTATGGGCTGTAG
Source organism: Sipunculus nudus (assembly GCA_026874595.1). NCBI lineage: Eukaryota > Metazoa > Annelida > Sipuncula > Golfingiida > Sipunculidae > Sipunculus > Sipunculus nudus. The sequence goes on along the minus strand of CM049317.1, from coordinate 36,803,866 downwards.
GGAGTATACCGTTGCGGCACTAGCTGTAGTTTTCACACCTTTGCCAGGCGACAACATAGGCCCTGAACTAATCAATTAAGGTCACCTGATTGAAGGCCTATGTGACTCGTAATTACAAGAAAAATCATTAGAAGTATTTACATATTTGAAATATATTTTGTAAATACGAAAAATGTTTCGGTCTCCGATTTTAAATTTTGGAAAAACGATTTTCAAAAATTAGGCATTCGGAAAAACGGCGTTCTAATATATATATATATATATATATATATATATATATATATATATATATATATGTATATAGAGCTCGGACTTGGATAGATGGAATATGGGGCACGTTATATGGGTTCACCTCAAACCAACTACCATATGATTTCCTGTCGGCTGCTCTTTCAATGAGCTACCAGATATCCACAACAATTCTTTGCATGTGTACACTTTTGTAGGTTGCATCGAACGTTGTTATATCAGTAAACTTATACAAAATAAAAATGCACAACACATTAAAAACTGTTGAACTCATAGTGTTTTTGTATGATATAATAGGTTAGTTGAGGATATATAATAATGCTGATGTATTAATTTTAAGATGCATAATAGAGAATACAAAAAATATTATTGCATTTTTTTAGCTTATAAAATTTCACTTCAGGTAACTATGTTCCTTTTTAATATTTCATTTTCTTGCATACAGAATAATAAACCCGACGTTAAAAATATTGAAAGCAATTCGCCAACGTGCGAGAAAGCAAAATTCATCAGTTGATCATTAACCTCACTGCTGAAGTGCCAGCATGCGTATTTTACAAACTTAATGTCATGGAAAGAGTAGCATGTGGGCGGGGTAGTTATTGATAAGGTTATTATATGGTGGTACTTGACAAAGAGGCATGCAGTATATGACATGCTGGTCTTATGAAAAAAATGGTAAAAATACACGAAGAAACAAAACAAGATTACTCAAATGTCATATTTTAATAATTGCAAGTATTGAACGGAAACATATTTAGCTACTCCGAATTCAATTGACATATGACGTTCACGTGACAGGGACAGGCGAAAAGTGATGCGTTAGAATTATGTGCAGCACGACTTTTTATACTGATAGATAAAACAAACTCCAATCCATTACAGGAAAGATAAGTCATCCTGCCGGATGTGGAAGTTTATGCCTTATTTCTGTACATTGTTTCGGGGCCTAATTTAAATACATTTTTCTCCTAATAGGTTTCTAGTATTAGTTTTGTGTGATGCATCGTATTTACATCAACACATCTTAGGGATATTTTCAATCAGACGGACCCAATTGTAAGTCCCCGATGGTACCTTTGCCAACACATCACCCGAGTACAGGGGAAATCAAATAACATTAATGACCGAACAGAAATACATTTGGATGGGACATATACGCACATATTTATTTTTTTCCTTTTAGGTTTTTAAAGTATATCAGGGAAACGGGTTATACATTTAAATGTTTTTTTAAATGTTATAATTAAAAAATTATATATTCAAAAGTGTATCCTATTTGTGGATTAAGTGTACAATATATCATATAAATTCTGCTTCTCAATAATTTTAAATGGAATGGAGTAACCAAATGCATTGATAACAAAAAAAGTATATTTTTTATATATTAAAAAAAATATGAAGTAAGTACAAGTACATTTACAGAATTTCATTCTGATATCAGACTTTTTGACGAGGCAGGATCACACCCTTCATATCATTTTATATCCTGGTTTTACCCAGGCTCGGTTACTACTGCATCTGCGGGCAATGGGTGTGTAATCGTCCACATTGCTGGGTCATACCGCCGAGAAACCATCGAAAGTCTTTCCCGTGTGTGAGAAAAACACAGCCTTCTCACTCAATAAGCCTACAGAACGCTCAAACTGGGTGTGGGCCGACCGTGAAAAATCTCCTCGCGTAGACTAGATTCGAGCTCAATTATTCGAAGTGGACCAAAAAGCGATAGGTTATATCACCATAAGTATGTGATACGAATATATCTAATTCGTGTTTTCAGTATAACTTCGTTTCTCAAAATCCGCTTGGATTGAAAAAATAATAAATAGATGTGTTAGGCCAAAATAAAAAAAAGGTATGGTTCTCAGGCACTTTATTTTCAGAAATCAATGCGGGCGGGCGCTTTTTTTATTTTATATTTTTGGTATGTTTTGATAAAGATGTCAAATGATAAGGGAAAATCATGAAAATAACAGTTTTATTTTGCTAAATAAGTAAAACCACTACAAAACAAAGGAAATTGTATGGTTTATCTTCTTGAAAGAAATGTCGGAGCGGCAGCAGCTCAAAATTGGAAAGTTTTTATTGAAAATCAAAATAAAAATTTTTGATGCGGGGTTTAAAATTGATGCGGGCGGTGCCTGAGAACCATACCTTTAATTTTTTGCAAAAGTAGCGTTGAGTCCACTCTCTTATGCCTATGTCAGATATGTTAAGCACTTTGATATTGCAATGTTAATCATGTATTTATTCATGTAGCACCAGGATATTGTCATGTTTATTGCCAGGACAGAGGACAATCTAATAAAAGAAAATCAAACACGCCGGGACTGGAACATTCTAAACAATCCAGGTGAAATACATGAATCATAACAAGTTTACAAGGTATAATAACGTGTGCCTTAAATCCAAGTGTATTTTTTTTTATATTTTCTTGATCGGGCCGAGATGGATGAATATGTTCTGACCTTTATACTGCTTACTAGTATTCTTTCAGCATTATGGTCTGGGCTTTCATACATAGCACCAGCAGAATGACTAAGCTTTTAACAGAAGGACATCATTCAATACAGAAATGTCATGTTAGTTTCAAGCTTTGTTGTTCTACATTGTGATACAACTTTTTTTATACATATGTATTGAGGAAATTAAGGAAAACTGCATGAAAAGGTATTCAGATGAAGAAAATAGTATGCCAACGGCTTTCGTGTGCACAGGGTTGTGCAATACACCCAGGGTATTACTGTTATGCTCTATTGAAAAGATTAATCAGGAATTATTTAAATGATGTTAACGTTACGAATCTGTAACAAAATATAAGAAAAATGTTCTACTGACCCACTAAAAGTACAAACACTTATTTTCGCTACGCCCACTAACGCTTATTATAAATATCTTCATTGCATGGGCAGTTCTTGATATGGGATTCTTCCTTCTGGGGAAAATACAATAAAAATCCTGAAACTCTTATTGAACATGGGGGGAAATGAACATCGACAGAATGTGTGATTGGAGCGGGTGAAACTAAGTTGACTTTTCTTGAAAAAAGTACTGGGGTATATTTTGAATGACGCTTTTCAAGATGCGTACGATAGTTTGCTGCGTTTGTTGTATACCAGGGTGAAAGTACTGTAAGGAATTGTAAATACTGTTTAGGACCTATAAAATTTCTGGTTCAGGTGATAAGCGGAAATGGGTTGAGAGGTGTTTATATAACGTAAGCTAACAATGAAAGCAGTCCATAATGCAAGAAATAGTGTATTTACACTTTGATTGTATTAAGAGTAATATTTTAAATAGATGCCCTGTCTGGACGTGGTATACACACAAGCACAACACGCTCGACTCAGGAAATTCCGCGAATCTGAAATGATGCTGACGCCATGATGCTAATAAGTCTGTTTAACACAGCAACTAAATTATAAATAAAACACTGGGTTCTCGTGCAAAGCCTTCTCTAATGAAAATATTAATTCAGAATCAATATTTTGCCAACGTCCAAGATAGCTATGTATCAACAAACATTTTTAATATAAGGAAGCTTAAGTTATCCCTGGGTCTATTATTTTTTGCATAGACGACGCTGCATTTGACTCTGCTGAACAAACTCCAAAAATTGCCCCGTTTACATATAAACAAAATGTCATTATAATGCACTGTTGACGGGGAAACTATATGTACTAACAGTTTAGTACCGAATAAGAACTTGAATAATAATGATAATATGATTTAACTTTTATGTACAGTTTTGTATCTATATAACAGTGCTAAACTGAGACTAATCACGTTAAAATATTACATAATATTTTACCGGTGAACGGAAAATGTACAGGTAGAATGTCCCCTTCATCCCCTTAAAGATTATGTTAATTTTTTTTAGAAAATTAAGAGCATATATTCGGGATTTTTATATCACCAAATAAACAAATGTACCAATGGACTTAGGTGTTTCACACTGAATTGCAAGATGAAAAGTCGAGAGAAATAGTACTTAGCAATACAGAAAATTACCCAACGATCAACCAGATCTTGCTTATTTATAGATATGTAATCTTCAAGATAAAAAAATGCAAGTGTAGAAGTTGAAGACTCAGGGGTTTTGAAATTATTGAATATAAACTGTAAACAACAGAAATACACTTGATCTGGAAAAAATCCTGCCCCTACTTATATTGAAATAATCTAATTCATAGATCCTTTCTTTTTTTTTTCTATATTTGCCTTTGATCACAGACTGACAAAATTCAAAACTTCACGACCACATATATATATATATATATATATATATATATAAGGAATTATGTTCTGTTTATGTAGCTTGTCATATATGCTTTGTGAACTATTGGTTTATATGTTTGTTATATTGAAAAAAAAAATAAATAAAATGATATTGTGATAACCTTCTGCTTAGCTGATATTTAGAAATGCGGTGTTGAAGCAGCGTACAAGGTATGGGCGTGTTGGTAAAAATTCAAAGTTTTAAACCAAATATCAATTAAATTAAACACCACATACGTCACATTGTGAATACATTATTCATCACATATTGACTCACGCTCCGAGATGGGAGATGAGGAGAGCTTCCCGCAGCAGTATCAAAGGATACACAAATTGCCCCTTTTTATTAGGGAGACTGGAACGAGAGCAGAAATCTTGTACCCCATCAACCAACCAGCAGCAGCAACCATTGCGGCCAAAACAACAACAAACCAACCAACCTTTCCAGAAACAGCCGTTCACGCGCCAAACTTAGTATCATTTCCGTCAATCACAAAAACATACGCAGCATGGCGTCCAAACCAAACAGCAGTTTTTTTTTTTTTTTTCAGCAGCAACAGTTCGGCCAACAGTCCCAACAGCATTCCCAGTACCAGTCCAACTCTGGGCAACATTTTCAGGTCAACAAGCTCAGATCAGTGCCCTGATGCATTCTCCTATTAAATGTACGTCTGAATGCTGCCTGCTTTTCAGCCTGCTTACTTGTCCCCTTCAAACGTTTCTTATCAATGTAGTGTCTTCCATATATGCCTGCTTGAAGTGAAACCCTGTCCAGTGGCCAGACCCGTACAGACTTTTAGCAGAGTAAAAATTCACTAGAAAACAATACTGTAATTATGTTAGTGAAGTAACTACATTGTAAAAGTGGAAAATAACACATTTGAGTAAACAGTGTAAGACGACGGTTCATATACTTAATCAAGCACCTGGAATTTCGGAATGAACATGCAAATAAGGAAAACCTACAAAAGACAGCAAATGTTGATGTAAGACATTTGGGGAATGGTTAAATAAATGTTATTGATATGCGTTTTGACATGTGCAATTGTTTTATGATATTATGTTATTTATAATTGTTATAAGAAAATTAATTTATTTCAAGAATTGAAAATATGTGTCGACAAAATTAAAGTATGTTGATTCCTGTTTTGACTTACTCCTATGTAATTCTTTATCGGCTGTAATAAAAAGCAGTTAATGATTTTAAGCAAGCCCGTTTTCGTAAACAGTTGATATCCATTAGAATGACTTTTGGATCAATCAGTAAGTGCCCATAATCCATTATGGATGGATTCCAGTGGCATTAATTTATCTTCAAGTATGGTGGATGACTCGCAGGCGTAGAATGGCGTTGGGAGTTGGGAAACGTTTCTATAAACAGTTTCCCCCCATATGTTCTTTATACACAACTTTAACAACATATTATTTTCAAATTTAATCTCTAAAAATTATCCTTATTTTCTTTTTATATGTCAACATCAATAATAATACAACAGTACGAATAATTGTACTCATCAGTTAATGGCTTTGATATGGGACTTATGATGAACGTTTTCTTCTATTTATCTTTAATTTTAATTTTTTTTTGTCTTCAAAATCGTTCTTGTTTTAAAAGTGGACATTTTGCTGTTCTGTAATAAAATTAAAGTTATCCTTTCTTAACTGTTTCAATGTTTGATTTTATATTATATGCCATTATTTTATTCAAGTTTGTATATATACTCACTTCATATTTACAATCAATCTGAACATAGTATCTCAACCATTGGAATCGTGTTGCTGGTCCTCTTGATCAAGCGCGTCACTTTGTAGAGAAGGATAGCGCATCCGCATCATGTTATATAGACAGACACATGCCAACACAATTGACTCAATCGTATTTGTTGCTTGTGGCAGGGTTGTCAGGAGACACTGGAATCTACTACCCAAGATACTGAATGCATTTTCCCCAACTCTTCGCCCCTGGGAAACTCACTAATTAAACAGTCTTTCTTCTAGTGTCATCTGGCGTTTGGAAAAGTGCTTCATCAGCCAAGTTCTCAAGGCAAATGCATCATCACCGCGAATAAAATATGCCACTGGGCGATCATTCAGGAAGAGAGTCGGATGGCGGAAATCCAATCAAACCATCCTCAATGGGTTCCATCAGATCACAACTGTTGAAAATTTGGTCATCAGAGGACGCATCATTGGATCCAACATCTACCCACACAAACCATCAAGGGCTATCATGATGATTGAATGGAAACCCATATTGCAAGCTTAGTATAAATTTAAAAAAAAAGATGTAAGGCCATTTATAACAAGAATGTAAATAGATTTACACTACATTTTTGGACGTAAATTACTTTAACTTCATATAAAATTTGCATTTAGAGTTTTTCATATGAGTTTATATGAATTTGACAATAAAGCCGGTATAAAGGTTCAGCTAAATAAAATTACATAAAATGGCTAATTTAAAAAAGCAATAAACAGTAAATAAACATATTTACCTGTAAAATATTGCATACTAAATTATCAAAAATTGCAGAAGTATGCAGACTTAACCTTCACTCTCATTTCCAACCTAAGTCTTTCATACTGTCCCAGAATAATTCTTCTTTGTAACCAAGGCCAAATATGTCCCTCTCTTCTCAACAATCTTCTTCTCCTCCTCTCCTCTACAACATAATGTACCACAGCAATATCATTTTCCAAATGTCTCCCATTCTCGACTGAGAGCTAGGCAACCTGCAGTCTTAGATGGGGCATGATGTGAATTGAAAAACTCGGCGAATGTTGCTTCCTATATACCAGACCCAGGTCCAAACGTTAACGTCTGTAATATACCCTATAGCCATCATAAACGTCCCGGTATATACCCTTCAGCACTGTTCTAAGCCCTAACCGTCCGTCAAGAAAAGTTCATTTCCGTAATGCCTCTGAATAGGAAACGTACAGGAGCGTCAAATCGGATGGTTTCAGTACGGCTCTCTTCGGCCAACCCGGACTATATATGATATAGCTCTTGGACCTTACTTCTAATGACGTTTCTTATTACAAGCTTTTTTAATTTTTGCTTTTGAAATCCATGTCGATAAATAGTAAAACATAAATTTGAACAACTGTAATTTTCTTCTTAGCTGGGTAACAAGTCATCCAACTCTACACACCTTGAGATAATTAGTACAGCTGTTGTAGCATTTGCTGATGAAAAATTTAACCTTTTTCTTTAAACCATGAACATAAAGAAATCAGCAATAAGCAAAGTCTTGGGCATTCGAATGCATCAACTATTTTTATACAGTAAAGCATTCAATTGTTGCATCATCGGGTGATGTCGCTGCATCTGTGCCACATACAATGACCAGTTCAACTGACCGACTGATGGAACATAGAGTGCAGTTCAAAGTAATTCCCACATTATACCATATAAATAATGAATACCCGAATATAATATAATCTCTGAAAACACCGGCCATTAGTCAGTAGATAAAGCAGGTTTATATATCAGTAAAATGAGCGAGGGTGCAGACATTTCAAATCACAAACACACATACTTTTCTGTATGTACATTACGAAAAATGTACGGCATGTCCTTAGTATGGCTCTGATATGGCTGTAACACCTTTGATAAGCATGGTGAAGCAAGGACTTAGCGCTACCTAATGAGTTAAGGTCAACAACTTCATCAACTTTAAACCAAGAATAATTCGCCTATGGTCACACAACTCGATCAGGATACGTTGATGCATATGGCTTTTCTGCAGGACACAATAATAATTCATTGTTACTATTATTATTATCATGATTCGTAGTGAATGCCTGTGCTATGAATGCTTCCTCAACCGTTTGCATTCCGTGTGAATATGTAACCACATATAATTGTTGGATCAATTGGCGACAGTAAGGATTGGTCAATGTATATATGTCTACTTATCAAAAATATAATTTTCTTCAAATTTGTTGTCGGAAAAAATATGGCACTTATTTCCCATATATACTGACTGGTAGAAATGTTAATTTTTACTGACCAACAGGAGACAAATTTTCAAACCGAACTAACCCCCAACTATTCCATAAATAAAATTATCTCGACTACAATGCTGTTGAATATATTTTATGAAGGACCTTAATCTGTAACTCATTCGAAATGCTAAAACCAAATTAAACTGTTATATCCGTTTTGTCGATGATAGTTACATTATATGCTTTATATAACATAATAATAAACAAGTTGTAACATTGTAACATGTTTAACCATTTAAGTACACTGCAGGGGGTAGCCGTATTCATTTCACCGTTTCATTAAAATATCTCCAGCTGTGCTTTATTGTTCATTTAAGATAGTTTTGTAATTTGGCTCATGAGTCATAGTATCATTGCCTGTCAATATGTATACTCTTCTCCATTACCTATTTTTATCTAATTTAGTATTAAAGAATATTTAAAAAGGTATTCAACTTAACTGAGTAAAACAATTGTATTTCATATTCCTTGAGAATTGTATGGGGAGATTAGTCAATAACATTTTTTTCCGATATAATGAAGTTTTTTTTGCAAATGATTTGGTCAAATTTAACGGCTCAAGAGGAAAGTTTTCAACAGCAAATAAATAAGTCACGAGATCTGTGTAATAGTATGGTTCTGGATTAAATTTGCAGAAGATAAAGAAAAGGATTTTATAGACATAGGGACAATAAAAATGGTTTTGTCAGATAGTCAGATTCAAAGTGTATCATCTTGCAATTATTGTATCCGCCAAAAAAGAGTTTTGTGGATACTGTGCTTTCATCCCACCGCCGCCGCCGCCGCCATCGCGTAGGTGTCCGGAGAACTTTACGAACTGGGCGGAATTTTACGAAATCCGGGATTATGTTCGGGTCATATGTGAACTGCTGCGGCCCGATTTTGCTTTGACCTCTGCCCTTTCCTTTGCGCTCTGCGTCCATCTGTGCGTCTGTGTTCGCACATAAACCCCCATATCTGTAGACTAGTTTGACCGATCCGGCTGAAATATTGCACGTTTATACATCATGGATAGATCTTTTTTTTTATTTTTGTGACATGTGGCGCTGCCTACTTCCCCATTTACGCTCCATACATTCATGCTAAAATCTCAGGACTGGTTTGATGGATCAGCTGAAATTTTGCATACGTAAAGGTCTAACATAGCCCTTTAACAAACCCAAAACTGGTGGCGCCACCTGAAAACGTTTTTGCACAGCGGCCATCTGTTTATCTGCCTTGGACAAAATCATGCATATCTCTGCAGTGGTTGCACTTATTCTCCTGGAACTTTGCACGTTTATACACCTTGGACAGATTTTCCGTTGATATGACAGGTGGCGCCACTTACCTATGCGTTTCCGGTGCAGACATCCATGCTGATATCTCAGGACTCGTTTGACCGATTGGGTTGAAATTTTACGTTTATTCATCTTAGATAGTTTCTTCCATTTTGTGACAGGTGGCGCCACCTACCTCCCTATTTATGCTCTAGACAACCGTGCTAATATCTCAGGACTGGTTTGACATATCAGTCTGAAAGTTCTATGTGTATCAGTCTAACATGACCCTTTATTATACCCAATACTTGTGGCCGCACCTGCAACCCTTTTTGCACAGCATCCATCTGTTTGTCTGCCTTGGGATAAAATCATGCATATTTCTGCAGTGGCTGGACTTATTCACATGACATTTTATATGTTTATTTATCTTGGGTAGATTTTTTTATGGTGGTGTCACCTACCTCTGCGTTTGCACTGCAGACATCCGTGCTGATATCTCAGGACTCGTTCGACCGATCAGGCTGAAATTTTGCATGTCTATAAATCAAATGAGGCTCTTTATCATACTAAAAACTAGTGGTTGGTTCCACCTGCAAAAGGTTTTGCACAGTGCAATGACTTATCTACCTAAAATTTGGCATGAAAATATATCTTGGATACATTTCTTGTGAAGTTGGTAGGTGGCGCCACTTTCAAGGCTAATATGCAATTATACTGATTTCGGCAAATACACGTAGTTGCTTGTCGACTACTCGTATTTTTTAGTTATTCAAGTTTTTCAGAGGCTGTAATATATTCACATTGTCAACCCTCAGAACACCATGTCTGGTCACTACAGCCTTGCCTTGGTAACGTTATTAATCATGCAACACTGGGGGAGTACCACTATCACATATGTAGAATTATTCACATATGGCCAATCCCCCCCCCCCCCGTATCATATTTCAAGTTGACACCCCCCCCCCCCCACCAGATATCTTGCATTACTTAACTGCATAACTGTAATTGTATCCGCCAAAACATCTAACATAGGTCTTTATCATTATGTAATATGTAATCTACTACACAAGGTTTTCCCATTACCTATATATCCTATCATCACTTCACCCGTACCTCTCTGATTTAGGCGGATACACGTAGTCGCTTGTGGACTACCCGTATTCTAGTTTAAAATTAAGTTTTTCAACTATTTTATCATGGTATAACAAAAAAATTGAATTTAGCTTTACAAGCTGAATGGGTACTTGTGATCATCATCAATTTTATAACGAAATAAAGTAATGCAACTTTAAATCAGATATTTTATGTGCTATGCGGTACATGTATATCTGAGCTCCTAGGATTTTATAGAACTAAATTATTTGAACTATATATATATATATTACATATTTTCACATATTTATTACTGGACATAACTTAGTGATATAACTGATACCCTTATCCGTCAATTGTTGAGCAATTTAGATGAAAAGAGAAAGGTGACGTGGGCCACATATGTTAAATATATACTGTTTTATTTGGCTGTGCAGGGAAATGTATATGGCATATATGTTAACATGTTAACGCATGTTGTAAATAAAGTTTCATTTGCTCATTCAATCAATCATGAAACCTGACAAATAATTATCTATGTATTTCAAATAAAAACAGAGGCAAGCAAAAGATTACCTCAGATGTACCTATTAGCTTTCTCAGCTGTGGCACCAAGGTTGTGGAATGAACTTCCGCACTCAATCAAAGCTTCACCATCTTTAGCTTCTTTTAAAAGAAATCTTAAATCTTACCTTTATATTAGCTTTTGGTATTTCTTAGAAATAAGGGTTTATCTTTTAGGAATCTTTGCTTTAGTAGGAATCTACATAATATGTTTAAGTAAAACTGTGCTTTGCGTCTTGTAAAGCGCTTTTTCTTATAACTGTTTTGTTGAATTAGCGCTATATAAATTAAGTATATTATTTTTAATTACTTGTATTATATTATTGACATAGAAAGGGGAGACATGAAGAATATGAAGGAAAGGTGAGGATGTGTCAGTACATTAGAAAATGTACCTATAGCAAAACTAAAGATGATTTTGCATTTTGTTTTTCACTACCTTCATATACCGACGCAGGTGAAATATATATATATATATATATATATATATATATATATATATATATATATATGCAAAAAGAAAATTAATATGAACTTTATTGTAAATAAAATGTAAATGTATTTAAAATAAAGAGATAAGAAACCATTAAATACAATGTATTTGTAAAATGCTATTGCACTATTTTGCATGTAATTATGAGGTTAAAATATTACCTGAGTACACATCAACCAATTTTTCCGTGTTTGTAACCAAAGACATGAAACAGTAGTCCGTTTAAGGAAAAATTAAGGTTCACTCATAAAAAAAGATAAACAGATTTATTTATAAATTTATCTCTAAAATTCATGTCACCTCCACAGCATCGGAAGAAATAATCCGGTCCGATGAAACTGTATTTCATGAAAAAAAAAGATAATAAATGTCTTTAAAAATGGCATATTCTAATTTCATACCCCTTAACGATTTTGCTCTCACTGATTTTATAGGGTCTATATACCGTCTCCATAATAATTAATCAAAGGTTCCGTGGTAAAAATTTGAATGTAGGTTCAAATTTGATAACGTGGCCAACAAATTTGTGAGGGATACACGTCTCTGTGAAGTTAATATTAAGATAGTGAAAGTTACGAGTTATAGGGGCCCGAGATATGAACATTACTTTGTATAATTTGTTGTAATTTTGTGTCTGTAGTGGGACCAGTAAAATATTATCTTGCAACACTGTGCCCTTAACGAGTTATGATAATTTTTTTTTACTGTAATACCTTCAAACATAGTAAAGTTTACAAAAAAAGGTTGCCAAAGGACCTGTAAATTACAAGCGATTGACCACGTATATTACCGTATATTATGATAACCCTAATGCCTGAGTTTTACTAGTGCTTTACTCAAAGATGGATAGCAGGATTGAAAAACTTTTAAATAGTTTGTTTTTTGAGTAGGTCTACATATCTTGATTTAAGAACACAGTACAGTCCGAGCAGGTTTATTTCTTTATACTGTTTAAAATCCCAGGGAAGTGAATGCATATGTCACTTTTTGCAAACTAAAATAGTTGTTAGTTCACTTGCATATCAGTTGAAACAGACGAAACTGCAGTGTCGCTCACGTAATTTCAAGACATTGAATGGAAAATTAAATCTTTCAAAATTTAATGTGAAATGATTGCCCCTTTGTGCCATTAGATGTGGACTTGAAATGGTAAGTTTTTGCTAAAACAAATGGTTGCACAATACAGAGAGTGAATTATTTGGAAGCCTTCATGAAATATTTAGTCAATAATATGTAATGTATTCAACATCCATGATCCTGTCTTTGCTGGAAAACTATAAAAATATTATTTCTTTCATTTTACTTATGTATGTGTGTATATTTAATTATGTATACATATCCTATTTTCGTTTTAATAATTTTTGGCCTAGGCTTGATTAGGGTACCAACTAACAAATAACAAAAGGGCCGGAAATGACGATAAAGAAAGTCGTATATTTGCTTCTTTTTAATTATATGATGATTTAATAATGGTGAAGCCAATTATGTTGACGATGAAAGAAGAACAATATGATCAAGATACGTATAACAAGACTTACGCAACATTTCCATTTAAAGTTTCTAAATGTATTTCCAATATTGCTCTGTTTTCTCTTAGAGAAGTCAATAGTAATTTTGCCTATCTTATATTTCCCATATTTTCTCCAGTCTTTTTCATCTATGGTTTCTTGTGTAAGTTTAATGTAATCTTGATCATTTAACAGTTATTGAAATTTTAGTGTGATTGGCCGCAGTTTTGCATTAAGCATAGACCCAACGGTAGTTCTGAATGGGCAATAGTTATGGCTGGCTTCACAACTTAGTGCGAGTAATTTTAACCCGTAAGACATAAGAAAAATATCCAACCTGCCTTGTCCCAGAGGCTCTTACGGCCTCAAACTATATATTGACAAGCATGAAGATTTCAAAATTTGGATATATCTGCAAATACATTTTATGCATGATTGATTTTACCTTGTTTTCACTTTATATTCAGTTCTGAAGCATCCTGCCTCAGCATCTTGTTGTGAAAAACAAAACCTGTAATCCCCAACCAAGATTATTTTTAGTTCAGTGTCCTATTGCAAGATCTTTTTTTAGATTTATCTCATATAAAAATCTATTCGTTCAGATTCTTTCTGTGGTGCATAAATATTGGTTAACAGAAATTCTAATATCTGTTTTATCATCCTTATGATATGTATGACCTTCGGCATCATTAAATACAATCATGTTGCCATTTAGCATTACCATCCCCTATCCCCGTGGGAACAAAAAAACATAAACCGTCCCATTCTCCGTTTCATTTGTGTTGAGTATGTGTCGTAACGTGAGACTCTGAAAAAATATAACTATCTTTATATTTTTCAAAATAATCATTGACCCATCTAATTTCCTTTTCTACTATTTCCAAGAACCCACAAGTTTAACGACATCCCTTTCAAACTGTGTTTACATTATGTTAACGACTTCAAGCTGAATATATGTGTATATAGGCCTTGTCAATGTTCTGCTTTGTTAGGTAAAGGTCAGTATTTACTTATATTTAATTGGATATAATAATTATTATTGTTATTACAGAAGTGGGGTACCGACTAACGTGTGGTCTGAAAAAAATATATACACAACGTGTAATACATTTATATATAAACAAAACAACAACAAGAGGTCGAGTTATTATTTCTCAATAATATTTGATAAATAAAAACGTTAGAGTGGTGATTTCGACTTTGAGACTTTCACTAGCAAGCTTCGTAGAGTTGAGAAGCTTACAACTATGAAAACATGGTCAAATCAAATATTCCTTAAAATTCAAAACAAACAAATTCAAATTGCAAATGCTCTTAAATGCATTCCACAGAAATAATTACATTTTTGTCATTTGCATGTTTTTTTTACAATATACGTAAATGCACATGCAGACAAATACACATATACATTAACGATAAGCATTCACTCTGCTAATACCAATTTAAACCATTGTACAGCATCTACCGCCAAATATGTCTGTGCACATTTATGTATTCGTATATGATTATTTACAGTATTTGTTTTAATGGTTTGAAATAGAACAGGAAAAGACCCTTAGTTAGCAAATTGGCGAATCTGGACAAACAGAAGACGAATACAATATGGGTAGGTCGTTCCTGACCCCGTTCAACCGAGCGTAAAAATTTGTTTGATTCGGCCGAAGGATTTTTCCGTGACGGTTCCTAATTCCACCACACCGTCCTTTGTCATTTTCCCCCCTTTTTTCTCCTCTAGAACCTGTTGCCATCTATTGTGTTTATTCCGAACCCTGACCGAAGCAATTCTATAACAACCTTGACTTTTCACTTTTTGCGCCTTTTTCCCATTGTTACAGCTTCAGGTGTCAATATACTATTTCATAAACCCTGGGATATGGATAATTGCTCATTAAACTCCATCTCCTGGCTTCCCAGCATCAACATAAAGTGCTTTTAAACCCGATAAATGGTTGTAAATGGTTGTAACCCGATATACAGGGTTTAAATAAAAGAGTAAATATGTGTTATACATGGAATCCATAAGCTGTTTAAAATTTCTGCATGTTTTAAACAAGCCATAAGTGAATTGTTACCTCTGATTTTAATGGTATCCAGTCATTATCTTTTCAGATAATAGTGTGAATAGATAAGCCACACATTCAATAATGACAGGTAGGAGAGTAAATCACGGAAACGCAATATAGTGTGGCCACTTAAAAAAAGCTGGGACCAGGAGCAAGGTGTACCAGGGTTGATAATACCTAGAATCAAATAGTGTTCAAATGTATGCAAGGAGCAAGGAGGGGGTATCAAATTCCAAACCGCATTTAGAATCCGAGCTCAGTTCATTATCTTTTGCTCCCGTTATAAGCAGGGGACATATCTTAAACAATATAGACCCAGAAAGATCCTGTTTAACATCAAGTCCTGGAGTAATTTCCTAGCAAACTCAGTATAAGATCACGTTGGCCTTTATGTTATGAAAAACTTTAAAAGTCACATAATCTGAATACTATGAAAGTAAAATAAATTAAAATAGCATCTCAAAAAGTAAAATAGTGTGAATACACACACCAGTGAACTCGCATGCTTGCACAAATTGGACATTGTCCGACCATCTCACAGTGGTCATTCACAGGTTTTATTTAAAGCTAAACAGTTCATTTTATGAAAATAAATGATAAAACAAAGCTCTAGTATCTCGAAGATTGATATAAAGTGCATCTCTGTGTCAGAACCTTAATCCCTGTTTATGAAGGTAATTTTAAAAAGGGCAGGCACGGTTCTTGAAAATGTTAATCACAAAAGTGAAGTGTCACTCTAATCAATTAATTGTAAAAATCCAAAATCAAGCTTCAATCTCTAAAATATTGCAAATAAAATGTTGGCTTTTCTGGCTAATATCAGGCAGCATGCATGTTTGATATCACTGTGATCTACCTTATCAAGGATTTTTTAAATACGCTATGTATATACAGCTCATCATTATCAACGCCATTCTTGAACAGCGGTTCTCTATGTAGTCTCCGTCAAGCAGTGACGTTTAATTTCGTGCGCAGTATCTCAAAGAGAATAAATTTGATCTTTTTCAAATTCGTAGGGATGATTACCGTCTACGATGGCTCCTGGTCATATATTGCCACTGGAGTGATTTTCTTTCGCACGCGGTATCTTAACAAGTATATGTTTGATCTTTGTTTTCAAATTTCTAAGGGTGATTGATGCTTTGTGGGCTCCAGCCAACCGAACTACCAACTTGTATGCTATGTACTTTTCTTTTGCAATCTGTTGACAAAGGTTCTAAACCAAGAGGTTTTGTGTGCTTTCATATAGTAAAATTTCAAAGATATCTAAAATCCAGTGTAGCTACCAAACGAATATTTTATAATCCTCCTGTGTATATTATATTAATAATGAGATATCGTCATGTTTGTCTAAGATTTGTCCAGTGCACATTATGTTTGGAATTTCAGACCAGTGTGACACCCAGTGTTACCAGATAGCTTCCATTATAAAGCACTAGATCGTAATTGAGGACCTTTTCGTTCTCAAAATTTCAACTTATTATTATTATTATCATTATTATTATTATTATTATTATTATTATTATTTTATAACTTTCATTATTATCATTTTTTTTTAGGCAGTGCTTATGCCTCGAGATGTAGATTTGAACTCACAATCAGGTCACTGGTTTTGCAATATTGATCAACCCAGATTTCTGCACCTTATTATGTTGCCTTCTAGGTAAAGGTTAATGGGCTCACACAGTACAAAAATTAACATTTCTTTAAAAAAATGTATTTAAACATGTAAAGGTGTCTATATATAATTCTCAAGAGTCTAATGCAGCTTTTCGCGTGTAACTGGATTTGATAAATTATTATGCCCATTCGTTACTTAAGTATCGAAGAACCACTAAAGTCAATATTGTCTACAATATCATTAAGGAATTTTTTGAAGGAGTTGGCCCAAAGATTGGAGTCACAGAAACATCCGCCAGCAGTAAAACCATTTGGGTTACTTAAAATTCTGAGCAGACCCCTTTGTTCTGCTGTTTCATATTGACATAAATGTGACAGGTTATGCTTATTTCAGGCTGTATAAAGAATAACAAAGCAGATCGATTTGTTTATTTATCAAGCTGTCTCGTGATAGTCAGTGTAAAAGTCGTTCTTGCAGCAAGACGTGTTGTGAGATGTAGTTTGGTACCAAGCGGAGTGTATGTCATGTCCGCGTTAGGACGATTATTTGTTCGGGAGATAGTTATATGTTTAGCCGATCAAGGCGTAGAAATACATTGCGTTTTGAAGAATTAGTAGCCACTTAACGGTGAGTCAGAAAGCCCTAATTGTAGAAGAACTGTTTGTAAAACTAGAATCAGTCAACGGTGGACGAAAGCCAAGTGTGACATTGTGAATAAAATTCGGTTTTTTTTTATTATCCCATGATTTGAAATGTGTGGAATTTGGCCTGGAAGATACCGGGAGATATATGTCCGCTCGCTGGGGCGCTGTGACAAATATATGATATTAATCATCGAAATATTTTCCCTTGCTCCAAACCATGTGTCATATGTGCCCATATGACGTTTAGGGTGTTCAAGTCATGTTTTCCGTAGCTCCCGGAATATAGGTTCCAATGATCTATTTATTTTTGTTGCAGGGAGAATTTACAGTGACCATTCCGAATATTAAGTAAAAATGTGCATGAGCGTGTGTTTTAATTAAAATTATATACAAATATGTGTTCGATTAAGATTTTTCCTTAAAAAAAAAGTTTGACACCTGGACATGCAATATAAAACAATTCATCGGATTCATTTAACAAACTTTTCCTAATTACACCATTGTTCTGAAATCCTACTTATGCAATGATATAACCTTTTATATTTTCCCCGGTAACATCTTTGAGATGTATAGAATCAAGCCTTCTGTGATTATAAATGTTATATCATTATAACATTCCTGGAGGGTAATAACGTCATTACACTTGTGCTTCGCCACCGCCATGTATGAAACACACTACCCATGCGGACAATAAAAAGTACTAATGGGAACCTGACTTTCATGAAAAAATACGGCAACATTTTTGTTATTTTTTCATCTGTACTTCGTCTTTGTGTCCATAACTTTGTCAAGGACGGATATTAGCCTGACTGGTTAACACTACTGTGCTACGGAGACATAACACAGTCATACAACCCGTACACATGCTCTTACTCTTTAGAAATTTTCAGATATAATACAGATTTTTGTTAAGAATGTGGACACGTGCACCTACCAAAAGGCTGATTTTAAAATGTACCGTGTTGCGATCATTATAATTTTAAATAATTCTTCCCTGTAATCGAGAGACAAATTTATGCTTACTCGGTTATTGTATACGCAAGTGTACCACGATCGACCTGTTGTGGTAACCGACTTATTGAAAGCTTCCGTCTTCCTCATTTGGTAATCCACCAAGATGATGGAGAATCAACGCCTGTCGCGGGTTTAACATTTCTGTTAGCTGTGATTTGTTGAATTTCCTGTAATTATCTTTGAAAGATATATTTCGTACTACATAAAGAACTTATAAATATATTTGAATAGTTAGCTTATTTTAAACCTCATTTTTAATGGGCCAACGTCTAAATAAAATTAAAAGATATCACTTATGTAAGCCTAATGGCTTTTGGTCACTCTACAATCCACAGGTCAACATTGTTTCATTTGATAATTTTATAACCTGCGAGCTACGTATTCTTCTTTATTGTTCACTTAAAGAATTAAACAACAAGAAATGAAAAATGGCCGTACCAAAATAACAGTGAACAAGCTTAATGTTCATTATCAGTCTTACCTGGTAATGCTTGAAACATGTCAATTAACAATGCATGCAAAACCTATCTAAGCAGATCTTTTTGCTACTGCTTAGAAGCTCCAAGAGACAGTGAAGGAGCCCACACTGGCTAGAAGAGTGGTACGTTGATTAATTTAATGATTAAAAACACAAAAGTGCAGTTCAGGTATAAAAAAAAACTATCTTTGGGGTAGTATCTGTCTTGATTAGCCGATCAGTGACCTAGTAGTTTCCCCGAGACCTAATTTATGTAATTAATATACATGTTTTAGTAAAAAAAAAAAAACAATCAACCCTATTGAACCGGGAAAAGGGCACATTCTTATTGTTGTTTTGTGTCAGCGATTTAGTTTTTGCTGTAGACTTAAGTAAAATTTAAGAAGTAGGTTGGCTGAAGAGTTTTATATTAATATCATATAAGAAAGAGTAACTCTGTGATAACATTTCATTAGTTCTTCTCATGATAATCATCCTGTCAACACATGAAACACCTGAATTTTAACCTTAAATTTAGACATTCGATAACATATGACTCATCATTTATCAAATAATTAACCGTAAAAGCAGAGGATTTTACAATCTTATGAACATTTGCTATGTAAAACAAATGTTGCACGTACAATTTCCCTAATGTTATAGATAATTTGTATCCTCGTAATTTGTATGTGTTCCCCTGGAATTAATATTATTGCAAATAAGCCATAATAGCGCTGTTTCCATACTGATTTAATATTAATATTGATTGTATAATCCTTTCTTAACTGTTTCAATGTTTTGATTTTATATTATGTGCCATTATTTTATTCTAGTTTGTATATATACTCACTTCATATTTACAATCAAGCTGAACATAGTATCTCAACCATTGGCATCGTGTTGCTGGTCCTCTTGATCAAGCGCGTCACTTTGTAGAGAAGGATAGAGCATCCGCATCATGTTATATAGACAGACACATGCCAACACAATTGACTCAATCGTATTTGTTGCTTGTGGCAGGGTTGTCAGGAGACACTGGAATCCACTACCCAAGACATTGAATGCATTTTCCACAACTCTTCGCCCCCGGGAAACTCACTAATTAAACAGTCTTTCTTCTAGTGTCATCTGGCGTTTGGAAAAGTGCTTCATCAGCCAAGTTCTCAAGGCAAATGCATCATCACCGAGAATAAAATATGCCACTGGGCGATCATTCAGGAAGAGAGTCGGATGGCGGTAATCCAATCAAACCATCCTCAATGGGTTCCATCAGATCACAACTGTTGAAAATTTGGTCATCAGAGAACGCATCATTGGATCCAACATCTACCCACACAAACCATCAAGGGCTATCATGATGATTGAATGGAAACCCATATTGCAAGCTTAGTATAAATTAAAAAAAAAACATATGTAAGGACATTTATAACAAGAATGAAAATATATTTACACTACATTTTTGGACGTAAATTACTTTAACTCCATATAAAATTTGCATTTAGAGTTTTTCATATGAGTTTACATGAATTTGACAATAAAGCCGGTATAAAGGTTAAGCTAAATAAAATTACATAAAATGGCTAATTTAAAAAAGCAATAACCAGTAAATAAACATAATTACCTGTAAAATATTGCATACTAAATTATCAAAAATTGCAGAAGTATGCAGACTTAACCTTCACTCTCATTTCCACCCTAAGTCTTTCATACTGTCCCAGAATAATTCTTCTTTGTAACCATGGCCAAATATGTCCGTCTCTTCTCAACATTCTTCTTCTCCTTCTCTCCTCTACAACATAATGTACCACAGCAATATCATTTTCCAAATGTCTCCCATTCTCGACTGAGAGCTAGGCAACCTGCAGTCTCTGATGGGGCATGATGTGAATTGAAAAACTAGGCGAATGTTGCTTCCTATATACCAGGCCCAGGTCTAAACGTGAACGTCCGTAATATACCCTATAGCCATCATAAACGTCCCGGTATATACCCTTCAGCACTGTTCTAAGCCCTAACCGTCCGTCAAGAAAAGTTCATTTCCGTAATGCCTCTGAATAGGAAACGTACAGAAGCGTCAAATCGGATGGTTTCAGTACGGCTCTCTTCGGCCAACCCGGACTATATATGATATAGCTCTTGGAACTTACTTCTAATGACGTTTCTTATTACAAGCATTTTTAATTTTTGCTTTGGAAATCCATGTCGATAAATAGTAAAACATAAATGTGAACAACTGTAATTTTCTTCTTAGCTGGGAAACAAGTCATCCAACTCTACACACCATGAGATAATTAGTACAGCTGTTGTAGCATTTGCTGATGAAAAATTTAACCTTTTTCATTAAACCATGAACATAAAGAAATCGGCAATAAGCAAATTCTTGGGCATTGGAATGCATCAACTATTTTTATACAGTAAAGCATTCAATTGTTGCATCATCGGGTGATGTCGCTGCATCTGTGCCACATACAATGACCAGTTCAACTGACCGACTGATGGAACATAGAGTGCAGTTCAATATTAATTCCCACATTATACCATATAAATAATGAATACCCGAATATAATGTAATCTCTGAAAACACTGGCTATTAGTCAGTAGATAAAGCAGGTTTATTTATAAGTAAAATGAGCGAGGGTGCAGACATTTCAAATCACAAACACACATACTTTTCTGTATGTACATTACGAAAAATGTACGGCATGTCCTTAGTATGGCTCTGATATGGCTGTAACACCTTTGATAAGCATGGTTAAGCAAGGACTTAGCGCTACCTAATGAGATAAGGTCAACAACTTCATCAACTTTAAACCAAGAGTAATTCGCCTATGGTCACACAACTCGATCAGGATACGTTGATGCATATGGGTTTTCTGCAGGACACAATGAGAATTCATTGTTACTATTATTATTATCATGATCTTCCTCAACCGTTTGCATTCCGTATGAATATGTAACCACATATAATTGTTGGATCAATTGGCGACAGTATGGATTGGTCAATGTATATATGTCTACTTATCAAAAATATAATTTTCTTCAAATTTGTTGTCGGAAAAAATATGGCACTTATTTCCCATATATACTGACTGGTAGAAATGTTAATTTTTACTGACCACCAGGAGACAAATTTTCAAACCGAACTAACCCCCAACAATTCCACAAATAAAAATATCTCGACTACAATGCTGTTGAATATATTTTATGAAGAACCTTAATCTGTAACTCATTCGAAATGCTAAAATCAAATTAAACTAACTGTTATATCCGTTTTTTCGATGATAGTTACATTATATGCTTTATATAACATTATAATAAACAAGTTGTAACATTGTAACATGTTTAACCATTTAAGTACACTGCAAGGGGTATCCATATTCATTTCACCGTTTCATTAAAGTATCTCCAGCTGTGCTTTATTGTTCATTTAATGATAGTTTTGTAGTTTGGCTCATGAGTCATAGTATCATTGCCTGTCAATATGTATACTCTTTTCCATTACCTATTTTATCTAATTTAGCATTAAAGAATATTAAAAAGGTATTTAACTTAACTGAGTAAAACAATTGTATTTTATATTCCTGTCAGGCTTGATAATTGTATGGGGAGATTAGTCAATAACATTTTTTTCCGATATAATGAAGTTTTCTTTGCAAATGATTTGGTCAAATTTAACGGCTCAGGAGGAAAGTTTTCAACAGCAAATAAATATGTCACGAGATCTGTGTAATAGTATGGTTCTGGATCAAATTTGCAGAAGACAAAGAAAAGGATTTTATAGACATGGGGACAATAAAAATGGTTTTGTCAGATAGTCAGATTCAAATTGTATCATCTTGCAATTATTGTGTCCGCCAAAAAAGAGTTTTCCGGATACTGTGCTTTCATCCCACCGCCGCCGCCGCCATCGCGTAGGTGTCCGGAGAACTTAACGAACTGGGCGGAATTTTCCGAAATCCGGGATTATGTTCGGTGCATATGTGAATTGCTGCGCCCCGATTTTGTTTTGACCTCTGACCTTTCCTTTGCGCTCTGCGTCCATCTGTGCGTCTGTGTTCGCACATAAACCCCCATATCTGTGGACTAGTTTGACCGATCGGGCTGAAATATTGCACGTTTATACATCATAGATAGATCTTTTTTTTTTATTTTTGTGACATGTGGCGCTACCTACATCCCCATTTACGCTCCTGACATTCATGCTAAAATCTTAGGACTGGTTTAATGGATAAGCTGAAATTTTGCATACGTAAAGGTCTAGCATAGCCCTTTAACAAACCCAAAATGGTGGCGCCACCTGAAACCGTTTTTGCACAGCGGCCATCTGTTTATCTGCCTTGGACAAAATCATGCATATCTCTGCAGTGGTTGGACTTATTCTCCTGGAACTTTGCACGTTTATACACCTTGGACAGATTTTTCGTTGATATGACAGGTGGCGCCACCTACCAATGCTATTCCGGTGCAGACATCCATGCTGATATCTCAGGACTCGTTTGACCGATTGGGCTGAAATTTTACATGTTTATTCATCTTAGATAGTTTCTTCCATTTTGTGTCAGGTGGCGCCACCTTCCTCCCTATTTATGCTCTAGACAACCGTGCTAATATCTCAGGACTGGTTTGACATATCAGCCTGAAATTTCTATGTGTATCGGTCTAACATGACCCTTTATTATACCCAAAACTTGTGGCCGCACCTGCAACCTTTTTTGCACAGCATCCACCTGTTTGTCTGCCTTGGGATAAAATCATGCATATCTCTGCAGTGGTTTGACTTATTCACATGACATTTTACATGTTTATTCATCTTGAGTAGATTTTTTAATGGTGGTGTCACCTACCTCTGCGTTTGCACTGCAGACATCCGTGCTGATATCTCAGGACTCGTTCGGCCGATCAGGCTGAAATTTTGCATGTCTATAAATCAAATGTGGCTCTTTATCATACTTTAAACTAGTGGCTCCACCTGCAAAAGGTTTTGCACAGCGCAATGACTTATCTACCTAAAATTTGGCATGAAAATATATCTTGGATACATTTCTTGTGAAGTTGGTAGGTGGCGCCACTTTCCAGACTAATATGCAATTATACTGATTTCGGCAAATACACGTAGTAGCTTGTCGAATACCCGTATTTTTAGTTATTTAAGTTTTTCAGAGGCTGTAATATATTCACATTGTCAACCCCCAGAACACCATGTCTGGTCAATACAGCCTTGCCTTGGTAACTTTATTAATCATGCAACACTGGGGGAGTACCACTATCACATATGTAGAATTATTCACATGTGGCCAATCCCCCCCCCCCCCCCCGAACCGTCTTTCAAGTTGACACCCCCCCCCCCAAACCAGATATCTTGCATTACTTAACTGCATAACTGTAATTGTATCCGCCAAAACATCTAACTTAGGTCTTTATCATTATGTATATTTGTTATCTACTACACAAGGTTTTCCCATTACCTATATATCCTATCACCACTTCACCCGTACCTCTCTGATTTAGGCGGATACACGTAGTCGCTTGTGGACTACCCGTATTCTAGTTTAAAATTAAGTTTTACAACTATTTTATCATGGTATAACAAAAAAAAATGATTTTAGCTTTACAAGCTGAATGGGCACTTGTGATCATCATCAATTTTATTACGAAATATAGTAATGCAACTTTAAATCAGATATTTTATGTGTTATGCGGTACATGTATATCTGAGCTCCTAGGATTTTATAGAACTAAATTATTTGAAAGAGTTCATTATAAGTTATGAAAGTTAAAAATTAAGAATAGGCACATGCACACGAAATACTGAAGCTCTTGGATAACGTGGGCGATTCGGAGTATATGTCAGTCAGGTTCATATATATATATATATATATATATATATATATATATATATATATATATATGTATATATATGTATATATATATATATATTACATATTTTCACATATTTATTACTGGACATACCTTAGTGATATTACTGATAACCTTATCCGTCAATTGTTGAGCAATTTAGATAAACAGAGAAAGGTGACGTGGGCCACATATGTTAAATATATACTGTTTTATTTGGCGGTGCAGGGAAATGTATATGGCATATATGTTAACATGTTAACGCATGTTGTAAATAAAGTTTCATTTGCTCATTCAATCAATCATGAAACCTGACAAATAATTATCTATGTATTTCAAATAAAAACACAGGCAAGCAAAAGATTATCTCAGATGTACCTATTAGCTTTCTCAGCTGTGGCACCAAGGTTGTGGAATGAACTTCCGCACTCAATCAAAGCTTCACCATCTTTAGCTTCTTTTAAAAGAAATCTTAAATCTTACCTTTATATAAGCTTTTGGTGTTTCTTAGAAATTAGGGTTTATCTTTTAGGAATCTTTGCTTTAGTAGTAATCTACATAATATGTTTAAGTAAAACTGTACTTTGCGTCTTGTAAAGCGCTTTTTTATAACTGTTTTGTTGAATTAGCGCTATATTAATTAAGTATATTATCTTTTAATTACTATTATTATATTATTGACATAGAAAGGGGAGACATGAAGTATATGAAGGAAAGGTGAGGATGTGTCAGTACATTAGAAAATGTACCTATAGCAAAACTAAAGATGATCTTGCATTTTGTTTTTCACTACCTTCATATGCGACATCGCGACGTAGGTAGAATATATATATATATATATATATATATATATATATATATATATATATATATATATATATATACAGAATATGCAAAAAGAAAATTAATATGAACTTTATTGTAAATAAAATGTAAATGTATTTGAAATAAAAAGATAAGAAACCATTAAATACAATGTATATGTAAAATGTTATTGCACTATTTTGCATGTAATTATGAGGTTAAAATATTACCTGAGTACACATCAACCATTTTTTTCGTGTTTGTAACCAAAGACATGAAACAGTAGTCCGTTTAAGGAAAAATTAAAGTTCACTCATACAAAAAGATAAACAGATTTATTTATAAATTTATCTCTAAAATTCATGACACCTCCACAGCATCGGAAGAAATAATCCGGTCTGATGAAACTGTATTTCATGAAAAAAAAAGATAATAACTGTCTTTAAAAATGGCATATTCTAATTTCATACCCCTTAACGATTTTGCACTCACTGATTTTATAGGGTCTATATACCGTCTCCATAATAATTAATCAAAGGTTCCGTGGTAAAAATTTGAATGTAGGTTCAAATTTGATAGCGTGGCCAACAAATTTGTGAGGGATACACGTCTCTGTGAAGTTAATATTAAGAAAGTGAAAGTTACGAGTTATAGGGGCCCGAGATATGAACATTACTCTGTATAATTTGTTGTATAATATGTGTCGTAACGTGAGACTCTGAAAAAATATAACTATCTTTATATTTTTCAAAATAATCATTGACCCATCTAATTTCCTTTTCTACTATTTCCAAGAACCCACAAGTTTAACGACATCCCTTTCAAACTGTGTTTACATTATGTTAACGACTTCAAGCTGAATATATGTGTATATAGGCCTTGTCAATGTTCTGCTTTGTTAGGTAAAGGTCAGTATTTACTTATATTTAATTGGATATAATAATTATTATTGTTATTACAGAAGTGGGGTACCGACTAACGTGTGGTCTGAAAAAAATATATACACAACGTGTAATACATTTATATATAAACAAAACAACAACAAAAGGTCGAGTTATTATTTCTCAATAATATTTGATAAATAAAAACGTTAGAGTGGTGATTTCGACTTTGAGACTTTCACTAGCAAGCTTCGTAGAGTTGGGAAGCTTACAACTATGAAAACATGGTCAAATCAAATATTCCTTAAAATTCAAAACAAACAAATTCAAATTGCAAATGCTCTTAAATGCATTCCACAGAAATAATTACATTTTTGTCATTTGCATGTTTTTTTACAATATACGTAAATGCACATGCAGACAAATACACATATACATTAACGATAAGCATTCACTCTGCTAATACCAATTTAAACCATTGTACAGCATCTACCGCCAAATATGTCTGTGCACATTTATGTATTCGTATATGATTATTTACAGTATTTGTTTTCATGGTTTGAAATAGAACAGGAAAAGACCCTTAGTTAGCAAATTGGCGAATCTGCACAAACAGAAGACGAATACAATATGGGTAGGTCGTTCCTGACCCCGTTCAACCGAGCGTAAAAATGTGTTTGATTCGGCCGAAGGATTTTTCCGTGACGGTTCCTAATTCCACCACACCGTCCTTTGTCATTTCCCTCCTTTTTTCTCCTCTAGAACCTGTTGCAATCTATTGTGTTTATTCCGAACCCTGACCGAAGCAATTCTATAACAACCTTGACTTTTCACTTGTTGAGCTTTTTTCCCATTGTTACAGCTTCAGGTGTCAATATATTATTTCATAAACCCTGGGATATGGATAATTTCTCATTAAACTCCATCTCCTGGCTTCCCAGCATCAACATAAAGTGCTTGTAAACCCGATAAATGGTTGTAAATGGTTGTAACCCGATATACAGGGTTTAAATAAAAGAGTAAATATGTGTTATACATGGAATCCATAAGCTGTTTAAAATTTCTGCATGTTTTAAACAAGCCATACGTGAATTGTTACCTCTGATGTTAATGGTATCCAGTCATTATCTTTTCAGATAATAGTGTGAATAGATAGGCCACACATTCAGTAATGACAGGTAGGAGAGTAAATCATGGAAACGCAATATAGTGTGGCCACTTAAAAAAAGCTTGGACCAGGAGCAAGCTGTACCAGGGTTGATAATACCTAGAATCAAACAGTGTTCAAATGTACGGTAAATGATGTATTTATGGTACTTGGAGCAATGCAATGCATATTCACCTGTCGGCTGATAAAAAAATAAGTTGGTTTTGAGCAAGGAGGGGGTATCAAATCCCAAACCGCATTTAGAATCCGAGCTCAGTTCATTATCTTTTGCTCCCGTTATAAGCAGGGGACATATCTTAAACAATATAGACCCAAAAGATCCTGTTTAACATCAAGTCCTGGAGTAATTTCCTAGCAAACTCAGTAAAAGATCACGTTGGCCTTTATGTTATGAAAAACTTTAAAAGTCACATATAATCTGAATACTATGAAAGTAAAACAAATTTAAATAGCATCTCAAAAAGTAAAATAGTGTAAATAAACACACAAGTGAACTTGCATGCTTGCACAAATTGGACATTGTCCGACCATCTCACAGAGGTCATTCACAGGTTTTATATAAAGCTAAACAGTTCATTTTGAGAAAATAAATGATAAAACAAAGCTCTAGTATCTCGAAGATTGATATAAAGTGCATCTCTGTGTCACACCCTTAATCCCTGTTTATGAAGGTAATTTAAAAAAGGGCAGGCACGGTTCTTGAAAATGTCAATCACAAAAGTGAAGTATCACTCTAATCAATTAATTGTAAAAATCCAAAATCAAGCTTCAATCTCTAAAATATTGCAAATAAAATGTTGGCTTTTCTGGCTAATATCAGGCAGCATGCATGTTTGATAGCACTGTGATCTACCTTATCAAGGATTTTTTAAATACGCTATGTATATACAGCTCATCATTATTAACGCCATTCTTGAACAGCGGTTCTCTATGTAGTCTCCGTCAAGCAGTGACGTTTAATTTCGTGCGCAGTATCTCAAAGAGAATAAATTTGATCTTTTTCAAATTCGTAGGGATGATTACCGTCTACGATGGCTCCAGGTCAAATATTGCCACTAGAGTGATTTTCTTTCGCACGCAGTATCTTAACAAGTATACGTTTGATCTTTGTTTTCAAATTTCTAAGGGTGATTGATGCTTTGTGGGCTCCAGCCAACCGAACTACCAACTTGTATGCTATGTACTTTTCTTTTGCAATCTGTTGACAAAGGTTCTAAACCAAGAGGTTTTGTGTGCTTTCATATAGTAAAATTTCAAAGATATCTAAAATCCAGTGTGGCTACCAAACGAATATTATATAATCCCCCTGTGTATATTATATTAATAATGAAATATCGTCATGATTGTCTTAAGATTTTTCCAGTGCACATTATGTTTGGAATTTCAGACCAGTGTGACACCCAGTGTTACCAGATAGCTTCCATTATAAAGCACTAGATCGTAATTGAGGACCTTTTCGTTCTCAAAAATTTCTACTTATTATTATTATTATTATTATTATTATTATTATTATTATTATTATTATTTTATAACTTTCATTAATATCATTATTTTTTAGGCAGTGCTTATGCCTGGAGATGTAGATTTGAACTCACAATCAGGTCACTGGTTTTGCAATATTGATCAACCCAGATTTCTGCACCTTATTATGTTGCCTTCTAGGTAAAGGTTAATGGGCTCACACAGTACAAAAATGAACATTTCTTTAAAAAAATGTATTTAAAAATGTAAATGTATCTATATATAATTCTCAAAAGTCTAATGCAGCTTTTCGCGTGTAACTGGATTTGATAAATTATTATGCCCATTCGTTACTTAAGTATCGAAGAATCACTAAAGTCAATATTGTCTACAATATCATTAAGGAATTTTTAGAAGGAGTTGGCCCAAAGATTGGAGTCACAGAAACATCCGCCAGCAGTAAAACCATTTGGGATACTTAAAATTCTGAGTAGACCCCTTTGTTCTGCTGTTTCATATTGACATAAATGTGACAGGTTATGCTTATTTCAGGCCCTATAAAGAATAACAAAGCAGATCGATTTGTTTATTTATCAAGCTGTCTCGTGATAGTCAGTGTAAAAGTCGTTCTTGCAGCAAGACGTGTTGTGAGATGTAGTTTGGTACCAAGCGGAGTGTATGTCATGTCCGCTTTAGGACGATTATTTGTTCGGGAGATAGTTATATGTTTAGCCGAGCAAGGCGTAGAAATACATTGCGTTTTTGTAGAATTTGAAGCCACTTAACGGTGAGTCAGAAAGCCCTAATTGTAGAAGAACTGTTTGTAAAACTAGAATCAGTCAACGGTGGACGAAAGCCAAGTGTGACATTGTAAATAAAATTCGTTTTTTTTTTTATTACCCCATGATTTGAAATGTGTGGAAATTGGCCTGAAAGATACCGGCAGATTTATGTCCGCTGCTTGTGCGCTGTGACAAATATATGATATTAATCATCGAAATATTTTCCCTTGCTCCACACCATGTGTCATATGTGCCCATAAGACGTTTAGGGTGTTCAAGTCATGTTTTCCGTAGCTCCCGAAATATAGGTTCCAATGATCTTTGTTATTTTTGTTGCAGGGAGAATTTACAGTGACCATTCCAAATATTAAGTAAAAATGTGCATGAACGTGTGTTTTAATTAAAATTAAATACAAATATGTGTTAGATTAAGATTTTTCCTTAAAAAAAGTTTGACACCTGGACATGCAATATAAAACAATTCATCGGATTCATTTAGCAAACTTTTCCTAATTACACCATTGTTCTGAAATCCTACTTCTGCTATGATATAACCTTTTATATTTTCCCCGGTAACATCTTTGAGATGTATAGAATCAAGCCTTCTGTGATTATAAATGTTTTATCATTATAACATTCCTGGAGGGTAATAACGTCATTACACTTGTGCTTCGCCCCCGCCATGTATGAAACACACAACCCATGCGGACAATAAAAAGTACTAATGGGTACCTGAATTTAATAAAAAATACGGTTACATTTTTGTTATTTTTCATCTGTGCTTCGTCTTTGTGTCCATAACTTTGTCAAGGACGGATATCAGCCTGACTGGTTAACACTACTGTGCAACGGAGACATAACACAGTCATACAACCCGTACACATGCTCTTACTCTTTAGAAATTTTCAGATATAATACAGATTTTGTTAATAATGTGGACACGTGCACCTACCAAAAGGCTGATTTTAAAATGTACCGTGTTGCCATCGTTATAATTTTAAATAATTCTTCCCTGTAATCGAGAGACAAATTTATGCTTACTCGGTTATTGTATACGCAAGTGTACCACGATCGACCTGTTGTGGTAACCGACTTATTGAAAGCTTCCGTCTTCCTCATTTGGTAATCCACCAAGATGATGGAGAATCAACGCCTGTCGCGGGTTTAACATTTCTGTTAGCTGTGATTTGTTAAATTTCCTGTAATTAACTTTGAAAGATATATTTCGTACTACATAAAGAACATATAAATATATTTGAATAGTTAGCTTATTTTAAACCTCATTTTTAATGGGCCAACGTCTAAATAAATTTAAAAGATATCACTTATGTAAACCTAATGGCTGTTGGTCACTCTACAATCCACAGGTCAACATTGTTTCATTTGATAATTTTATAACCTGCGAGCTACGTATTCTTCTTTATTGTTCACTTAAAGAATTAAACAACAAGAAATGAAAAATGGCCGTACCAAAATAACAGTGAACAAGCTTAATGTTCATTATCAGTCTTACCTGGTAATGCTTGAAACATGTCAATTAACAATGCATGCAAAACCTATCTAAGCAGATCTTTTTGCTACTGTTTAGAAGCTCCAAGAGACAGTGAAGGAGCCCACACTGGCTAGAAGAGTGGTACGTTGATTAATTTAATGATTAAAAACACAAAAGTGCAGTTCAGGTATAAAAAAAACTATCTTTGGGGTAGTATCTGTCTTGATTAGCAGATCAGTGACCTAGTAGTTTCCCCGAGACCTAATTTATGTAATTAATATACATGTTTTAGTAAAAAAAAAAACACGTTTTACACATTCAACCCTATTGAACCGGGAAAAGGGCACATTCTTGTTGTTTTGTGTCAGCGATTTAGTTTTTGCTGTAGACTAAAGTAAAATTTAAGAAGTAAGTTGGCTGAAGAGTTTTATATTAATATCATAAAAGAAAGAGTAACTCTGTGATAACATTTCATCAGTTTTTCTCATGATAATCATCCTGTCAACACATGAAACACCTGAATTTTAACCTTAAATTTAGACATTCGATAACATATGACTCATCATTTATCAAATAATTAACCGTAAAAGCAGAGGATTTTACAATCTTATAAACATTTGCTATGTAAAATAAATGTTGCATGTAAAATTTCCCTAATGTTATAGATAACTTGTATCGCCGTTATTTGTATTAGTGTTCCCCTGGAATTAATATTATTGCAAATAAGCTATAATAGCGCTGTTTCCATACTGATTTAATATTAATATTGATTGTATAATTGTATATTTTCACAATACAACAAATCTGTTCCAAGAGGTCCTCTTTTCTCCTGACCTTTAGGGCCCGAATAATACTATCACAAACACTATCCTCTATGAGCAACCTGCAAATAACAAAATCATCTTAAGTAAGAAAAAGGTCTAGTATGCAAAGTTGCATTTTTAAAAAGTCATTATATTGAAATGTAAGCCAGGTAGCAAATGTTTGACTGAAAACCTTTAAGGTTGTGTGGATTGTCTCTAGAAAAAATGTGTTAACATCATTATCAGATGAATATTATATCTATCACTTTTTTATAAAAGGTTTCAGATCCAAATATTATAATCTGAGAAATTGATGGTTCAGTTGTAGTTCAGTGCAGGAAATTATGCTATCCTGTCCTTAGACCTAGGTAACTGTGAGGGCTTGAAACACTCTTTTTTTGTTTTTAATACATGGTAAAGGGGCAACCATTAACATTAACTGTATGTGTTATAGAACGTGAGTAATCAAGGTAAATTGACTTACTTATGTATTCCATTTTCTGGTTATTCACCTGGTAATTAGTGATTATGAAAATTATAAAATTAAAATCAGTTATCAGGTTAAACTGAAATGCACACTATATTCCTTTTCATGATAGACAGGTCAATGATTTTTGCTGCAAGTTTTCCCGCTTATGTTTTCCTTATGTGAAGACTCTTGATCGAAAATGAATCCTCCTCATCAGAAATTACAGATAAAAATCATAAATATTTTACACTCAAATGAGACAAGTCAATGTTTGGAGACATTTATTGAATTATGACAAGCAAATATAATGCTTCTTTATTTTTAGTGTCCATCTTTCTGCACAAAACTTTAATACAAGAGCCACAGGAAATTAAATACAACTTATCATAAATAAAAATGGTTTTCACAGCAGTTCCAATTAGGGATTAATATTGAATCTCGTCGAGATAAATTATTTTCTCGTTCCATCGTTCAGGCTCAATATTTCAAATTATTAATACACAAATAAATAGATAAATTAATAAATGCATCAAGTGGCGAAAATTCCAGTAAAGAAAAATTAGAAGGCTAAGAAACCTGATGTTATTGACATTTATGGAGGAACGGTAGAAATTTTTTTTCACGATTAATGGCATTTGTGGCTCATAAAAGCCTAACATTTTATTAATCTAATATGGATTTTTCAATGTATTCCCAGCACCCAAAAGAAATTGAATACATTTATTCAATCTCTGTAATCGGAACAAACGATTTATATAAAAACAATAACAATTCTTAAAGACAAATCAATTTTACTCTGCACTTGTTATTTGTGCATTGAGTATCGCTACAGCAGACCAAAACAAACTTGATATTCAAAGCCGCATATCATATGCGGATAAATACAAATATTGATTCGATTCAGAAATAGGGGTAAGCAACACTGAAACAGGTAGGTTAAGTAACCTCTATCCATTTATAGCATGGAGAATGTCGCACACAAGAACTGATATGATTCTGACGGGTTCATTCTTAAATCAATTAAAGTTCCAACACACCCAAAGCACCTCATACACGCCGTATTCCAGCTCACACCCCTCAGACATTAATCTATCGGCAACATATACGACTTGTAAACCTCAGCATGGACTAGCTCCAATGTCTTAACCTTGGATCTAAACTATATCGAGGTTCTTTCCATATTATCATGGCGGAACCTTTACCTCAAACAGCACTCAGAATACTGTGTACTCCGGTAATGTTTACGCAAATGTGCCGGGGGACGTTGTGGTGACCGACTGATTGAAGACAATGTATAGTATGAAACTTGCCATGCCTTATCTATGGAAATAAACTCCCTTATATTAGAAATTCGACCATGGTGTATATAAATGTTTAGGAGTCATATCTCCCAAATGGAAAGCAGATTCATTTGTCGGATACCTATAATTCAAATTATATTTATAAAGTACAATTTGATTCTTATTTATGATACAACTGGATTTTTACATCTGTGCAGCATTCTTAGAAAATGGTGGGCCACGAACAGTACATGTCGCTTGAAGCAATTGATATGGTTTATATATTCGGCCAGCATATTATTAATAAATATATGCCATTTTGTTCCAGTTGTAAATTTGTTAAAAAAATAAATGACAATCCAATCAGAATGACTTTTTTAAATAAATTCATTCTATGATGATGGAATACCATGGTATACAGCTGGTATATTTTTAGCAGGCAAGAAGGAAAACGTATCAAGTATAATAGAGAGTCAGAACAGAGATTTTAAACCGTATCAAGAGAGTTTGATTATAAAGCATGCTATCATCTCTTCTGCTGTTATGACCGGTTTGTCATTTCATAAATAGGAGAGCTAATAGTTATAAGATGATTTTTACATTTGACGTAAAGATAACAAACACGAGATGGAGATCACACTAAATGTAAATACCGGATGTGCTCAGTTGCAAGTTTATTCAGAAAAAAACAACCCTTATTAGCTTTCATTGAGGAATTGTAAAAGCTGCCGATTTTATCGTATTTGTACAATAATATTTTTGAACAGTTAAATCCCCAGTAATGCAAATTCACACAATCTAAACATTTAAACCCATTTGTATCAAATATTTGTATTTCAGAGTTTAGATTATCACTGTTTTTTTTAAATGGCCCACATTTAAATCATTGAAGGCTGTCAATAGTAATAGTTGGTGAATTTGTAGGACCAGGTACGATTATGTAACTCTCCTATCGTAATATTTTTTTCTTACATCATTTATTTGCTTCGCATCGCCGAGGCTTACTTTATCAGCTGACTGTGTTCTAATAAAGGTCCGTACTGAAACATATCTTGATGTACACTTGCTTAACATAATCATTACATAATCCGTGTATCCTTACACAAACTAAGGCCGTTGTTCATATGACTCGACATAAAGCTCTTTTTATATTAAATGATGGAATGCCGAGGGAAACTGTTGAACTGAAAGGAGAATGTGCTGCTAGATTATTTGAGATGTCAATCAGTTACCCTTGTAAGAAATGTGATATTACTACTAAGTACAATCCTTGTTATGCTCAGACATTTACTACACAAAATAAGGAATGTTCCCAAATTCATATCAAATTATTCAGTTGTTACCTTTTTTACACATAACAAACCTAAGAAAGGACTTGTTTCCAAAACTGTATTAAATTGATATTTTGTAAAACCTTAAACATATTGAAAATTTGTTTCTCGTTTACTTAGGGATTTTCCTTTACTTGCAGGCAATTTATTCCCCTGGTGATATTAGGCGTGCAAAACGATGGTGCTTCTCTGAGAGATATTCCTATTGACTACAGAAATGCTTTCGTAGCATTGGACTAATAAGCTCCTGAAAGGAATAAACAAAAATAGTCCTATTTACTTGTTTGGATGATGTACCCGAAAAGATGAAACCTTGTTGCTGTTCCAGTCTAACTTGAACTATTTGAATATTTAATTACTTAAACAGGTATTTGAGATATTTAAATTGATCAAGTTCAAAATATAATTTATGATAGGCTTCATTTCTCGAGGGTTTCTTTTTCTTGCGCTAAACTATACAGCAACTAACACATTGTACATAGTCATTATTATATGAATTAATTATTACATCAATTTTGTGTTGTAATATTTAATGCAGACATGATCTAGATATTTTATTATCAAGGCAATATAACATAGCATGTTGTTATATCTGCCACACAGCAGCTCTTTTCTTTCAGATATCGCAATACGTGAAGAGAGACAGTATATAACTCGTTACAAAGATATACTTCTCGTTTAGTTAACTACGTATTATCATGCATTTTGAGATTAACCACCTTATCAATGCGAGTCGGAAGCTATTCAACAGCTAATCCTCAGATCGCTGAAATGTTAACGAATATGTTCTATTAAGGGATTTTTGTTATGACCGACATATTGGAATCAATATATAAAGATAGCAATTTGGGTAAATAGTATTAGTTTCACATAAACCACATGATTTCCCAGGCATGCTGAGTATTGAATTCACTCGCAATGTTGTTGGCTTAAGTATCGCTCAAAACGCTACAAATAGTGTAGTTTGAAATATATGGTATTTAATAAATGCTTATATACATGTGTATACAGGCACATAATTTTGCTTCTCCTGATGATCACTTCAATGTTGTCCGTTCCACTACCTGTCTCGCCTGTTTTTCTTTTCGCGTTTATATATTTTATGAAGGCTTATAATCCAACATTTTGACTCAAGAGAAGATAGAAAGGTGCGTTATCATATGTCGAGAATTTGGTAACTTTTTATTTTTCAGAAAATCAATATCAAACGTAATATGAGAAACGGCTCTGTAATTAGCGTTACTGTGATGACGTCGTAATGTTTATGATCCTTACACATGAGGCACCTAACCCAAAGGTATACGAGCTGCCTCTTTTTTACATTGAGATTTTTAACATCTCGTCATGCAAGCGCTTCATTGTTAATTCACGAATACATCTTAACAATACCCCAATAGTAACTTGTCAGAAACGAGGTGAATCACGGTTATATAACAGTTGGTCAACCAGAAGGTCAATGAAATAAACCTCATTCCATACATCAAACAGTGAAGCTTGTTTTGCTTGTATTTATTGTTAGCACTTTTGATCAGAATTTGTGATGCCTATAACCTAAGTATAAACATAACAAGCATAAGAGCTAGCTATATGATGATTTATGAAGCAAAGGTCATCACGGTTAATCGTGACTTTCGTGTGCAGTAAGGACAATGATAATAATAAGCTTATGTGGATCGTTATTCTTTAATTTGTTGGAATTATGCCTAATTAAATATAGTTTATTCAAAAAACGTAGCAATGAAAACTGTATACGCCCACTGTGCATGTAAGCAACTGGTATAGAGACGCAAAATACGACTGAAAGTAACTTGACATGGCATTCGATACCATGCTAGTGTGTCGAATTACAGTAGAATTTTGGATTAATCTCTTTTTTAATTGATAGGTTTTTTTAAAAAAAATTGTACAAGACTCATCATCAAATTATTGTTAGTGAGAGGAAATATACAGCTCCCTTATATAATATGAGTTATTTATTTTGTCAATAAACATTTCCCGTTTGTCTTTATTTTGAAACCTGCTTTATATATACTTTTCTGTAGAGTTCGTGTGATTTACGGCTTACTCCGCCTACATATCAATGATTTACTGGTGTATGATGTGTTTTTGGCTCGGTCACCATCCATAGCAACCCTGGAAGGAATGCTCTAAACAATGAAACATAACATATTGAAACACAGGAACGAAAAAAATGGCAAAAAAATGAATCTGAATCTGAACCTTAAAGACTAGATTATTTCATTTTACACAGGAAACAAAGGGTGAATTGAAACAGACAAAGCATTTGTGGATAACATTGAAGTACAGGTAAATACCTCTATATGTCATATTTAAGGGACATTTGGTAAACAACTTAAAAAATTAAAGGAAGATCACAAACCATAAATAGAAAATGGAGCAGATGTAAGGGGCATCTCACTGTATTTGCGACACAAAAGTCAGGAAATGTATTCATATGAATCATTTAAATTTTTTACCAGATCGAAAGAAACATGTGGATTTGAACACAGTATACATTTTTTAAAGGATTTTTGCAGTTTTTAATCATATTATACAGCGAATAATAAAACAAAAATATTCAAATTTTAAGTCGCGGACAGGCCGTAAAAAATAAAAAAATCTGGCTGATTCATAAGTCTTAATTATTCTGACTCTGTCATGACAGAGTGAATAAAGGCTCTCCAGTATGTATGCAATTATTTTGTTTAACAGTTATCTCTAGTCATGCTGTGTTTTATTGTCATCACAGTATTTGTCCTGTCCTTGACGTTTGACTTCGAAAAGTTTGATTATTTTTTCTATGAATATATTGTTAACATAATTTTTGTTTTTCCTCAGTTAACAGGAGTATAACATGAATGTTAGAGTACATGGTAATTATTGTCACATAATATTAAGAAAAAATGGTCTTTAATTTTGTCACGGACGGAACATATTGTCATGGAGAGACATTTATAATTAAATCTCCTAAATATGGAACCTCTACAAATCCAACAGCAGAATTTCATAAGCTCCAATGCGCTAAAGATGATCTTATAAAACAGAACTTTTTCCTGTTTATATATATATATATATATATATATATATATATATATATATATATATATATATATATATATATATAATTATCATTCCTTTGTTAACCTAGAATTTTTTAACAAACAATATGATCCACAGGTTAGAAATTTAAATTTAAGTCCTCATAACTGAAAAGGTTTAACAAAGAACCAAATTCCTCTAATTATGTTTTACTGGTGTTGCCACTTTCAGAGATTAGCAAAAAGCTGTTTTGTATTGACCCTTTTTAACTTCCAGTTTGCTTTTTAGCAGGGATATGAAGTATTATATATTTTACCAGTAGCTGTAATACATTGTAACACTGCGTTATCCTGGTTGTTACATACTTCTGTTTACAAACAGTGTGGGGGCAGACTGGCTCAGACAGACATATATGTCTTGATTTGAAACATTCATTTGAAACTTTTTATTAGATCTTTCTGCATCCTCCTGGAAAAAAAAAAAAAAAAAAAAAACTTTCACACTACTTAAAACCTACCTAATAGACAGTATACTATCAGGCTACTAGTACTGGGTGACTGCGCTTTTAACTTCTTTTGACCATACTGATTTACATTCTTGTTTGTGAATGACTGGTTTGTTTTGCTAGTGAAGGACATTTTGTGTGTTAATGAATAATCATCAGCTAATTGAACAGCAATGTCAAGTGTTTCAGGACTTTTCACATCAAGAAAGATTTAACATCTGCGTTAATGCAGCGCTTAATTTCTTCAAGCAAAATCAGTTGGCGCAAACTGTCATAATCTTTTATTACATTTTTAGAACTACACCAGAGATCAAACAACTGCTCTTTTGTCCTAGTAAATTCGATGTAGGTCTTTTCTTTGCGCTTTTCCAAATTCTGAATTTCTGGCGGTAAGCCCCTGGAACTAACTCATAACCTTTCATGTTTAACTGTTTTACCCGGTCATAGTCAGCAGCAGCTTCTACTGAAAGCTCTGTATAAATTTCTGGCCTTGCCAGTCAATACACTTTGTATCAGCATAGTCCAATTTTCCTTAGGCCATTTTAAATTTTCAGCTACCTTCTCAAAGTGTAAGAAATATTTATCAACCTCTTTTTCTTGAAAAGGCGGGACACGTCTAATGTGTTTAGCAACATCAAAACTGTCAGTTGGGGCAGCACGTAGACTATGTTCTAGTTTAAGTCCTTCTAACTCCAGTCGTTTTATCTCAATTTATTTTTCTTTTTCAAGTCTGTCTCTTTATAACCTTTCATGTTCTTCCCTCTCTTCTCTTTGTTTTTCTAATTCCCTCTCTTCTCTTCGTTTTTCTAATTCCCTCTCTTCTCTTTGTTTTTCTCATTCTAACTGTTTTAATGCTAGCTCATGTTGCATTTCTAACTTTTTTTTAATTCTAATTGCATAGCAAGGCTGTCAGTTTTTTTTATGTTTTAACTTCACTCTCTTCAATTAAACCTTTGCTAACTGGATCATGCATGATTTTAGCTATGATATCAGGCTTCCTCAAGGTTTTTTTCACACTTAGCCTTACGTGTTGTCTTAAACGCAACAACTGTTCCTTTGTCAACTGTTCAAGTTAATCAGGGTTGGGATCGTCAACAAATGTCTCAGATTTGAAATCTGCCATGTTAAGATATTAAAACAATAACAAAACCAAAAAAAAACACTGAGATAAATCCTGTTAACGATGTACCGTAAACAATATGTAATCTTGTAAACAATGTATGATATAACAATGTGTCCAGGTCAAGGCCTAATAAAATTCCAAAACTATTAAGCATCCCGGACGAGCCCCCAATTTTATGTTACGGAACCTAATATCAATAGGTCACGTATGTTTAATGAACACAAATTTTGTTAAGGAGATAAAAAAAAACAGATTCATTAACACTAGGCAGCGTGAAATGTCTAGTGAAATGAATAAAGAAGTCAGTGTTTTTTTTTTGTTAACAAATAACTATAATTTATTCTTAAAACAACCCTAATTACAATGCATTAAATCAATACAATTTCACAATATAACAGCGGTATAACAGCAAATCAATACAATCACACAGTAAAATAAACAAAGTGCACAGTACCTGGATACCGCCACCTTCACAAAGATAGTCCTTTTAAATGTATATGCCGGATGAAAATCCACACAAATCCTCTCGGAGAATAACAGTCCAATGTACAGCTCTTGTAACAATCCAGAAAGTAAATTTGAGGCAGGCAGCATTAAATTGTATAGAATTAGTAATAGTAGAAACCCTTGAAATTACTGGATAATCGGACAGGTCCAACAAACTGACATACACACGTCTGTGTCCGCTGGAATCTTCTCTCCCATCTCGTTCGGCTCTAAAACACAGCCCCTTTATATAACTTTTCGCCCCAAGCAGAGAATTTTCCACTTCTCGAACAGTCTAAAGAATCCAACACAACACACAGTAATCACGCGTTACAGGAATCATCTAGAAAAACATCGCTGTGTCTCTACATGCCAGGGTGCACACGAGAACTCGACCAGGCGAGAAAGCCCCAAGCTAGCATGACAACGAGACTTCAACCAGTACGGATTAAACCGAGAATGCAATACGCGGCCAGACACGGGCGCTACAATACGACATACCCCGTGTCACACAAATAAAGGGCACCTGTAACAACCTACAAAATGAAAGACACGGAGAGGAAAGCTAAATAGGGAGCCATAAAGAGACAGACGATGACAGAGGAGGAAAAGTTAGAAATAAAGTTAGCTAAAAGAAAGAAAAAGCAAGAATACAGGGCTAGAAAGAGAGGAGAACAAGGTAAAAAAAAATATGAGAACATCCACAAAAACTCCGGCATATCCTTTTCAGAGCCCAGGTAGTTTAGGAAAAGCTGTGTCAAGTGCAAAGCACAGCTTGCCAAAATCCCCTAGAAAAGTTGTCAAAGTAGTTGTCTCACTCGTTAACTAGATGTCCCCTCAAAAGAAAAGATAGCTGTGTGATGAAATTGAAACCAATACCAAAATTAAGGCAGGTAGGAAAACGAGGAGCGATGCTCTGTCAGAGGAT
The DNA here is from genome assembly GCA_026874595.1 of Sipunculus nudus. Taxonomy (NCBI): domain Eukaryota; kingdom Metazoa; phylum Annelida; class Sipuncula; order Golfingiida; family Sipunculidae; genus Sipunculus; species Sipunculus nudus. The sequence goes on along the minus strand of CM049317.1, from coordinate 36,762,202 downwards.
GATGTAAATAAAGTTAAAGCATTCTTTGAACAAGATGACATAAGTAGGATGTGTCCAGTTAAAAAGGATTTTGTGTAAGTTAAAACTGACAGTGGCCGTGAGCACAAACAAAAAAGACTTCAGGTCATGAATCTTCCAGAAGCACACCAGACATTTTAAAAGGACTCATGTATAAAGAATGGGCTGACAAAGTTCACATCACTTCGCCCAAAGCATGTCCTCCCAATAACAGAATGAGACCATGAGGTGTGCATGAACATTTACCATGAGGACATAGAACTGCTTCTTACTGGTCTCCACAAATATGTACTAGTACTTAGCTGGTAAAAAAATCTGTGTGCTCTATGGAAAGTTCTGTATGTGGACAATGGGAACATTGTGCAAAACACTCGGGGAGTGAAGGAGCGCTGGAGGCCGTGTATTGGTGTCCCTGGTACAAGAGACCTTCGCTTCATCAAACCAGTTGGTGGCAACACTCTTGGTCATTCTGTCAACTCACAATTTACAGGTTCATCATCAGAAATGAGTGTCTGTCAGGTGTTGCCCCTGGATTATGACACACAAATTATTCAGTCACCGAGTATTAAGGTATCGGTCCCCAAAGAGCCCAGTGGTGATTACAAAATTTAGGATTTTGTGCTGGCAGATTTGTTATGCCAGAACTGCCATGGCGTGAGGCGCATTTATCTCTCAAATTTCAGAAATGAATGAAGATCTGGTTAAAATTGTGTCACTTCGTCGTGCTGGCAAGTCCAAAAGGTGTCTGTCCATGCAGACTGCACAGATGAGTCATGGGTTAGTCAAAACCAGCCTTTGAGAAAGACACTAATGCCCGTGATTAACTCACGAGGTCACCATATCTTTGAGGTAGACCTTGACGTCTGATATTAAGCCTGTATCTGTAAAAACCTGTAAAAATGACACATTGATAAATTCCTCATCCTTTAGAAGGGTGAGAACTGGGATGTAGCTAAGTTGATAAGACATTTGAAATAAAATAAAAAAAGAAAAACAAAAACAAAATCTAAAAAGTAGACAATTAGTATCAAGAAGACCTTGATAAAAGATAGTTATGTGAGTTTAAAGTGGTATACCTGGCAAATACCCATCATTTAAATGAGCCCGTTTCTTTAATACATACAAATGAGACCCCAAAAGTAAATTAATATTCATGTTGAACCTGAAAGACTTCTTTCTGGAACATTTAGTGAAGTATTATCGTTTTAGATAATAACTTGATAATATTATTTAACAGACTGAATGATAATTACATATAAGGTTTTAAATGATATATGCTTTATGGGGCCAAATATGTTTATAGATTGATATTTGGATTTGTTTTTAAATGGATATTTTTTTGCCATTTTGGTTATTTATGTTCATTTACCTTGCCAAGGAGGTTATGTTTCAACAGTACTTGTGTTGTCAAAGGTATGAGAAAACCTTTGAACTTATTTCACTAATTTTCTGGATGGTTGGGAGATGGCCAAGGAAGAATTAAGACACCATTTTGGCTCGCTGTGGATCAAATTAAAGAGGCAGAACCAAAGGAGCTATTTTCCTTATTTAGCTCTATTTTTTTACTACTGTGCATGTATGTGAAATTTGGCACATTTACCCATTCAATATTATGTGAAGCCAGTCAGGAAAGAGGTTAGGTGGTCTAACATGTGTGACGGACTTTCTTGAAGAAAAAATTAGATGAATTGTCTGAACAAGGGCTACCTATCTTTGTCTAAATGAGTCTAATTGTGATTGAAATTGAAAGAGATACTGTAAAGTTGTTGGTAATTAAACCCAAAAGATGCATTGCCTGATCGAGTTGGACAAAAGTGTCCTGTCCGTGACGAAATAAAATGTCCCGTCCGTGATGTCGCTTAATTGGCAATCAGAGGAGTCACTTAACTGAAATCAAAATTTCTACATTTTTGGTTACAAATTATTGATTAGGACCATCATTTAATATGGACATTTATACTTTTTCTTCTGTTAGATGAGCAGGGAATTCTTTTTCAAATACATAACCTTAAATGTGTGTCGGAATCGTGTCCAGTCCGTGACGGTTAATTAGAGTGATATAATTACTAAGGGGTGTAGGTCACCTGATAAGAGAGACTTTATCAGCAATCCTCAGCTTGATGTACCTCTATAACATATCAATTATGAAGTCACTTGTTGATCAGTTTATAACAAGGAACCTTTAATTGTCAATGTCCGTCCCGTCCGTGACAAACAAAATACCGTGAAATGCCCCGTTTTGTATTATTAGACAGAGACTTTGAAAAGGCCAGAAAACCCTGCAATTGACTGGAACAATATAGCAGAAGATACAGCATTAGAATTATCGGCCTGAAAGAGAACCAAGATAAAAATTTGGAAGGAAAAAAAAAACATCCGATATGTTCAAGAAAAAAAGAGCTCACATAGGGACATAGGGTCTTAACGGAAAAGATGGGGAAATCAAGGGAACCGGTACATATCTGTAGGAGGAACTTTCAGAAAAAAAAGTTAGACTTCTAGAGATTGAAAAGAAGCACTAGAAAATACACATGGCTTGGGCAATAAATGGACAGGTTATTATCAAAACACAGGATGAAGATCCAGTGCCTTTAAAAACATAAATTATCTCCAGAGACTTTGTAAATTTGCACTTCTGTGCATTAAGGAACATAAACGTATATAATAATTGTACTAGTGTAAATGCATCAGCCATAGTTGTTACAATATTTACAATATTAAATGTGAAGTTGCAGCATGTGTTCACAAAAAATGTTCTGTAGTGCATATCACTTCTGGATAGACACGAGGCACACTTAACCCCATGATCCGTTAAATCCTTTACCCGATTAGAACTAATCTGATTACGGAGCTTTTTTGTCATGCAGCCACCAAGGTCTCAGAGGATAACAATACGCCTCTTACGTGTTGTGTAATGTGTTACTATGTCTTCTACAAATATCGGTTTTGGCAAAGACATTATGTCTTTGTGTGGCCCACCACCCTGCTTTTCAACTGAACTAATTGTCATCTCATATGGCCAATATACATAACAAAAAAAATTCGGACAATATATAGTGGATCGCTTCCGGAAAACTTGCGCCCTTTATCACTATAAATTACTGATAAATATAATAATATATAAAGCACTGTCAAGTAAATTTATAAATGTTTTACCAACATTAATTGTACCTATCAAGCAGTCTTGTTAGGTGTCACATCTGTTGAGTGTAAATTGTCATTATTAAAAATAAAACCGAATAAGAGTCCAGTTGCCTTCAGTGGTTCATTTAAAAAATTAAAACTCTTTGTTTATAAAGTTCAAGAAAATTAGACAGCATTAAAATGAAACAAAATATTTGAGGCTTAAACTTTAAAAGAAAAAGGAAAAGTCTATTTTGAACTTTGCATAACAATTCGATCAATATAACCTTTTTACAAGAGACATAGTTCAGAAGAGGTGAAATATATGGAAGAATGAATAGGGGCCAAATTATTTTGTTCACATGGAAAAAGTCATAGTCGAGGAGTTGCCGTTTTAAATCGAAATGCGTAGGATGCTACAATAAAGCAGCTGTTTCACTATAAAGATGGAAGGATAATAATGTAAGAAAGTAATTTTGAAAAAAAAAGAAACATACTTATTAATATAAATGCTTCAATCAGACTTGCTCAGCAAAAAAGATTTCATTTCAAATTGAAAGAATAAATGATGAAATAGACTGAATATGAAAAAAAGACCTATTAAAACACAAGTCCAGGATAAGAAGTAAGACAGTTAGGCGAATGGTAATGAAAATTACGCATTGATACAAACATATAAACAAGTCAAGTCTAAGTTAGAAATTTTGGATCATGTTAAAAAAGAAGGGGCAATGATTAGATTCGGGGCCAAGTGGTATGGGCAGGGAGAAAAGAGTAATACAAACTTCCTAAACCTAGAAAATAGAAATGCAATAAATAAAAATGTCAATAAACTGAGAACATCTAACGAAGAATATAAAACGGATCAAACAGGAATGAAATATTTGATTTACAGAAAAAGTTTCATGAAAATCTATATACACCAGTCTTAACGTGTACAATTGGATATATCGATAAATATTTACAAGATTCAGATATGCCGAAACCCTCAGCAGTTAAACAGAAGTCTTGTGAGGTGTCACATCTGTTGAATGTAAATTAGCATTAATAAAAATAAACCAAATAAGAGTCCAGGTAGCGAAGGTGTACCGGTAGAATTATAAAAAAAAGAACATGCAATATTTTCGGACAATATATAGTGGATCGCTACTGGAAAACTTGCGCCCTATATTATTATAAATTACTGATAAATGAAACAATATCTTAAGCACTGTCAAATAAAATTATTGATGTGTTATCAACATTAATTATACCGATCAAGCAGTCTTTGTTAAAGGAAGATATATATCAGACATTGTATTGTTAACAGGTCTCTAGCCTGATATTAAAGAAAAACAAATGCCAGGGATACTTTCATGTTTAAAATTTGAGGGAAAAAAATGTTGGTCTATCCAAAGTATCAAACCATTATATACAGATGTATACATGTACTAAACAATGTGTATTTGACAGAGGGCATTACTATTGCTAGAGGTGTATGCCAGGGTGACCTCATAACACCCTATCTGTTAATATTTATTTTTTTCAGAAGCCCTAACCTGTAAATAAGACATAATAAAGAAATAGAGAAAATTCTGGTACAAGATAGATGCATTTAGATACTAACTTATGCTGACGATTTAACTGCTGTCGTGTAAGAAACACAGCAGCAAACAATACTTTGACGACAGTGTTTCCTTTTTCTAAATTATCTGAAGCCTATGGTTTGGTTCAAATTGACAGAGAACAGAAAAACCTTTTGGTATTAATGGTCAGAGGGTAAAGTGATATACTGGGATTGTATTTATCAGGAAAGGGATAAACTAGTAAAATATTAATACCGAGATCAACTGGAGAAGATTAAACGCATTATTAATTGCTGGAAAAGCCGACAATTATCTGTATTAGGATAAAAAATCGCTGTTTGCCTCAAATGATATTTTATTGCCCATATAAGGTGTAACATCTTATAATGCAACATAAACAAATATAGGTTTTATCAGGAAGTCCTATAGGCATGACAAAGTATAAGACACAGAGAAAATATATATATATACAATCAGCTTTCTAGGCACAGAAATAATATATGTACCTATAACATTAATACAAAAAATTTACAGTCAGGCATCTGGTATATAAGAGATATGTTTGATCAAAATGGTGTAGTTATTCCTTTTAAAGTCTGGCAAAAACGTGGTGTTTAATCAGATATTATTAAATGTGCGGGGGGGCTATTTTAATTAAAAATAAGAGAAATATTTCAAATCCAGAGAATATATTTTACAGTAGGAAATGGATGGATCACACGAATTAATTGTTGGTGGTAAAATATTTATTTCTGAATGTAAAACAAATAATCTATATACAAAGCTTGCGCAAAGACTGAGGACAGATTAAAAGCCCAAAGTGAGGAAATATCTCAATGATTCTGTAACAGGCTGGAAATTTATATTTATTAGCTCTTCTAAGGTATGTTATAGTGAGAGCGCATATTCTTTCAGTATAGAATGTTGCATGATATATTGGTTAATATTTTTTGGTTAGTAAAATGGAAAATAAAGTCTAACAATAAATGTACATTTTGTAAGACATATATCGAGACATTTGGACATATATATTGGTCTTCTTCAATTATTAAATAAATCTGGTAGTTTTTTTGAGGATTGGTATTACCAAAAAAGAAAAAGGCATTTGCAATGATAAAAATGGAGTTATTCTGTGAAAAACAATTGCGACAATCTAAATTCAATCAATGCGTGAACTGTAACAATAGAATGTTCAATATATAAATCACGTTTTGAAAAAAAGAAATGTTCCTTGGAAAAATGATTTAAATGATATATCAAATATATATGAAACTGAAAAGTTCTTAGCGAGTAAAAGTTCTTTGTTTGAGAAAAGATCCATGAATACATGAAAAATGTCTTACTTCTATAAATTTTATTTAAGTTTTAAGGCATAGTTGTTAAGTTGAAATCTTTTGATTAAATTAATTAAATGGATTAAACCTCATATATGTAATCTTATCTTGTGTCCCGTCCTTGGCTTTGCTCTTCATATATCCCAAGCATTGATCAATATGCTATGTTCTTCAGTCGAGGCTATATGAATTGAAATTGTTCCAAAAAGTGACGCCAGCCAGTACGTTTTCAATAGCCAATTCATCGTATCCAAACTCAACTATTTTTGCAAAAGAATCCTGGGGCACCTACGGCCGTTCGGGTAATGTTATCCATGTTCACCAGGTTTTAGTTTTTTTAGCCTTACATTAACCTAAATATAGTGAGATCATCTACTACTTTGATATTTTGCATGTTTTTGATTTTGCTGTTACGTATAAATGTATTCCTGTTCTTGAGAAAGTCTCTCAAGGATATGTCTCGGTTTCTCACCTATTTTGCCAATAATGTTGAATCTTTCCCTTCTGATTTCTATGTATGTATTATACTTACTGCTGCACCTTCAAATTGTAATCAACAGTTTTTTTTATTGCCCTTTGCTGAATTCTCCGACACTCCTATAATACGAGCAATCCACTCCTGGCTTAATCATTCTTGTTTGTTTTTTTTTTCGTCACGGAAACGTTCTAATAAAACAATTTTTCTCTCTTTAACCATGGTTTGTTCCATTATTTTTTTTATTTTACCTTGTTACTCAAACAATATTGTGTGATCATTTTCTTGCAACTCTCATTTTTCTCAATGTAATGACTGGAAGTCTTAACAGAAGCTTCAACTTCGTGAACTCTTTCTTCATTGATTCATTCTCTTGAGCATGGTTTTAAATGATTTCCAAAACTTACATGTGAACTTCATGTAGTTTTTCTTCTAGGTTATTTTGTGAATAGGTAACATTTTTTTCATTCATTGTATTTTCAAGCATTTATCCGGTATTCACATTACCTCCGCTTGCTTGGCCTGCACTTTGCCAGTTGAATTTACTCGTCTGCTGGCCCTTGTATGCTGTCCTGATTCTGTTTTGGTTAAACAAATGTATGAATATTAAAAAAAAATGTTCTTGAAACGACTCGTTGCGATGCCCTACTGAAAACACGTTTCATCTGTGTGGCTGGACTCGCAGGTATCCTGTCTGAGGGAAGTATCGCTGCTTTCGCTTGAGAGATTAACGCATCAGGCTTTCGTCTAATTCGGAAAGGACCCATCAAACCTCCTGCATTGAGGAATGATCGGGTAGTGCTTATGCAGAAATTCCTCAGATGCTATAGGTTGATAACCGTCGACATGTGCATTCATGAGAAGTAAATGAGATGGTAAAATAAGAAGGAACGGTTGTACTGAACCAGATTTGAAATATATGTTTATGGAGGAACATACAGTACTATTTTTGTAAGATTGTGATTGTCTATCTTTTGATTTTATTGTGTTTAACACTGATGTTTTGTTCATCAATCAATACTACAGAAAATGTAGCAATAAAACAATCAATCCCGAATTTCTAAGGGAAATAACATCCCCACACAAATCTCCAAAAAGGCAAACAAAGGTAACAGTAGTTTTGTAAAAGTATATGACAAAAGTCATTATCCTCACGTCGGGGGATTTCTTACACCTATGGTCATAAAACGTCATGTTGTGATGCGTATGGATTTTCTGTCGGAACCACTGGTGATTATTATTATCACTATTATTATTATTATTATTATTATCATCATCGTTATTATACGTATATTACACATGATTACTGACCTGTTTTGCGGGGTATTATTTTTAACAAAAGATTAAAACATTCACACGGAAATAATGTGGTCGATACTTGTGTATATAGTGTATATACTGTGTACAATACTGTGTATATATCTGATAAGCTGGTTTAACCATATGATCATGTAATGAAATCGCAAGAAAAAAAAATATACATTGCTCATTAATTTAGATGCAGACGTCCGCACTATAAATAATGTTTGAATCATATATAATATAGGGTGATAACTGGTATGAATCGACCAAGAGTAGTGACAGTGGTTATCTTTTATTACAACACCACAACACGCGAATCAATAATGAAATTAGATTACAACAAGCCCAATGATATGTTTACCGGTTCTTTATGGTATGTATAACTAACAATGTGCAAGGACGATCTTCGCCATAAGAAAGCCGGCCATCGAAACTACTTCCAAATTCTCAGTTATTAAACTCGGCAAATATTCAGAAAAAATAAGAGTCTGGCTATATCTACAATGACATTGTTAGAATATCCTACTTTGGGGGGGGGGGGGGGGGGGGAGATGCACTTGGATCAGGCATGGCAAAAATACTGTACATGGGAAACACTGTACAACGGACTACTGGTGCAAGATATACTTTTCGTTAGACAGTATGACTATTGGACATGGAAGACTTGAACACCTCTAATTATTTGCCAGTCTTCGATCTGATTCGATTTTTCTATGTTTGAGTGTTTTTTTTTTAATTCGGGTAGCTTTTTCAGGGTAGCATCTGATGTTACATATCTTAAACGATCCGAAAAACCGTTGTATCAATCGATAACTGGCGAAAACATACAATTCCTTCAAACAGTTGTTATTTGTCTAAGTTCTTCTCTAATCCAATTCATTTTTATTAAATTGAAATGCCACATCGATACTTATTATAATCCATATTTATTCTATTGAAATGCAACACCGATACTTAACGTCTATCATCCAGGCTCGTCTTAAGATTTGTCAATAATAGGTATATTTATTATGCGGAAAATAAGCTTAGTCACGTAGTCACGGTGGATTCCAATTATGACCTCTAAAAGAACTGTCCAGATACCTCAACAAAAAGAACTAGTCATAAGGCAACTCCAAATGTCTTCTCAGTGCAATTTTAGTTAGCAGGCAGTTCCAATAGATTATGCGTTGAATCTTGACACATAACAATAATATTTAATAAGAGCGCTCAGAGTAAATATGTATATATGTATGTGCATTGTATACATATATATATATATATATATATATATATATATATATTATATATATATATATATATATTATATATATATATATATATATATATAAACTGTTCTTTTTATCCATAGTTGTCCATATAATAAAGATTGTTTATAATAATATTGTATTCAAAATATTATTTGCCATAATTTAAGATTCATTTTATAGTCGGCTGAAGGCGAATATCTCAGAAAATCCTCTTCTGCATCGGAATAACTATGGGACGTTATATGACTATTGGGGAATTTAATTAAATATGGATTATTTTAATTAAATATATTCCTGAAGACCAATGCATCTTTTATCTATACTGGAAAAAATAAACTCAACGTGATTGCTTTGAAATGCTCTTGATCTATTTTTTTTTTATTTACGTGTGGAATGTACAACAAGCGGATGTATGATAATGTAATAAGCTCCAAAGTCAAATTAAGATTTGTATAAAAAAGACACACACACTGAGAAATGTAAAGCTTACTCGACGATGTACCAAATTCCTTAACGGTAGGGAATAACATTGGATTCAGTAGTGACACTGAAGTCAGCATCTCAACTGTTGTAAAACGCAGAATTCGCCATGTTGAGCAGTCACATGAATAAAAGTACGAACATTCTTGAGAAATTCATGACACCAGGGTCAATCTGAATCGTCTTGAAAAATAACACATGTTACACATGTGACTTTACAGCCAGACTAGGACATCATCTTCATATAAATATATAGGTATATAGAAAATTGTTTAGAGACCCTCAGAGTCAATAGTATTATATTTTTCTACTGAAAACGTAACAATATTCCTTGGAAAAGGTGTGATCATGAAAGGTGTCACTTTTTTCGGAAATGGAAAATGATTTGTTTGGAATTAAGTTTAACTATAAGTATAATTGGCTTATAGGAATGCATTTGACATATATTTAAAAGCATTCCTGGACATAATATTTAAAAAAAGAATAACACATCACATGACCGCCCGATACATAACAGGGTATCAGTTTTCATATTTAAAACATTTTTTATTGACAAATTATGGAAACATTTAAATATGCATATTCACAAAGAAGTAATTGTATATTTGCATATATCCACACAAGCCCATCATAAAAGAACACGAACTGAATGAAAAATGGAAAGTCTATGATTAGAAAATGAGCAAGCATGACTTCAAAAGTAAAAATATGACTATATGTCCTTAAAACAATAGTTCTATTTTGCTCCTTATGCCGTACAATTAAATGGTTGTTAAGATAGTTAAAAGCAAGCTGATTACCCTTAACATAATATATATATATATATATATATATATATATATATATATATATATATATATATAAATGTGTGTGTGCGTATATATATACAGTTCATGTTTTAACCATATATATAAATATATATATGAATATATATATATATAATGGTGAGAGCCTATTACCCTTGTTAATATACGGTTTACATCTTACTCACTGATAGAGAAATTGTTAGTTTTTAGCCAGATTAAAAGCTCGATTAAAAAAAACTTATATTTTCGGTATGATTAACTTTTCTTTTTCTTTTCATTAAGTTTTTATTTTGCGCTTTTTATAACACTGGTGCTTAACTCTCGATTAAAATCGATATTTTGAACGAAAGAATACAGCCTTGTTCCGGTAGACGGTTGTGTTATACTCGATAAAATTATATAGTTTTCTTATATTGGGGGATTAGTATAACAAAATTCCTGTCGGATATATCCACTGACATTCGTGTAAGTGAAGGTCCCTCTTCCGATTCGTTACTGTAAATTATTGACACTAATGGTCACAGTCATTAATCGTTATCGCACCTACTTTTATATTAGAGAGTGTCAATAATAATCCTAGACGGCTTGGGTCCATGACCAGTGCTGTGTAAAGCAAAGAGGTCGTGAAGCATGGCGACACTTGGACGCGCTCCAGGACAAGCTGACAGTCTAAAACTGGTTAATAAATGCACATTATTAAACATGTATCAACAATAGTAACACTCTGCGACAGTTCCTGCAACACACCCATAAGCATCATCACATTATGATATGTGACCATAGGCATATGCAGCAAATTGCCTCCTCATTTTTTCCAACTTACAATTCGTTTGACTGTGTGTGAATATCACTTCCCAACCGCATACTGTTGTCTGTCGCAGAACCTTCCTATTTGTGAATCTTGCCTTCGACGTGTTGATTTGTTTGGTACATTCTATCCGAGGGACATTTACTAAGCTTTTACTAAAGGAACATGTGTAATATGCATGTATGTTTTCGATCAGGCGGTCACCATAATTAGTTCCATGAGGTACCTGTGCATAAATATTGTTAGAAAATTAATAATTGGTTTAAAAATCCTGTAGCACAAGCTCCATTATATTCATTTTCATTACAAATGAGTAATTGATAACCATCAAGTAAAACGAATAATTTCTCTATAAAAGGTCGATGTGTGAATGAAAGTCAGCTAAAACAATTCCATGCTTAAATGTTTAATAATTCAGCAATTTGGATATGTTTTCAGTAATTGTCTTCCTCAGGATCTAATCATTGTTCTTCTAGAATACAGAGAGAAAACAACAAATGTTTCAACCGTGATATTTTTATCTTTGCTCGGTAAGACAATCTGCCCATTCCCCATGAGAATGTAACGCGAAGATTTAAAAATTACATTTGAAACACACATCATATAAAGTTAACAGTGGATTCCATATGATGTGGCCTCTACCTAAAGATTGTTTACATGTGATGGAATATGTTCATTCTGCGGATAAGAATAACCTGAGGATTTTGCCCCTTCTAGTTATTAGAATTAAACTTTGAATTTGAATACCTCAGGTTAACACAAGTCAAACTATTTTTAGAAGCATTTTGTAGAAAACAACTCCTTATTGAAAAAAAATAAGTTGTCCAATATATTTTGTCATAGATTTTAGGAAGTTTCTGGTTATTCTCAATGAAAACTAAATATTAACCATTATGGCGATTTAATTAAAGTAGCAGTTGCGTCAAACAGTACATAGCGTCAGTGCGAGAACTCCACACTTCCTTGATACAATGTTGTCGAACAGTACCATCAGTTTCATAGAAGTAATTATAAATGATGTTTTGTCATTAAATGTTTCTTCAGTAACACAATGATACGTAAATTCACATGCACACAAATATACTTGTACATTTAAGGTAAGTTTTTTTTTAATACAAATTTTCCCTCATGTACAGCATGTAACCGCCACGTTTATATGTGCACACTTATGTTTTCGTATATAACTACTTGCAGTATTTGCCTTCATGATCAACTTCATATCACAATAAAGCCCCTTACATTGTAATGATGATAGTGGACGAATCTAGACACCCAATGATCGAATACAGTTTGGACGGATCGTTCCTCAACCATGCGTTTTAATTTGTTTAACTCGGGAACCGAAGGATTTCTCCGTATATGTTCGTAATAAACCCCACCTCACCCTTTTGTGATATTTTCTGTTCTACATTTATTTTTATACATTCATAACCTGTTGTCATCTCATGTGTATTTTCCAAACCCTGACATAAGTTTATTCAATTATAGTCACCATAGCTCATAGAATAAAGGTCACAGTGGCCTTATATTAGGATTAGCAATTTTGAAGGAAAAAAAAATTCAGTACTTAAGAAGGTAGCTAAATCACCAAAAAATACATAAAAGATAAGTCCACATAAAATTAAAAAGCCTTGGTCAAGGTCACCCAAACGTTGATGCATTTGAGATAATTGCCTGATTATATAAAGTAGTAGATGGGCAGTGAGAGACAGAGAACACTGATTCATTAATTACTGAACGGGCGTTTCGAAATTATCAATTTATCGAGGTTCTAGTCATGCTAACAAATGAATAGATGGCGTCCGAGCTGGACGTTTGCTGTTACCTTTCAAGCAACATTAATAATTTAGGAGAATCCCTTCGTTACTACCAACTACATTATAGTAGAAGATAACATATGACACCTAAGATGGTGACTGATTTAAAGAGTTGTCTACATAATATTTACTTGAGAATAGTTAACCAATTAAAAACCTGCCTATCCTAATACAGGTCTCAAATATCAATATCATTGACATTGCCATTACTGGGCAACCAAAAAATAACATCATCTAAAGTGAAAAACGTCTACTGTGCTAGGTTGCACGTTTCAAACGTCATTATATTGGAATTTATCCCAAGCAAAAACATGTTTGACTGTAAACCTTTTTAAGTTGAGTGTTGATTGTGTATCCCTAGGGTTCAGACCAAAAACTTGTAATCTAAGTAAATGCTAGTTTGGTTTTAGTTCAACTGAAGTATAATAGGGCCAGAAGGTATGCTTCTCTGCCCTTACACTTAGGGTAGCATGAGGCCCCTACACCCAGGTAAGTATGAGGCACTCCATTTTATCTTTAATATAAATGTCAGTTATCAGGTTAATATAATTTGCATGCAATATTTCGATTCATAATTGCTATATTTATAGTTTTTGCTGCTGCTGCAGCCTTTTCCGCTTCCGTTTCCTAAAGACCATTTTCCCACTTCAGAGAAAACTTCTAGTCTATCCCAGAATAAATCAGAAATGTTTTACACTATAGTGAGAACATTTTTCGGGAGAAATTTTATGTAATCAGGTAAGTACACATAATCCTACCCCATTTGCTTACCGGCTACAGATTTCAAATTAAACACAAGAAATCAAACACACCTTTACCTTAGTGCACATTAATGTCCTTACTGCAGTTCCAATGAGGAATTAAATAGAATAGAATTAAATCTCGTCGAGCTAAGTTATTTTCTCGTTCCATCTTCTAGGTTGCCTATTTTAAATTAGAAGTGCCCAAATAAATAGATAACTTGAGTAATGCATCAAGCGAGAAAACTTAAATAAGGAGAAGCATAAAGAAGATTAAAACCCGTTTGTTATTGATATTCAGGAAGGAAATATAAAAATTTTTAGGATTCAGGGCATTTTTAGCTCGTAAAAGCCTACCATTTTAATCAACAAGTTCAGATCTGTCAAAGGTTATTTCGAAATCAAAATAAGATTAACTCTTAACGCATTGACAACACTGATTTTATTTTGCAAACAGTTCATATAAATACAATAACAATTCTACTATACACCAAACGATTTTACTATGCAGTGGTTATTTGTCCATCAAAGTTGGCTGCCTTTCACAACCAGGGATCAAACAAAATACATATTTAAAGCTGCATATTTTATGCGAATACATACAAAAATAAATTCGATTCAGAACATGAGAAAAATAAGACCAAAACAGGTAGCTCAACAAGAACTGATATGATCCTGACGGGTTTATCCTCCTATTAATTAAAGATCCAACATACCCATAATGCAGTCATAACGCCGTATTCCAGCTCTTAACCTTCATACATTAATCATATAAAACGTATTAACTCCAGTATGGACAAGCTTCCATGTCCTACCTTGGCTCTAAACCTGGTGCTTTCAATATTATCATAGCGGAACCTTTACATCAAACAGCACTCAGAATACTGTGTACTCGGGTAATGTTTACGCATATGTACCAAGGGGGACTTGTTGTGGTGACCTACTGATTGAAAACATCCTTCCTTCGCAACGGCCGGTATAGTGTGAGACTTGCCTGCCCTTATCCTCCTTGTTAGAAATTTCTTTCATGTTGGTTACAAATGTTTAGGGGTCATATCTCCCAGAAAAGAAAGTTTTTTTTTTATTTATTACATTTATAGAATACAGTTTGATTCCTTCCTGTGATATAACTTGCTGTTTACATATGTGGCATGTCCCGGGATATGGTTAAACAGGAATGGTACCAGTCGATTGAAACAATAGATAAGGTTTATAAATTGGTCCAGTTTACTATTAATACATGTATGGTATTTTATTCCAGTTTGTTAAAAAAAAAGCAAGAGGAAATAAATGGCAACCAATCCATTGACTTATTAAATTATATTAACTAGTACACATATAGCTGACAAGAATGAAAAAAAATGTAAAAAGCATCATGGAGCATGAGAAAATGAATTTTAAAGTGAACAAAAAAACAGGAGTAAATACATCCAAAATGCACTGGGAGACAGAACTTATTCACAAATATGTAGGACTTCAACGTGAAATTACGGGTTCATCATTTAAACAATTAATGATCATAAAAATCACCAAACAGGTAAATTATAAACGCTGAGGATCGCCTTTGAACGAAAGCCTAACCTAATTGGTACTCCGAAAGAACCGTCACGTTTTGGTGGTAAATTGAGTGAAATGTATTTAATTTTGTCAATAAAGCTACCATATTAAAATAATAAAATCAGTTTTAAGTTGTGAGAAGGAAACATAATCGCAATTATAAAGTATTTGTCCTGCAACCGGTCATGGCGGTCATTTGAATGTCCGTTAGCGATGGAGGGTTTAACTTTTAGGCCATGAAAGAGTCCATTGTCGTGAATAGCGGGAAATCTTGAAAGGGTTCCTAAAGTAGTAACAATGTTTGTTTGTGCTGTCCATTACGGTTGTGTTACAAGGGTTAACTGTTTTTTTTTCCTATTTTGTAGTAACGCTTATCACTTTTTTTCTTTATCGGCCAACATTTTACTTATTGAAGGTAATCACCTGTGTCAACCAACAGTAGTACGAATGCTTCCTTTATCGCTGACTGTGCTTCTATAAAACGCGAAATTGAAATATTGCATAGTGTATTCATAAACAATATTATCCTTACAAAATCCATGGATACGGATACGTATACGGACGTTTTACATAATACCGTAAATGTTATATACGAAGTTTCCTTAACTTAAATGCTGGGATGCCGAGGGAAATTTTGGACTGAATGGAGACGAATTTGTGTGTCATTCAGAACTATACTTTCTGTGGAACTTAATGAAGTGACTACCCAGTACAGTTTGTTATGCTTAAACATTTACCTTATTTCTCAAATACTTTTTAGTGGAGGTAACCGCCTCCATTTTTTAATACTTACTTGACTACGTATATGTACATCTGCAGAAATCCGTTCCAGTTTCGGACTACGTGACAGGGCAGTAACACACGCTTCTCTCATTTTTATATCCTGGAGTCAACCAGGCTCGATGACTACTGCACCTGCGGGCCCTGGGTGCGTAATCGTCCCCATTGCTGGGTCGTAGCACCGAGGAACCCCCGAAAGGATCACTCGTTTGTGAGTAAAACACGGCCGTTGGGCACGGCCTTCCCATTAAGCCTGCAGACGCTCACCCTGGGTTGGGACCGACCGTGAAATATCTCACCGCCTGGGCTGAAATTTAAACTCACGATCTCCTGGCTTTATGTCCTATACTCAACCCCTAAGCCACAGAAGCCGGTATACATTTACTGCACGAAAAGAATTATATGAAATACCCTTGTAATTATATGAATTACCCTTGAAACACCCATGTATCCTGGCACAAAATACGAACGTTTTACATAATACTGGAAATGCTTGGATGCGAGGGAAATGTTGGGCTGGAAAGAGATTGTTTGCCAGATGACTTAGTGTGTCAATCAGAATTATACCTTCTAAGGAACTATATGGAGTTGCTACTCAGTACATAGCTTGTTATGCTGATAAATTTACTACGGGAAATTAACAATGATCCTAAAATTACATCAAATTGATATGTGTTAACTTATAAGAAAACAATGAAAATAGTGTAAAAAAATTCCCAGCGTTATCTCTTAACTGACAGGAGGTTTTTAATAAGCTTGTTAAACAATGTTATTCGCCTCAGATTTTTTGGTACTGCCTATATAAATATTTCAGTAGGCACTATTATGCGCATCAAAGGAGAGAAAAAAACACTCGCATTTAAGGCAAAGTACTTGTATATTTAACATTCAATTGGGTCACTGGTGACAGATTATATGCCGTAACAAAAAGGCTTCCCTGTTGTATTTGTTAAAAGAATAGTACTCATTGCTTATCATTGCAGTTTGGAAATATTAAATACGATTACGATATAGCAGCAAGGCAACATAAAATAGCATGTTGTTCGAAGCGAATGATATAATACTGCCATTTTATTCAAAAGCTGCCTTTAATTGGCAATAATTAATTATACGTACCAATACACACTGTTGAGGAACCCTTACCCCTCAGACATTATCGTGATAGGTCACGGGAACAGGATATAATTCGTTACATAGCTTTACGACCGTTCAAGTTATCTACTTATTATCATGCATTTTTACCTTCTCCACCTTATCAAAGCGGGGGAAACTCAACAGCTAATCCTCAGACTATTTTGTGCTCTGATAATGTGTACGAGTAAAACTTGTTAAAACTTGTTGTGATGATCGACTAATTGAAATTAAATTTCTTTTATGTTACTGATTCTCGTATATTCTGCTGGCCGGAAGGATGTACCAAGATTGTTCAGGTTTCGGGTGTAGAAACTGTATCTGTATAACATACAATAACAATAATATTTAACTTCCTCTTTCATCCCGTGAAAGGACTGTTCAACATGTCGGTTTTTATCATTCAAAAACAGGGAAAATTCATTTCTGATATATTGAACAAAGTACCTTGATGAACTTCATAGCATTTTTTTACTATCTGGTTCAATTATTTATAAGAGGCTCAACAACATAGGCTCATCCATATAAAAGTTTATATCGTACCTCCTACAATCTTTGCTTTTTGTTCTCTACAATTAGATAAAACAACTACCATTGTATTTTATTTGATTATCTGAGTACTGTGTACTCTTAACTGTTTTAACATGTTAATAATCAACATAATATTTCAACTGAAACGTAAGTATACGTACGACATGACAGTATTTTATACTTTAATATATAATAAATTATGATCAAATTGGAAAATCGATTGAAGATTTAGATGGTATCCATATACACCAGAATAATGAACATTCGACGAGAAAACCAATGGACAGGGGTTAGGCTTAAACACAAAACAGCCACATCGTAAATGTAGGCCTAGTTGCTCCTGACGTACTAAAATATAGAGGGAAAGAAATCGGATGCAGTCAAAAATAGGGTAATTCACAGGGCAACGTTGACGAACGGTCCGCCGACAACAAACTTTATAAGGTAATCCAACTAATTTTGTCTTATACGTATATCAAGCACCTGAGACATGCAGAAAGGTGATTCCATACGATTTCAGATTCCAAAGATTCCATAATAAATGGAAGTGTTTTGCATTATATCCCCTGCATCTGATCCTGGGCGAGATAGCCCTTACCATTGATTTATGGTCAACTCAACGACAGCGTGATATGGATGAACGTTATGCACCCAAGTTTAAATACCGCGAGCTTAATTACCCATTAACCTTGGGTTTTCGAAACCCAGCAAATAATGTTATAATGAGCACTGAATAAGGAAGTGGAGTTACAAATTAGAGCAAGAAAATACCCGAATACACAGTAATATGAGCGTTAAATGCTGGTAAAATGCATAAAAGGAGCATAGCATGTTTCATTGACTCTTTAACTATGTATCGTGTGATTTACCCTCCTCGTTTTCATATTATGATAATGTCTGAACAATGATGTAGTTAATTTAACATGTAATTTTATGTTGCTCTATTCGCAGACCGTAGCTCTTATAAAACTGTACAAATTACTTTCATATAATCAGTAAAAAGAAAGTGACATCCATATGAATCTCGCTTGCCAAGTTGTTTTTTTTTCTTTTTTTTGCCAGATTTTACTGACAAATTTAGGTTAATTTAAATCCTTTTATATAAGGAATTTGACTTAAGTATGGCTTTCGCGACGTGTATTTATATATATATATATATATATATATATATATATATATATATATATATATATATATATATACATGAAAACAGGTATAAGAATTTGGTAGAACCTGAAATGTTATACCGGGATATCTTTTTTATATTTAACTATTTGAACGCTAGTTTAAAAAAAAATCCGATGTTTTTATATCATTCACGGTTTCTGCTAAGAAGGTACTTTATTATTGTTTTGTTTGTGCAATACATTAATAAATTAGGTGTTGTTCCGTAATGAACATGACGTATTGGCGTGCAAGTTGACCAATGAGCAAAGATCGATTTTTAGTGGGGCTGGCTTATGTGTGAGGGTGAAGATAGGTCAACGACAATCTTGTTAATTTTTTGCTTTGTGGACGCAAGTTTTGTTATCTTGGAGCCAGGATTAATTTGCATAACATCTGCCATTTCGACATTAGAGATATGTAATGATATTCCTTTATTATGCAATTGAGGAAGTGGGGTAGTAACATTCTACATTCAGCTTCGATGTCCAAACCCATTTTCTCTAGGTCACGTCTTACCATTCTAGAGGTTATTATTCTATTTGTTTTCTAAAGGATTAGACGTTATAATATATATATATATATATATATATATATATAATATATATATATATATATATATATATATATATATATATATATATATATATACAGCCTGCTACTACAAAGAAGTGGCTAATTTTACAGTTAGACATTGCGTGGTGAGACCAGGGATGCATGGGTAATCGGTAGCCGTTTAATCAATTTAATCACTTCACGTTCGAGCGAAAAATATGCAACTGCGCAACGTGTGAATTATCAACCGTGAAAGAAAGTGACACGATGTTTCCCGCTTATATTTGCTGTGTTTATCATATGAGCACATTACACAGTGACGTGAGCACGGCCACGCATTAAGGCAACAACTGGGGTCTGCATAATCCTTTGTGTTCCAGTCCCGGGAACAACAACAGCACCGGTGGCCGTTGATGTTTCCCGGGGCGAGTGATCAGTGTCCGCCAAGATGGCGTATCGTGTCCGCATTTGTCAGGTTCATTTACTCTTAGAATGATGGTTTGAGTTGAAATATGCTGTCCGTTTTCCGCAATAGTTCGGTGTCCGCATTTTAGAGGTTCCGATTATACATAACATATAGGAAATTTTGAAGGGACTCAACTATCTTGTCCGTTATAGCCAGTTGTCCGCCTTAGTAAGGTGTCCGTTGGACCAGTTTTCACTGTATATATATATATATATATATATATATATATATATATATATATATATATATATAGAGAGAGAGAGAGAGAGAGAGAGAGAGAGAGAGAGAGAGTGAGAGAGAAAGAGATGGAAATGGTATACATAGAAAAGTCGGTTCACTGACGGTTGGAATCGAACCCTAGATCTTCCGATTTCCCGTTGGTGGCCTTACCACTTGGCTTCATCAGATCCCCTTCCCCTGTGTATTTGCACATTTTTATAGGAACCAGCAAAGTGACGTCAATCTGGTGACGTCATAGTTTCACCCACTACATATGGCGGCACATCGACTTTGCATGCCGCAGGCAGAACTAATGGCCTAATATGGTGTGCTGCATATATAATTTATAGACGTATGAATAGCCATGCTGGTTAACTGTTTATATATGGAATTGGTTTACACAGAAAAGTTGGTTCACTGATGGTGGGAATCGAACCCACGATCTTCCGATTTCCGGTCGGTGGCCTTACCACTTGGCTACGCCAGATTCCCTTCCCCTCTGTGTATTTGCACACTTTTATAGGAACCAGCGTGTAAAATCGTCATCCGTAACCTTTTGTTAAGATAATCGGTTGTTTACCATCACATAAAAGGAATAGGATTGATGGCCTTGTATGGCTTGATAACGATTCATTGTTTTAAAAAATTAGTTTGGTTGCCAATTTTTTTTTTATTGCTGGGTCAGAAACGAGACTGGCAATGGGGGTCAGCTTGGAAACCTACAGAGCACGTATAGGGCTGTACGGACCAGGACCACGAAAGGAACCAAGGTGGAAGGTACCAACGTCGACAGTCTACGGCTCACCGGTACGTGTTTACATGGTGATTTCCCTAGTTATCACCCTCTTCCTACTGTGTAGTGGTGATGTAGAGATGAATCCCGGACCCCCACCAGTGGCACCAAAATCAAACCAAGGTAATACAGGTACACAAAACCAACATAGAACAAGGTTATAATTACACATTCAACATCACGTGAATAGGGGTGTGTCCAGGGTCAGTTTTCATTAATCTCAGAAAAATATGAAAACAGTCTTGTTAATCATGTATTTTGTTCTGTTGCAGATGATGTAGAACTACTTATGTAGAAGATTTAAATATAATAAGTGAATCTCAAGCAGGCTACAGGAAGGGATATAGTACCATAGATAATGCCTTTGTATTGCAAGCTTTAGTACAAAAATATTTATTAAAAAGGGGAGACAGGTTTTACTGCATATATATATATATATATATATATATATATATATATATATATATATATATATATATATATATATATATTGACTTCTCAACAGCTTTTGACAGTGTACAACAAGACTTTTTATGATATGTACTTATGGTATCTGGTATAAATGGTAAAATGCTTTAAGTTTTTTAAATCCATTTACTCGAAAATGAAATCATTTGTGCTGGCAGGAAATGAGTTATCTGAATACTTTAACTGTACGATGGGAACAAGGCAAGGCTTTATGGTTGGTCCGCTTTATTCTCTCTGTTTATAAATGAATATTTCGATACTTTGCATATTCAGATTGTAAGGGAATTTATATAGACGAACATCTCCCAAATATTTTAACACTGATGTTTGCAGATGGTATTGTTAATTTCAGTGATACAGTTGGTAGACTTCAAAAGCAAATTGATCATTTAAAAGATTTCTCTAATAAATATGGAATGAAGATAAATCTGGATAAAACTAAAATCATGGTCTTTAGAAAAGGTGGTACACTAAAAAGGTAGAAATATGGTATATCGGAGGAAAAAAACTTGATGTTGTTCCACATTACAAATATCTCGATATTGTTTTTTTTTTCTAACAGGTTATCATTAAATAAAAACACAGAAACAACAGGTTATGCAAGCATACAAAGCTGTATGTGTTATAAAGAATTTCCACAAAAAAGTAAGTATTTAAGCGTGAATCACTTGTTTTATCTATATGATATCTTGGCAGTACCTATTCTGTTTTATGGAAGCGAGTTATGAGGGTTTACTAAAATAGAAATAATTGAAAGAGTACACATTAAATTTTGTAAGTATGTGTTAAATGTGGGAATAAACACTGCAGGTTCAGCGGCACTAGGAGACTGTGGACGGTATCCTCTAATTGTAACCTATTCAATAAAATGCATGAAGTACTGGTTAAAGATATTACAAATGACAGAAAAAAGATTCCCCAAGATGAACAGGGAAAAATAACTTGGGCAATTCATATAAGAATATTACTGTTTAAAACAGGCTTTGGTTATATTTGGTTAGCACAGTCTGTGGGAAATAGCAACAATTTAAAAACAAATTTCAAACAGAGACTAAAGGATATAGCAATGCAAGAATGGTAAGAGGATATAAATTAATGTAATTAGTTGGATTTCTATGGGTCTTTTAAATCAATGCTGACAGGAGAGAAGTATATTTTTTATGTGTTCCTAACAAAGGTCATAGACAGGCACTTGCCAAATTACGATGTTCAAATCATAAATTATCCATTGAAACTGGCAGACATCAGGGAATAGCAACAGAAGAAAGAATTTGTAGGTATTCTTTTAATAGAGGATTTAATGTACTAGAAGATGAAAGTCACTTCAGGCTTGAATGTCCTATGTATGTAGATCTGAGGGTTAAGTACTTAAGAGCTGACTTAGTAGAACCAAATGAACACAATTCAAAGAAACTTTTTAATTTAAATGAAACATGTGAGATAGCTAGCTGTTGCAGCATTTGTATATCATTCATTTAGAAGGAGAGAACAATTATTGGATAATTAATGTATTATGTGTTAACCTTGAACCATTGATGGTAGATTGATAACCTGATTTATAATTGGATATTGTTATCGTATTATTTGTTCAGATTTTGTTAAAATGACAATTTGATATTTATAATGTGTTACTATGTTAATGTTTCTTTTTTTTTGGAACTTTGGGCCAGAGGCCTTTTCCTGAATAAACTTATTCTATTCTATTCTATACTGAGTATGGAGTTGACATTCTATGTTGTTGGCTGAAAAACAACCCTAAAACGCTACAAATAAGAAAGTTTGAAATATAAAGCGTTACATAAATGCATATATACATGTATACACATATTTATTCAAGATTTATTTCTCCTGATGATCACTTCATTTTTGTCTGTTACACAACCCCTCTCCGCCTGTTTTTTTTTTCTTTTTGCATTTTTATATTTTTAGACAAATATCTCACATGTATCCTTAAACGAACTTTCAATAGTTTCCAGAGTGTGTGTAATTTACGGCTTGTTCCGCTTACAAATGAATGAATTATAGGTATATCATGTTAAGTTTTTTTTTTTCATAACGCCTCTAGGGTGTTTACCTACAAGATGATAGTAAACATGGTACATGCGCGAATGTTAACGAACCCGTAACACGGACAAGCCATGTAACCCAAGCTAGTTGGTTTCAGTTGCACGGAAGCAGCAAACAACGCCCTCTGCAAAACGTTGTTTGGTTTGAGGTCCGTAATATTTTCTTTTTGAATGTGTTTTGATTAGTGTGGCTGGCCTCCACGATATAAAACCGTGGAAATAAACAGAACGAATAACCTTAATTCTACGGAATCAGCCTGTGTCGGACTTTTCTTTTATAAAAGATTAAAAAAATGTGAGATTAAATAGATAATTAAATGATGATACGGTAAATCATTCTCAAATGAGTCTTTATTGCAACTCATGATGCCCATGCTAACGCAGCTAACTCATAATTTGCACTGGGAAAATAAAAGCACGATTAAAGTCCGTATTACAAAATGCCCCGTCTGAGTGTTTTTTTAATACTTGCTCGTATGATCATCTAATACTTATAAAAGGAATTCAGTTCCCGTTTGTGCGCAATGTTCTCTAAAACCGCGCTGTGTACAATATTGTGCCATACATCATTTTACCGGTTATTATCCCCGCAATTTTTAATATACATATAATTTTGAGTGATTTTTCCATTTTTTTACCGAGCACAGCCGAACCGTCTTCGGCAATTACCGGAATGCGTGCATCGTGGTCACTTAACCCCTAACACTAAGGACTATTGTTCATATGAATAACGCTTGCTTTCAATGAGGGATTTGACCCACGTGCGTGGTCAGTAAAAGAGAAAAACACATGTTTCTCGCTTTATGAAATGGAGAGTTCAACCCAGGAGGATTAATGACAAAACCTAATTCAAGGTCCCAATTCCAGGAACATGCGTGGGGTGGGGTGGGGTGGAGTGGTGTCTGGGGTTTCAGGCCTCAAAAAAAAAAAAAAAATTGCGGCGGTTGAAAATGAATACGGACCCTCTGCATGGAATTCCGTTGGGTCCGCTTCTGCTACTTACGAGGTATGCATATTTCTGTTTCTTTCTTCAGGAACAGTTTCCTT
The DNA here is from genome assembly GCA_026874595.1 of Sipunculus nudus. NCBI lineage: Eukaryota > Metazoa > Annelida > Sipuncula > Golfingiida > Sipunculidae > Sipunculus > Sipunculus nudus. The sequence goes on along the minus strand of CM049317.1, from coordinate 36,737,707 downwards.
GCAACGTACATTTAATAAATCTTTCATGTGTTCCTCACATCAACCTAATCTTTACACGTCCAACGATAGAATCCAGTTAAATATCATCGAAAACCTGAATGCCCCCGTCTCATTCCGGTTCGCAATGTCAACACCATCACTGGCCAGGTCATCAAGGTAAACATACAGGGGTATGAATTTCTTGCCACGAGGGCAGAACCACAAAATGAATGTTAAAAATATTGGAGCGACTGCAGGATCACTCACGCACTGTCTCAACCAGATTATGAGTTAATACGGACAGACAGTATGATGTTAAGGATTCATGAAATTTAAAAGTAAGTGGCAAAATTAAGATACACGCAGCTGTACATAGAAACGTTTTCTGTTCACAGAAGTGTAGTGCCTCAGAGAGGTGCGTGAGTTATTCTGCTGTCGTGCCAAAATGTTTATACATATCTTATGGAGACAGTTTCCCACTGAAAACCTATATTTTCTGTTAACTTTTGGATTAAAAAAAATGAGCAAACATTTCACATCCCAGTTGATAAATCTCCCCAACCCCGGCAATAAGCCCTGTATACCGGGTCTATCAGCTAGTAGGTTAATAAATGTGAGCTGAAAATCGTTCGATTCCTTCACATTACGGGCAAGGTTAAAAAGACCATTCCATTTACCCGAAGGATATAGTTGTTAGCTGCATTTACTCTGTGTGCCTTAGTTGATTCTTGTCTCTTGAGGCTACAGGCTAAATAAGTCATTCTAATCGCACGATTACCTGAATTAACTACTTGATAGTACAAGTTGTCACATAGTCTCTTTCTTCAGACAATCTTGTTTTTTTTTACAGACGGAATTTCTATATAGAGTTAAAGAAAGGTTCTGGTAGCTGAAAAGTAGTATAGGACAATAATTATTTTTACACTGATGGTTTGGTAATGACACAGACATGACGAAACAAAAATCAAGATGTGAATCAAACTTCGTCGGAGTTAAACATGTTGAAGTATACGTCTGAGTAAAAAAAAGTGACCTCTATTGGTGACACGTTAAATGACCCGACTTTCACCAAACCCCAACATATATATTTAAAGGGAATAGATCAATAATGAGTTGTACATTGAAAAGACTATGTATTCCAACATATAAAATACGGTGTCACCGGCGCAAACTCAGAGAGTTACGTGTTCGTGTTATTCATGCAGTATATGCCGAGGTATACAGCATTGACAGCATATTTGACTGATAGGGGAGAAACCCTTAGTGATTTTATATCAGTCAGTTGTTTATAATTATCTGCATAAGATCCCTGGTTGTACTGATAGATAAAATCTGGGAAACAGAATATATACTACTATTTACAATAAATATAAAAATGTTGACAACAATTCAAAGGGGAAATATTTTCAATCAGTCGGTCATATGAGCTTTTACCTGTCGGAACGTATGCCAACACATCTCCCGAGTACAGAGTAAGATAAACAGCAACCAAAATCTGCACTTAGTACTAAAGAAATGATTTTAAAGTAGGTTTGAAAATTTAATTAGTGTATGCAAGCACGGAATGTGTCTAATATGTTTGAGCCAATATTATTCAATCTGTTGCCCAAATCTACAGGGTTACCAACATATTTAATTGACTTCATGAAATGTATTTTTTTTATTATACTGGACAAAATTTGACCATCGTTTGAAAATAAATATATATTTAACGTTAATTTAAACCTAGTCATTGTTAAATATTGATCTTCCTATTTTTTTACCAACGAGCTGTCTTTATTTTCCAAAGCCAATGTAGTTTCGACTTTGTTAAAGGGCCCTTATAAAGAAACGGGCAACATACAATTGGCCTGTTGTATTCTTCGTAGGTACGAATATAACAGTGACGGTAATATTAATTAATAAATAATTCTAAAGTTTGTGCATTTGATCGTGTATTAAAGTATACGAGTGTGTGTGATAAAGAATGAAAGAAAGACAGAATGAATGTAAGATTAAATGAATGAAAGAATGAATGAAAGAAAGGTTGAATGATAGACAGATGGAATGAAAGAAAGATTGAATGATAGACAGACAAAATGAATGAAAGATTGAATGAGAGAAAGATTGAATGAATGAATGAATAAAAGAAAGAAGAATGAAAAAGATTAATGAAAGAAAGATTTAAGGAATGAATAAAAGAAAAATTGCGTGAGAGACAGACAAAATAAATGAAAGATTTAATGAAGGAATGAAAGAATAAATGAAAGAAAGGTTGAATGATGCACAGATTGAATGAAGGAAAGATTTAATGATAGACAGACAAAATGAATGAAAGATTAAGAGAAAGATTGAATGAATGAATTAATGAAAGAAAGAATGGATGATATCAGACAAATTAAATGAAAATTGAATGAAGGAAGGTAAGAATGAATGAAAGAAAGAACAATGAAAAAATATGAAAGAAAGGTGGAAGGAATGAAGGAAGAAAAGAATGAATGATAGACAGATTGAATGAAAGAAAGATTGAGTGATAGACAGACAAAATAAATGAAAGTTTGAATGAGATTGAATGAATAAAGGAAAGAAAGAATGAATGAAAAAAGATATAATGAACGAAAAATTGAATGAATTAATGAATGAACTATTGAATGATAGACAGACAAAATAAATGAAAGATTGAAGGAATGAAGGAAGGAAAGAATGAATGACAGACAAATTGAATGTAAGAAAAATGGAATGATAGACAGACAAAATGAATGAAAGATTGGATGAGAGAAAGAGTAAATCTCGTTTTTATATTGTATATATACGAAATTCTTATAAACTTTTATAGCTCTTTTATTTTAAATATGGTGTCAATTCCCACTATAGAATTTCTTTTTTAAGAAAATATCTAGACTACAACTGTTTCACTCTTTGATATTATCTAGTACAGTAGCTGAATTGTAGATATGTAACAGCGATACACCAGTTCTGATTCTTTGATTCACACATTGTACTCACTTGAACATTTATGGTTTACGTAGTTTATCACAAATTTCATATTTCGGTTTATATACCTCTTTTTATGTTGTATATATTCAATTCTAATAAACTTTGTCATTTTCCTTTGAGTTAGAATAAGGTTTCATGCGTTTCACACAAACTATCATAAATTAAGTGAAAGAGTGTATGTCAAATGTTTTCTGAGTGGATATACATACTGAGCTATGCCGTAGGCCTAATTTTTCTAAATGGAATTTTTAATATCTGAATCGCGCGCAGACGAAATAATATTGTGTATCATCAATATAAAATCGGTTATATCATGACAGTTTAGGCGGTTTGGACATGTATTTTACTTTGGTCCGAGATCTTAGTTGTCCGATCGCAAAGTGGTCCGAGATCGTAGTGACCAAATACAAAGTGGTCCGAGATCGTCGGCCCAGTGGTCCGAAATCCTAATGGTCCGATCTATAATGGTCCGACATCGTGTGGGCCGAGAGGTAAAAGGTCCGAGATCTCCAGGTACCATAAATGATTTGTCATACGATGAGGAAATAAGCAAGTATGAATATACAAGTTAAGAGACAGTTTGCAGCTGTTCCTAATACACTCCACCCCGTCCTTTGTTGTTGTTTATTTTTTTTTCAAATTAAAACAACCATTTTATTTTGCTCCCAATGTACTCCAATTGAACGATTTTCAAGGTGGTTGAACGAATAGATAAAGGCCCTTAATTTGGCTCTGACAGCCAAATATTACCCCCATGGATCTCATAATATAGGTTAGAGTGGTCATTTTTTTTCTTTTTTTTTTGTTCAAAAGGAGACTTTACAGTGACCATTCTTAACATTAGTCGAGTTACAAGTAGTGGTACCTATAAATTATCTACAGTACAAGTATTTTGATGGATTCTTTTTATTGTAGGGGTCCACTGATACTTTTGAGATGAGTTATCCCCACGACGACACATGGCAAGTGTTGTATGATATTAATTAGGGCCGCCTTAACGAAAATTCTGCTTTCGTCAGTATCTCAAGAACTAGAAATGATAATTGGTCGATTAGTGCGTCTAGACTTAGGTAATTCATGGTCAAATGATCAAATGAAATTATAAAAGTAACAGTCCTCATTCTGCTTCGGTTACAATTTTATCGGGGTTTTTTTCGATTGTTCGTGGTTATCATGGGATTTATATTTGATATTAAATGTTAACCTTAACCTTAATCCCAAGGTCATTTACTCCATATCCGCTCAATATTATCTCTCGATGTTTTCTTTGTTTTTCATAGCTTCCCAATATGGCTGATTTGCAAAAGGAAAAGGACGGTTGGTTAGAGTAATATTCGTACCTGATATTTTTAAAAAGTTAGTTTTATACGTAAGACACATACAGGGACCAAGCTCTTTACCTGAAAACAGCGGGTAACCTGGGTAACGGGTATTGGAAGGTTTTGGGTTGCAGAATTTAATGGTGGGTCTGAAACTACCTTGCAGTTATCTTGTCTCACTAATAATAAATTGACGAAATATTTAAGATAAACTGTGCATGGTTCATCATTTTCAGATATTAAAGGTATTCACCTTTGGGTTTATTTAATCAGATTATGGATCTGATTACAAAGAATGGCTTCTGTCACTCAAGGGCAGAGCACACTCCTTTAAACCGGGGGAGATTTTGTGTTCGGATCTATATATTAATATATATATATATATATATATATATATATATTGAACAATAACGATCGGTTGGTGGAATTAAGAAAGCTACCTCAGATAAATAGTATACGTTGTATACGGGGTATTGAGTTTTCCATCAATGCTGTTGGCTGAATATTCACATTTAAACGCTACAAGTAAAATTTTTCCACTAAAAAGTAAACCGTAAACTAAATAAATGTATTTATGTAAAGACACATACGTATATAACTATATATTTTTCCTGATTACCATCTCATGGTTTGTATGTTTAACTACCCCTCTTCACTTTATTTTATTCCTGAAAGTATGTTTTATTCAAGTAAATAATCCGAACTTATTTGCAAATCGGAATATAGAAGATAGAAAATGATGATCTATTTATATTCACTTTTCCAGTAGGCAATTGCAAATGTACTGTTAGAAAAGAATGTGCATTAAGGGGCAGTCTTCAGATCGTTATGTATGATAAATAACAATTAGGCACATATCACTAAGGAAAAATTGAACGAGAGCAGCATATGTTTTTACACTGGGGTTTTTATTCTCCTCATGCAAGCGCTTCATTGTTATATCATAAATCATGTTTAAACTTTACCTCAATACAATCGTCAGATATTGAGTGAATCAAGAATATGTAACGGTTAGTAATCCAGGCCGAATATGAAATAAAACTCACCCCAATAAGCAGTATATTATCAAAAGCGTCCATTTCCCGTTAAATATGGCAAGTTTTTTTTTTTTTAACTTAAAAAAAATAATAGCAGAAGATCATGTGGGCAGGAACAGAGGAATGGACTGTTCATATTTTCTGTTCTCTAGTTTCACCAAATTTGTTTATTCATTGATATAATGTCAAATATCTTACGATTCTGTTAGGTGACCTCTATGTACAACATATATCATGCTAATATATTTATTTGTGTTTGTTTTCTTTTCTTCAAACGTGAGAGGTGTCTTTGCTGGTATATCCTGGGTGAAATTATGGTAAACATTCCTGTAATGCATTTAACCTAAGAAAATAAATATAATAAACACCAAAGGTATATAATGAGTCATAAAGCAATAAAATGATTACCAAGGTTATCATGATTGACAATGTGCGGTTCAGGCAAAAATAACCATGGGTCCGTGTAATAGTATATTTAAATTTGGTAGAGTTAGGACAAACTATAATTGAACGAAGCAAATACTTTTATAACACCCACTGTCTTTGTATTTCTAGGTACATGGATCTTTCCAACACGGTATGGCATTCGAAACCATGCTGGTATTGAGTTGCAGTACGTTTCGATTATTTTTTAGTCTTTATGGAATAATCAAACAAGAGTTAACCTCGATTGTATTGTTAATTACAATAAACCTGCAGCTCCATTATAATACACGAGCCAATGACTCTTGAACAACTTACATCTTAGAGATATAGGACAAGAATACCCATTGTGGGTTCAATTCATGTACAGGTTGATCCTACTTTTTCTGTGCATTTTATTCTTTATTTTTATGCATGGCAGCATTAATACATCGCTCTAGCTTATAGCTAGAGTTATTTCTGGACATAATAATATTATTAACATGCTGTCGATTGACCCAACAATCTTTTTTTTTTCAAAGATGACGTTTTTTATTGGAACCATAGGGTTAGAATCTATTTTTTTTTTTTAAAGATACTAAAGTGACGTAGTCACCGTTTCATCGAAGGCTTAAAATAAACCAATAAAAACAAAGACACAACAGTCGTGACAGACCTCTAATTGTCAGGCCATTCATATTTTTCTACACTAAAGGCCAGTAAAAGCAGTGGGAATAAAATCTGCACCATGAATACTGTGAAATACTCATCTGAGGTAATATTGCTCGGTTACACGAAAGAAACAGATTGACCAAAAAAAAAAAAAATAAATAGAAAGCATGGGAATGTCCAGTGTCACTTGTTTTATGTGATAAATGTTGCATGCATATGCAAAATATAAAAAACATGCTCTTTGTACAGAATAACCCTCGAAACCACTGTATAGAGGAATCCTAATGCAAGATCTGCTTGCAGAAAGACAGTATGACTATTGGCCTTGGGAGGCTTAACCCCTGGGTTTGGTAATCTTCTTATTTTAGTACCTTTATGATTAGCCATAAAGAAACTATCTGTCAGGAATTAGGACATTAATCTCACTTGTTTAAGTGGCAGATGGGATCTCATAAATTTAATTCAAAGACCGTCAGACTATACTACGAAAGCCTGCTTGGTCGTCATTAAAAAATGGATAAACCAGCTTGGTGAAAAAGCTTGCATCAGCAGGTTAGTAAGGTGATAAGTCTGAAATTTGTCGTTTTTGTCACTTGTCTTGCCAGGTGCTTTGATCATGGCTACTCATGCTCATTTACACTAAATCGCAAATATCCTAATGAAATGCAAAGCGTACATTGGTTTACAATTATCCCTAGACAGAGGTCTGGGATTTTCTTTAGTATTTTGTGAGTTTGTCCAGACCAGGGGCAGATTTTCCTTTGGATTGAGAAAGAATCCGTTTAACTTCTGGAAGTTTCGCTGTACTTACTGATCAGTTGTCGTCATTGTCGTCAGTGGTCGGTTTTTCTGGAGGGTTGAATAGTTTTTTTTTTATTTTAATCAATTATTTCTTAAGCTGTTCTTAAAAAAATCATTCTTGAAGTCAGGCTGAGTCTTGGTTGTGTGTATATGTTTTAATGTATTTGCAAGCAGATCTGCACGACACTTTGCTGTGGAGTCAGGACTTATGAGGGGTTTAGCCTATCCTGTATTTTGGGCTTAATTTAGAGTTAGAATAACGTTGATTTGTTTCCAAAAATCACCTGAGTTTGTTTTATGATCTAGACCATTAATGATTTTGGACCATTGGGATGTATATCAATGCAGTTTGCTTTTATTACATCCAAACACGATCTAGAAGATAGGAACATAATACAGCATGTTGTTCGAAGTGACGGATATAACCCTGCCTGTTTTGTTTAAAAATTGCCTTAAATTATCTTATAAAAAATAAACCAACATACACGCCGTGGAGCAGCTCTTACCCTTCAGACATTATCGTAGCAGGTCACGGAAACAGAATATCATTCGTTACATAGCTTTATGTCGCGTGAAATGAACTTTCAATCATTTGACCTTAGCCATATTATCAAAGCAGGAAGCTATTCACAGGACAATGCTCAAATGATTTGTACTCGGGTATTGTTTACGCATATATCCCACTTACAACTAGTTGTGGTGTCCAATTGATTGAAATTAAGTTTTCTGTATGTTACCGACTCTCATATATTCTGCTGGCCGGAAGGAGGTACCTACATTGTTCAGCTATGGCTTGTAAAAACGATATATGGATATATAATACAATAAAATATTTTTTTTATTTATTCTCTGAAATGACTTTTTAAAATACCTGTTTTAATTATTCCAATCATTCTGCCAAATGTTGTTTTATCTTATATTACCAATTTCACCAACGTCGCAAAATATCACACAGTCGGACATAATACCAACGGAGATAAAAATATAAAATATTTTATAAAATCATATATTAAAATTGTTAAATGTAAAAAAAAGATGAGGTAGTGCATGACCACTAGCTAAAATGTTTGTTATTTACATGGAACAATTTATTCATGTTACCAGTTTAGCTTATGGCCTATTTTTACTCTAATTCATCTGTTCACAGGATTCGACTACCACACATGTCACAATAGGCTATGAAAGCGTTTTCGCATTCATACATTCATACAACTGACGATGTACACGCTCCCGTGGCAGCGGGAATCTTGCGCTTCTGAAGAAGCAACTGCATTTCCCACTGCCTTGTTTGACTATTTATGATACACTTAGACAGTAAGGGGGACGGTCTGTCTGCTGAAAAAAACATTGTGCGTATGATGTCACTAGTAGCCAACCAGATGCCAATTAAGAAACACTCGAATCATGGCTCCGCCCAGAGCTGCGCTTGTTGACAGTTGTATGGTTACACTTAGTAAAGAACAGTCAAATTCTAATTGCTCCCTTTGCGTTCTCGCATCATCGACCGATTCGATATAGACATTACGACTATGTTAGCCTAGCCATGTACCCGTTGTCTGCAAAACTGAAACTAGCGAGCGAGGTGTGCACGGAGCCTATGTTGTTACATTTTGTTTTAATTACAGCTCACCGGCAGGGCATCTTATGTGCACAAGGGGCTGTACAAACCACGTGTCGGGCCATTCTCCCTGAGCCTGTGGCCTGTCCAAACGGTTCCCGGGGCGATAAGCTGTTACTCAACACGAAATAAACAACATTGACTCCGTGCTGGCAACACGTCCTCTAAATATGTAAATTCCTTGTCGCATCAGTTTTTTGTCGCATATCATGCATTGTTTACAAGCAGTAAAGAGGACCATTAATATTTATGGAATCACAGTGGCCTCTTCAACCATTTAAGAGATTTTTCCAACGGCATTTATATTTGCTATGTACTAATCATGTGACCATTTCAGCCAGTCTTAGAGGTCGTGTCTTTCAGCAACATGGTATCATCTGATTGGACCAAAATACAGCGCTCCCCTCTGGTGTAGCGATTCAAAATAAACCGCGCTTACGATATAGGTAGTAGGTTAAACGCTGTGTAAAGAGCGTAACGATGTACAGCAGAGGTGAAATCCAGAGGACATTTATGATTTTTACTTGTTTCATAAAGCATTAAATAAAAGATGAACTCTGCCTTCAAATGCACAAATGATGTGTTTTATGTTACGGAACCTAATCTAAACAGATCACGTATGCGTGATGAACACAAATTCTGTAACGGAGAAAATGCATTTCGGAATTTGAAAGCAATTCTGCAAAGTTCACCAGTTTTAGCAGCTCCAGACTTTTCTGTACCTTTTAAGTTAGCTGTAGATGCTAGTGATACTGCTGCTGGTGCTGTGTTGTTACAAGAAGGCAATGATGGCAAAGATCATCCAATTTTTCTCAAGAAAGTTTAATGCAAACCAGAAAAACTACTCCACTACTGAGAAAGAATGTTTGGCTTTGATTTTGGCGTTGCAACATTTTGAAGTTTATGTTACTTCATCAGTCAGGCCTATCATTGTCTTCAGTGATCACAATCCCCTCACGTTCATGAACAAGTTGAAGTGTAAAAATCAAAGATTGTTGAGATGGAGTTTGTTCTCACAGGATTACAATCTTGATATCATACACATTAAGGGGAAAGATAATGTACTTGCTGATTGCTTATCGAGATGTTTATGAATATTGTAAACAAGATGTTTATGTATATTGTTAATAAGATGATTTTTGAGATGTTGTAAAACTTTAGTGAATGTGATCGCAAAAAAGAAAGTTTTCCGTGTTTTTCTAGTAGTTGAATAATACAACTAAAATCTCCTGTAACTCTTTTGGATCACTTTTCTCAACTTTACAATTTCTACCTAAGCCAGTAATTCTGTTCATGTATTGTTTAGTCTGAAGTAAAGTGAAATAATGGATTTAACTTTTAAATGTCAATGTTATTATTAGTTTTTACCACTTTACACTCCTTGATACAAGACAAATACAAGGCAAATTCATACTACCATACTTAATTACTCTACCTCCACCAGGAAATGCATGGCTTTGGGGGATATGTTATCTGTCTATGTATGCGCTATTTGGAAAGAATAGCAGGTAACACGCTTTAAATGCTTACGTACGCGTCATTGAAACTGTATCAAATAATTTGTAATTACAGGATGTTAATTTTGAAGACAATTGGACAAGCTGAATAAATATATTGGGACGGTTTTCATTAGCATGATTTTGCTGTCGCCTACAGTAAAAGAATAAACATATATTTGGTCGCTCAGTATATTATTACTGTGAGGCAAAAGCTAAGATTGCTTTCCGTCAAGTTAAAAAAAAAAAACGATAACATAAAGACTGTGAAAATACTTAATGTTCAGCGGAGAACAACACATGCTTTTGTCAGTGTCAGCTTATACGTTAGACGAAACTGTCATCACTGGTATCATTAAGAAATAAAACGAAAAAATCGTTGCAAAGAATACTTGCTTTAGTATGGTTTATAATGATGTTTCCCTAAAGACAGAAATAGAAAAGCTGAATGTGACATATTGATGACACGTGTCAAGTCTTGTTGCAAGAATCTGATTAGAAATATTTGCTAAAAAAACCTTGGGCAATGTTTAAACTGCCCAAACGCATGCATTTTGTCGCTAGTCCTTAGAAAAAAAGTAAGAGCAACCTTATTTACGTTTCACATGAATATTTTGAAGGAAATTCACTGGCTCTTAATCCTTTCTGACGTTTCTAGGTCTAACAATTTGTTTTAATTTGTCTTATAGGGTGCTCACTTCATGTTCCATCACGTCTTCCAGAATATAATCCACGGTGACATTAAATGAGTTTCTTTTGCAACAAGAAAGAAGTTTTTAGATCCAATAGATAAGACTGGTACCCTGTCTGGTTTTCTGAGTGTTCAAAATTAGGTTTTCAGCTCGTAGCTCACATATTATAGGCAATCTTGATCTAATCCCGGTTGGGAAGGAATTCTAAAGTCAGAAAATTTTAGGTCCAGTCGTACTGACATACCCATCTGACATTCAGAATGCCAAAACCAGGTTTATTTTTTTTTTTTTAGATAAATGTCAGACAATAGGTTATAGCAACCTTATATCAGGATTCAAAAGAGAATTGTCAAGGACCTCCCTGGATACCACATAAGAAGGTATAAGTTGCAACCGTTTTGTGGTTTGTCTGCCTGAGTGATTTAAATCATGTTCAATCATGCTCGCAGCATATAGGTCACCACTTCCCAATCAGGTTTCCAAGGATAATTACCCAAAATTTCCCTTGATTTACGTCAGCGGATTTAAGGGTTAATATGAACTAGTTTTGCTCTTTCTGACAGTTTAGGTGTTCAACATCATATATTGGTCAGTTGCTAGCAGAATATAGGTCACCATAAACATACTCTCTTTCCCGCTTTTCCGTGTCTGAATGTAAAGGGTGCAATTACTGTGGTTGCCTTTATATCGGCTGGGCTGAATTTTCGCGTTTTTTTTTTGTATTTACATAAAAATTACAGGGTCCCTTTTACGCGCTCTTTCATAAGTCTAATAGTATATTTTATTTATCAGATATGAAATTATAAACTGTAGTGAGCAAATTATTTCATAAACTGCTGATTTCACTTTAATCTAGGCCCAGTATTTCTCTGTCCGGATATCGCATGTTTGAATAGCCACGGACGGCTAAGCCGAAGTCAAAGCAACCCACATGTAATTCAGGTGTGAGAAACCAGCTTTACACTGCAAGTTTGTTAAGGAAAGCTGTCTTGATAAAGGTGTTCTACTCCGGTTAATTAAAATAATTTGAGTGCATTTCATGTTGCAAATTACTTCCATATTAGTGGAAGAAGGAACCTTCCTCCGTTTTTCGCAGTTAAAATCTGAAGGCATACATATAAATCGACTGTCCACGGCAATTTGGCCCCATCATGAACTGTGATCTTTCAAGTATATTCAAATATTCACGTCATCACTAGCCAATCAATTATCGTTTGGTGCGTCTTGATTTCGATAGTAACAGCATAGAGGCTGAAACCCCTTGCACGGGCGACTCGCGAGCGGCAAGGCGGCAAAAATCGCCTCCCTATGTATGACTTATGATGAAACACACTGCATGCCAGCCGCCTGCGCCAGTATGTTTTGGCCTTTAGTCCCTTATACAAGGTGGCGCTACCTTAACGTCTACGTTTAGGTAGCAAGTTTGATTAATTATCAATAACTTAATTCGGCACAATGTGAAAAAATACCTTCAACTAAATATTCATTTTAAGCGCACTGAATGTCATCTAGCTCTACACACATACACGTAATTATTAAATATAACTGGCCGGCGGGCATCGGCAGTTTCCAGTCAAGTGCCGGGCTAAGGAAAAACTACAGGCGTGAGTACATCCCTGCAAAGGGTCACCTTTTTTTGCATCCAAGGTAACCGATATTATTATAAATGGGCCCCGTTATTCTCCCTGAATCACACAAAAGTATATGCAACAGGCTCAATGGACATCACTACCTGGCTGAAGATTAATATCAACTGACGCCAACTATTAACTACTTCTGAAATTGATGATCATGGCCTGGTATATGCATTCGAAACTGCGTGGTCTCAATTTTTCGGTCATAAAGCGACCGTGAATATCGAAAAATTGAAATCAACCCAAAATAAGTCCGCAACCACAGTATATCAATACAATACAGGCATATTTATAGTGTGTGTATTTTTACATTTAAGGAAAAAGTTCGGACCTGAGAATCAAGAAATGAATTGAGATGAAGAACTATTTCGATAAAGAAATAAAACTAATATCTGATGTACGAGAACCATCGAATGGCGTGTGTGAGGGTATGATGAAAATCTATTGAAGCGGATATATCAGAAACTCGTCAGGATTCCCTTCATTGCTTAAAACAATATGGCCTTTGGCAAATATATTCTGGTGAGTATTGCTTCCTTTTTATTCCTCACACCGATGTCATTTTTGATAAGCGTAAATATAAATTAAAACATTGCGGGTAAATTGTAAGGTTCGTATTTTGAAAATCAGTCTTCTAATAAACATAGTATCGCAAGTTGAAATAATCACAGCTTTAGGTCCAATTTCATGTTGTGTATGATATCAATTACAATCATACTCATTTGTTGCATAGCTATATGGAGTAAGTACCAGGGGGAAGTATCAATACTTTTTCTGAAAAATAATTTTCGGTGGTGATGAAAAGAGAAAACGATATAAGATAACGTAAAATAATGTATTGCAAGAGCAATCGGTAAAAAACTTTTTATCTTTAGCTGTACTTTTATCAGCTTTATCATATTATAATCCTGAAAATACTACGGAACAACACTTCTAACAACTCTTGTGTGAATTTTCACGTATATAAAATATATGAATAGCGTATTCAAAGTTCGATCTATTTCAGACCTGCGGAAACTTCCCCAGCGGCAGGCTATATTTAACGCTATCGCATTGCTTCAGACAACGCTCATGTTCCCAGTTGATTAAATCATTTAAAGAGATATGGAAACATATTTATTTTCCTATTTACTAGTCATACCTCAGTCAAATTTAGGGTATGGCAATCTTATTAACGTTTGCATTTATTATATTGTATTACTGTTATTTAAAGCACCAGGACAAAGTAACATATATTAATTTTGAACATTGCTATTTGCGTCTAGCGAATCCCATGTCTAGTGCTCAGCTGAATAGTATATGGTGAAAATAGTAGAAATTTTTTTTTTTAATTTTGGTATTGTGGCAATACAATTTCAAGTTTATTTGTCGCTTGCACGCCTATATTCAAAATGCGGAAATCCAAAGACCATCATATCTAACATGCCTTATAATTGAGCGTGTAATTCAACAGTTGAAATAACTACATATTTGCTGACCAGCAAAATGATTACATCCTCGTAATGCTCGTAATGTGATTATAATAATCGTACGATGGGTGTGATTAGCATTTTCATTTCACCAAAATATATGCTGTAATCTTTTTATCCGCTTTGTATTCCAAATGTGGTGTTTCCTGTTTTTTTTTTATATGCAAAAGCTAAATGTTGAAACAAGACAACAGACCTAAAACTTTATATATGAGTTTCTTAAGGTTTATAGCTTAATATGTCCCAACCATACTTAAACACATTTTTAAGAAGTACCTTACCCGCGAATATATCCAATGGTCTTTCGCACCTTATGAAGTGATTCGATTCATTTAACGGGTTTTTGACTTTGCATGTGTTTAGGGGGTTTAAGTGAGGTTTTTTAGCCAGTGCGAATTCTTTGGTTAGCTTAGGTCCTGCTTGTTCCATGGCCTCGTCGAACAGAACCGAGTTTGCGGTTTTCTGTTGTAAAATGATGGTTTGAAACCGTATTAACTGCATGAACAACAAACAGTTGAATTGTTTGTCATAATGTGAATAGCTCTGATTTTCTTTCGCCTTACGGTTTTTGCAGCAATATTAACATTAATGTATATTATTTTGTGATATGCTTAGATCTATTTTATTTGCTTAAATCCTAACGCTCTCTATATATTTAATGTTATAGTTGTTATTTATTTTTATCTTTATTATATATTTAAATTTTGGTCTGTTTGTTGAATTGTCTTGTTTTCGATGAAATTTTATCTTTATTTAATCCTGATTTGCTGAGATCCTAAATTACCATGAATTGTATTTCAGCTTTAGTTAATTTTGATTTTAGTTCAGGTGACTTCGTATATTATTTTATTTTAATGTAAAATTTAGTTAAAGTTTAAATGTTAGTTAAAGCTTAGAATAAAGGACAACGCTGACTTTTGAATAGGGGTGTGGTGGCATGTTAAACTGTTGTTAGGTCTTATCGAGGTCGAAGTTCTTCGCTTGTTTTTGTTTGTTGTGTGTTAGAAATTTCCACCTAGACCATTTAATGTACATTTTATGAGTATGTTTAACTTGTTGTCGAAATTTAGATCTTGGTGTCAGTGGAGGACCTGATCCCCCGTGGTTCAGAGATGCCCGTAAGAAGATGGTCTGTACATGTACACTCAAGTGATTCTATAAATTGGTATCGACATACTTAGATTTACTATCTCTGTACTGTAACTGTACATAAGCCATTACCTGTCCATCACTTTCTAATATGCCTTTCATATGAACAATTCCTCTATTAAAATATTTCTCATAATACAATGGCTTTTTGCCCACTGGTATAAACTAATTTCTATATATACAGTTATACATGTTTATTTCTGAATTTTTGTTACTTAAAATGGCTATCATGAAATTATATACCAATCCATGGCTAAATACTGCGTGCCATCCCCATAGTAATATTAAAAAAATCTGTCCTCAAAATCGTTGACGTCTGTGCATGGCTCGAAACTCAATAACAATAATGTAATGACAACATACTCAGTAAATTCTTTCATCAAAATGATCAAAAGAATTATTTACATCGTACAAAAACTGGCTTGGTCCTCAATATACTTTTCATAAATCATCGGTCCGTTTAAGCCAACCAGTTCCATTCGTATTTTGGATATATCCCGATCACTAACAAGAGAGTTCAACTCAACTTCAGTTTTCTTTACAAATATTTCCGATCCCATATCCATATGTCCATTATAAGTTTCTCTTTCTTCAACATTCGCGCTGTGGATCGGCCTTCTGATGTTTTGCTGGTACATGATACACTGTCTCACGAATACTTTAGCGAGCGAATTTCAACAATATCGGGCGTCCTGAACCTGGGAAGCGAGCCTTCCCAACCCAGTGTACTCTGTTTATATCTTCTTCTTTCAACTAAAACTCCGGAAAATGGTAAGCGATATCAATTACGTTCTCTAATAAGTTTTTTTTTCTTGGCTTTCTCTATAGTTTCATTTGAAATTTGAAAAGAATTTCTTCTTGTGTACCGTGCTTGTTCAACTATATCATTTCCAAACTGAGATATTTTCTCAGTCATATATTACATCTTTTGTTCTGGTTACCCGATACAAATTTTCTTTTTTTTTCTTTTACATCACTGAAGAGGTCTTTTATTTTCTTTTACCCAGGCTAAGTTGCTAACGCTGCCTCCATATATAAACATGCACCTGTGCGTTATCAATTATGACGGCTGAGGATGCCTCGTAAGCTTTTATTTAATCTGTGACAGCAGACCATCATTTACTTTGGTGGCCGTCCAGCCCCGAACTATCACTTAATATTATGTAATCCTTATCACCACCGTTTGGAGTTTTGCTACTGTTCCCCAAATTTCCCCACCACACAATTAACACCTGAACACCTGTACTCTGGCTAATTAACCGTGAAAAGTTGGCAGATATTAATTGGCAGTCCCCTTGGGATCTACTCCACTGAGTATACAGCCAATGAAAGTCTAACCAAAAATTCGTAGGCGATTCAAATAACGGTATAGGGGCTTATTAATTGCCAATTCGGTTTCAGGTTATTATCTCGCCTACCTTTATATAAGTGTGTAGAAATGCAGTTCTGTCCATCCATTTCCCTCAGAAATATTTCTTAGATCTTGACACACACAGCTATCACGTAAATCTGGCCTTTATTCGTTGTATTAATGTAAGCATTACGTAGAATTAACTACGAACGGTAACGTAATACACTTAAGAAAACTATCAAGGTTTTATTTGCAACAGGAAGTTAGCGTTGTTGTCAATGGAGGTAACAAATATAACCACATATATGGCCACATTCTCACACACACGTTCATAAAAGAAATTTTTATTTTATTTTATAAAATAAGACGTAATATACATATATATATATATATACATATATATATATATATATATATATATATATATTTATATTAAAAATATGAGACCAAAAAATGTCTTGTGTCATTAGAATTCCATAGAACTGCCATAAATCTAAGCAAATATGCCTGTGGTCATATACATCATGACATGATGCTTCCGGCTTCTTAGCCGGACACTTTTTTTTTGTTTATCAGTGGACAAGTTGCCATCTTAAATAACCCCACGTTTTACATGTTTTTATCACCTTTATGCGTTCATAGTGTTTTATTGTTAAAGAGTTTGCATGCTGCTCACAAGATGGCGCCAGGTATGGTATATGTTCTATGAACTGTGTGACTCCTTCAAAATGTTAATACACACGCCAGAAAAATCTCTTTCGAGTTTCTTAAGGATATCTTAAGGTGTACGTTTATGTTTAATAATTAAGAACTGTGATATCTTTAAAAAATGATCCTTCCTTAACCTTTCCATTCTAGCAGAAATTCCGTTTGTAACATAAAAACACTAACTTTGTTCTTAGTAAGACAATATTTCTGAAAGGAATATTTCTGGAAGGCAAATATGTCAAACGCATGAACCTTTATAGTAAATCCAAACACGCAACTATTTATATATGGCAATTCCATGTTCATTTCCTTATGTTATATACATTTTAAAGTAATTACATTTACATCCAAGCATTGAGCAAGATATAATATCATGATTATCTTGAATAAATCGGTTACTCTACGGACGTAATATATATATATATATATATATATATATATATATATATATATATATGCAGCTGTAAATAGTAATCATTTGTTGCAAAAACTGGTGGCAGAATGCTCGATGGGTGACCCTAGAATTTCTATGTTGTATAGGAAGAACTAAAATAAGTTTTCTGCAAGCATTTCATGACTAATTATTTTTTCACACCACACACTCACAGCTTGTGGCACTCTTCAGATGGTTGGCTTAATAGTGCTGTATCAGTTACAGGGGTCTATTCTCAAGTCACTGGAATCAGAATCAGCGGTGTGGTGTCATCAATGTTTGTGAGGGCTAGCATCGGGTATTTTCACTAGTCCGAGTGCTAGAGGCTGCGTACAAGAAAACCCGAGATTATTATAGTGCTGGTCTGTTTGTTGTTGCTGGTTTGGTGGTGTTGTTGTTATAGGTTCCGTAGGAGGAATTTATGTGCGGGTTTACATGCCGCCGCAATTTCATTTACTTTGTGTAGAGTTGCGAGTTGGGCTTGGCATATGATGAAGTATTTCTCCCAAATACACAAATTACATTTGTTTATTGCCAGAGAGTAGGATTTTGCACGTGGCAGAATTTCCCATGTTATATTGTGCTGCATGTTGTTATCTTTTAGTTCCGAGATATATTTACTAAACTCCTTGCTTTGTTCGCTGGCTGCATTCCTGAACGAAGTTTGTGTTTATTAAATATTGTTTTAAAGTGGTTCTGTGTTGAGCCGACGTATGTCTGGTTTGCTTTATTGTTGTTGTCTTCAGTGGTGACTGTTGCCTGATATATAGTTTAGTTCTTTTTATACAACACACACACATATATATGTATGTATTTATATATGCCAACATAAACGGAAAAAAGGTTAAACTTACGTAAAACATGTCATGTAAACACTGACTTATTCCAAAGTAAAAAAGCACATGTTTTCTCATCACAAATCTTATGCAACGTTAAAATTAGTAATGACAAAGAAGAGTTGTTTTTGTTTATATCTACCACATCAACCGATCGCCAATATATTTTTACTGATCATCGTGTCATCCGTTGAACGGTAATATGTATGTAATAAATATGGTGAATAAATAATCTAATCTCTGATGAATCACGGGGTTTAGGGGTGTTGATTTTACATGTTCACTTAATGAGAAACCAGAATGTTTTCTCATATCTCATAACGTAATATTTTGTTAAGGGGTTTTCTTCTAAATTATTTATGCTCAATTCACTTAAATCTTGCATTATGTTTATAGTATTGACGTTCAATAATAAGTGTTTGAATATCTAGTTTTATAAGGGGTGAATATAAGTATTTTGCAAGGATTAATTTTTTTTTTACGAACTGGATTTAATTTTGTTTTCTTCCAAACAGTGAACACCCTGTGTGCACTTATGTCAACAATCTCAACGAACTGTGCTATAATCAATGGCAATTTCATTCACTTACTTTAAATATATTAGTGTACGAGGGTGTAATGCGCTAAGAACTTGTTGCCCAAATTTGAATGATGATTGATTTAGCCTTATTTGGACCCAAAATGTTGAAATAAACATTAATTTACAATTTTGACCCCTATAACAGTCAAATTGCAAGATGGCAGCCATCACTGAGGGAAAATAATGAGAAAGGCTGGTATCTAGAACGATGGGGCCAAACTGAATAAATATGGGGTTAGTATGCGAACTGTAATAAACATGGTCAATAAGAGTATACTTCTAAATGATCAGTAAACATGCAAAGAATCATGGCGATCAATGCATTAGTTATTCAGATAATGGAGTATTTGTATCAAATTTTTAATTATTATTTAGGGTACTTTCGAGCCCTTTTTCTTTGAGAATATAGGCAACAGTGACCTAATTTCAGGTTTTCAAGAATATTTTTCAATGACCTCACTAGATGTCAAGTATAAAGATTCTAGGTCCAGATGTTAATATTTGCGCCTTGTTTAGAGACGAGGCTTTATTTAAAGGTCTCAAAAATAGAGAAAAAATGCGTAAAAATTCGAAAAAATACAGGTGGTGCCAGCAATCTTGTCCATGATCAGTATGCATGCAAAAAAATATGGTCTTCAATGTATTAGTCATTCAGATACTGGAGCTTTTGTATCAATTTTTTAATTATTCTGAGGGGTACTAATGAGCTCCATAGCTCCAACAATATGGGTAACAGAGACCTCAATTTCGCATCACCACAGAAACTATTCATGGACCTTCCTTGATGTAAAGGTAGTAGATTCTAAGTCAAGCGGTGACGATCCGTGTCTTGTTAACAACAGACATCTTCTTTGAAGGTCTAAAAAATAGAGATAAAAGATTGTAAAAATAAGAAAAAATACAGGTGGCACCACTGGTTTGCAGCAGCTGATTAAAAAATCATGATCAATATTCATACAAAGAATCATGGTGATCAATGCAGTAGTTATTCAGATTCTTGAGCTTTGTATCAATTTTTTTATTATTTTATGGGGGTACTTACGAGACCCTTAGCTCGTAGAATATTGGGTAACATAGACCTAATTTCAGGTTTCCAAAGAGATTTTTATGGACCTCCCAGGATGCCAAGTAAGAAGATTCCAGGTCCAACGGTTACGATTTTTACCCTGTTAACGGTCGGCCGGACGGATGACGGACAAAGAGTGATCGCTATAGCTCAGATGACTTTCAGAATTATAGCTCGAAGAATATGGGTAACAGAGACCTAATATCAGGTGTCCAAGGATATTTTTTGGGGCCTCCCAGGATGCCAGGTTAGAAGATTCCAGGTCTAGTGGTTACGATTTGTACCCTGTTAACGGACAGACGGCTGGCCGGATGGACAACTGACAAAGAGTGATCGCTATAGCTAAGATGACTTTCAGCCAGCTGAGCTAATAAAACTTTCTGCTTCCCAGTTCACGTATTTACGTTAATGTGTTTACCACTGAACATTCAATTGTTTCAATCATTATTATTTTCATAAATTTATAAGTTTGTCTCAGAGAGCTTCAGAGATCAAATGGTGAAATCAATACAAACACTGACGTTATGTTCTTTTTTTTCATACTATATTCACATAATATTGAAACGAATATCACATATTATGTACACACTCATGAAGCCGAAAAGGTCACCGCCTGGCTGTACATAGCAAAATTACAGTCGTTGAATAATATACTTCTTGTTTAGTATTGTTTGAGAAACTGGTTTCAATTTTATTTCATGTAGAGTAATTTTGTGCCTTTTTCCGCCACTTTGGGTTCAAGATTTTCAAATCTTGTCAGTTTTGTCACATACTGATCAAGAGAAAGAAATGTCAGATTATTCCTATTACTTAAGACTATGATACTGTAGACAAACATCAACATGTTTACAAGGGCAACAGGTTCTGATAAATACATTCATTTTCAATGAAACAATAACAACATTTGTTTTGTCTGTTATCCTCCATATAAATAGATTTTCGTTAACAGCAAGGATGTTATGCATTATAATTTTCAAAGAAGCATGCAGTATACGACATGTTGGTCTTGTGGGGAAAATGTTAAAAATACACAACGAAAGAAGGTTACTGAAATGTCATAGTTTAATAATTGCAAGATTTAAGCGGAAACATAATCATTGCAGGGTCTACTTTGAACAATTTTTCTTCTTATTGGTTTCTAGTATTAGTTTTGTGTGATGCACCATATTACACACATCTTATGAATATTTTCAATCAGGCGGTCCCAATAGTTAGTCCCTGATGGAACCTTTGCCAACACATCACCCGAGTACAGAGGACCTTAAATAACATGAATGACCGAATGAAAAAATATTCAGATGGAACATATACGCACATATATTTTCCCATTAGGACTTTAAAATATATCAGGCAAACGTGTTATACATGTATATGTTGTTTTACTCTTTTTATTTTCTTTAAACGGATTATGAATAAATAATTTGAATTATTACCTATTGTGGATTATATGTCATTAAATATAAAGTATTAAATGTCAATATCAATTCTGCTTTTATAATAACTTAAAATAGAATGGATAAAGCAAATCCATTGAAAACAAATGGTATTTTTTTCAGTAAGTAAATGTACATCTGCAAAATTTTATTCCGACATCAGACTTCTTGACGGGCAGGATCACACCCTTCCTCTCACTTGATATCCTGGTCTTACCCAGGCTCGGTAACTTCTGCATCTGCGGGCATCAGGGCTGTTATCGTCCCCGTTGCTGGGTCACACCACCGAGATACCATCGAAAGGCCATCTCGTGTGCGAGAGAAACACGGGCCGTGGTGCACGGCCTTCTCAATAAGCCTACAGAACGCTCATGCTGGGTGGGAGCCGACCGTGAAAAAAAAAACTCGCTGCTTGGGCTGAAATTCGAGCTCAATTAGGCGTAGTGGCCCCAAAAAGCGATAGGTTATATCACCATAAATATGTGAAACAAATATATCTAATACGTGTTATCAGCATAACTTCGTTTCTCAAAATTGGAATCGATTTAAACAAATAAATGTATAAATAGCAGAGCCGATTAAAAAAATAAATGTATAAATAGCAGAGCTCTAAAAAGTAGCTTAAAGTCCACTCTATTATGTCTATGTCAGACATGCTTAGCACTATGGCATTGTAATGTTTATCGTGTATTTATTCATGTAGTACCAGGATATTTCCAGGTTAATTGCTAGGATAGAGGACAAACTAATTAAAAAAAATACCAAATACGCCGGGACTAGACATCTCAAACAATCCAGATGGAATACATGAATTATTAAATGTTGTCAAAGTTTATAAATGTGTATTTCAGTATTATGTTTTGGGCTTTCATAAATAGCACCAGCACAGAAGCAATACAGAAACGTCGTGTCAATTTCAAGCTTTGTTGTTCTACATTGTGATATAGCCTTTTGTATACATATGTATCTGGATTTTTGATGATATATAAGTTGCAACTAAGGAAAACTTTGCCAAAATTCATTCAGATGACTACAATTGTATGCTATACCAACGTCTTTGCTGTGTACACGGTTTTACAATACACTCAGGATATTATGTTATGCCTCATTGAAATGATTAATGGAATTAATTACATGAAGTTCACATTAGGAATATGTAACAAAATATAATACTGAACTTTTTTCTATCGTCCCATTCAAAGTTAGAATACTGATTTCGGCTACGCCTACTGACATTCTTTTTAACTCCTACATTGCATGGAAAGTTCTTGATATAGGGTCTTCCTTCTGAGGAAAAAAATAATATTCCTGATACTTGTATTAAACAATAGGGAAATGGACATTGACAGAACGTCAGGATGGGGCGGCTTGACTTTCTGTCGATGACTTTCATTAAAATAGTACTGGGCTATATTTTGAATGACGTTTTACAAGCTGTGGATGATAGTTTATTGAACTTGCGAAAGTACTGTAAGAAAATTGTAAATATTGTTAAGTCTTATCAAGTTTCTGTGTCAGGTGGTAATCGGGTATGGGTTGAGAGGTGTGTAAATACAGAAAGCTAACAATGGAAACAGTCCATAATGCAAGAAACAGTATACTTACATTTTGATTATATAAACAGGAATGATTTAATCAAGATGCCCTGTGTGGACATGGTACACAATAGAAAGAAACGCTCGACTCAGAAAATTTGTAATAATGATGATTTCATGATGCCAACAAGCAATAAACACAAATACTAAATTATAAATAAAACACTGGGTTCTCGTGCAAAGTAATCTCTAATTAAACTAATAATCAAGAAACATTATTCTGCAAACGTCAAAGGTGACTATGTAACAACAAACAAGTTTAATATAAGGAAGCTTTAATCATCCCTGGGACTATTATTTTTGAATAGACGATGGTGCATTTGACTCTTCCGAACAAACTTCCATAATTACCCCTTTTTCATATAAACAAAATATGGTTACTATGCACTTTTGAGCCGTTTTACCGTATATACTTACAGGTCTGCCGAAACCTGTATGGAAACAATAAGACTATCAGTATACAAATGCCGGAAAATTTCAAAAACTACAATATCAAAATGAGAGATCTTACTTCAGCTTATTACACTGATATATACTTTCAACATGTTGAGAATAGTATAGTATTATGAAAGAAGAACAAGACTTTAAACAATATGAAACAAGAACAAGACTTTAAACAGAAGCAATAAATAAGACAATTAAGTTAAAACTTCTGTTTGTAGATACTCGTTAATCAATAAGTTTTCATCCTTCCGATTTCCGTTAACAAATCACTGGGTAATGTTTAAAGCCGTTCATCTGACGATAAAGTTTCTATGATGCAATTCTTTCTGTCTTTTACCAACTTTGGAAACCACAAGTTCATAAAACAGATCAATGCATTACTGTCAATACCGTAGGTTTCGTGCACACTACATGACACTCATCAGTTTACTAAGTTTTGTTGGTTTGTGTTTGTTCATATTTGGGAGCGTGTGTGAGATTATTTATGACTGACTGGTTTTTGCTGTATGATAGCTGCAAGTGTTAAGATATTCGCTTCGTTAATTTAGGAGTGGCGTTCTTTTGTACGTTATGATTTTTAGCTTCACCTGTACGCAAAGGGTACATCTACAAGCCACTGTTGTCGTAGCTGAATTTGCGATAATGGACCATGTATTACTGTGCATATAGCTCTACTTTTATGATCCCGGAATGGCATCAAAGGAAGGTATGGACATTTCAGGTCCTTTTAAACAGTGGTCCAAACTGGCTGAGACAAGCACATGCACTCAAAATGAGTAAAAAACACAAACAACAAAGGTATAATGAAATAAAAATTACAATTATTTGGGTCTTTTGATTAAAAACCTTTTGAGAGAGAAAATTTCCTTTGAGGCGTTACAAAGGATATTGGGGATAAATGGGGATTATGGTGGACCCGAGTGATCGCGTATTGCACGGACATGCCTTTTAGGCAGGACATGCACGCTGGCAACGGTCTTAACAGGCCAGTGAAAATCCCGAGGAGCGCCTAGAAAAAGCGTCACAGCGCGGAGGACCTCGCAGCACAAAAGAAATAGGGCAACCTTATGGGGATATATAAAGTGTATTAATTATTTAGCTTAATAGGGCATAATTCCACAAAATAAAAAAAGAAAACTTGTCCTGGAAGAGCACACTTCCGATACGTCTGCCTAATTTGGAGAGTCAAATCAGGAAGGTGGAAGGTAAACCGTGGTCTAAAATAAAAACTCTGTATTAATTATATAGATACTATTATTTATTCTCAAACGAGTCTTTATTGCAACTCATAATGCCCATAGTAAACGCAGCTAACCCACACTTTTCATCGGTTAAGTAAAAAAAAACGATTAAAGTCGGTATTACAAAACGCCCCACCCGAGTGTATTTTTTTTAATATTGGCTCGTAGTTGATAGGTTAAATATAATAACATCCCTTCCTTCCATGTGAGCTGATAATTATCCGATGCCTTTACATAAGAGACATTTTTAAAAGATCATTTCATTTACCCGAAGAATATAGTGATTAGCTGCATGTACTGTGTGCGCCATAGTTGAATCATGTTTCTTGAGGCTTCAAGCTAAATAGGTAAATTAAATCGCACTCTTACTTGAATGAACTACTTGATAATAGATTCCTTGCAAACTATTCAAACCATTAAAGATTGAACAACATTAAAATGAATGAATAAGATTAAATAAAACACTTAAAGTACAAGATGTCACATAGTCTCTTTCTTCAGTCAATCTTCATTTTGCAGACGGAATACTATTCAAAGTAAAAGAAAGGTTTCGGCAGCTAAAAAATAGTATATAACAATAACTATTTTACACTGATGGTATGATAATGACACAGACATGACGAAATAAAAAATCATGTGGAAGTATACGTCTGAACACAAATAAAAGACTTCTGTTGGTGACACGTTCAATGACACGACCCTCCCCCTAACACAACAGCTATATTTAAACGGAATATATCCATAATGAGTTGTACATTGAAAAGAAAATGTATTTCACCACATAATAATTACGGTGTCACTGGCGCCAACTCTGATAGTTACTTATTCGTGTTATTCATGCAATATATGCCGAGGACTACAGCAATGAACCTTTTACTGATAGCATATTTGACTGATAGGGGAGAAACCCTTAGTAATTATATATCAGCTGTTTAGAATTATCTGCAAAATATCCCTGGTTGCACTGATAGATAAAATCTGGGAAAAAAGATATATATCCTCTTATTTAGAATTAATATTGAATAATTGACAACAATTCACAGGGAGATATTTTTAATCAATCGGTCATGTGAGCTTGTTCCCGTCGGAACGTATGCCAACCCATCGCCCGAGTACATAGTAAAAGAAAAACAACACACAAAATCCGCTGTCCGTACGAAAAAACGATTATAAAGAAAATAGTTTATGAAAATTTTGTTTGAGTGTGCAAGCACGGAATGTGTATCATAATTTTTTCAATACAATATTTCTCAATCTTTCACCCAAACTTACAAGGTTAACAATCACCTTAATTTACATTATACTGAACGAAATTAACCATCGTTTAAACATATATATATATATATATATATATATATATATATATATATTTAACGTTAATTAATAACCTAGCCATTGTTACAGACTAATCGCCCCACTTTTATTTAATTAAATGGCAGTCTTTATTTTCTAAAGTCAATACAGTTTCGACATTTGTTAAAGGGCCTTTATAAAGAAAAGGGCAACAAAAAAAATTGTATTTTTTAAGGTACGTGTAAAACAATGAAGGATTTTTTTTTTTCAATGCGGCAGGTCAGATATAAATTGCCATCATACACAGCTCTTAACAATCAGAAATCGCACATTCATTATTTTTACGAAAACAGTTAAAGGTCAGGCCTTGTGTATTAGCGAAATGTTCACGTATATGTTCCACGGACGGTCTGTTTTGATGACCGACAAATTGGCAAAAAAAATATAACTCTTTTCTGTATCTACTTACAGACAGGCGGTAAGGAAATAGACTAGAGAAAAGACATAGAATGTAAAACCGGTTTGTGGATGTAATACACAAGATTACAGGACATTATACACATATAAGTGTGTTTGATTTCATTAACACTATACATGTACCTGCAAAAAGAGAAGAAAAAAACTGACAAGATCTATACAACCCGCTTTGAGTTGTTTCCCTTAAAAAACTATTCAAATTGTTTTTATATTTAAAAGATATAAAGAATTATAATACTATCATTTTATCAAATGAAATGTGACAACAATCCTTGAAACACCGACTTTAATAAATAAAAAAGACAAAACATTAAGGCAGTTTCAACTGTTATTTTCAAGTTTAACATATCAACAATATGAACAGTTTTCTGGGGTTTTTTTCCGTCTAATTCGCCTTTGGCGTTACCATCTCTTTATAAACGTGCACTTCTACATGTGAGAATGACGCGCATTTACATTGTTTTGTTATTTCTACGTTTAACTCTTTTTACATTGCATACTCAAGTTCAGCTATAATTCAATGTAATCTATTTATAAAAAAAACAATCTGGAGAAATCTAAGAGGAGATTAAATCCGTCTTTCTTTAAGAGAAAAATCCCCTTAAATGAAAAACAAAATAGGATAGGGTAAACAGAAACATAAAGCAAACTCAGCATCACAGGACTGATGGACAACAGACATGCCAAAAAAACGTATAGTCATTTTTTTCCGAGATGATTTTTCATAGAAGTGAAGCAGAGTACAGCTTCCTGGTCGTAAGGTTACAGGAATATTCCGCCGACTGTCTGCGTAAAAATAAATGCCTCTCTTTTTTTAATCCTGTAGACAAATTATCCAAAATTAAACAAAACAGGTTGCAGCATTTACGACTTTGTCTACAACCGCAAAAGTGATAATAAACAATTCAGGCAAACTGAGGATGTCAGTGTATTAATGATGATGCACCACCTAGTCTTTCTGGCGTGACTGTTGCCAAAACCACACGCAGCCATGGACATGAAGTGTGTACCATGGAGGAACGTACCGTCCAGCAGTGCTAAGTAAATCATTTTACTACTTTACACTAAATCATTGGAATATCTGTAGATCTACTTCAGGTAAAGGGGCATTTTTAAAGAATATTCATAAAATAATTATTGCAAAATAAAAAATGCGGACAAGGGTTTCGGAACAGCCTATACACCAGGGTTAGATAGACGGGAATGCTCTCTTACATAAAGGGAACAGCAAAAGCATCAGTTATCAAAATGCAATCGAGCGCATTGTGAAACAACTTTACAATAATGCTCATTTCATTGACAATTTTGGAAGCTGTTCGAATGCATGTTAATGGGTTTCTGTAGCATGGAAGTAGCTGTCACCCAAATAAAAAAAAATATATATGCGGGACCGGGACCTGATGATGAATCTTATGAGGAATCTGATGCTGACCTGATAATGAAGTGTATTTTTGCTGCGAGGCAAAAGCTACGATTATCTACCATACACTTACTAACAAAGATTTTACTGAGGTATGTGGAAGCCAGTAAAACAAAATATAGTTTCAATTCACTTAAAACATAAGCCACACTGTATTCCATATTGAATATACCGGCACTTATGTAAATTTACTTAGATTCAACACCCTTATTAAATCAGTGTGTAGACGCAATCTAAACGTTTATCTAGTATACGATATTTCTGTAACAGTCTTATTATAAGGGAAACCAATAAAAATATATTGCATAACTTTCAGTCGATCTAATCTAGGGATTACCTAATGGAAGCAATATATATATATATATATATATATATATATATATATATATATATATATATATATATATATATATATATTGAAAGCATGCTAGTGACTTTTTACACAGACAAGGGCATCTACTGTGTTTTATTGTTTAAGGACGGCGTTTATTTATATGAAAAAGATAATCGGTCTCACCAGACAAAACTAGAAAAAGAACACGTCCAAGGAATAAAGCCAGCGCTCACTACTTTGGGACACAAATGAAAACATCGCCAGTACACGGATCATATTTATGAAATATCCTTAGATGGTATAGGGATATGGGACACGCGCAAATGCGCAATATTCGCAAATCACGCACCATAACAAGAATTTACAGGGAATCACAGCCGGAGATTTTTTGGTGTCCACAAAGAACTGTCCCCGCAGATTTCTCGAAACCAGGTACCCCGGTGTTGCATGTGACAGTTTCGTTTATTTTACACCACGAGCAATTGGTAACACTGTTTCCTTCTGAGCACGGGATGGCTCTTCAGTTAACTCTGCACCACTTACAACTGGTAACATTGGTTCTATCGAAATACGCAGGGTTGGTATATATGACGGCACATCGTAATTCGTAATTTTGGTAACATTGGGGACGAACGTAAAAGCGCTTTATAAAAGAAAGCAAGAAGTGTAATTTTGCTTGACAGTAGCTATAAATTATAGCGCTTGACACCATCATTTGGTATCTTCATGCTACACAAGAAATATGCTCAAACGTATTCGAACAGTTATGTTCAACCTTCTGTAGGGTACACTCTCAACGTACCTAGTTGTGCCGCTTGTGTCAAGCGTTAATATCTTAATAATTAGGAATTAAACATACTATCAACACAAGCCAAAATGCATACAACAATTTCCTGTAAATCTGCCATTTATAGTGTCGAGTAAAGACATCTTGCGGCAAACATGGAAACTACACTGGCACTCGTTCCCTAAACAGGACCTGTGTCTTTTTAAGGCCGGCTTGAATTTTTCTGACACATTGTTTTACCAGAGGAAATAAATGAGGCATGCGACTCTTTAAGGCCCGACGTTTGATCAAGGAAATACGGTACTTCATGTTTAAAATATGATATATAGAAAACTGCTTTAAGACCCTGTAAGTCACAAGTTTAATGATAGGATATCTGGATTAAAATATAGACGCTGAAGAGAAAATTTCAGTATGAACTGATTTAATCCTCACATACATCTTCTCAGGGAAATAGCTGTTACAAATATCTGCATGAGCCTATTACAATGGAGACCTGTCACGGACCCTGGGATAACTGATTAGTCATACGATGAGGAAATGAGTAAGTATGAGTACACGAGGTAAATGAAAAGACTATTTACAGTAGTTCATAAACCAACCATCCTATGTGGCCCTGTATGCACTCCAGTTAAACGGTTGTCAATTAAACGGTTTAACTTATATCTGATAACTTTAGTATGTCTCAAAAAGCCAGTATTTATGTATGTATATATATATATATATATATATATATATATATATATATATATATATATACTTCTTTAAATATATATATATATATATATATATATATATATATATATATATATATATATATATATATATCAAGGTTACTTGGCTGTTTTTATCTGATTTTAATGTTTCAAATAATGTTTGAATAATGACACAAACACAACTCAACGAATTTCATTTATCTGGACTGTCATTCTCTGTTTTGTTCCCGTAAACCTAAATGTCTTTAAATGACTCGGAGAAAAAGTAATAGTTGGGGCTTATTCAATTGAAATAACTATTATAGTTTTCTAATATTAAAAATCCACCAAAATATCAATGAACAAGGGACTCAAAAGTGTCCTTTCAAAAGGTTATATGTTCCTCCATCTCAGCTCAATTCTATTTGATATACTTGACGGTTTTAGTTGGGATGCAGACTGGCAATTGGATTTACATGCGACACAATGATTATCTACATAAAGATCCAAACCCTGGAAATAGGGTTACAGGGTTCAGGAAAATGGGCACCCCTTCCCATTGCTTGCTTATCGCAAAAAGCAGCAAGTTTTGCCTGCCTGCTGTGTTAACTTGTCTATCAATTCACATCATCCTAAGATATATCGGAACCTACTGGATACTCAGGCCATTGTTACTGACAAAACGAGCTAACAATCTATTTAAGCCAAAAAGGATGTTGTGGTTCACGGTAAATTTTCTAGAACCATGCAACAACTCAAATCTTATAAATAATTGCTTAGTTCTAGGAATAATCAACTGATTCCTATGCTTGTATTTGATTCTTAAGGTCCCTGTCATTCACGTCCCTATGTCGTCTCAGTTTAATCCTGTTACATTCAATTGAATCAAGCCCACTGTCGCCGGCTTAAAAAAACAATGAAAACACAGACTTGACGTTCTCACACCGTATTCATCGGATTTGCTCAATGGATTCCAGATAATGACCTAATATCTGATTCTTTAGACATTTAAAGCACTGAAATTTACAAAGTCCAGGCCTCTTAGTCATTATTCAGTCATTATTCAGTTGAAAAAATATATGTATATTACATTGAAAAGTTATAGCAAAATCATAGTATATATTGTTGAAGGAATCGCATATCTTTCCCGGGGTATAAAATGACCCCATATAACTTTTTCAGAATATTTCCATACCAATATCAGACAAATGAATGATAGATTATATTTTTTATTAAAACTATCAAAACAGCACAAATAATGACACGGGTGGGGTCATAAATGTCCTCTCCTGGTCGCTTGAGTGTTAAAGTATAAATATATACATCATCATACATACCGCAATCGAATTCTTAATCTTGAATCTTAATATTCTGTCTCTACTTTTATCAATACTGCACTAATAGATGATGCAACGCTTTAAACAATTAGCTCCTAGGTCTATGTGTATTCGAGTAATATTTACGCGGATGTAACAAAGTAGAAGTACTGTGGTAACCAACATTTTCTTTTCATATCAGTACAACAAAGGTTATGCGGCAGACAATTCCAAATGAAATCTATTCATGATATTTTTGGTTTCCTGTACGCATCCGAGTCATTACACAATCAAATATAGAATATTGCCAGCTTATGAGTTCTTATCACAATGCAAAAACATCCAGTTGACTGTATACGCCTATGGCCACCATACAAGATCAGGATGGGCGGAAGCGTATGGGTTTTCAACGGATCCCCTTGGTAGGTACCGGTTGAAGTTGTATTATTATTATTATTATTATTATTATTATTATTTTCATCAGAAGTTACACTAGTAGTAGTGGTATTGTTTTCTTCACATTACCATTGGTAATTTTATGATCTACATGAATTTCGATAAATCTGTCGAAACAAGCGCTCTTTTTTATTGCAGTCTAGTTTGCTTTTAACTCATTGGTAGTGCTTTTGTTGGACTATCTAGATCGGATGGTAAACTGAACCCGTCCCCCCGCTTCTTGCTTAGAAGAACTTTATTTTATTTAAATATTACATTTTATTTAAATAAGTATACTTATGTAAAAAGATGGAGAGTGAAAGTATTGATAGATGCGTCAGGTGCTCAGAGCCCTGTGTTTCAGGATCCGTTATATTGATAACAGGCAGGTGCTTTATACCACTAAATAACATATATCCTTGTATACCAACGTCATTATTCATCATTTACTTTCCGCTTTGCACATAATGAGTAAGGTTAGAGCCAAAAGGATACCAGAGGTTATGCTTTCCTATTGATTGTTAATTTTAAGGCTAACCTTTTGATATAAGAGGGGACTTTCTGTCATTGATTATGATGTCCTCAGTTCACTGGGCCCGATGTTGCCGCAAAATTTTTCTAAAGATCTTAATGATTAAGCTATAGGGTTAGGGTTTTTTTCTATAGCAGCTATCATGATTATACAGGTTTTTGTAATTGCATTATCAGATTATGGATTTGATTACAAAGTATGACTTTTGTCGCTAAAGGGTAGAGCACAAGCCTTTAAGATGGAAGATTATTATATATATATACATTTAGCGATTCATTTTCACCTGGAAGCCACTTTAGTCTGTAGTATAAACTGTAAGATTAAAACCCTCATTATCATGCCTGGAATCGCTGTTAAAATATTTTCCCCATACATTTAAACAAAATAAAATGTAGCAGATGCATTTTTATTTAGACATGCACTTTATAATTTTAGTTGCCATTCTTTCATGACATGTATCGTTCCATAACATAATGACTGATGACAAAGAGTAGCAATATAGCATGCATGATGGAATAATTTAACTGATTTTATCGTTACTGGAAGAATAGACGGAACGTCAGGATAATATCGGTCACTTCGAACAATATAACATTTCCGTGTGGGGAAAGGGTTGTAGTTCAGGACTGGGTTACCGTACTTGGAGTAGATTGACTACAAATGTTCAACATAACAGACAAAGGATAATCTTGTCCGTTATGTATTCTCAAGCAATTCCAATGATGATAAATTTGAAAGTTATTTACATTAATACTGATACAATGTTCTTCCCGCTATATATTGAGGTATAAAAATAATATAATTATTTTTCCTGAACAATACCGATCGGTTGGTAAAATTATGAAAGCGATCTGACACAAATAGTATGCCTGGTAAAACTAGCTATTGAGCTGTCCAACAATGCTGTTGGCTGAATATTCACATTTAAACGCAACAAGTAAGATTGTTTCCGATTTGAAGTAAACCGTAAACTAAATAAATGTATGTATGTTTAGACACATACGTATATAACTTTATATTTTTTCCTGATTTTCATCTCAACTTTTTGTCTGCTTTACTACCCCACCACTTTATTTAAATCGCAAAAGTATGTTTAATTCAAGTAAATAATCCAAAATTATTTACAAAAGATAATATAGAAGAATGAAAATAATTATTTATTTATATTCATTTTCCAGTTGGCAATTGCAAACATAATTTAGGAAACGAATGTGAATTTAGGGGAAGTCATCACATTGTAATATATGAAAAATAAAAATGAGTCACATATCACTATGGGGAAAATGAAAGCAGCATATTTTTTTTTACATTGAGGTTTGTATTCTTCTAACGCATGCGCTTAGACCATGTTTAAACTATACCCCAATGGACATGTGTGGGACACACGAGGAATCAAGGATATGTAGGAGTTAGTCAACCATGCCGAATTTGAAATAAAACTCACTCAATAAGCATGTGTTATCAAAAAGCTCTCATTCCCTGTTACCGTTTGTAAGTTTTCTTCTTACTTAAAAATAATAGTGGAAAATCAGTCGGACGGGGGAAATGGAATGGATTATATACATGTTATGTTCTAGTGTTTCGTGAATTGTGTTTATTCATTAACATAATGTTAAATATTTTACGATTCATTGTATGAGGTGACCGCTATGTAAAACAAATGCTAAAAGTTTCTCAGTGTTTGTTGTTCTTTGCGTCAAACTTTTAAGTTGTCTTTGCTGGTATATCCAGGGAGCAATTATAATAAACGCTCCTGTAATGCATTTTGTCACAGTAAGCCTCTCATGTGATCTGGAAATACCTAGTAAGTAAAGTTTTGGTAAAAATTTAGTTTGATCCAATTTTGAACTTTCTGGGTTTTGCCTCTTTATTTTGTGAGACTAAAGTGTAGATATCTCTTTCCATTTAACATTTATTGCTCTGAAATAACCTAGCAAATCACAAAACCATCCGAGAGTAATCTGGAAAAACCTAGGTATCTGGCAAACCTATTAAAATAAATAAAAGTGTGGAACATCCTAGTAAACTAAATAAGCCAAAAAGACACAACATTGACCCTGGCCACGTGACCATTTAAGTGTTATAGCGGGCTCCTTGCAAACAACTAGAGCTCAGTCTGTGTTGGAAATTCATGACTTTCCTGACTGAAAGCATGCACTCGAGAGGGAAATTAATCCTGGATTTAGCCTTAAAGAAGGCTGGGAAATATGAACAAAATGAAGCAGTAGCAGGGACAACCAAAGCCAGTACAAGTAAAACAAGAGACCCATGGGCCACGGCGCACAGCTGAAGTTTGGAAAGTTTTAGCAAATGCAAAATATGCTGATTTCTATTGTAATGTGTTTCATATATATAAGCATAAGATAAGCTCAGAGAAATTGGCCCTCCTACTTGGTTATAGTAAAGTTGTTAATATGATTTCAAAACTTATTCCCAGACAAGACTCTCATGGAGAAAAACAGTAAAAGTTTTGAGATACTGTGATGCATATAAAAAATTACAGATGGACAGGCAAGTGGACTGAATGGACTGATACATTTATTTTACTTTCACGGGAATAATGCATTTAAGTTTAAATTAAACCCTATTTTTTAGCATAGACGCTTTTTCATTATTAGATTTTATCAGATTCATTTTTTTATTTATAATTTTAATAAATGTGTAACAATATCTGATATATAAGTTAAAATATCAGAAATGTTATTTACATTATTCATTAGAGTTTAGCTCACATCAGGTCATTTACGCATACACACATTTTTTTTATTTTAAAATCCCAAATGTATAAACTGAATTTAAAAGGAAAAAGGCAATAACATGGCATCTTCAAGATTATTCCTTGCATCACAAATAAAAAGTTTTGTTCTTCGGAGTTTTCAGTATTGCTTAATTTTATTCACTGAAACAAAAGATTCAGTAAATTTGATAAAATAAAAACATCGTTTCAAATGAAGTATACACATTGTGTGTTGAATGAGGGATAAACAGTATCATTAGGCTAATTACTATCTCAGCTATAAATTATTACTGGAAAGATTTTTCAATTACACACCTGGTGAAGTTTTTACTCTTATGAAGTCAAGAATTCATTATCTGATGAAAATCCACACTTTCAAAGCAATACAGCATTTTTTACACAATTAGATGTGCACTTTAATTATTGTATTTTATTGTGGTACAATACAAAATCTAAAATTTAGAAAAAGCCTAGAATAAGAACGTATCAAATACACAAAATTTTAACATCAATCTACTTTATGCACCATCCGGGGGTGTTGGTGGGGGGGGGGGGGGCGCAGGGCAGAGGGGAAGCCTGCCAAGAGGGGAGGCCGGTCAAGCTGAGACAAGGCAAGCTGCCTGGAGCGGGTTACATAACCAAGTTTAAAACTGTACTAGGTGGGCTTGATGTAAATAACACTTCACATGGTGTATGAAAACGTAAATAAAGCTCCTATTTTCAATCAATTCCTTAGAAATTTTCGGATTTCAAAAGATTGAATCATTATGTATATATGCTGTGAAAAAATAATCAACAGTATTAAAAAGGGGGAAAAAAAGTGCCGTGGCCAAAGTTGTTCACGCATTATTTTATTTATAGTACATCAATCCAGCCGGCATATACTGGAAATACTACGAGGAAATTCAAGTGAATAATGACAATTTTGATATTGCCCAGTTATTTTATTTGATATTGTTTAATTGATGCAGGCTAGCTTCGTATTTTCTGTTGTTTATTAAGGGTTTGCCATAATCCTGTTATGAGTAATGTAAGTTCTGCTTAAAGAATTTAGTGAATTACCCTAATAAACTTAGTCAATCTAGACTGCGCTGGGGCAGAATCCAGGGAAGGTATTTCAGACAATTATAAAGTTCAGTAAGTTCAATAGGACCTGTCCCATAATACCACTGACCCATTTAATTATATTTCAAAATTTAGTTTGTTATAATTTGGAGATGAATGATTTTGCTATGGATAAGTTATGTTCAATAAAACAAGTACATGTTGAGATACTTGGTCTTTGTTGATAAAAGTTTTTCAGATAAAAGTTTCATCAGATAAAACCTAGCAAGTCAATTTGTCACCAATATATATATATATATATATATATATATATATATATATATATATATATATATATATATATATATATTATTTTTAGTCTCCATGGAATATTCTAACACGAGCCAACCTCGATTGTATTGTTTATTACAGTAAACTTATAGCTCCATTATAAACCACGAGCCAACGATTCCTGAATAAAAAAACGTTCAACTTTTCTGTGCATTTTTGGAATAAATAGTTAGAATAATTCATTTATGTTGTCTTTAAGTGTGAAAAGATGTTTATAAGATATCATCCTGATGGATCAACCTTCATCAACCTATTCTGTGTTCATAGCATTATCATACACGCCACACTCGATCTCTTACCCTTGAGACATAATTTGTATAAACATATGCGGATATGTTCATTTTTTTTCAGTGTTAACATATTTCCAAATCTCAAGATTTCAAATGAATCGCAGAGTGTTGCTCTCTTTATTGTTTCAAAAGTACCCTCTAAACAAACCAAAGTAAGAATTATGTTTACTCGGGTAATGTTTACGCACATGTGCCGAAGAAGAATTGTTGTGGTCATTGACTGATTGAAATCATCTTCCTTCCTCAGCGGCCGATATGGTAATAAACCTAAGAGGTCTATGTATTGCGTTGGGGATTTCTCCTGCTTTGTCGCATCTTTCCCCTTAACAGGTTTAATATTATTTTATATTGAGGGCGAAGTCAGAATCCTCTGAAAAAAGGTTATTGCATTTGCTGGATGCCTGCACAATAAATCAAATATTAGAGGGGGTTGATAATTGTAATCCAACTTGATGGTCATATATTAGCGCCATGACAAACCAAGAGGATGAAACACGAATTGTACATTTTCTTTATAACATATACAAGACTATGATTGATATATTCTGCTCCTGTCCGAGATTAATATGTTTTATTCCTATGCAGAAATGTATCAAAAGGTGGAAACAGAAGGTAAGCCTTTACTGGTGGATGGACTCGTTAAAAATTCCTTCTTGGATGCATAGCATACATTTAGTTGACGAGGAAGAAGCAGTGTAACAGAGCATAAGGAAAAACGATTATAAAAACCCTAAAATAAAATTGATAACATTCATTCTGCTAATGGGATCAGTTATAATATTGGTTATTATTTTAAAATCATAGTTCACATACGTTATAATATAGAGCTGAAGTTATTTCTTTGTAGTTTATAATTATTTTTGCATGGAACCAGGTTCATATAGACACAAACAATGACTGGCTGATTGGACAAACAATAAGATACCCTTTTCTTAATGTTTCAAACCTTATTCACAAAAGAATATCCCTTTAAGCTAAACCGTTTGTACACGGTGTGATCGCTCAGCAATTTTTGAGTATTTAAAGTATGTTCTAGAACCAGCCAATTAAATGCAAACACATATGTAATATTGTTTCCAGGTGTATGCTGACAAGATTGTTTTAAATACTACTGTAATAACATGACGTTCCATCGGAAAAACAAGAATAAACGGGGGACAGAAAAACACAATGAGAACACTGGGCTGAAACATGTGAGTGAACTCTTCAAGTACAACAGACAGCACACTTGAGGTAGACTTCCAATAAAACCTACAGTGGAAGAGGAGAGATTTTATAAGAAATTCTACCAATTAATTTTTGTTAAACTATCAATAACTTTCATAATATATTTGATTATTTAATGCCATTTAATTTTTAATTAAATTTTGTTTCCGGTAAAAACTGCCAAAATCACTTCATTACTAATGAATTCGGCAACAATCATAATCTTACAGAAATTCGTTTACGTAGTCACTTATTTGCTAAGCATTCAACACCATAAAGTATTATGTACAAATTTGTGATGGTGTGTTTGTTTTTTTTTTTTTTTACTTGGGGCAACATAATGTGATGGAACATGTTGGTTTAATTTGCTGACATACCCAAAGACACCTATATATGTTTAGCAAATACTTTTTATTTTAATTTCAAATTATATGCTTAAAATTTTCCATTGTAAAGAGTACATAGGCGAAAATGAGAAAAAAAAACAATGTTTAAGTTTAATTATTAAAAATAAATATTTTTTTTTCATTATTTAATGTGAGCAAATCAAAAAGTGTTTGGAAATGTATTAAATAGTATGCTATGAAAGGTAATTTATTACACACTTATGAAGAAAAGAATTTAATGCTTCCCAGTTATTCAATGACGTATTGCTTAGGCAATGTACACATGAATATGTACAATATTCATATAAGACGAAGAATACTGTGTTTCTGGAAATCTGCAATTAATATAAGTTGGTCTACAGAGAGGCTGGTGAGCTCTTACATATACTTTTTTTTATAACTGCAAAAGTCCAGCTGTTCTACACATGATAGATGTATTTACAATATATCTGCAATGCCTTTGACCAAAAGAATAAGGTATTGTTACAGATACCATTTTCAGTCTTTTCTCGGATCTAGTCAGTATTTCTCCCGGAGGTATGGCATTTTTTTACCGATCTCTGCTTATAACTTAAAAGGAACACAATCTTGCATTAGCATATACAACAACAGTTATAATATCATTTTCTACATGATAATGCAAAGAGAGATTTTGTTTGCCCTCGGCTTCCGATGTTCAAATCACATATAATACTTATTACAGACCCAACATTGGATATAACTCCTGCCGCTTTTGCTGAGAGTATAGGTATGAATACATTGGTGACACTTTGGTACCTGCCTGTTAAAAAAATTAAGTTTACAATAGGCCAATAGATTTTTGAAGAATAAATACCAAAGGTAAAAGAAGGCAACCGCATTTCTGTTTGCCCAATACATTTTCTTAAGGTATGTTGTTTGACAACCGGTGGCAAATATGAATATTTTCTTTTTTTTTCTTATACCTGGTGCTAAAATTTTCAAAATATTAAATTTTGAAATGAATGACATAACACATCCTTACTTCGGTTACCCCCGTTTTAACCACTGTAGTAAAGTGAGCCAAAGTAATGATGTGGCGACATTAGATACTGAAAATATCAAATTTAATGTGTTTTTGATAAAATATGATATTATGTAATTTTTTTCATAATAAATGGCGTATTTATTGTGTCATTTCACATACTTTTTTTCTCATCCCCACTTCTATGCACATATAGTTGTTATTCTGAGATGCATTTTTTAATTTCTCCGCTGTGTTTTAAAACAAACTTTGAGAAATACTATATTATTTTAGAGAGATATGATCACTTTTGTACTTCAAGGTTTCCCCTAAACCCAAGTGGTAAATCATGGTATACGAGCACTTGCATCTTTCCCGATGAAGAAACGATGACAAACATCTTGTAATCACACATTTTGATGCCCTCGCCAACTATAACTTACCTTATGTTGCTTATTTTTGTTTGCCACGGGATTGTTTGCTATAACATATGTTACTTTCAATTTTCTAAAAACTGATATTTTCTTATATGTGTGCGCTCGCCTTTTTACAATGGACAAATATAGTTGATTGATGATTAAAGTTTTGCATAATATCGTTGCATACATACATACATATATATTTTATTTAGTAATATAAGTGTATCTAAAAGAGAATCTTTGTGTTGACGACAATAGTAGATGTTTTACGGAAGCAGTTTTCTAACAGCGATATTCTTATTTTTATCAGTTGCAACATGTGAATATATAAATCAACTTGCTCCTTCGGACATATTTGATCAATATACCATGGCAGATATGCTTTTCTCGAATAATGCAACGGGGCAACTGTATTCTTTTTATTTAGTATTGGTATTAGTCCTCGACATACCGAGATGCTTCTGCACTATACATAAAGCAATGTTTCATTCAAATATAACGTAGGGTTTTAAATGCTATGAATAAATCAAAAGTAACACATGTACTTTACACCACTCGAATCCGTATGTCATTAGATTACAATAAAGACCAATAATATGTTTGCTTGTTCTTTATCATATTATAAAACTAAAAATCTGACAGGATAGTCTGCATTTGCCAAAAGACTGCCTTCGAAAATACTTCCAAATGAACAGCTGTTAGACACTGATTTCATAAATATATATGTTTCTTGCTATGTCTCCGTTGTTTAATACCAGATTAAATATTTATATGGCATGTGCCGAATCCCAATACAGTTTCGGACTACGTAATACGGTTAAACCAAACGCTGCCTCTTATATATATATATATATATATATATATATATATATATATATATATATATATATATATATATCCCGACGTTAACGAGCCCCGATGACTACTGCACCTGCGGCCTTTAAATTTGTTAATGTTCTCAACCACCAGGGAATCCCCGTAAGGCGCACCGACTGAAGCACATCGGTTCGGAATGATCTTCCTTTTAAGCCTGAAGGATGTTCATCCTTGGTGGGAGCCGTCTGTGAAGATGCTCACCGCCTCAGGGAAGACATATTGTACATGTACAACGCTCTATGAAGGGATCCTGCAGATCTGCTTGCAAAAAGACAGTATACCTGGTGGTCGTGCAAGGCTTTAATCCCTCGGTTTGGCCATATATCAATCTCATTCGACTCTTCTGTGGCCACGTGTTTTTAATATTTTGGAAGCCGCAGCCTTACAAGAGATGCTTAATCGATCATATAAGCCGTTGTTAAGGATTTGTCCGATAACTTTAGAAACCGTTGGCTACTTTGAACTGTTGTTATTTTGTCTACGTTTCCCCTAATTTGATTCATGTCTGTTCAAATAAACCGGTACACATTTAATAAATAATGCAAAAGTTGCTCTTTTCTTGAGGTTCGGACTTTAGGCGTGTCCATTATTTTTATTCATGGAGTTAGTGACAAACCATGTAGTTCTGTGAAATGATTGGTCGAAGGACGGTTGGAACTTATGACGTCAGTAGGCGTATATAATCCATGGATAACAGGACCTTTTCGCATAATCCAAAAACAGGGCACCAGTTTCTTTGTAGTTTGACATCTGTCTGCAGTCCAGATGCAGGTCTGTGTTTCTTCTGTGTTTAAAACGGCTGAGAAGGCGATGTTATTGAGCGTAAAACGTAGAACAGCCACGCAGATACCTCTGTAACAGACTTCAGAGTGGATATCGCAATCCCGACGTACTGGTTATCCGGCGAGGTGTATCTACCGCGAGTGCATCCAGTTTAAGGCATGGGCGATTCACGGGAACTACAGTCACACTGAATACTGTCGTGCATGGAAATATTTGGTTACTTTTGATGATTGAATTCAGGTGATATCAGCTGTGAGAAATATTACTTCCGTAATCCCACAGCGGGCTGTGATTCCATCTGTCAGTGCGTCTGGACTTTGTCATGAGGGGCAAGCACGTGCTTAAGTGAGTAATCGTGCTGTTTTTCGCTGGCGAATCCCTGTGCATGTACATAGTGAGAGACGGACTGAGCTAAGATGTGACATTTCAATTTTACATGCGCACGTCGATCATGTGATTCAGAGAAGTGTTAACAAGTAATCTTCAAGTGTTGTGAATATCAATGGAGAATACAGGAATTAGTGATTGTGTTTAATTATGTGGAATATAGTATCGTCGATAAGTATTTGTGTGGAACTCTGCGGAGAAATGATGTTTGTTTACTAATGTCTTTTCACCTTTTGGAGTTTATATTACAGTTTCAGCCCGTTTTGTTCGCCATTAAAATGAACCTGGTCGATCCAATAAAACAATTAATAAGTTTATCATGTAAAAAAAAACAATATAAGTTTTTCTTGGCGAAACGTCATTTCCGGGCCGGGCGTTATAATATATGCTATCCCATATATTAAACTCATGTAACAATAAGAT
The DNA here is from genome assembly GCA_026874595.1 of Sipunculus nudus. Taxonomy (NCBI): domain Eukaryota; kingdom Metazoa; phylum Annelida; class Sipuncula; order Golfingiida; family Sipunculidae; genus Sipunculus; species Sipunculus nudus. The sequence goes on along the minus strand of CM049317.1, from coordinate 36,695,603 downwards.
ATAATTTTTTGCCGTATATATGTGATAAATCATCATATACAAAGGTATTTGGTTTGACTGGCTTGCTTAAACAAACACACCGAACAAGATATAATCAATTTTAAAATTTTATATGGAAAAAATAAATAAAAATGTGTTTTAAAAAAGGCGTGACTGAAAAAGATTTGACTAGGTTATTGTGCTACAAGTGATATATTTATTGCCGAACGTCCAACGCATATGTACTAGTTTGAGATCTTTTGGAGTTTCCGGAGAGCCACATATAACGTACCCCCGATTTCATATTTTAAACAAATAGCTCGCCGGATGAATATGGTCTTCTATAATATCGTTATTTTCTGCCAAACCTTGTAGCTTTTTATGTGCAAAATATTGTAGAATTTTTGTTGTCTATACATCGCTACAATCTTATTCTTTTCCCTTTGTGAAATATATTGCCCGAGAAAAATTATGTATGTTGCATACTGTCCGTGGAGATCGATAAAGGTTAGTAAAATTCTCGACTCAGAGACTTTCATTGTGAGCAGCTGAGGCTTTCGTTGTATCTCGCGATCATCGTCATCAGTCACCACATATTTTGAATACATGGGGCGTTTTTCAAAATTATTAACGGAGTACCCATAGGATCGCCGATATCGCCAGTCGTTGCACATATCTACATGGAAGCCTTCGAGCAGAAAACCATCTCTTCGACAACCTTGAAGGATCACGTGAAAAACATGGCGGAATGAGACGTGGGGAGATAGGTCTCTGGATAAAAACAAATTGTAACCACGCGAAAAAAAAGGTCTAGAAATGCCAACAAAAGGTAAAAGAGGGAGGGGAGGAGAAAATGGCGGAGGCGAGCCCAACGAAGCTCGGCACGCTTGAGCGGAGAATAACATATTTAATTACAAGGATGGCCAGTGGTATCAAAGCGGAATGTAGGAAGATCAGAGATGAATTTACTGAGAAGTTTGACAGTCTGAAAGGATTACAAACAAGTTTTGAGTTTACACAGGTTCAGTTTAAAGAACTTGAAGAAAATAAACATAAGCTGGAACAACGGGTAAAAGAACTAGAGATAAAACTTGAGAATAACCAGAGAGAATTGTTGATATACAAAGGTGAAATCCGTGAGAAACTGAATCAGATTGTGAGACACAGCAGAGAATATAATATCAGAGTGAAAGGAGTAGAAGAGGAAAAAGGTGAAAATATCAGACAGAAAGTTGTCAAAGTACTTGAACAACAAGGAGCCAGGAGAGCAGACATATTCAGTGAGAAAGTTGAAGTAGCCCATAAAATAGGCCCATGGAAAGACAATCGAGCCGGCACATTATTGTAAGATTATTTAGTAGAGAGGACCGCCAGGAGCTATTAACGAAAACAAAAAGGCGCGGGCCTGGTGGGAAGAATATGGTGACCGAAGATCTTACTAAAAGCATTGAAGAAAAGGGCCATTCCGCTCATGAATGAAGCCCACGCAAATCATCATAAAGCCAGGTTCACAAGAGGGAGACTGATCATTGACGGAAAACAAGTACCCATTGAACTGTCTCGCGTCGGGGAAACGGCGAGCCAAGGCTCTGAAATTCCTACAATAGGCAATAGGACCAGCTGAACAGTGAATGGCGTCTATGCGGACAGGCGGGTTGTAACTAAAGGCGATACCTTCTGGACATTGTCAAAACCAGCTTTGGCTGTAAGAGACGGTGGTTCTGGTCATGAGATACTGTCCATAAACATTATGGTTTTGTGTCAAGGAAAGGAAGAGTCAATTTGTTGACACTGAGGATGTAAGTTTATTTTTGGAACCATTTGTAGCAAAACGTTTATTGACATATATGTAAATTCCCATACGTGTAATTGTAACATGAAATGTTCAATCGATCTTTGTCATTTTAAGTTTCAAAATAGCTTGTTTTCTGAATTTGTGATCAGTATTATATCTATGAAACAATGGCATTGCTGACAAAGCATGTTAGTAGATCTATATAATACTAGCAATCGGGAGGAGAAATTAAAACAGTTTATTTCTAATTGGTCAGGGTTTTTATACATACATATTAAGTAATTATATGTATGCATATTTATGAACGTTAATCACTTCTCAGATATAATCACTTTCATGAAATTGCAGCAAGTGACACACTTTACAACTTCATTGATGGAGAAATCTGGTTACTTCATATTTACTTTATTTATTGTATAAATTTATGATCTTGATACATAGTTCAATGTTATATTTATTAAAGCAACTGCAGAAATCTAAATGCTTGAATGATCTTTCATTTATTAATTTAATAATGTTTGTGAATTGGTGATTGTGACATCTACTTATAAACATTTCATCTTATTTACTGAAATTGTTGGAAGCAAAATGTTTGCCTAGTGAAAGGTTTTTATTTATTCATTTTTCTTTAATATATTTTTTTAACTTGAATTTGTGATTTTGATATCCATTTATAAATGCTGTTTTTATTAATGCCATTACAGAAAGTATATGCTTGAATAGCTTTTGTAATGTGCAAACTGAATTTAATCCTTTATACTGTTACGAAGACAAAATGTCAGAACCTTTTGTTAACAATAAAAGTGTATCTGGAGACCAGTATGTTGGACACAGTAACACACCGGGCTATCAGAATTCACACCGATTAGCTCGATCGTGGAACTTCACTGTTTTGTGTACCTTCATTGTTACTACAGGAGTCAGAGAGATGACAAAAGTAACATAATAACTTTTGAAACCTATGTATTCATTGTATTTAAAATAATTCGTTTCATGCTTAGTGGAAGCTACATATTTCGTTAGCGGAGTTCCTCTAGGTTTGTGCTTATAGATATATTAGAAGAGTCTCTTGTGAGATGTAAAACATATCAGGTGGAATGTAACATAAATTTATATTTCCAAAAATTCTAACGGAAAATTATGTTTAAGCATATTATACCTGGTACACTCAGGATACTTCATATGATAATTTACATACACATACAACTACATGGAGTCAGATTTTTAATGTACTAAGCATAAATGTTAGGGGTTTTAGAAATTCAAAGAAGAGACGAGCCATATTCAGTTGGGCAAGGAAACATAAATCAGATATTGTGATGTTACTAGAAACTTTTAGTGAAAATATGGATTAAAATTATTAGAAACATGAGTGGGGAGGAGAAGTTATTTTTAGTCATGGCAACAATAACAGCCGTGGGTAAGCCTGTTTTATTTCAAATAAAATTCAGTGCAAAATTGTTGACAAATATGCTGACAAAGAAGGAAGAATCATAATCTTCAAAGCAGATATAAACAATAATATGTGGAATATTATAAACTTGTATGCTTCAAATGAGGAAAGAAAACAAATTTTGTTTGACCTAAGATTAAGGCTGAAAGAGATGGATATTGAACCTGATGATAACATTATACTTGGAGGTCATTGGAACTGTATTTGAACATTAAGGGATAAAAAGGGGGGGACAAGGTATTTGTAAGTTAAGAGTTGCAACTGAGATAATGAAGATAAAAACTAGTCTAGATTTGAAAGATATATGGAGAAAGAAAAATCCAGAAAGGAACAGTATACATAGCGACAAAGATAAAAAAAGATTTACAGCAGGTTAGACTATTTTCTTATAGCTGATAGTGTGCAAGAACGTGTAATGAATACTTTATTACTACCAGCGTTTAAGTCCGACCCCTCAAGCATCACAATTACTTTTAATTAAAATGAAAATGAAAAAAGAGGGAGAGGATATTGGAAGTTTAATAACAAACTTTTAGAAGATAAAAGATAAAGAGATTTAATGAATTCAAAGATAGAGTAATGGCTTCAGGAGAAGGACGGTTTTCTGGGAATTGATCAAATATAAAATTAGAAAAAAACTATATAATTTGCAAAAAATAAAAGCAATGAATTAAAAGAACGAGAATTAAGTATTATTGGAGACCTTTAAATTTTAGAAAATGATGAAAACAATCAAGAAAAGTATAATGAATCACAAAAAGAATTAAATGAAATTTACAAAATCCAGGTAGAAGGAATAATTACAAGGACAAGAAAATAGATGGGTATAGAAGGGAGAGACATATTCAAAATATTTCTGTGGCTTAGAGAAAAGGAATGGGAAAATAAATGTATCAAACAATTAGAAGATAGTAATGGCATGATGATTACAGGTATGCAGAATATTCTTCAGGAAGAAAACAAAATTGTTAAAATGCTTTATTCGTCTAGAAATATGAATTCAATAAACTTAAATACAAGTCCTTTCCTAAACAATGATAATATTCCAAAACTTACCACAGAAGAGCGACTGTCATGTGAAGGATATGTATCTGTAGAAGAATGTCTAAAAGCAACAAAAACCTTTAAGAAAAATAAGTCGCCAGGAAATGATGGACTCTCATCTGAATTTATACTATGTTTTTGGGAGAAGCTAGGAAATGTTATGGTCTACAGTTTTAATTATTCTTTAGATTTAGGTATAATGACACCATCACAGAGGCAAGCAGTTATAACATTAATTGAGAAAAAAAGATTAAGATCGTACAAAACTTAAAAAACTTGCGCCAAATCTCCCTTCTTAATATGGATTACAAAATTATGACAAAAGCTCTTTCATTCAGACTTAAATCAGTATTTTCAAAATTAATACACAAGAATCAGTATGGAAATATGAAAGACTCATCAACAACGGAAGCTGTAAGAACTATTTTAGATGCCATATATTATATTTATTCAAGAAAATTAAATGGAATGTTATTAACTATAGATTATGAAATGGATTTTGATACTTTAGAATGGAAATTTATATATGCTACATTAAAGAAATTTAATTTTAGGGATTTCTTTATTAAATGGGATTCAATTATTATAAAACGACATTCCGGCTTGTGTAATAAATAATGCCCATTCTTCAGGATATTTTGAAATAGAAAGGGGGTTTAGACAAGGAGACCCGCTATCACCATATTTATTTATATTGTGTTTAGAAATAATGGCTATTTATATTCGTAATAATCAAAATATACAAGGAATGAAACTCAACATGAAGAACTGAAATTGACCTTATACGCGGATGATACAATAGTAATTGTAAAAATTACTGATTCTGTGAAAAGGGTTATGTCACTTTTCAATGAATTTACATGGTATTCAGGATTACAGATGAACAAAGATGAAACCGAGGCAATGAGGCTGGGACAACGTAAGAATAATAATAAAAAAACCCTTAGGTCAAAAATGGCAAGATTGTGTCAAAGTTTTGGGAGTTCATGTATCGTGTAATACTGAAATAATGGATAGACGTAACTTTGAGGATAAACTTTTAAGTATTCATAGGATAACTAGCCTATGGAAACAAAGAAATTTAACCCCACAAAGAAGAATACTAATAACTAAGACCTTATGTTTTTTCAAAGCTAACACATATATTATCAAACTTTACTATACAAAAAATATTTAAGGATAAATTAAGTAAGTTATTGTGGACATTTATATGGAAAGGGAGAACTAGGGGGAAAGTGAAAAGAGAAGTTTTAGTAAAACCAATAGATGAAGGCGGATTAAATATGTTACATATTGATATTTTTTATAAAAGCACAACACGTTATGTGGATCAAAATGTACTTTAATAGAACACAGAAAGATCTGAAATTACTCCTTGATATATTTTGTGAAAGAATGGGAGGTACAAAACTTTTACTTAAATGTAACTATGAACAAAATCAGTTAAAACAAGGTGTTGCCAGATATATATGTTAATATATTGATGACTTGGAAAGAAATTAGAGGGCAAAATTTGCTTAGTCCTTGTATCTGGAATAACAAAAATATTAGAATTAACAAACAAAAACAAGTGACGTCATCGATTTATGCGGTGGACGTGATTTCATGACTACGCAGCAAACGAGCCAAAATTATTAGTTTTTTATTTATTTTTTTTTAAGGGAGAGAGGAAGATTTCAACGGAAATTGTAACACAATAGATTGTGTGTGAAAAAGGACTATCAAACAGATCAAGGTTGGTTAGAGAACTGTTCGAATTTTGGCAAATCGCGAGCTTTTAACCGGGGCCTATTGTGGTTGTTATAGGAACCATCGTGAATTCCTTGTATTATCGCCCAGCGGCAACTCGCTTTATGTGAAGTTGTTGGTGTAATATTAGGTAATATACACTACGGATATGTTATGATTACGATATTAATAGAGAATATTTGATAATAAATACATATATTAATAAATATAGGCTGATGGCTCGCTTATGCTCGAAGTGAAAACAGCAAAAGAAATGTGTGAACCTTCGTATAGATGATGACCTGTATTGCCTAGACTGTGCCGTTGAAAAATGGCCAAGGGTATATAAAAAATATGTAGGCCACCAGCAAACTGAGGACCAAGTAAACAAGAACAATGCGGAGGAACCAGCAAACGCTGGGAGGAAATCGAGAAGCGAAAGAAACACATCTAATGTAGATAAAACAAGGGAATTATATGACTGTGTAAATAACTGTCTGCTGTCATACGTCCAGTACTACATACGTAGGTCTTCAGCGGATAATGAACGTGCTGTAGTTAGCAGGTTTTGCGAGAGAAATGAAATCTGTACGGCGAAAACCCTGCTATGGACAGTCGGTAGCACGGAAATACTTGGGAGCAACCAAGTAGGGTGACATCAAGTTCAATAACAGCAAGAGAAGCTGATGCAGCGGATATTGTATCTGCTTTTCAAAAACTGGACAACAAAAATATCAGTCTCCCGAGTTTTGGTGCATGTGACCTTGAACGATTACCAGGGTTTGCACCAGACAAGGGTCGAATACAGGAGAAATGTATTCGAATACGAATACGAATACAACACGGGTACATGAATACGAATACGAATACAAATACTCCAAAACAGAAATGTATTCGAATACGAATACGAATACAAATATAAATGTATTCATGAATATCAGTATAAATACAATTTACTGAAACAAAAAGAAACAATCAAGTATCATTTTTTAAATACTTTTAATTGCAATCATCATATATTCACACTTGCAAAATGTATTTAAGTCCAAAATTCAAAATATGCATGAAATCCACTGTGTATGCATTAATTTCCATACCACATAATGACGGAGTATTATTTATTATGGAAGTTTGTTACACAAAATATATATAAATGAATGTTCCTTTCAGGGTTGGTGCCATGTACTTGTACCTTCACCTAGGTACACAATTCAGAGTACCTGTACCTGTGCCTGTACGTGGCTTTCATGAGTAGGAAGTACTCTTTACCTGTAACTGGAACTAAAGTTGCTGTACCTGGTATAGGGTACTCCAGGTACAATTTCGATACTTGAAATGGACACCAGGCTTTAATCAATTGCCTGTACAAAGCTGTCACCCCTGTCAGGGCAGTTAGCCATATTAGGCAGGGGTAATTATCAAGCATTCATCCTTGCTGCATTTGTAGCTATAGCTTACTGGCTAGCAAGCCGGTCAACCCCAAGACTCTTAAACAGAAAGTTCATTGCAGCATTATATTATCAGCACAAGTATACAGCAACCAACAAAGGATATACATGTATACTGGGGGTCGCCTACATGCCCCATGTCGAAAGTTGGCTCATATGTACACGGAACAGGGTGGGGGCCAGTTACTTGTACCTGTATCTAGGTACACAATTCACGTTATGTGATTTACAGGTTTACCAAGATACTGGAATGGACATCAGGTTTGGTCAAGTAAGGTATACTGGGCTGTCATCCCTGTCAGGGCTGTTACCTAGACCATGCAGGGGTAATTACTAAGTTGTCAACCCTTTGAACTTGAGTGGACTTGGGCTAGTAGCATGCCGGCCTAGCTACCTCCTGCCTCTACACAAGAAGTTCATTGTGGCATTATCAGACATAAAGGGTACAGAGCAAAGGATATGGACAGTGTTGCTTGCCCCATGTATATACCTGTATTCTTGTATGTTTAACGAACATTAGTATAGGATAAATGTAGAAGTAAAAAGAGGGTCTGACTAATGGAGATGTACATACACATGACAAAATAAACACCTTAATATTAATTTAATATGAAAAAAAAATTTAAAAAAATGTCAAAATGTGTAAATAAGATTGTTAATGTGCATGTGTTAAGTGGGTCAAAATCAATCACTGTTGAAATAATGGCATATTTTTTTCCAAATGGATATAGGACAAAATGTAAACAAAATTAATGTATACTGCATGTATTCATGAAAAGAATTCATGAATGTGAATACTTCTGCAATGTATTTGAATACGAATACGAATACTTTTGTACTTTTTACAAATGTATTCAAATACGAATACGAATACTGAAAATACCTGTTTTCGAATACAATGAATACGAATACTGAATACGAATACCCCATGTCTGGTTTGCACCCGACAGATGGAACATTTAGCAGTCCTGGATAAGATAAACAAATTAGACCAGAGACTTAAGTTGGTAGAAGTAAGATCAGAGCAAACTTCGATTCAGTTGCAGCCCTTACCGCGAATGTGCATCAGAAACTACTCAAAGTTGAAAGTAACAGGGACGCTAGTCACGTGAAGATAGTTGGAGGCCCCAGCCAGTCCCTTCTGGATACTAGCAAGGAACCCTCACCCAGGCTACTCAGTGACGTGATTAAAGAAGGCCCTGGCCGCAGGAAAATAAATAAGAATAACATCTCTACGCAAAATAAAGCAAGCTCTCTGTCTGAAACTGATCCAGGTGCATACCACACTAAAAACTACGGTTTCCAGTTTCAGAAACATGAGAAACGACGACAGATAAGACGAAACAAGCCCACGGTTATCGGTAAGAAGGATCACGACACGATAAAAGGTGGTCCAAGAACTGTCAACATCTTTGTGAATGGTGTCAGTAATGACGTAGATGACAGTGAATTGAAGGATTATATTCTTAACGACGGAGTAATTGTAATATGTATTGAGAAAGTACTTATCACATGAAGTATCACATGAAGATTCATTAATGAAATCGTATAAAATTAAGATAAATGTTAATGATATAGATAAAGTAATGGATGAGGCATTCTGGCTGACTGGTATCGGGTGCAGAAAATTCTTTATAAGGAGAGAGTTCCCGGATAAGAAATCTACAAATGCAAACCACCATTAATTTTATTGCTATGCCAACAAACAATATAAAAAATTTGAAAATTATATCATATAACCCAACAGGTATAGTAAATGATATGAAAAGGTATTATATCAAAACACTTATCGATGCACATCGTGCAGATTTAATATTTTTACAGGAGACATGGTTGATTAAGGAACGAGAGTCATTTCTAGCTTCTATACATGATAAGTATATGTTCACAGCTCAAACAGGTATTGATAGCTCTAGAGATATACTCTATGGTCGGCCACATGGAGGAGTGGCCATACAATGACACCAATCACTCTCTGCCTGCGTCCAGCCACTAAACCAGGGGTCAAATCGCTTATGCGCAGTATCTCTGAGACTGTCAGACGATTCTAGTGTTATATTAATTACCGTGTGATAATCGTTCCAAAACTGATGTCAAGGAGGAATTTCTTGACACCTTAAATAAGCTTCAGGAAGCACTCGAAATTTACAATGAAAATCCCATTATTATTGCTTGGTACTGTAATGTGGACTTATGCAGGCATAATAGTCATACAAAGTACTTAAAACACTTATGTGCTAATAACAATCTATATTTTGCTTGGAATAGCCCGCAGGCTCTGCCTGATCAGACTTACAGGAACTGTGTGGGAGAGGGTACTTCCACACTTGATCACTTCATCTGCTCAGGTGATAATTATAAATCAATTTGTCATGTGGGGATTATAGATGACCCATCGAATGCCTCTAATCATAATCCGGTGCTGATGAAATGTGATATTGGTGTAGATAAATACAGAGTTAATTGTGATATTTACCCTAAACGGGATCAGGTTGAATGGTTTAATGCAACTAAGGATGCGATTCAGGGATACAAAAACACAGTCGATATAAATTTAGAAAAAAAAATAATATTTCTAATGATATTATAACATGCTCCAACAATACCTGTTCAACACATACCAACACACAAAAATATAGATAAGCTTTATGCAGACATTGTTCAAAGTTGTGTAGATGCAAGTTACAAGTGGCTACCATATCGAAAACAAACAAGCTCTAACAGAAAATGAATACCATACTGGTCAGAGACGGTAAAACCAATTAAAGAACAATCCTTGTTCTGGCACTGGCTATGGATATAGAGTGGTCGCCCAAATACAGGACATGTGGCTTAGACGTCGGACACGTGCAGAATATCACAGAATATTGAGAAACTGCCAAAGACAAGAGAATAATCTACGTAAGCAACGTATGGCAGAAATGATAAATAATAGTCGTGACAGAGACTTATGGACATAGGTAAAGAAGATGAAGTCAGGTGGCCTTTCACAGACCAGGATTGTTGATAATAAATTTACTAGTACAGACATTGCGAATCACTTCGGGGGAAAATACAGACATTTATATAATAGCCTTCCAGATAAAGCGGAGAAACTCAATAATATTGTTAAGCCGGCAATCAATAACATATCACCAAAGGATACTCTCAACATTGGTGTATCCGACGTTAGGATGGCTGTAAATCATTTAAAAACTGGTAAATTTGGTGGACTATCGATTCTACAGTCTGACTATATCATTAGTTGAACACACCGTTTTTGTGTATATATATCAATTTTATTTCATTTTATGATTTTACATGGACATGTCCCAGCGGATATGAATACTTACGTAATTATACCTATACTGAAAGACCCAAGAGGTGACCTAACCTGTAGTGATAACTACAGAGGAATCTCATTGACAAGTTGTTTCATCAAATTACTTGATAGTGTTATTATTCAGAAAAATGTAGATAAACTTGCCTTTTCTCCACTGCAATATGCTTTTAAGAAGGGGCATTCGACTAACACAGTAGTGCTGAAGGAGGTTATTTCACATTACATATGGAACGGGTCATCATTTTACAGTTGTTTTGTTGAAGCGTCACGCGCTTTTGACAGAATTAATATTCCAAAGTTGTTCCATTTACTCATGAAACGAAATGTTTCACCTACTGTCATTAGAATACTAGCAGATATCTACCAGAGACCTGTTATTAAGACAAAATGGAATGATGTTGAATCTGAACCGTTTGGTGCTAATAAAGGTGTGCGCCATGAGGGTGTATTATCCCCCCTTCTGTTTCATAATTATATGGACGAGCTTTTAAAAGTCTCACATATAAGGGAATAGGATGTTATATTGGAAATTGCTGGTGCTGTTGGCTTTGAGGACGATCTTACGTTCTTATGTCCGACTCGGACGGGGCTTCAACAAATGGTTAAAGAATGTGAAACGTTTGCTGAAGAATTTGATATGTTATATAACGCAAAGAAAACAAAATGTGTTATTTTTAAACAGGTTGTATCCAGCTAGATCAGATAAGATCGTTTTAAATGGTGTAGCCCTAGAATGGTGGGATTCTGTACAGTACTTGGGAAATACAGTAATTTGGAACTTGTCAGATAACAATGACATCTTCGGTAAAAGAGTAAAATTTATTGTAAGCTTTAACACCTTTACGGCGAATTTCGGATGTCTGTCTAGCAAGGTTAAGAACAGGTTATTTCACTCTTATTGTTGTTCCTTTTACGGCTGTCAAACCTGGTTATTAAAGCATAAGTCGATTGGTCGATTAGGAACATCATATAATAAGGCTCTGCGTCACCTATGGCACTTACAATATAACTCGCACAAATAGTTGGATTGGCGGGCTCTCCTGCTCTGATAAATATAATTAGCACACGCTTTATAAATTTATTTCTGAACATGCAGGATGTTGCAAATGACTTTGTAAATTTTCTGACAAAGAGAGCTCATTATACCTCAATAGGTGTACTTGAAGATAACTTACGATATCTGGAAAGTTAGATGCACAACCATGGGATACAACGCGACATAAGAAATATAAAGATACTTAAGAGACAGTTGATGACGGAAACAACATCCATTAACTTAGATTTACTGTAAGAATTAATAGAATGCAAAGATGGGATATGTAGCTCGCATTTGACCTCTGATGAGGTTAAAACGCTAATTGATTTATTATCATCTGAGTTTGTAATAGGTACAGACTGAACTTTCAATTTTCCTTACTTCTTTCTGTATATCTTTCATTTATTTCATATTTCTTTTCATTACATATAATGTACTGTACTACCTTGTACGAATAAAGATAAATAAAAAATATTTTTGTAAATTCTCTTTTTCATAGAGGATTAGTGTATGTTAATCAAATGTATAAGAGCAATGGAGATCTAGTTAGTTTTCAATATTGGGTCAACAAAAGAGCAAAAACTTGTGATTATTTAACTTGTAGGGCAATCTTAAACCAGTTCAGGGGATTGATTTACAAAACTGAGATAGAAAATGCAGAGAACGAGGAGAGATCGCAACAATGTAAGATAAAAAAGAGTTATGTATCTATAGAGAAAATTAAATAAAAACAAGCTTATGATTTTTTGTTGATCAGATGAAGAGTGGGCAAAATACAACAAGAGAAAAATTGAGTATAACGTATAATATATCAGAAGAAGAATGGGAAGCTTTGTTTTTAAATGCTGCTTCCTTGTGTAAAGTTAAAAAGCTTTGGGAATTTCAGTATAAAATATTGCACGATTATTTATATTTTATTGAAAATTATTTAAATTTGGTTTTACAGAAAACCCTTTCTGCAGATACCGTCAATTACATATTGAGGATTATGCACATTTATTTCTAAGATGTGATGTGGTGCAGTCATCATTGCAAGAAGTCATTAGTTTTTTATTATATATCACCAGAATTTATATTTGAGAAATGTATTATCTTTGGTATACCAGAGAGACATTGTAAAGAAGGGAATACAATTTTCCTACATGTCAAATATTTTATTTATAAGGCGAAGGAGAGTTATATGCTTAGTATAGAAAACTTTAAAAATTACAAGAAGTTTGAAAAAAAAGAGTAGAATGCACTCAAATTAAGAGAGATAGTAATTCGAGTTTACTTAGGGACATCCAGTGTGGAGACTATGGAAACCACTACGGGAGACGGCTCGTCCGCTGGGAAAAAGAATCCAGAAACATTAGAAAGAAGAGATATCCTCCGTTTATGAACAGCATAGGGATGCAGGACACCTAATGCTCTGGGAATCTTTATAGATCAGACTCGGTGTACATCAGGAGGAAAGTGACGAGGGCACTCAACATCCATCGCCAACGACCCGCCTTGAACAGCCAACTGGGCCTGAAATTCCCGAAGATCTACATCCACTTGTTGTCAAATAATCCCCGTGGCTATGTGACAACAGTTATTATAAATCGTTTCAGGGGTGCTAAACTGCGTAAGATGACCATGAGATACGGCCAAAAACTACATCTCTTCAATAGGTAAGTCCCTAAGTTGAGAATTTTACTAACATTTATCATCGACATTTATAGTCTATAGTCTATTCCAGATAAAGTTCAGAATGGTTTACACTCGGAGAAATTTGATTAATTAAGGCAAGTACACAATGCCGCCGCATATGCTTAGTGTACATCTTTCTGCACACAGAAAATAGCCACAAGAAATTAAATACACCTTTACCTAAACATGTTTCTCCTTACTACTATTCCACTGAGGGAACAGAAATAAATCTCGTCGAGATAAATTGATTTCTCGGTCTATGGTTGAGGCTGAATATGTTTCAAATCAGAAATACACAAATACATATATAATCGATAAATGCGTCAAGCGGCGAAAACACCAATAAATAGAAATAATAACCAAATGGATAAGACTGAGAAACTTGATGTTATTGACATTAAGAGAGGATATATAACTAATTGTTAAAGTTTAATGGTATATTTAGCTTCGGTTAACCTAATTACTAAACTAGTATAGATTTGTCAATGGATTCCCCGAACTCAAAATATGATTAAATATATTTTGGTAATTGCTTTGAAAGCATTAAGTTTATTATGCAAACATTTCATATAAAACAAAAACAGTTCTACAATGATGACAAAACAGTTTTTTTCTGTACAGTGGCTGTTTGTACATCGCGAATGCCAGCCTCTCACTGCCGAGGATCAAACAAACTATATATTTAAAGCCGAATATTATATGCAGATAAATACAAATAATAATTCAATTCTGAATTAGATGTAAACAACACGTTTGTACAAATATATCATGGATAATGTCGCCAACAAGAACTGATATGATCCTGACGGGTTCATCCTTTAATTAATTAAAGCTCCAGCACACCCATAGTTAAGTCATACACACCGTACCACAGCTCTTACCCTTCAGACATTGATCTATGTGCAACATAAAGAAAATGTATTAACTTCCATATTGACAAGCTTTCGTGTCTTTACCTTGGATCTAAACTATATCCTGGTTCTTTCCATACTATGATGGCGGAACCTTTACATCAAACATCACGCAGAATACTGTGTACTCGGGTAATGTTTACGCATATGTACCAAGGGGGACTTGTTGTGGTGACTGACTGATTGAAAACTTCCTTCCTTCTCAACGACCGGTATGGCAGGAGATTTCCCTGACCTTTTTCTCTTTGATAGAAAATTTCTCATGGTTTTTATAAATGTTTAGGGGCCACTAAGGAAAGCAGTGTCATATGTCGGATACCTATAATGCAAATTACATGTATAAAGTACGTGTTGGTTCCTATTTGTGATGTAACTTGGTGTTTACATATATGCAGCATGATGGTGCACCACCAGAAAAATGATGGACCAGGAATGGTTCAAGTCGATTGAAACAATAGATTGATTGATCCAGTTTATAATCAATACATGTAGAGTATTTTGTTCCTGTTTTAAACTTGTTGAAACAAGGAGAAATAAATGACAACAAACCCAATTAACTTATTACATTATATTCTTTCTGGGATTTTTGACAAACATGTCATATTACATACATTTTGCCGACAAGAATGAAAAAATAAATGTTGTTCTGCTATTTGAGTGTCCGTTAGTAGCTGGAAGTCCGCCATGAAAGGTTTCTTAAATTAAAAAAAAAGTTTGGTCCCACAGAAACGTTAAGGCGGGTGTCCCTTCCGGTGGGGGGGGGGGGTCCAGGAAAAGTGTCCACAGCCCGAGTTTCACTGTCTTTCTATTTCTTAGTACGGATTGTCACTTTTTTTATTGACCCACAACCATCTAATTGAAGGTAAATCACCAGTGGCCACCAACGGCACCACGAATGCTTATCCTATCCGCTGACTGCTCTCTTATAAATGTGATAGTGAAACATTGCTTTATGAATTCCAACACATTGATAGAAAAACCTGATTAATAAAACATTAAAAACGGATAAACTCTGTCTTCAATTGTACAAATGATGTGTAAGTAATCGATTTGTAAAGTGATTTAATAAATATTATTCCCGTCAAGTGTAAGGTAAGATTTTTTTATAAATCAGTACAACAAAGGAGAGGACGCAGACAATTCCGAATGAAATCTAGTCATGAATCATAGGTTACCTTTCCACACGTCAATATCACTTCTTTTTACCGCTGATTTTCATAATATCTCACCATAACGTAAACTGCAAGTTCAGTAATTGGCGGTAGTTACATGATTTGTTATTGGTTCTCGGTATTATGGGAGAAGCTGCAGTATAGCTGTAAAATAGCAATCAAATTCCATTAGTTGTATACGCCTATGGTTATCATTCAACCACATCCTGGGGGGAAGCATATGGCTTTCCAGCAGGATCCACAGGTGATTATTATTATTATTATTATTATTATTATTATTATTATCCAGCTTAAAAAAAACATTTAATGTTATTGGGACACAAGTTATAGCATATAAAAGCACCCTTCTCAGTAATTAGAGGATATTCAGTGGACAGATAATATTAAGTTGATAAAATATGTGTTATATGTGGAAATTAAATATTAAAAAGTGTCATCATCCATATCTCATTTTTATATTGATATGAATGTTGTTTCGGGTAAAACACAATCACACACGTAGTTAAAATTACAGTGCCCTTCCATTATATATGACGTAAAGGTTTTCCAAATACAATCTTCAGTGTCGGATAATATGATGATATCGTGGGGGACTTTCTAGTTGTTGAATAACACAACTGGAATCCCCTGCAACCCTTCCGGATCACTTATCAACAATTTACAATTTCTACCAGGGCCAGTGTTTTTGTTTCATGTATTGCTTAGTCTGAATTTGGGTGGAAAATCGGATTTAACATATAAAAGGTGAAATGTTATTACATATTGACGCAAGTAAAAAGTCAAGGATGAAGGATATGATATTTTCTGTGCCAAGTGGTCTTACATTCTGATACTAAGAAGTCCCTTTTGCATACAATATGTTACACAATCCTAAAAGTTGATAGCGTAGACATAGCTTTCTGTATAATTTTGTAAAATTATGCTCTATTCAGTTTTTAAATTTTCAATGTTATTATTAATTTTTACCACATTACACCCCTCGAGACAAGACAGGCAATTTCATACTAAAATACTTAATACTCTTCTCCCACCAGGAAAACCATAGCTGTAGGGGAGTTATTTGTCTAAATATGCTTGGTTTGCTTTAGTCAAGGGAGCATGTATTTCAGAGGCCTTTATAATTACAACGGGTGTCTTTTATTCACAGTATGTAACGGGAGAGACACAGGTAACACAAACTCGGTGCTCAAAGAAAAGCCGGGAAAGATTTGTAAAACTTTTAGTCCATTTTAGCTTAAACCTTGCGACACTGTTGGTTACTTGTTTTCCCCTGTCACACACGAAGATTCACTTAAAAAAAATACGCAGGAATACCTTCGTCAGGGATAACTTCATAAGGCATAATTTTAGATGTACAGCCTTGAATTAAGGTCTGACCTTTTCATCATAATATAATATCCCAGATATGTTCCAGATTGTTTGATTGCATCCTAGATACAAGTGGTATTTAGATAAATACAACAGTAAAAAGTTTGATACAAAATCATGAAAATAACATATCAGCATATGCAAAAGATTCTGGTTTTATCGACCGCGATAACACAACTCAACATAATGGGAGGTATTGCACTATTTAGACAGAACAACAAGCACTACGCTTTAAATGATTATCTACGCCTCAATGGAACTGTATTAAATAAGTTGCATTGCAGGATAGTGTTCATTTCGAGGACAACTTGACAATCTGAACAAGTGTATAAAGGCGGTTTTCATTAGCATGAAGTATTTGTCGCCTATAGTAAAAGAAAAAGAGATACCGGGTTCTTCAGTATATTAATACTGTGAGGCAGAAGCTAAGATTGTCTACCGTCAAATAAGAAAACCCCGATAACATAAAAAATACTGTAAAAATACTTGTTCAGCTTAAAACAACACATGCATTTGTGAGTGTTAGGTAGTACGTTAAAAAAAAAGTTAATCACTGGTTTCATTTATAAAAAAGGGGAAAAAAAGAACACTTGCTTTTGTATGGTTTGAAATGATGTTCACTTGAAGACAGGAATAGAACAGCTGAATTTGACATACAGATGACGTATGTCTTGATGTAAGAACTAATTTAAAATATTTGCTAAAGAACCGTGGGCAATGTTTAAACTGCTCAAAAGCATGCATTTTTTTCCATAATCCGTTGGAAATAAGTAAGAGCTACCTAATTTACGTTTCACATGAATATTTCAAAGAAACTTCACTGGATCTTAATCCAATGATTTTAAGCAAATCTGTCTGATAGAGTGCACACTTATTGTTCTATCACTTGTCTTGCAGGATATAATTCACAGTGACATTAAAATGAATTCCCTTCCCAACAAGAAAGAAGTTTCTATATCCAATAGATAAGACTTGTACCCAGTCTGAGTGTCTGAGTGCTGAAAATTAGGTTTGTAGCTCGAATTTCACATATTATAGGCCATCGTGATCTAATCCCCGTTGTAAAGGAATTCAGATGTCAGAAGATTCGTTTATGCGTACTTATGTACCCATCTGACATTCAGAATGCCAGAACCATGTTTATTTGTTCTAGGTATATGTCAGACAATAGGTCATAGTAACCTAATTTAAGGATTCAAAGGAGAATTGTCAAGGACCACCCCGGATATGACATAAGTAGGGACTAGGTACAACAGTCTTGTACTCTGTCTGCCTGTCTGAGTGTTTTAAATTATGTTCATAGTCAAAAGCTCCAAGCATATGGGTCACCATTTCCAAATATCAGATTTTCAAGGAGAATTACACAATATTTCCCTTGGTTTATGTCACAAGATTTAAGTGTTAACATAACTAGTTCTGCTCTGTCTGACACTTTAGGTGCTCAACAACATATGTTTGGACAGTCGCTAGTAGAATTTAGGCACCATGACCATCCTCTCCTTCCCGCTTTGCCGTGTCCGAATCCAAAGGGTGCCATAACTGTGCAGGACTGGATTTTCGTGATTTTTGTATTTTTAAAAGTTTCACGGGGTCCCTTTTAAGCGCTCTATCATTAGTCTAGTAGTATATTTTATTTATCAAAAATGAAACTGCAAACTGCAGTGACCAAATTATTTCATAAACCACTGAATTCCCTAATATCTAGGCCTAGTATTTCTCTGTCCGGATATCGCACGTTTGAACAGTCACGTACGGTTAGTCGACGCCTGTGGGGAGCTGGCTGTAATTAGTTCAGGGCCAAGGCTAAAACAAAACAACTCACATATCATTAAGGTATGAGAAACCAACCTGTCACTACATAACCGTGTGATAAGTTTGTCAAGGCAAACTGTCTTGAAAAGGGTATCCTACTCCGGTTATTTAAAAGACGAGTCGTAATCACCTGCTTAATCAACAAGGGACGCCTGTAATGTTAGGGGTAGCCCCCCTGTTGCAGAATCAAGGGCAAGGAAGTGCTTAAATAATTTGAGTGTCGTTCATGTTGCAAATTACTTCAATACGGGTGGAAGTAGGAACCGTACTCCATTTTTCGCAGTTAAAATCTGAAGCCAAACATCTAAATCCACTGTCCCCGGCATTTTGGCATTGACCTTTCAAGTATATTCAAATATTCACGTCATCACTAGCCAGTCAATATTCGTTTTGGCGCGTCATGATTTTGATAGTAACAGCATAAAGGCCAAAACACAGGCGTGTCGCCAAAAAATCGTCTCCCTATATATGATTTATGATAAAACACACTGCTCGCCAGCCGCCCGCGCCAGAGTGTTTTGGCCTTTAGTCCTTTATACAGCTACAACGTGGGGCTATTTATACGTTTAGGTAGCAAATTTTATTAATTAACAATAACTTAATACGGCACAATGTGAAAAAGTACCTAGCTTCTACTAAATATTCATTTTAAGATCCACTGGATGTCTTCTAGCTTGGCACACATATACGTTTTTTTTTTTTAATATTATTGGCTGGCGAGCATTGACCGTTTCCAGTCATGTTCCGGGCGTTAGGAAAAAAACTCCAGGCGTTAGCACATTCCTGCAAAGGGTCACGGTGTTTTGTATCTAAGCTAATCGATATCATTATACATGGGCACCGTTATTCTCCCTGAACCACTAATATATATATATATATATATATATATATATATATATATATATATATATATATATATATATACTTATATTTAAATATGCACCAGGCACGATGGATATAACAACGTGGCTGTGGATTATTTTCAACTGTCGCCAACTATCATTATCTTCTGAAATTGCTGATCATGGCCTGGTATATGCATTCGAAACTGCATGGTCTCATTTAACGGTCATACAGCGAACGTGAATATCGCAAAATTGAAACCATCGCAAATAAGCCGGGAAACACAGTATATCAATACAATACAGACTTCATATTTGCAGTTTGTGTATTTTAAAATTTAAGGAAAAGAGCGGATCTAAGAATCAAGAAATGAATTGCGATGATGAACTATTTCGATAAACACAAATAAACATTATCTGATGTACGAGAACCATCGAATGGTGTGTGTGTGAGGGTATGATGAACATCTATTGAAGCGGATATATCAGGAACCCGTCAAGATTTCCTCCGTTGCATAAAACAATATGACCTTTGACAACTATTTACAGGTGAGTATTGCTTCCTTTTAATACCTCACACCAATGTCACTTTTGTTAAGTGTAAATAGAATTAAAACATTGCGGGTCAATTGTTATGTTCTTAGTTAGAAAATCAGTCCTTCTAATAAACATAGTTTCGCAAGTTGAAATTTTCACAGCTTTATGGCCAAATTCAAGTTGTGTATGCTATCAAATATAATGATACCTATGTGGTGCATAGCTATATGGAATAAGTGCCAGGGGTAAGTTCCAATTTTTATCTGAACAATAATTTTCGGTAGGTGATGAAAAGAGAAAATGATAAGATGTAAAATGATATATTGCAAGAGCAATCGGCAAGCAATTTTCTTTCTCTAGCTGTACTCATATCAGCTATATAATATCATCATCATGGAAATACTACGGAACAACATATTTAACAACTCTTGTGTGAACTATCACGTGTATAAAATTGATGAACATCGTATTCAAAGTCAAATCTTTTTTTTCAAACCTGCGGAAACTACCCCAGCGGCAAGTTATATTTAACGCGATCACACACGTTGCTTCTGACAATGTTCCTCTTCCAAGTTTATCAAATCATTTAAAGAGATAAAGAACCATATTTTTTCCCTATTTATTGGTCATACCTCAGTCAAATTAAGTGTACGACAGTCGTATTAACGATGGCATTTATTATATTTGTGTTTCCGTTATATAAAGCACCGGGCCAAAATAACATATATTAATGTCGAACATTGTTGTTTCCGTCCAGCGAATCCCATATCCAGTGCTCAGATGAACTGTATATAGTAAAAATAGAACAAATATTTTTTTAAGGTATCGTGGTAATACACTTTCCAATTCATTTGTTGCTTGAACGCCAATTTTCAAATTACTGTAATCTTGTTATCCGAGTTGTTGTTTATTGTTCAATGTGCGAAACGTCAATGTTGAAACAGAAACAACATACCTGTAATATTATTCATGAATTTATTAAGGTTTATAGCTTAATATGTCAAAAACATACTTACAAACATTTTTAAGAAGTACCTAAACCGCGAATTATGTTCAACGGATCTTTCGTGCTTAATGAAGTG